>OX411310.1:107800101-109000101 GCA_948150685.1 Rhaphigaster nebulosa | reverse complement strand
ATTTGATTATGCTAGAGGTGTTGGTACACTCATCTCTGAGAGTTCCTCAGATGAATCTTCTTCTGATGGTAATTATTTTAATTTATCTATGTGATTTTTATAGTTATTAATTATACCTAATATTACATCTTAATCCTACTTTTACTTTATTTGGATTAAATCTGATATTGAGTCAGTTTATTAAGATATCATCAAAGAAATTTGTTTTTAGATCTTCCTACAAAGGAGTAATTTATTTGATTGTTAACATAATTTATTTCAGCATTAATCAAATTATTATTATTACTTTTATTTTTTGCAATAATATCTCCACATCGTTTAAATAATAAATGTGGATATAGCTACTTTTTAGGAGCCCAAAAAAAGAACTTTACTTTTTACTTCCTCATTGAAAAATATTTGGTTATCTCTGGGCCCTTTTACTTCTCTGAACCCTATATTTCTATTTACAAGATTTTATTTTGCAAATATACTCCTGGTAAATTAATATAACTAAGGAATTCAAAAATACCAATTTTTGACATTCATTTCTTATACGTGGTGGTGACGATTAAATTAAAATTACTGCCATTAGAATCAATATACTGAGCTGAATGATTTTTTTTTTTCTTTAATAGAAAGTGATGTGGTAAATATCGAACATCCATGGGGTGAACTGGACAAAGACGCTGAAGAAACAAATGAAATTACACCAAGATTAGCTGTTTGCAATATGGATTGGGATAGAGTTACAGCTAATGACCTTATGGTTTTATTTCATTCTTTTCTACCCCCTGATGGTGTTATTGAATCTATCACTGTGAGTACAGTTTTATGTCATAAGTAAAATTATTAATTTTTGATTGATGGTATTAAATCATTTGATTAATTATTTATTAAAATTTTTTGGTCATAATAGTTGATAAAATTATTATTTAAAATAATCAATTTTGTATGTAAACCTTTACTAATACATATTTTGTTCTGAACACATCACTGTCAGTATATTTGTGAAGATTTGAAACTTTTTAACATTCTGATGTTGCAGATCTACCCTTCAGAATTCGGCTTGGCCAGGATGGCTGAAGAAGAACAGAGAGGTCCTAAAGAACTTGTAGAACTTAAACATGATCACTCTACAGATGACGAAGAACCTGAAGAAGAGGTTGGTCTATTTTAATTTTAATTTTTTCATTCAATTAGTAATTTCATTTCTGATTAAACAAATTTGTTCGGGTTACATTCTTATGCTATAACAAATTAATTGAAACAATTATCTCTGCATATAGACTAGAAAACTGCAAAATTCAATTGAATCAGTTATTTCAGAAATGAAACTTGTGATATTTTTACCATTTTTAGAATAAACGTCAAAAAACTATTTAATAATAAAATTCTAAAAGGTATAAGTCTATAAAAAGTGTAGGGTATAAACAATCAATCTTTAGATTATTTATTTAGTCCAGATAAAATGCCCTGATTGGAGTACATAATAAGGAAGTTAAATAAAATAAACATTCTTCTTCTTTTGGAAAGCAGTGAAGTCTCTGTAATCCGGCTGTTCAGTAATCTGGTACTCTGAGGGTGGGTCAGTTCTTTGCATGTCTTCATTTGTCTGAAAGAGCTGGAGAATGTACTTTACTGTACTATGCATAACTAGTGGATTATCATCTGTTGTCAGTAACTGTAGTGCACCATATTTAACCCATCACGAGTGATTGTTCTGTGCAGTCGGAGTATAGTACAAGTGCAGTGCGATGTGACAAATACGAAAACATGGCACATCAATGTTATATAAAAAGTAGGTATGAAATTTTAAAATGTTCGGAAAAAAGTTACTAGTTAGTTTATTTGTCTAAGGCGTATGATGCTGGCCATGTAAAAAACACGACTTAAGGAAGAGAAATTATTAAAATTTGATTCTTTTTCATCTTTAAGATTAATTTAAATTAATTTGAATCATTCTTCCATAGTAATAAATCATCTTACAGCATAAGAAAAACTTTGAAAGCTGGCGAGTTTCCACTAGAATTAGCACTTTACGCTTGGCTCATACAAGAAGAAACCGGCACACGTCTTTTTCATGACAAAAATGTTCTATTACAAAATTATGAAAAAGGACAACTTTCATGCAGGTGTGGATTGGTTGGACTTTCTTTTAATGCAAAAAAAATATTATAAACTTTTTCACTACTAATGTTTAAACACACATTTCAAATTTTTATTTGGATCAGTTTTATCTTTCGTTCTTTAACGATTTACCCCGAGTATATTAATGTATTGTTTAAAATATTTTCTTTTTGTTGTAGTAGTTTTACATATACACCTCAACTGACAATTTCATTAATCTGGCATTACCAATCCTGATGTAAGGCCAGATTTGTGAGATGTGCTGTACTTTATTGAACAACTTAGTAGCCATTTCTATGCCTCTCTCCTCTTTATTTAATTTAGTTCTTTCTGTAATAAGTGTTCTTTATTTTTTATTTTTAACAAAAATTGTACTTATTGTTGTCGATTATATTTTAGGTTGAAGAAGGAAGTGCATACCAAAGAGAAAAGTTACGTGAATATCAGTTAAAACGTTTGAAATATTATTATGCTGTGATTGTTTGTAATTCGAAAGAAACTGCCAATGTATTATATACTGAATGTGATGGTCTTGAGTACGAAAGCAGTGCTATGAAATTAGACCTTAGATTCATTGGTGATGATGCTACTTTTGATGAGGTACTCTTTGTATAATTATTGCTTTGTGGCTGTTATATTCAGAAATTATGTTTTATTTTAATTTTATAAATTTCATGAAATTAATAAAATAGTTCACTTTTTAGAAACCCCATGATATATGTACAACTCTTCCAGATCTAAAAAAATACAAACCAAGGTTATTCGTTAATACTGCTCTTCAACAAGGTAAAGTTGATTTAACCTGGGATGAGACTGATCCGAACAGAATTGAATTTAGTAAAAGATTATTAGCTGGAGAAGAGGTTGATGAGGATGATTTACAAACCTTTGTTGCTAATTCATCATCTTCAAATGAAGAAGATGAAGGTATTTATTAATAATTTTAATATGTTGATCACTATATTAGTCTAATCTGCCAGATCAATTAAATTATCCTCTTCCATAAAAATAAAATAAAAAATATGAAATGGTTTCAACATTTCATAGTCCAAATTTTGAAAATAATTGATTAGTTACTGTGAATACTTTCCCCCTTGCCTAGGCCTAAATATACTGGCTACTTATGATAAGGGGTTGTTAATGTTGGGATAGTTGGGTATTGTTAATTTACTTTGGTAGTATTATGTAGCATTTATATATATCTCAAATTTATATATATATATATATATATATATATATATATATATATATATATATATATATATATATACATTTTTTTTTTTACCTCTTTTCCTTACATGGTAACCCCACATAAGGACCGTTTATTATTTTATACATGCTCCATGCCTTAGAGGCATACTACATGATTGGTACGATTTATCAAATTTACATATTCAGTGGTTTAATACAATTCCAGTGTTCAATTGAAATAAAAACAAAACTAAATCAAACAAACAAAAATAAAAATAAATAAAAATGAAGTATAGCCAACAAGAAATCACTTACGCTGCCCATCTTTGGTCAGTGAGTCAAAGTCTATATTTTTAATAAATTTAAGCAAGTCTGTCTTGAATTTAGAAAGCAAATTTTGTTCTGTTTCAGGCCATTGTCCATTTCTGAGAATTATACTTTTAATCAAATGAAAACGTTGTTTGTCAAATAATTTACAATCATAAAGTATATGTCTAAAATTTTGGATTTGTCCGTCTTCTTCGCATAAGTCTGTTTGTATAATGTTGAACCGTTTGAGATATTGTTTTGTGTTTCCATGTTCTGTCAGTAGTTGCGTTAGTTTGTAATCATTACTGTGTATAGTTCTGTAATTTTGTGATGTAATATGGGGTATAAATCTGTGTAAGCTAGGTGATTTGGTTGAGTTCACCCATATTTGATCCCATCTTTTAACCAAATCAAATTGTAGATCCCTCTTTATGTATGAAAGCGGTACTTGATGGTATGAGGGCAATAAATCACTTTTTGCCGCTTGTTTAGCGAGGTAATCGGCCCGTTCATTACCCTCAACCCCTGAATGTGCCTTTACCCATTTAAGAGTCACTGATTTCCCTATGTTTTGAAGCTCTATTAAATTTTGTCTAATTTGGTCAGTCAAATGGTCATGAATGTCGGAATTATTTACAGAGTCCAGTAAGATTTTGTTGTCTGTATGTATAGTGATGTGTGTGTTCGTTAGTAACGGGTCGTTACTGATGTATTCAGTCACTTTTAGCACAGCAAATTTTTCTGCCTGGTTATTCGAGCAATAGGATTCCAATTTGTATTTTTGTTCCACATTGCTTCCATCTGGTGCTTGGAATAACCATGCACATCCAGTATTCTCGCTGTCCTTATTACCATCTGTGTAAACATCAGTGTTTTCGGTGACCTGAGTAGCACATTGTGATCTAGTCCATAAATTTGCTACTGGGTGTAGCCAAAACATGCAGTCAGTGATTCTGTCCATTTTGTCTAGTGTCATGTCTTTATAACCTGTCTTTCCTTTCCTAATGTTAAATAAGGTCGTACGTTCGTCAATTTTTAGTTGAATTGGCAAAAGTCCTGTCAATAGAACTGCGGCCTCATATGATAGGGGACGAAATCCCTTACATATTTTAATTGAAATTAACCTTTGAAGCCTCTGCAACTTCAACAAATTTTTCTTACGTTGTACAGCCGGATGCCAAACATGTACAGCGTAGAGCATCTTAGGAAGTACAGCGCCTTCATAAATTACTTTCAATACTTCCGATCTGAGGCCCCATGTTGCTCTGGCAGCTATTGACAGTCCATTTATAATTTGTAATGTGTCGTTATAAAGATTGTCCAAATGTCTGTTCCAATTTAGTTTTCTGTCAAAGAGCAGACCTAAATATTGTAATGTGTCACATTGAGTTAGTCTTACTGAATTGAGTCGTATATCTAGTTCCGGTACTCTATGTTTTTTGGTAAAAATTATGTATTTAGTCTTCTCCGAATTAAATTTAAGTTTGTTGCGTCGAGTCCAATGTCTAAGCCTTGATAGTGTCAGGTTTGCTATTGTCTGTAAATCGCCAAAATCTCATCGTTTTATAAGTAGTAACAAATCATCAGCGTATGCTAATAATGTAGTATTTTTCTGTAAGTCCGTCTCGAAAACTGTATTTATTAAAATGTTCCATAGTAAGGGTGATAATGCTGACCCTTGAGGAGTTCCCAAAGTCAGTTTCTTATCAGTATATTAAAAATTTGTCTGAATGGCAAGTTTTCTATCAGTAAAATAATTTTGAATGATTTGGTATAAGTTTTTAGGACAGTTATAGTTTTTTAGATTAGTCAAGATCGCAGGCCACCAGGCGTTGTCAAAAGCACCAGCAATATCCAATGATACAACTAATAAGTTATTGTTCTGCCGGAGTGCGCTAGTGATATGATCGGCCAGTTCACTGAGAGCGTCGTCAGTTCCTGATTGGGGTCTGAATCCGTACTGGTGTCGGTCATATATATTATTAGTATTAAGATGATGCATTAACCTGTTTTTTAGTATTTTTTCAAAAATCCTGCTCATTACAGAGAGCATACTCAAAGGTCTAAGTGAATATGAATTAGACTTAGGAATCAAAGTTAATTTACCCACTTTCCAGCTATTTGGAAATTCTTTTCTCACAAATAAGATTTTATACAGTCCAGATAACAATTTTGGAAAAGTGTCAGCCATTTTTTTAATCATACGGGAGTCTACTTTGTCTATTCCAGGAGCTTTTTTGTCATTTAATTTATTAATGATTTGCAATACTTCATAATCTCGAATGTCTACGTCATCGACAGTAACAGGTAGGGTAAGTACGTCTTCTCTCATTCGTCTATGTTCGTCACTGTCAGTGTTTAAATTATCTTCTTTAATTATCGTACTTAAGATATGAGACAATGTTTCTTTGGTGTCAGCTGTAAATCCTACTTCAGTTCGAACAGTCGTCAGTAAGCTATGTGATTTTAATTTATTGGTGGCAAACTTATAAGGCCACTGCCACGCGTTAGATGAATTAGCATATTCCTTCCAGGACTTTAATTTAGATTGTTTAAGTAAAAGTTGATATTCCTGTTTACTTTTTAAATAGTCCATTTTTCTAGATTCTCGTTGTTCAATGTCTATTTTTGTCCGTTGGTAAGTTCTTCTAAGGTGGTTTGTCTGTTTGCGTAAGTCAGTTAGTTCAGGATTCCACCAAGGAACTGATCTGTGTTCCTTTCGATTTTTGAAGTTACCTGATCTTTTAAATGTAATATTACAAGATTTTGTAATCGATTTTGTTATCTTGCTAACTATACTATCAGTGGAGGTATGAGGAAACTCATGAAGAATCAGGTCTTCTATCTCAGTATCCGTCAGTTCCATGTTGCTATTAAGACGTTGAGGTAAAAATTGTTTAACCAATTGATGTCGTAAGTTAGTCAAAAATTTAGCCCAGTCACCATTTTCGGTCAAATATAAGAAGCCTTTAATTTTTTCTGCTGTCCTGTCATTTCCTTCAACTGCAACTGGTAAGTTAACATGTTATGGTCTGAAAAATTGGTTTCTCTTGAAATTGTCCAATTTCTTACAAGGTTATGTCGAGTCACTATTGTATTTACTAAAGTCAGATCAATATTACTACTGCCTCGCGCACCTTGGAAAGTCATTAGTTCTGAGTTTGTGTTTAATAGAAATAAATCATTCTCAACAATAAAAGATTCCAGCAGTTTACCCCGATCATTAGTTTGTTTGTCGAACCAATATTTAGATCTCGCATTAGAATCCAAGCCGATAATGATATTAAAACTATTGAAATCCTTTAAATTTTTTTCTATCTTTTGTAAGTCTAAAATTATATTCCGGGTGATATCTAAATAAGAACTAATTACAATACATTTTAATTTGCCATATGATAGTTCCACGCATTCATAATCGGAGTCAGAATGTTGCAATATCATACAGGCATCAATATTTTTATTGGTTACTATGACACCAGCTCTGGGATTTTTATCTACTGTTTGAAAAACCTTTGATTGTTGATAACCTACAATTTTATTTAACCTTGTGTAAGGCTCTTGAAGTAATAAAATGTCTATACCTTTTATGTTTATGTATTGTTGTAGCATGTCTGTTGTGTATTTGGAATGATGTGTATTGAGTTGTAAGATGTTTAATTGTCTATACGCCATGGATAAATAAATCGAGTTGTGTATAGTATATGTTGATAGCTGAAATATGGTCGTTGGTACTTACTGTAGAGGAATGCTGTAGTCAGTGTTAGATGCCAATTTCTGTATTTCTGTCAAGTACGATGGGCAGTTTCGGTCAAATACAGAGTGGTTTATTGGACGCTGCTTATGGCTTTTCTTGAACTTGTTGAAGTTTTCGCAGGTGATGCATCTAACTTCTTCAGAAGTACAATCACTCGCCGAATGTTCCCCTCCACATCTTGAGCATGCTACTTTTCCTCTGCAATCCTTACTGCTGTGATGGAACTTTAAGCACTTGGCGCATCTTCTTATTCGAAAATAATCTTGAATCGCAACCTTTTGATGGCCCAAGCTAATCCTATTGTACAGTAGTAATTCCCGTGTTGCTGCATCTACTTCTAACACTGCGTGTCGGGTGTTGTTTCTTCGTGTAGTTAGTATAACTACAGGTCTTATTTTATCTTGTTGCAGTGGAATATCATCATTTTGAGCAACGATGTAATCAGTAATATTTTCCAAGGTTATGTCCTCCTCAATATTTTTAACAATAACACGAGGAGTCCTTTTTGTTAATTTATGATATGATATTTTGTTAGAATTTTTTATGTTTTCTTCAATTTTGTTTAGGTCTTTTTCTCAGTCAAGCTGAACTATTAATGCGCCATTTTTAGTCTCAATAACCCTCTGGAAAGGAATATGTAATTCTTTAGGATTCACTAAAGCTTTAAACTCTGTACTAATTTCTTTCGGTTGTAATTCCTGTTTAGGCTTGATAATTGCTTTAAAAACAGGTTTATTTTGAACTTTCAACACTGCCTTCTTTGTTACAGTGGAATATGTAATGTTATTGTACAAAGTTATTCATTATCATTTTTAACTAGCTCTCCACTCTCTAAATTAACAGACCGATTACAAATATTACTTACGTAATTCTCCAACAGTTCTATAGATTTACCGACCTTCGGTCGCAGATCTTTTCTTAAGAGACTGTAATCCAAAACATCCTTCAATGTGTTGATAGCAAAATTTAAATTGAGTACTTCGCCGGCCATCTTGGTGGATATATATATATATATATATATATATATATATATATATATATATATATATATAAAAGCAAAAGTAGCCATTAATATTAAAATTAAGTTTCTATGGAATAATTTGTATCTGACCATTGTTCACACCTACATGATGTCTATTCCCATTATGGCAAGTGATTCAGCATTCCTTGTCATTTTCTATATTTATATATTATATGCCCTTCCTCAATAAATATCCCTAGCATTGCTGTTAAAAAGTCACTTTACTTTTTCATTTTATTGTTTTAGAAGAAGAAAAAAGTCAGAATGAAGAGGAAAATGTTAAAGATTCAAGTAAAGGAAGTGAAGATAGAATAAAAAAATATCGAGAACTTGTTGCCAATCTACAAGAAGGGAAATCTAAAAAGAGAGAAGATGTTGAAATGGAGGTAACCTGGGGAGCTGTCAGTAAGAGTAAGAAAGATCAAGCAGATAGTGAAAGTGAAAATTCTGGGAGCTCTGATGAACTGAGTGTTAGTTATGGTTATCATTCACTACGGATTATTATTAGATCAGTATAAGTTCTTATAATTTTATGTTGTTTTTTTTTAAAGGGTTTTGTGGCTCCTGAGAAAATTAATAATAAGAAAAAAGGTAAAAAAATCAAGAAAAAATCTATACAAAATGATCCTGTTTCTGCAGAAGAACAACAGAAAAATGTAAAATTATTTATTTTTTTAATTGATTCTTAAACTAGGTGTATTAATTGGTTAATTTTATGGTTAAATATTTGGAATATTTAAATAATGAAAGTAGAATAATTGGCCATAAAAATCTTGGGAACTTAATTTACATGTTTTAAGGTCCCAGAGCCCAAGTATTTTTTTTTTTTTTATAAAATGTCATTTTTATTTTCCTTTATTTCTAAGAACTCCTTCTTCTTAACTATTGAACTGTTTTTGATAAACACAGCTGAAATTGCAGTTAGAATGAAGTCTTGAAGAAAACAATGGTTAATGAGAACACAGTATAAATACAATTCATTGTGTAGCGATAATTGAGGCATAGAATTCCAAAACCAGCCAAGTCCATTTCCCAATTTTTATTTCTTTTGTTAACAGTTTTTGAACAATATTATCATGAGGTGAAAGGATTTCTTCCAAAATCAGTTAATCACTTGTAAATTAACTGATTTTGGAAGAAATCCTTTCACTTCATGATTATATTGTTCAAAAACTATTAACAAAAGAAATAAAAATTGGGAAATGGACTTGGCTGGTTTTGGAATTCTATCTCTCAATTTATGTATTCCCAAATTGTCATGAGAAACTTTAAAAGTGTTGCTTTGATACCTAAATGATAGATTGATTTTGATGGTCTGCGGTTAACTCCTCCCTGAGATATTGCAGAAAGGAAAAGCGGCAATTTATAACTTTATTTTGTCTTATCATTATTCATTAATTAATCATGAAATATAGTACTGTTCAAGTATAAATTACTGAAAAGAGAATTTTTCATACAATTTGGAAGGCCTTGTTTTTAACATTTTTTTTTTCTGTTTTCAAAAGTACTGAACTTTTTATTAATATTTGAATATGATGTCAAAATCATATCTTAGAGTTAAAAAAAAAATTGAAAATTTTTACTTCAAAATGATGATCATCTTATTCTACTTTTTCTATAAAATTCATTGATGCTTTAATAATTGAATGATTGTTAAAAAAAATAGTGTAATAATAATAATTTTATAAATCTTCTTCATCTCTAAATAAGAAACTGTAATAATTTGTCGTCGTTAGGATGATAGTTTTAATCTTCCAATTTGAGTTTGAATCTCATTTCTGACTTCTTTTTTTATGAAAGTTGTTGGTCTTTAAAATTTTTTGTCTTCACATAACTTTTCATATTTAAAGGAAAAAGTTTCAGTATCCGTTTTTTCAGGCTGAATTAGAGTTGTTGCTCGCTGATGATAATCCAGCAGAATCTGGCTTAAAACATTTTAGTTTAAAGGAAATACAAAAAAAAGAAGAGCAGCTACAAAAAAAGAAAAAAAGGCGAAATTTGAAAAATAAGTTAAATTATCAGGAAGAAGATTCATTCAAGGTATTTATTTTTGTAATTATATTTTACACATGTATGCTTTCGTAAACAACTGCATTGTTTAAATTATTATCTCTTTAATTCTGATTATAGTTTATTAATTTTTCAACTACTTCTTTTACCAATATGTTTGACTTTAAGTACAAAGTTAGGCATCTCTAACATACTTTATTTAAAAGGTGTGGGCTCACATTTACTTTATGTTCTAGTTTTTCATAGGTATGCTATGCAATACACAAATCCTAATTAATTATCTTTTTATCCGACTTTGGCGATGTCGCAAGGAGGATAATGTCTTTAGCTTGATCGTTAATTTGGTATCCCATGATTTTTTGAGAGAATTGCACAACCAATATGACGGGTAAAATTACTCGTGATCCTGTGAATGTTTTGAAACATTTTGAGCTCAAAATTAAAGAAATATGTTTAATCTGTCTATTTGAGGGTATTTAATGATTTTTTGAGGGAACTGCAGGACTGATTTTTAATTTTGATGGGTCAAATTACTCAGTGAATTTCCGTGAATGTTTTGAAACATTGAGAGCTCAAAATCCTGAAAAAATATTTCAATATATTTTAAGTATTTTTGGCTTTTTGTTAATGTTTCTTATTAAATCATTTGTAAGTTCACGATCATATGTAATACATTATAAATAGCCAATATTTGAAAAACTAAAATCGTTAAAAAAAAAATAAAAAATAAAGACCCGACTACGGAAATAACTTTTATATATTACAACCCTGTTAGACCTAAGGACGTAAGGTATTTGCATATCTACTTAACCGGATTGGTGAGTTGTTAGTGAAATTGACCATGAATATTGAATATTGAACCTTAGTGTAGTTGTCGGGTATCTTCCACTAAACGGCCCCCTGCAAGTACATTCCGTTCTGTTCATCTGTGCATGTCAAAATACAGAAAGTAAATTAATGTATTGATTAAATTAGTCTTCATTTTCATTTGTGTTGAAGGCGTCCGACTGCAAAACCAAGTTTCAATGTTCATGGGCGTCAACTTCACTAACAACCCACCAATGTACTTATATGTAGATATGCTAGTGCATTCTGTCCGTTAGGACGAATAGGATTGTAAGATATAAAAGTTATTTCCGTAGTTGGGTTTTTATTGAATTCAATTTTTTATTATTACCTGTGTAAAAAATGTAATTACTCCTTGGCAAGTTTAAGAAGGCTGAACAGTGGAAAAGTGGGTAAAGAGTGGGAACAGCCTTCTCTAACTTGCCAAGGAGTAAGGGTCAGTTGCTGGGTCGCGAGTCAGACTTAGTTCTGGACTACAGATTGGTTTAACTCATTGCAGTGTATGTATAAAATATATTATAGAGGGTGGGGCTGAGAAGTCAAGTGTTTTTTAAATAATCATAAATTCTGTAATTTTTGCCATAAAAAATTTTTATTCCTAGAAGTATATTTGTTGGAATATATAATTTAACTACTCAAGGCTTATGTATATATATATATATTTTTTTTATGGAAAAATGTTGTGCTAGAAAAACATATTTTCATTTTAGTAATTGTATGTTTATTACCTAATTTATGATAGATTTTCAAGTTGAATTACATCGTATACCTAATTAGTATTTCTTTTGAAAATTATTTATTAAGATGATCTAACTTTTTAATGCATTTTTTTTTTCAAATATTAGATTAATCCTTCAGATGAAAGGTTTTCTGCTATTTACATATCACATCAATTCAATATAGACCCTGCTGATCCTCATTATCGTAAAACAAAAGGAATGGAACAGTTGATCGGTGAAAAGCTTAAACGTCGAAAGTTGGAAGAATGAGCCTGGTTGTTATATTACATTGCATCATAAGATTATTATCGTAAGTAATGTAATTTACTAAATTATTATTTTTAATTTGAATATGACAACATTTATTGCAATTAATTTCTTGGATGGTAAATATAAATGAGAAATTACTCAAAGGCAATCTTACTCAATGATATAATCAGAAAAAATTTCAAAGTTGTGTATAAAAATACTTGCTATTCTCCTAGTATTGCTTCTTCAGATTATGGTTTGTAGCAACCCATAAAGTAGGCTTTTTTGGATGAAAATATTTTTTTGATAATATTAAAAAATAGCTCAATGATGGAGGATAGCAGATTGGAATGAAGTATACTTTGATAAGCTAAATTTTATATAAATATATATTTTACATTTTTAAATCTAATCCCTTGTCATTGTTGAAAATAATTTATACCTGTTTCTTTTTGTTATAGGTCCAGATACTAATCTTAGAAGCCTTTTAAGATTGATTTATCTTGCATACCAGTGGCAACTCATAGACCACTCTAACATTACTATTAAATACTGTAACTTCTTGGGAGAGCTTGCTGATTAAAAGAAAATTGTTACCCAATAGTGGATTTCTGAACATTTAGTATTATTTTTTTTTACTTTCCTTAATGAAGTAATTCATAGCTTAGTTCTCCTGTTTCCCTGGTTGTTACAATTTATATATATGTTGTATATACATTTGTATTTACTTATGAAATTTATTAATATCTTTATTATGTTACAAATAAATTATTTTTTTTTTAGCTATACAAACCTTTTTTTTATTTTTATTACCGATCATCTTTGATTTAAAATTATTTCAATTTGATAATATTAGCTCTAAGCTAATTGAATTCAAATTTAAACAATATTGTGGCTCCTCTTTTGTTATACCTACAATAGCAGTAAAGAGAAATAAAATGTATCCATCTTGCCTGCTGATCTACATCATCCACTCTTTGTAGTATGCCTTTTATCCCACCTGTCTGTACTATACAAATAACAAGTTACACTGTTTTAAAAACAATTAAATTTGTATTTTCACTTATATATAGCTTGCATAGTATGGCCACACTAATGGAATAAAATATTTCATTGGTTTTGTTGGCCCTATTTAATATTTCTTTTATTATAGGGCAATATATGACTTACATGTACTCTCTTCTCCTTTATTTCATTGACATTTCGGGAAAATACTTCCTCATCGGAATAATTTTTTTCTAAAATTAACAATTATTGCACCTATTAAAATATTTCATATTTAAATATACTCCAATTAAAACATAACATATAAATAATCCGTATTAATTATTTAACATTATCTATAGTTTAACAATACTACCTCAGCTTATATTTCTATATTGTTAAACTATATATAATGTTAAATTATTAATATGGTTTATTTATATGCTATGCTTTAATTGGAGTATGCTCTAAGAAGAGAGTACATGGAAGTCATATATTGCCCTATAATAAAATAATTACAGGAACTTCCCAAAAAATTATAAGAAAGAAGATAATTAATGTTTTTTGATTCTTTCTCCAGCACTAGAAATTGTATCAAAGTATAGGAAGTTATTCCATTTTTGCTCTCACCTAACAATGAGCATAACTTTTATTTAGGGATATGTTTTCATGCTCTTCCTATTGAACTTATGATGCTACTATTGATATTTTGTCGGTGCAATGCCAAAGTGGTGTATCTGAAAATTTGAGGAACTGAGAACATTGGGTTTGAATTATGGTTGCAATAGTAAGGTTAATTAAATTGGTTGTATTTTAAATCTTTTATTAATGATGACACATTCAGTTAGGAATTTTGAAGGGAATACAAAAACACACTTTAAAATGCAGCAAAATCCCAAAATTTGCAGATACGCCAATTTGCGATTGCACCGATGATTTAAAAGAGCATATTTTGGTTACTGGCTATTGCTTTATGGGTCAATCCATTTGAAATCATCCAGTTTGAATTAACTTTGTTGCTCAACATTTTTTATTTTTATTTTTGTAGTTTTTACTTCCTTGTACAAAGTACAGAAAGTATTGTAATCGCGAAAATTTTCATATTTCAATGGAAATATCCATTTTGACTAGTTTCGTCGTGGCTTCTTTACGTACGTTCGTATCTCGCATAACTCAAAAACGGTTAGCTGTAGAAAGTAGAAATTTTGTAGTTAGGATTGATGTAATATCTAGTTGTGAACCTCCCTTTTTGGTTATTGCTTGATCACCGGAAGTGGTACTTAACTTGAAGGTCATAATTGATTTCCATCAAAAAGTTATATTAAAATACTATGAAAAACTTCTCAAATTTAGTATTTATAACTTATACATTGATTTAAATAACACACTAGATTTTGGTCTAAATTGGAAAACCGGAAGCGGTACTTTACTTGAAGGTCATATTAGACTTTCATCAAAAATTATATTAAAATATAACGTAAAACATCTCAAATTTGGCAAATAGGACTTTTATATTGATATGAATGTATTTACTAGATTTTGGTTAAAATTGGTGAGCCGAAAAGAATACTATACTTGAAGGTCATAATAAGATTACATAAAAAATTATACTTAAATTAAATACAGAAATCATATGTTTCGGTAATAAAGATTACAAACGCAATTTGGTTTCCAATGTTTAAGTGTTAAAATTGAGTGTAAAATACTGGTTTTCCTCCCCATTCAAGAGATCAACAAGTCTGCAGCAGGAGAATAAGATATTAGTTAAGTGGGTTTTTCTGCTTAAAATGTCGAAACTGTCGATTTCCAATGCTTTATTTAGTGATATTGACAGTTTTAATGTTGTCATAAAACATGAAGAAATCTCTTGGAAACTAGTTACCTACTGAAGGAAAACAAATATAATAACGGAATGAGACCTCCAGAAACAAGAGTGTGTCTGTGTGTGTGTCAATAGGTGGAATTCGCAACGCCGAGTGTCGTTTTTGAGATATTACAATCTTCGGAAACTAGTAACCAAATTCAGGATTACTTTTTGAGCCACCAATTTATAGTTTAATAGGCGTATAAGGAAGTCATGTGTTGTCCACATCAGATATTTTTTACAAGTTTTTCTCTATCATTTGGTGAGTTCAAAACCATGAGCTAAACATTTTTCAGGTCTATAATTTTTCTATTGCAGCCATTTTGAGTTAGCTTCGCAGCTGAAAACCAGTCTTGGAACAATGTGTTTAACTCTGATAATTTTATAGATATCGAAACAAAACAAAAACTAAAATTATGATAAAGATGTGCTCTACATTTTGTGTCCTTACCACACATCACCTCAATAGTGAGAGAAGTGGTTAAAAAATTCGCAAACATTGATATAAAATGAGACTTTAAACGCTCTAAAAGTGTATTAAAGAAAATATTCACCTTTGATTTTTTTTTCTTGTATAGGTTCATCATTGTACTACTTGCTGTAAACATTTAAATACTGAAAATTTAGTCCTTTTTTTAAACTGAATTTTCAAAAAGGCATTTTCAGCGATATTTAATGTTAAATATCTCAAAAGTGACTGGTTGAAAAATTATGGAACTATTACAGTTTATACTAACATCTACATGACAAAAATTTACTACTGTACAATGATGAAACTATACAAGAAAACAAAATCAAAGGTGTTTCTTTTCCTTAATACACTTTTAGAGCGTTAAAACTTGAGACTTTTATGCCAATATTCGTGAATTGTTTTAACCACTTTCCTTACTATTGAGGTGATGTGTAGTTAGGACAAAAAATGTGGAGCATATCCTAATCATAATTTTAGTATTTGTTTTGTTTTGATATCTGTAAAAATAACAGAGCTAGAGACATTTTCACAAAGCTTGTTTTTAGCTGCCAAGATAATTTATAACTGGAGCTGGTAATCATCTGTCATCAAATTTAAGTCATGTTTTCCTATCATATAGAGGTATAAACAGTGTCAGTTTCATAATTGTTCACAGTCCTTTTTGTGATATTCTGCTGTAAATGTTGCAGAAAATGGTTATTGGTCGTTTGAAAATCAATATAATAAAAAGGAAAAGTTTTCAAGATTGAAATTTGTACAGCAAGTAGTACAATGACAAAACTAAGCAAAAAAATTCAAAGGCAAGTCTCTTGTTTTGATATCTAAAAAATTACAAGAGTTAGAGACATTTTCCCAATACTTGTTTTCAGCTGCGAAGCTAACTTAAAATGGCTGCATCAGAAAAAGTATAAACCTGAAAAATGTTTTGTCCATGGTTTTGAACTCATCAAATGATAGGGAATAACTGGTAAAAAAAAAAAAATCAGTACATGGTCTGAGTGATTTCAAATGCATTGACCCTTAAGTCATTTTTTTACATCTTTCACAATTTCTACTGGTATTATATATATATATATATATATATATATATATATATATATATATATATATATATATATTGTAAGATCCTAAAAAAGGGCCCTTTTCTTTTATTGTATAATACCTTTAAAAAAGGCCCTTCTGCTGTGTCATTAACAATTAATACGTGATATCTCTTAAAAGAACACGTTAGTTTAATTAGATACTAAAAATTAATGTAATTCAAATATTTATTGTAACACGCGGAACAGCTGTTAGTCAAGCCGGCAGAACCTCCTTGATCGAAGGCCGGTATAGAAATGACAAGGGCTTTGGACTGCGGGAGATGGTTGGCAGCGCGATCTACTGGCCGCCAGGTGAACTAAGGACGCACTGTAAGCAGCTGACGAGGTCCTTCTCGGTCAAGTGCTGGCATAGAAATGACAAGGACTGTGTACTGCGAGAGTGGGTGGAGAGCGCCATCTACCCACCACCAAGTGAACTAACTCACTATACTTTTAGTAGGCTTTGTTTTTATCGACGATTAAATTATATGTAAGATAGTAATTAACTTTAAATGTGTTTTAAAATGTACTGTAATGAATATTGTACTTATAAAAATAAAAATAAGACCAAAAGGTGTGCTGATATGGCCAAGAAAAATATATATGTTAGACTTCTCAAAATAGAGATTACCCAGCAGTCATTGCATACTGGTATAAATAGAGCTCCGATTTAAAGGCCAAATCAGAACACCTCTGGGTCGAGCCAGTGTTCTCTTTTCCACCCTTACCTACCTCTCTCTCTCTTACCTTGTCCCTTCCTATCCTTGATTAGTTAGCGCCTTCAGCTGCTTATCCCTTGGAACTAACCCTGGCAGCCACCCTAAACTGGGTAAAGGCAGCGTTGTGCTATCAAGCTCTCCTTCATTCCTCGAGTAGTCGGACTAGTACCCCGCCTCTCGGCACCTCTACCTTCCTTCCTCCTTGAGTGGTCGGGCTCGTACCCCGGCACTCGGCCTCCCTTCTCTCCTTCCCCCCTCGGGTAGTCGGGCCCGAACCCCGGCTTCCTTAGTTAGCGCCTTTAGCTGCCGAGGTCCATGCTTATCCCTTGGAACTAACCCTGGCAGCCACCCAACTGGGTAAGGGCAGCGTCGCACTGGCAAGCTACCTCTTTTCTAACCTCCTTATCTTTTCACCCTTCTAAATAAATACTTCAGGACAGAGATTAACCGAAGTTAACCGATGGGTAACCTTATCTCTGATAATTGACTTTCCTTCTATGGCACAAATTTCTTCGGCAGCTACCTTTGCGCTTAAACCTTTTTTCCACTAATGTTTCAAAAGACCACGAATCACGATTTTTTCTTCTGACACTTCACATGCATTATAAAAATGTAAATTACCTCATAAAGCCATCTAATTCCAAGTCACAAGGAATTAAAGGATTAGTCAAAGTAAACATTGGCATAAATAGTAGGAACAAAAACATTCTTATAGGATAATCATGATAGTTGGAATTAAAGGTTGTCTTCATAAACAAGGACTTTTGTAACAACCTATTATTTCTAAATAATGAGATGAAAAGAAAAATAATTTCATTTGCGATCAAATGTCCTCTTAGAGTAACAGAGTTGCGCAGACTTTGCCTAATAATCCATATCAGAATAATCTGTTCTTTTCCATTAATTCCTGTGATAGCTCTTAAGTATATTACTATTTTTTTAGTTTGTACTTCATGTTGCATAGCATATAACTAATGCCATTGCTATAAATATACTATTATTTAGTTTATGTAGCAAAATTCCAAGGACCAAGTTAAAATCTTTGGATACACAATAAACTTTCCTGTTACACAGTAACTAAACGTACTAAGAGGAGAAAAAAGCTTGTCATAAACTAATTGAAAAATTGACTTATTACAAAAAGTGTGATTATGGTGTAATGCTCCAGGCAAAGTAAAAAATTAAAAGCCAGATATTTTTTAGGCTTTTTATAATAAGTCTATACATATTCAGGCTAAAAAATTAGAAAATACATGGTTTTTCCTCATATGCTTCTTAATTCATGTTGCTGCTTCAACACACTCTATAACGAGATCTATATACTAAGTATTAATTCATAATAGAGATAAGACTTACTGAAATATGTGAAACACACCACATTTTATAAAGTGTACATGGCTCATATGTAATAGGATTTCTGCAAAATGGTAGTGCTCTTTCCATAACCTAGGTTTTTCAATTAGTCAATGGGATATTTGTACATATTTAAAGGGATAATTCATCATTATACTGAGGCATAATACAAGCATCCAATTTTTTTTATGTACGTCAAAGCTGTGTTAGCGCTACACCATTGAGGGATGAACAGGTTTAATGCATTAACACGAGTGTTCACTTTTCTAAGCATTTTCCCATAGGCTAATGAGTAAACTCATTCATTTCCCTAGTAAGTAAAAGTCTATAAGCCCTATGGCTTATGTCAATCATTATTTGTTTTAAGATAAATGCGATTAACTTTAATCTATATTTAATAATTATAATCATATACTGATAAAATTAATTATTGTTTTTACTAACCATCAATATTAAGTATTTGATAAGCTTAATACAATTTATTGATAAAATTTTATGGCCACTAATGGTTCAATTAATTACACGATCAGAGCAATATTTAAGTTTATTCTGTCTTGAAAAAACACTTGTACATCAAGTGAGATGTGCTAAAAAGAATAAAATAATTTATTTTAACCTGGTGTCAAAATAGAAAGGAAGTATAAATATTCTATGACTTTAATCAATGATACTATCTATAAATTACTTATGACTATCTTTAAAAAGGACCAAGCCGAATTCAAAGAATAATTATTTAAAAACAACCACTTCAGACTCAAGAACGACTTGCACACAATCACAAATTGGCAGTTCCAAAAATAAGATTAACTATTAATGCAATATTGATTCAATTTTCTTAAATTTTTGCACAAAGTTAAAATCTACATTTTACTCACAAACACTTAAAACTCAGAGGAGAGTGTAAAGAAAGTTATAAGCATTGAATTAATAAACCAACAGGTCCAATATCATCAAGTATGCATTTTTAAAATTAATTTTTAGCTTATAAAGGGAAAGCAAAAACTAAGTTCCTACTATTTACCATCATTGATGGTATCTAAATGGTTAGTGACATTAATTTATAGAAAATATGCATTAAATGCATGCCTACTTATATAATGCTAACACAGCGTGGATGTACATAAAAAAAATAAATGAATCTTTGTATTAGGCTCTAAAAGAGAAAAAAAATCGATAGACTAGTGATGATAATGTATTTTATGATGGTATGTAATTTACACAGTTTTTGAGTTTTCCTAATCCATGTAAAAATTAAAAGATTTTCTATACAAGCATTATAATATAGATTTGAAGGAAGCAATTATTTGCTTATCTGATCTTCACTGAAGACAACTTTATTCGTATATATACACTTATTACAGTTTGTAAGTAAAATGAATTTTCAATGACAAATTAAATTGCTTTTAAAAATATTAATTTTTAAAAAAATTTAAACTATTCTTGCCAAATTCCCCCTTTTTTTTTATTAAAAAAAGTGTCACATATTACGAAAAAAAAACAACACAAGTTTAATGGTTTTTAGTTCTCAAGAGTAGCCAAGTTAGTATCACAGAAACAACAGAGTCATAACATTTTACCCATTTACAGACTGATCGAACTATACAACACAATAAATTACCACTATACACATCTCAGAATATCCAGTGAAGCATTTAAAAATAGGACATGGCTGAACAATTAGGCAATGTTATTCAATAATTTTCATGTAAAGTCAAAAATCAGCACTTGTTCCTCTATTAAGCAATACCATATCTGCATTCCTTGCAGTTTGGTAATGCTGCATATGTTGTGCCTTCTGAAGTTTATCGTAGGAAGGTGTCACCTATAATATATCTCCATGGGGTTCCGGCTTGCCAAAAATATTGACCTGCAAATCAGCCATTGCTTCACCTCAGCCACAACTTTAATCGGAGGGCATCAACGCCATTCAAGTAGTAACGAAAAAGTCTTTTATCTCGCACAAATCCTAGGTTTTCGTACAACCTAAGGGCTGGTTTATTGGTGATTTCTGTTTCAAGTACAACCTAAAAAATAATAGAAAGATATAGAAAATTGTATGAACATTAGATTGGATGAATTTTTGGTTTTTAGACAGAATTTTATTAAACTAAAATGAATTCATAGTGAATGAATAATATATGTTATTTCTATTTTATAAATTGGAAATATTTTGAAATCTGTAAGCTTCTGCTCTATAATAATCGACATTCTAAATTAATATGGAAGCTGGAACAATGGCACTTATGTTAATTATTGTTTTTAACAAAGTGTATATTAAAATATTGATAACTGCTATCAAAGTCATCTTATCTTGCACCAATCACTGTTCATTGACTTAAATCAAATTTTTTAATAACAAAAGTTTTCAATCCAGTTACAAATTCCTCAAATTTTATCTCATATCATCAATGAACATTACTACAAGAATGCACCTAAGTCATAGAATATTTGTTTGGATGTAGCAGTAAGCGTAATTTATTGAAGTTGTTCAGGATTTTGAAAAATGTACTGCTGACCTGTTAATACATGAGACAGAAAAAAAAGATGCAAAGCTAATGCATCCTTTTAAGACCCCTCAATTACCATAAGAAATATAAACTTCGCATGTTTCATGTTCTGGAGAGAATGTTTTACCAACAATTCAAATTTAGAGCTAGTCAAAATATTGTAATTAACAAATCAGCTAAAAGAAAGATAGAAAGTATTTTATAATTTAAAAGTCTGTATGCAGATTAATTAAGTTAAGAATTCATAAATAATTTAAATTAAAAGTACGATGATCAAGATGACAGATCAGTAGGATTATCTATAGTGTCACGATGGAGTAGGCAAATTGAATATTTAGGCAAATTATACTATCGAGGAAAGGTTCAGAAATGATTAAAGTTCTGCAGGTGCTTTTTCAAAAAATATGGTATATGAAGAAGATCCCCCGAGAATGGGAACACAATATAATCGTGCCAATTCACAAAAAAGTGACTGCACAAACTATAGACCAATATGCCTCTCTGCTGTAGTGTATAAAATGTACACTTCCATTTTGGAACATAGGCTAAGGCAGCTAGTAGAAGATGTTCTAGAAGAAGAACAGGCAGCATTCCGACCGGGTAGACAGATGCAGGACAATATCTTTGTACTCAGGAACATAATGGAGAAGTGCTGGGACAAGGACAGAAATATATATCTGGCTTTTCTGGACCTCAGAGCAGCCTTTGGCTCTGTCCCACGAGAAGCCATATGGGAGGCCTTAAGAGCGAAAGATATACCGGTCCCCCTAATTCAAGCAGTAAAATCAGCATACCAAGAATCAAAAGGTATTGTACGAATAAATGGTATGAGTTCAAAACCCTTCCCTTCCCTATGGCACGAGGAGTAAAGCAAGGAGACAGTCTTAGTCCTCTTCTTTTCATCATATTTATGGATGAAATTCACAAGATATGTAAGAGAAGGACGGAGAGAATGGTAATAGGGAAATGGAATTTAAGAACAATATCAGTACAGGCATATTTATACACAGACGATATTGTTCTTGTCTGTGATGATAAAGGAAAACTGCAGCGGGCCCTGGTTGAATGGCAAGAAGAGCTATTGAGAAAAGGAATGGCTATTAATTCCACTAAAAGAAAAGAGGAAGATGTACATCTGTTCTGTAACGGCGAGGAGCTTGAGACTGTTGATGACTTCACATATCTCGGAACAGTGGTTAGCAACACTGCCATGACAAAGAAGTATCCAGCAGAATTGCAAAAGAAAATAAAATATACTATCAGATCTGCAACAGTATTGTAGGCAAGAGAGAGATCACCAACCAGGTCAAGATCCACATCTTTAAAGCTGTCTTTCTGCCGACTCTATTGTATGGTTCTGAGAGTTGGGTAAGTTGGACAGACACATTAGCCGTACGACTGTCATGGAAATGAAGTACCTGCGTAGAGTCGCAGGCAGAACACGAAGAGACCGGGTCAGGAATGAGGCGATAAGGGAGCAGCTGGCCATATCTTCATTGAAAACCACCTTCGAGAAATGCCAATTAAAGTGTTTTGGAAATGTCTGCAGGATGAGCGAGAACCGAGACCCACGGAAGATAATGGAAGCTCGAGCAACTGGCAAAAGACCCAGAGGCAGGCCAAAGATAAGGAGGTTTGGCAGTCATGGAATACACCCCAAGAGGAAGGAGGAGTTCGGGGGTCCCCAAAACTATAAATTTGTCTATAATGTATTAGTCATTTATTTATCTACTAATGAACCTTAGTGTAAACAATAATATATCTACTATTAATAATACATTTCCAAACTATTACAGCCTTTATGTTTACTTCCAGTTGTATTGCTATTTCCTCAATGCTATCTTAATTTTCACTTATGGCTTCTGAATTAAAAAAAATTAAAACTTTTAAATTGGAATGCTTATGGCATTAGCTCACAAAAAAGTGGATTTAAAATTTTTCTTGAAGCAAATTCCATTGACATAACATGCACTTCTGACACTCATCTTTCAATTAGTAACAAATTTAGTATTCCTGGTTACAAAACTTTAAGAAATAACAAAATTAGTTTAATGACTTCCGGCGGAGTGGCTATTATAATTAAAAATTATATCAGCTTTTCTGAAAATATTATTCTTGATGTGCATAAGATTGAAGTTATATAAATTCCTTTAAATTCTTTACCCAGTACAGTTATCACGGCCGTGTACAAACCACTTAACAAGAAACTCAGAGAAGAAGAAATTCTTAAATTATTATCACCAAATGAACAAACATTAGTGGTAGGTGATATAAATTGTAAGCATATTTACTGGAGGTGTTGTAAATCAAACTCAAATGGTAGCAAGTTGCTAGATATCAGTTCCAGGCATAACATTCATGTTATAGCACCTACCAAACCTACTTTTTTCAGATGAGGGTGTACACCTGATATTTTAGATATGTTAACCAAAAATATCAGCCTACTTATATCAGCAGTTAGAAAGATAACTGCTTTGAATTCAGATCACATCCCTATTTTTATTTATTTTACAACTGACATTCAAGAAATTCCCTCTAGAAAGTCTCTGATTAAAGGAATGATTGACTGGGACAGGTACAGAACTTTAATATACCGAAATATTTGCCTTACAAAAAAATCTTCCAAACTCTCAAGAAATTGATGATAACATAAAGCATCTATCGGAAGTTATAGCCAAATGCATTAGTGTTTCAACTGTACAAGAATTCCGGATTAAAAGAAAAATGTTCTTAAATAGCGTACCAAATTCAATCCTAAAAAAAAAAATAAAGGAAAAAAATATAGCAAGAAGAAGGTAAATGCGAAGCAAAAATCCTCAATTCAAAAGTAAATGGAATCATCTCAGACGAAAAATCAAAACAGAGTTAGAGGAATTCAACATATCTCAATACAAAAATTAGGTTGCTAAACTGGATCCAAGAGATCATTCACTATGGAAGGCTACAAAACGTATTTAAAACAAACATGAAAAAGTTCCTAGCCTGATTGAGAATGGTGAACTCATCACCAGCGACATGGATAAAGCTGAAGCATTTGCTGATTTTTTTCCAAAAATATTCTCTAATACAGAATGCGAAAAAGGTCTGACAAGAAGCAATGTATTAAATATTATATCAGAAGTGAATAATAGTTTTTTAATGCACAAGCTTCAACTTCGCTAATCAACTCATTATTTTTGTATTCTTTATTTTCTATCTTTTTTTTTCTTTTTTTTTGTTCACATTAATTTATTTTATTTGCTTATTTATTTTACTGAAAATACAATAGTAAACATTAGCTGATTTGCACTTAGTAGTCTTATTTATGGCCAGATATTGTTTCTGGTTTATTTGTTCAATTGTGTTATTGGTAAGGGACCTAGTCCCAGAATAAAGTTCTTCTTCTATTCTATTCCAAATGACGGTAATGATAAATTTGTACAATTACTCGTCACAACAGTATAAGTTCCACTGGAATTCACAAGCCCGAAAGAAATTCAGGAACTGATTAGGAAGCTTAACACATAGAAAAGTCCCGGTCTTATTTGATCTCAGTATAAAAAAAAATTACCCAGGAAAGCTGTTGTTTTTATAACTTCAATTTTTAATAGCTGTCTATACATTGAATACTTTCCTCACGCATGGAAGAAAGCTGAACTGGTTGTCATACATAATCCAGGTAAAAATCCTAAAAAATGTCCTCAATGACTGTAGGGTTATAAGTATATTACCGAGATTTGGAAAACTACTAGAATAAGTCATAAAAAAGCACCTTTTTTTCAAACTATCGACATTATTCTGGACTTTCAATTTGGTTTCCAGCTTGGTCATTCTACTTCACACCAACTAGCAAGATAATCAGAATTTACAGTGAATGGCTTTGAAATGAAAAATCACACACTAGTTATTTATATTTCTTGGTTTTCAATAAGTGTTTGAAAAATGTTGGCATCGTGGCCTTCAATAAAAACTAAAGAAAATGGATACTCCAAAATATTTGTATGATATTCTTTATTCCTTTCTCTTAGACCGAACATTTTCTGTTAAAATAAACAACATAAATTCAAGTATCAGACCAATCCATGCTGATACTCCTCAAGTTTCTGTTCGTTCTCCCATCCTCTTTACTTCTATCTTCATGACATCATTCAGTCTCCATTTATCTCCATAGCTATGTTTACTTGAGACAGGTCAGTTTTATCCCAGCAGCAAGACATACTAAGCAATGCAAACTAACCTCAATAATTTAGAAAAATATTTTTCCAAATGGATGATCAGCCTAAATGTTCAAAAATGCAATGCTTAAGTTTTTACTCTTAGACACCCAATAGACCCACCCAAACTGGTCCTTAACAGTAACAAATTGCAGTGAATCCCTCTAACAAAGCAATAAGATACCTTGGGGTTCATCTGGATCGCCATATTGGAATCATCACATTAATATTAAATTAACGCAGATCTTTGCAAGGCTGGCAATGCTCTTCCCTGTTATCAAAAGAAAATCCAGTCTTAAACCAGAAACAACTATCTTAATGTACGAAACAATACTAAGACCATTACTGATGTACGGTTGTGAAGTGTGGGGTGCAGCATCCTGTACAAAACGAAACTATGAATTGCAGAAGATGCCACCTGGTTCATAAGAAATAGTCAACTACACCGTGAGCTACAAGTTGCAACAATAGAAGAATTAAAAAACGCTTCATCAAATACTATAACCAGTTACATATATAGTTAAAGGTGCGATAGCTTACAACATAGGAATTCCAATATCATCCCGTAGACTGAAGCCCAGACTAATGCAAGGTATTCTGTTGTGAAGTCTATTATTATATTGTCAATACATAAATACATAATTTATATTATTTATTTTTATTAGTATTACTATGATTATGATGTACTACTATTATTATTTTTTTTATATTCTTTGTTTTTTTTTAATTCATTTTTTTTATTTTAATTGTATTTTTTTTCTCTTTCATATTTTTTTTTCTTTGTCTTACAATATTATCTTTTTAATTTTCCAATTTATCTTTATAATTGCATCATCTGTTCTATTTAATTTAGTATTATAGCTTATTTATGAATTTTATAAATCTCAAATTATTCCAGGATTATAAACAACATGCGTCATTAGGGATGTCTCTTGCATGAGACTATATCAACCATTCTCCAATTGCTAAATGTTAAAAAACCTATGTGAGGCTCTCCAATCCTGGAAATAAAGAATATATATAAACATATAAAAAAATCATTTATTTAATTTTTATTTAGTGCAGAACACCCAAGAAGGTGAAGCCCTAGGCAATCGCCTAGGGTCGTCTCCCGTTTCCCTCCCCCCCTCTGATCCACCTCTATTCACACTAATAAATAGTCTGGATTTTACATACTGTACACCTTTGCCTTGAAATGTATAATCATATGTACCTCCTTCTTAGCGATATCTTTTACATCTTAAACTAGGCACTTTATGGTTTTGTTATCTCTAATAGTTCCTGTTGAAAAGCAAACAATTTTTTTTTAAGTTCTTGCAGTAGTGAGTACTATGAAAACAAATTTCTATAAAAAAGTATCTATAATTTCAAAATAAGGTAATTACATCTGTTCATCTTTAGATATATTATTAGAAAAAAAACACAATTAATTTTAGAAAATTCAGTATTCCAATAACTGGTCTTAAATTTGAAATTTTGTCTCTTTTATCCAACAGATTGTTAGAAAAATAAACTAATAAGAAGTGGGGAAAATGAAAAGGCATCAGCCTAACTTCATTAGAAAAACTTTATATGAATAGCCAACGCTACGCTTACGCAACATTTAAGTAAACCGGCTGTTTTAAAAACAAAATTTGATTTAATTAAAAAATTTCATCACAGCAATAATAAAAGAAAATGTTACTAATTTGAATGATTTAATTATAGCAACCTTTAATTGACTGAAATTTAAATTTAATTCTGACTGCTCATTGGCGTTGAAAAACAATTAAATTCACTACTTTATTTTAATGAAAAAAGTACAAAAAAAATTTAAACAAAAATATTTTTATTAATTACCAACCTTAAATTAATAGCTGATGTAATAAAAAAGAAAAATATTTTAATGTTTTGAAGAAAAAAAAAAGTTAAATTAATGCTGTGTGTATGCAACAGTGGCTGTAAATGGATTAATATTTCATTAATACAGGAAAAATAGTTGCTAATTTATTTAGAACATAAAACTCTATGGATAGGATAAATTAATATAAATAATTACATTTATTATAATATTCTTAATTAGAGAAATTGCATACTGTAAAAAATATAGTTAATACCTCATCAGCACCATCAGCAACCATAGCCCGGATGGCTTTCAATACAAGATTTGAACCTGACGGAAGATAAAAAAAATACAAGATTATTTTATTAATGATATAATTTTGAGTATAATCATATCAACATCATTTTTTGAAAAAGTATAAATGTCAAAATTCGAAATTTAGATTTCAATTAATTACGGGACGTAAAAACACATCCATCGATTCCCGTTCACAATAAATCGAAAGAAAAAAAAAATTGGAAATGATCTGAAAATCAAATACTAATAACGTAAGCACCAAATACCAAACGCCTCCTGGTCGTCACTCTGGCCTTAACCAGTGCTAGAAGCCTTAAAATATGTTGTAATTATAAAAGTTTTGCCAGATTAATAAACTCCTACTGTAAGCAATGAAGAATAAAAAAAAAAAAAATGTTATTTGGGGAATAATTGTTTCATGTGTTTCCTGTAAAGTTTGCCAAATGGCGCTTACGCCTTTTTCAAAAAACGACGTCGATATGAATAAATTAATAGACTTAAACATTTAATCTAATCAGAGTAGATTAAAACTGGATGCACCTGTTATGTTAAACATATAGATGAATAAAAAAACCTAGGATACTATCACTTTCCCTTAAAAAAAAAAAAACACAATATTTTTTAATATAGTCCAGAACTGTTTTTATTTTTATGGAGGTCAATGTTGGGCTTAGAGTGATAGAGCTGAATAGGAACGAAGCAAATGTTACCATGCTGCCAGTATCAAAACAAGCAATTCTCTTAACTGCTTAAATATTCATTCTAGCATTAAATAACACTCCATTTATCCATCTACCATTTACTATTACAAAAATGTTTACATAAACTTTTATGGGTTATGGAGAAATGTTTTTTTAGTAAAATTAAGTGAATTTAGAACAAAATAAAATTTCTAAAAATAATATATAAAAAAAGGAAGAGGAGTATAGTAATCAGCCAAGATTGTTTTTCAAGATCTTACGTAATTTACATGTTTTAAGATTCCCAAAATCAAAAAAAGTAGTTCTTAAAATATGTTGTTCTGCTATAGTCCTCATCCCACATTACAAATTATCTCTTGTTTTCCTAAAATATTAAACCGTTTTAAAAGACATTTAAAAGAAATTTATAGAGAGTTTAATTATCTTTCAAATGAGTACCTATAATGTTCCAGAAGATGTATAGTTTTCAGGTAAATTTGAAAACTTTTTTCTTTAGGATTTAGAAATAATTTTTTTTCAATCACCTAAGAGTAAGAATTTGAAGTCCTTATTCCCAGCCTTATTGCAAATCTACAGCATAAGAAAAACCACCATTAAAAATTTCGGCTTCAAAGGTATAGTCATTTTTGAGATAGAGTGATGACTGCATAACTGGATGAGTGGTAACTTTCTTTTATAGATATAGATGATAATAATTACTTTAATGAGAAATTCGTGTTTTTCCTTTATTATTTTAAAATTGAATAAAAATTGGAAGAAATTAAAAATTTAACTATCACTAAAAATAATATAACCCAAATAAATTTAATTTCTTTATCTTCTTTGGCTAAGATGAAAATGTGATAATATATTATTGGCTAGATTCATATACCATCTAGTAAACTTTACAAACCTTTAAAATATATAGATTATGCCTACTTAAATTAGGCTCAATTTATAGTCATGACCATAGTCAATCGGTAAAATCAATTTTTTTCTTCTTCTAAAATAGATAAATAATAAGAAAAATCATTATTATTAGAATACTATATTACAAACACTGAGTGAAAGAGGATAAAATATAAATCTATTAGTCAGGACTATAGTTAATTCAATTTATTACTTATTTCAATTTATATTAAGACATTTTTGGAAAATTGTAAAAACCATGTCATTCTATTCCAATCAAACATCAGTAGGGTTGCAGATATTTAGAATTACACTTTATGATAAATTAATAAAATATTTAATTACCAATTTTTCTTTTCCGATATTTTTCATCAACAGCTAACATTGCTATGTATCCCCTTTTAACGACTTTGCGGTGCATATCTAGTTTACATACAATTGCACCAACACATATACTCCCATCCATTGCCTAAAAAAAACACAGTGTATTATAATAATGAAAATTATACAGATTTAAGAGTTACTAATTCAAATAAAAATAATTAATGCCAGATTTAATTTCATAAAAATTACACTTAATTCGAGTAAAAATAATTAATGCCAGGTTTAATTTCATATAAATTAAACTATCACAACTGCCAACGTAGACCATCAATCTTGAAGTTTTATTAGAAAAATTTATCACCTTTTTCTTCCAAATTTCAGATTTTAACGCTATTACTAAAAGTTACAATTATTTATTGACATTCTAAAGTTGAACAACATTATTTTTAAAGCAAAAAACTCGGACAGTTTCAGTGTACACACCTAAAACAAATGTTTTAAGGAACATATATGTTAACAAAATAATCTTAGCGACAATTAGTGAATAGGTAGTACTAATGCCATAACACCTTTCTTAATATCATTTCTTTAGAAACACCAAGTTGACCTACAATCACAAAAACCAAGAGACGCAAAGGAAAGATTAATACTTCTAAGGCTTAAAAATGTTTGAAGTTGCATTGCATACAGCAGCAACATATACAATAACTTGTACATATACAGTAACAATAGGTGACAAAAAGAGAATATGCTAAACGGACTATTCTGATCCAATAAATAAGTAATTAATCTAATCAGTATTATCAAACTGATTAGATTCAACCTTCAAGATAAATTCATCAACTTATTTGATTGTAATGTTTACAGGTGCATACAGTTTGGCATTAAACACAAATAATATAAAACTAGTAAACAAGGGGAGTCAGAACAGGAACACCGCCATTAAAATCTGGGGCTTTTAGATCTTCACCTGATGAAAGTTTATATGTTGATAGTGGAGATGCGAGCTTAGCTTTAAGAAGAGCTTTCCTTACTTCCATCTGTTATTTCTAAACCGGACCACCCAAATTACATTACTTTTCTGGCATTGATAAACATCATGGGAACAACTCAGTGGCCATTGCCAACCCCTACAACTCTTTAACTTGAAATTGAACACCGTAATGACAATAGATGATGCTTTATCCCCTCTTCTATAAAAATATATACACCTCTTTTTAAGACATATAAGATATTGATGATACTTTATTAAAAAAGAGCCTCTTTAGAGAATTAAAACAACCTCTGGATTCTCAGCGCTGTTTACCAATGGATCGAAAACTGAAGCTAAAGTTGGCTGCAAAGTAGTATTTAGAGATGTGTGCCTTAAGTTGGCTTTGCCCCCAATAAACAGCCTCTTCACAGGCAAATTCATTACCATTTACCAAGGCTTGTGGTTAATAAAATCAATGAACATAAGGCCTGCTCTTCTAGTAACAGACTCTCTAGTAGTAGTAATACTAATAACAAATTATAACAGCTGGTATACTGTATATACTCTTACACCAGAAAAAAAATTCAGAACAATTTTTACTATGACCAAAGCACTTGTAGATAATAAAGAAAAAATTCAGAATATCCTTAAATTCATAATTTAATTATTGTATCGATAATTATAAAAAGTTAGCGAACATAACTTAATATTTAACTAAACCGTTAAAGACACATTTCGGTAGATCCAAAGTGTTATAAAATAAACAAGGAGAAAAAAATAAATAAAAAACTCATTTTTAATTTTTTCTTCTACTTTACTGGGATTATAATCTATTACAGCCTTATATGAACCTACTTTCAGGTGATTAAAGTAAGAGATATTGTTGTACATGCATTTACACTTAGCTACACCAATATAACTGAAACTGATAACAAATAGGTAATCAGAAAAAAAAAATGTTTTATACAACTTAACAATGTGGTTGTATGTTTATACAACATTACCAGTGACTGCATCTAAACTTACACGAAGGTCGTTGCACTAACACTCTCTAGCACCATTTGCTAACTGCTATGTATTCAATTTTAAAATTTGAATTCACTGGAATTATTACTACTTTAATTAGATATTATTAAAAATTATTAGTGCTGTTGACTTTCACTCATTATGCTTGCACAAGAGAAAAACAAAACCCCAACGGATCCTTTCAGTTAAGGTCGGGGCCTTACTATAATTTAAATTATTACTGCTTTAGGTACCAGAAGTCGACAGCACTAATAATTTTAAATAATATCTATTAAAGCAGTATTCATTTTAGTAATACCAATGAATACAAATTTTAGAATTGAATAAAGAAGCAGTTAGCACAAATGACTCTAGAGAGTACTAGTAGTAGTGGCTCTTTCAAGTAAGCCAATGGGCAGACACTGATAAAGCGATCTCACTGTAAAGCTGTACCAAATGTTTTTATTTATGATTGTCATATTTCTTAAATAATATTCAAGTTTAAACTTGAATTCTGACAAATTTTAGTAACGGCAATTATACCCTTTTGCATTTCCACGCTTCAAAAGTCTTTATTTTATAAGTGTAAGCATCATACTATAACTAAATTTGTAAAAATGTTATTGACAAATAAAAAAAATAAGATTATAAATTGAAAAGAAAGAAATATACCAATTTCTGAACATATTTGTTTTCAATATATAAATTTTTTTTTTCTTTGTCACTACCTTTTAGTTAAAATAATCTTATTTCACAAAATATAGAGTACACATTGTAAGGTAAACAATTATCAAGTTGGCTTGTCTATATGCATTCATTGATATATGCATGAACAATTACAATGAATTAAAAAAAAAACACATTACATACATATTAAATTAACACTCAACAAACAACAAATTAAAATATTATTCAATATTTTTAAACAAATAAACATAATGTGGAAAGCAAAAATGTATATTTAAAATTCAAACTGATAATATTTCTCAAGAAATACTAATATTTTATAAATTTAGAAGTAGCTAATACATGCTAATGTAAAATTAAATGAGAAAAAAAATTTATAGAAAAAAGATTACTATATTTTTAACATCTAAAAATTTGTTTACATAATTCAATTACTTATTATCTGATGAACATTCACTTTACTACTATCAATTTTTTTGATATCAAATTAAATTATGTTAAAGATTCATAATACTAATGAAATTCAATATAAACCAAAATTATACTTCATAAATGTGAGATGAAGGTTATCAATTTAATTTTCTTTAAAATAAGAAGTCAAATTTATTATATGACTACAATTTAAAAATATCTACTAAGTATATAAAAGCTTAATAGTAAAAATAAATATGCACATACTTATATGTAGTAAATACCTTGAACATAATCAACCAACTTGAATAATTTAGTCCTAAAGTATTAGATGCTCAATTAAAAATCTTAAAGCATAACTACTTACCAAAAAGCATAATTGAGGCCAATTATGAATGAAATAGCGATATGTGTAAATTGAATAAGGTTCTGATAGATCTTTTTGAATTAGCCGCATTATATCAGGCATCTGAAGTTCAGATTCATATGATACATATGCAATATCATTTTGTTTACTACTTTCAATATTGCTCTCAGATGATTCATTAATCAGATGTTTCGTTCCTTCTAAACCTGGAGAAAATGTTCCTGTTACAGCAGAACAATTAATTTCAGAAACCTGCAGTATAGAATCTTCATTGCAATTCACAGCATCAATAGTCTCTTGTTTATTGGAATGATCATTTTCAATTTGTGAAACTTCAGATGAAATTGGTTCAACTTCATCAATAGGGTTTTCACTTGCTTTAACACATGTTTCACACTGACTAGATACATCTTTAGAATTAGAGTTGTCTAAAGAACAACAGTTATCAGTTAAATGAACATTTTCAATGCCATTTGACAACTTGGTTGGTCCATTTAAACTTAATTCATTCAGTTCTTGTTCACATGATTGAATTAAGCCTTCTTCTAAAACTTTCTCATCTTTAGAACGCAATATAGTTAAATTACAGTTGGTGTCTTCGACGGGCTTCTTAGACTCTTTTTTCCCAGATATAAAATTTTTGGTGGCAACTTCAACACTTATACCATTATTACCACTTTTTCTTTCGTGATGTTCCATGTTACGAAATCAAGCTATATAAAATTTAATTGTTCAGTCACGTTTAAAGATAAGCAATGTTTACATCTGAACATTATAACTATTCAAACCGTCGTAAAGTAAATAAACTGTCAATAATTCCACACCTTCACTAGGCCATATTACAAGTAGTGTGGTGAACCATGGATCAGCCATCTATATAATGAATCAAAAACAGCTGATTTATTAATGGCTATGGATGAATGCAACATTAAAAAAATAATATCGGTCATATTTAAATTCATTTATGCAAGTTAATTTTATTTTTGATGCTTTGAATAAAATATCAATTTTTTTCAACTTCATTACTCGCTATCAAATCGATAACTACTAAATTCTTAAACCTACATTTTGAGAGGCTACGAATATATGAGCATACATCATTTTGAATTTCGTTTGATACTCATGTTAGTGTATTACAATGATATCCGTTGTTTTCGTCACAGTAGGAACTACAAAATTTGACAAACTTATAAACTCTGTCACTGATTCTAAAGTAATTAATGTGAGTTAATTTTTGTTGGTTAAAACAATGAAGATATATTTTTTTTGTCTTATTAAATTTAAAAATTACTGTCACTTTTAGTGAGGATATTCAGAATTTATGTATAATTATTATCATATTTATTTTTTATTAATTTATGGCTTTTTAATTGCTTTGCCTCAATTATGTTATCACTTGATCAATTATCTTGCCCTTTACTTATAAGGGATTGGATGGTATGTTAGATTTTGAACTCATTGGCATAATCTTAGAATTCCACTTTCTATGAACCTGGCTCATGAGAGGTTTTGATAAATACAATGTGCTATGGATATTTGACTGCTAGAAGTGAGAATTTTAATATTGTATAGGTTCTTAAGAGTAATTCTTCAGTTAAGGTAAATTATCAGTAGATAATAGTCATGGTTGATCATATTGGCCCTTTTGTAGAGTGGTAATAAAAAGAACCAAGCAACACTCCATTTGGTGAATATCTGTGCAATATATAAATTGATTACCTGTAATGAAAAGTTTTACTCAACACATTTAATCAGAGTTTACTGAATTACAATGCTTTTAAAACATATAAACTAGATTAAGATAAATTTATAATATTCATCCCATCTAGTACATTCATGAGGTAACAGTCGATTAGGCATAACAGTCTTCTTAATCTAGCATGTGGTAGAGGCCTATCTTTAGAAAGGTTGTCCAGTGCTTCTTGGTGTTCATTTGACTGGTTAAACCTAGAGAGGATTCATTCTCTGGAATAGATGGTTGAACTAATGAATCGGGAGTGAGATATTGGCAAGCTTGAGTTACGCTAGTTGTCACTTGATCTGCTCCCTCGTCATGCATGATAGGATTTTTATTGCTCTCCATTAGAGCAATATATCTAGTGGACATGGTAGTTGCTCTTCCTTTAGGGTAACAAATGTGGGCATATTCTGCATTGAAATGTGTAAGCATTGCCTTCTCTCATTTTTAGAATGAAGTAAGAATTGTTTCAGATAAACTGATATAGAGCTCATGAGCCAGGTGGGAAGAGATTTCCCGTTTTCTAAATGTCTGGGATGGTTGAACAATCTTCATACATTGTCTCATTGGTCGTGGGAGTATAGAACTTCTGTTAAAACTGATTCCCATTTTGTTAAAGGCAAGTGTTGAGTCTTACCCAAAAGTAATATTGTCTTCCAGATAATTCAGTTGTACCTCTCAATTTGACTATTACATTGCTGATTGTGCTGTATTGATCTATTCTATGCAATGCCATTTGATATAAGGAATTATTTTAATTCTTGTGACATTAACGATGTGTTTCTGTTGTGAGTGGATGTAAGCTGGAGTACCAAACAAGAAGAATAGTTGAATCAGTACAGCAATTACAAAAGATGAACCCATGTTTTGGAAAGAAATAAGGAAAATGCGAGCTCTCATCCACAATCACCAAAAGGTATTTTGGTTTCCATTCGAATTTGGAAGAGGTTCTATGAAATCGATGTTCAGGCGCTCAAATCGTGAAGTGGTTTTAATCAATGTCCCTTGATGTCTATATATGTCTGAAAAACCGAGGTTTTATCTCAGCAGAGATATCGAATGATGAGTTGACTTTTTTGATCATTTCAAGGTAGAAAGGTAAATTTTTACAATGTACCCAATTATACATCTATGTGATTTCTGATTGACGGAGAGAAGCATGCAATTTCTGAAGTTTGCTGTAAGAATATCCATTCCTAAACAATTGGAGAGTGTATATCACCCCCTGCATTTTCTTTACGGCTATGTCGTAATGGAAGCACAATAGCTCTAAGCACCACCCTAAGATTTTTATGTTTCCATTGTGCATGGAGTTAAACACCGAAAGTTGTTCTGTTATGAGATGGAAATATCTTCTTAGGAGATCGCTTCGCCATTTGCGAGTTGTTTCTACTATCTCTTGGAAGTCTGAGATCTGGGAGAGGTAATTTATTTTAGGATTTGTGAAGTATAACGTTTCAAGGCAAATGCCCCATCTTCAGGTCATTGTATTATATCGCAAATACATGTCATTTGTAGATTAAAAATAACAATTTTCTCACCAAGTAACAATTAAACAATATTACAAATAACAATAAACAATATATTAACAAATACAGTAATCTCATAAAAATAACAATTACTGTCACCATAACAATTTTGACATTCTTTAAGTAGTTCAAAATGTGATGAGGGTCACTTCATTTTTCCATTGTCAATACCAATAAATTAAAAGTAATTTATTAATATTTTGTTAATAAATTCAGAGTAAAGGAAAAATTAAGAGTAAAGGAAAAATATCTGATGTGGACTCAAAAACAACCGGCGTCGCGACATCCATCTATTGACACACACACACAAATAGGGAGAAAAACCAGTATTTTACACTAAATTTTAACACTTAAAACAATTATTAAAAATGTTTAATTGGATTGGAAACCAAATTGCGGTTGTAACCTTTATTACCGAAAAATATGATTTATGTATTTAATTTAAATATAATTTTTGATGTAAGCTTATTATGACCTTCAAGTAAAGTACCGTTTTCGGCTCACCAATTCAGCCAAAATCTAGTAAATTCATTCATATCGATATAAAAGTCCTATTTATCAAATTAGATATATTTTAGATGATATTTTAGTATAATTTTTGATGAAATTCTAATATGACCTTCAAGTAAAGTACCGCTTCCTGTTTTCCAATTTAGACCAACATCTAGATTTAAATCAATATATAAGTTATAAATACCAAATTTGAGAAGTTTTGCAAAGTATTTTAATATAATTTTTGATGGAAATCAATTATGACCTTCAAGTAAAGTACCACTTCCGGTGATTAAGCAGTGACCAAAAAGGGAGGTTCACAACTAGATTTTACAACAATCCTTAATACAAAATTTCAACTTTCTACGGCTAACCTTTTTTGAGTTATGCGAAATATGAACGAATGTACATACGTACAGACGCCATGATGAAACTAGTCAAAATGGATTAAGGGATGGTCAAAATGGATATTTCCGTTGAAATCTGAAAACCGAAAATTTTCGCGATTACAATATTTTGTAATCCTTTTTGTTAACCTTTTGTTACTTCGTACAAGGAAGTAAAAAAAAACTTAGTGCTGCAGTAGTTCGCCCTCAGACTACCATCTAATTGTGAGCGAGCTATAATAATATTGTTTTTTGGCATCATCCTTGAAACTGGTTTCTCTAATGTTATTATTATTAACAATTAATTTTTCAAAACTAAGTTCTAACTTTTACTTAGTTTTTATTATACATTTTTCCTAAAATATCTTCCACTGGTTATTTTGGAATATTGAATTGGCATCATCCTTGAAACTGGTTTCTCTAATGTTATTATTATTAACAATTAATTTTTCAAAACTAAGTTCTAACTTTTACTTAGTTTTTATTATACATTTTTCCTAAAATATCTTCCACTGGTTATTTTGGAATATTGAACTATATATTTTGCATTAAAATGAATACATCTTTTCATGACTTTCACTTTTTACTGACTTTTACCTAGATGAAATTACTTTATTATTTCAAAACTATTTTCTTAATTTCCAGGCATTAAAGAAAAGAGGGTGTAAGCATATTAAGCTACAGATTGGAAATGGCTTAATGCCTGAAAATGGCAATTTAACTCATGAGATTAAAATAGAATTTTATAGATTCAAAGAATCTATAAGGGAGGATATTGAGAATGCTGACCTAGTAATCAGTCATGGCGGTGCTGGATGCTGTATTGAAACACTGGAGGCTGGAAAACCATTGGTTGCAGTTATCAATGAAGATCTTATGAATAATCACCAAATTGAAGTTGCTGCCAAACTGAGTGAAGGAGGTTATTTATATTCAACGATTTGTGACAATCTTTCCCATGTAATAGAAAATGCTGATTTTAACAAACTTAAAAAGTTTCCTAAACGTGATCCTAATTTATTTGCCAAGTCTCTTGATGTAATAATGGGGTTTTGTTAGCATCGTAAAAATTTTAAATAAATTAAAATATTTCTGTGATCATAGACAATTATAGTTAAATTGAGAAGAAAATTTAATATTATATTATTTTGGTATTATATTATTTTATTTTAAACCTTAATTTTTTGTTTATTAAAAAAAAAAATATTTCTAGCTGAACATATACAAATATTTTTTTTTTATTTTTACCATTTTTTTATGATGCCACTTTTCAATGCTGTTAATGTATTCCTGGTTTATTTATCATTTCCTATTTTATTGATTTCTTTAATAGATTTCAGAGTTTTCATTTTCTTCAGTATTTATTTAAAAGATAATAGATGTGAATTTTTATTTATGCATTAATATCTTAGGTACCAATTGTACATCAGTATATTGAATATATTCCTATTTTTAATTATATAATCTGTTTACTTAAGTAATCGTATAAAACTAATTTTGGTACTTTTTAAGTTTTATAACCACCATAATGGTGTCATAAGTTATCATTTGTATAAGAATTGAGCTTCACCTAATTCTTTTAATTAATAATCTATTAGTGCATGGGTGAAAAGCAGTTGGATGTTATAATTGTGTGGCGCATGGGGATTTTTGAGCCAATTTACATAGCCTTGGCGAGGATGTAGATATTCGATGCCTCCCTTGTGGCTTTCCATAGGCTATAGGGCATGTCATTTAGGCATTAAGGGTCATGATGATGAGAATCACATAAATTGGTGATCTCACTCAAGAGTTTCCTCTTTTGATGTGTGTGAGAACTTCCAATTGAGAAGTAAACCCAGAATTCTTGTTCTGCCATCATGGTTTCTGGCTAGAAACACACATCAACCTTAGCTGGCCTGCAATACAACCAAACAAGATTGAGGTTCCCTATTATGGCTATGACACTAAACATTTACTAATAAAAAAGCTTTTACAGTCTGTGGGTATTTTTAAATTTACTCCTTGAGTCCAAAATATTGGCTTAAGGGACAGGCCTGGAGAACTGGGTTAAACAACCATACAACTTATATAGCACAATGATTTCTATAGAACAGACAGCTATGGGGAAGATGATTTTGACCATTATAGGGAGCACAAAAATGAACATATTTTATTTTTTTTACTTGAAGTTTTCACATCAAAAATATAAAAAACCTGTACCTCTACAACCCGATAAAGGTCTTGGGTTCAGTACTTGGTGAGGTACTGTTTCTAGGCCAACAGTTGTGCAAGGAGGTGATTCGGCCAAGATCACGCTCAACCGCCAGGTTTTCCCCCAATTAAGGGTACCCACTTTATAGAGGCTGGGTGAGCCCCAGGAGGGTCTCCCGATCCCATAGGGTTGATCTACGGCTGAATACAGAATAAATAATTATCTGCCTCAGCCATCTCGAACCTGGGACCTTGAGATTAGTAGCGTAGTACCTTACCCACTGAGCTACCCCGCTCCCTCAAAAATATAAACCGTCTATATTTATCCGTTTTTTTCACTTTATAAGCCTTTAAAAATTGGCCCAGACAATGTTGCTTTTTTGTCAACTTCCAAAAAATATCTGATGTGGACAACACATGACTTCCTTGTACACTTATTAAACTATAAATCGGTGGCCCAAAAAGTGATCCTGAATTTGGTTACTAGTTCCCGACAATTGCAGTATCTCATAAACGATGCTCCACGTCACGATAGCCTGGCATACTCTTGTTTTTGGAGGTTTCATGATAACTGAGATTTCTTCGTGTTCCGTGACAACATTAAAGCTGTCAATATCACTAGGTAAAGCATTGGAAATTGACATTTTAAGCGAAAAAAAATCCACTTAACTTATTCTCAAGCTGCAGACTTGTTCATCTCACAAATGGGAGGAAAATCAGTATTTTACAATCAATTTTAACACAAATCAAGTAATAAAAATGTTTAATTGGATTGGAAACCAAATTGCGTTTGAAACCTTTATTAACGAAACATATGATTTCCATATTTAATTTTAATATAATTTTTGATGTAAGTTTATTATGACCTTCAAGTAAAGTACCCTTTTCGGCTCACCAATTCAGCCAAAATCTAGTAAATTCATTCATATCGATATAAAAGTCCTATTTATCAAATTAGAGATATTTTAGATGATATTTTAGTATAATTTTTGATGAAATTCTAATATGACCTTTAAGTAAAGTACCGCTTCCGGTTTTCTAGTTTAGACCAAAATCTAGTATGTTATTTAAATCAATTTATAAGTTATAAATACTAAATTTGAGAAGTTTTGCATAGTATTTTAATATAATTTTTGATGAAATTCAATAATGACCTTCAAGTAAAGTACAACTTCCGGTAATCAAGTAGTGACCAAAAAGGGAGATTCACAACTAGATTTTTCAAAAATCCTAATTATAAAATTTTAACTTTTTATGGCCAAACGTTTTTGAGTTATGCGAGATACCTACGTACGGACGTCATGCCGAAACTAGTCAAAATGGATATTCCGCGATTAAAATACTTCCTTTACTTCGTACAAGGAAGTAAATAAAAAGAAGGCACGCTCGATCATTTGTCGAATTTTCGTGAAACAAACTTAAAATTTCATTTTGATTTTTAATTGTTAGACATTTGGTTCTCCAATTTTGAATCTAGCCGCTAAATTTTCAAACCGGCCCTTTTTCATGGCCATTTATTGGATAGGGATTGCGAAATAGGTTTTTAGGAAATTCCTAAACAAAACACACAAAAGGTCATGGAAATTCCTGAATTTTTGGAACTATATACGAAAATCCTTAGAATGAACAACGATTAACCTAATTATGTACGCTAAAAAAAAGGTAATGTGCCTTCTTTCTTTTCACTGATTTTAATTCAAAATATAATGCCTAATAACATATATTTTTATAGTAATGGGGATAAAATTGGTGCCCGGTTCAAGGGGTTCAAATGCATTAAATTTGTACTTAGTTGGCCGAGACCTTAATTTGTCCGTTCCAAAGAGGAGGTCCGTAATAGAAGGTGTCCCCTAAAAGAAGTTTCACTGTAATCGTGCCATAATTAGAGAATAAATATAACATTGCTCCGAGTAATATGGATTCATTTATCAGACCCCCTATTTCTCTAAGCATCTTGTTTGCCGGCGATCAGTTCCTCTAAGGCCTGTCGCAACGCAGGGTGATTCACGGTGAGTTTTTTGTGAATCGTAGTTAACATAGAGACTGCGCAAATAGAACTGTGAGGTCGCTCACCACAGATTTGAGTCACGTTATCCTGCGTAACGCAGGCCTGTCGCAGTTTTTGTTGGTGACCAACGTGATTGGTACTGTCTTGGTTGCTCGACTATGGAGGAAAAAGTGATCGAAGGAGAAGAGTATTGCATGATTCCAGACTATATGACGAACAAGTTGAAGGCTGAAAAAAGTCGGAAAGGAAGCAGATTTGAACAGTTGTTAGTTTTCAAACAATTGCAGTATTGTATATTTGTATCAGTTTGTTATTCTCATCATATGTAAACAATGATTATACATTATATAGCACTTCATAGAACTGCTCGCGACAGATACGAAGGGAGTTAAAGAATTTGGTGTCACTGAATTCCTTTGTCAAGGTGAATTCTCCGTGGGACTTCCTTTTATTTATGCACCTACTTATCGATGACTTAGTTTGTAAAGAAGCCAACAACAACATGTCAGAATCACTTTCTATGTCCAATTCAAACATTAATACTTCTACCATTTCCCCATCCATCATGAAATCTCGTGATGCGACACGTGGTTTACGAGACTGACTCACCAATTGGGTACCAGCGTTTCAATTTGTGCATGAAAACTGCGGGCAGGTTTTTCTGCGCTGCGTCACCTCGCCAACCTGCGTTTCTATTTTCGCCTTGCCTAAAATTTCACTATATACGGCACATCTCCGTATAATGTCTATAATAAACTGTTGGTTGCTCGTTCGCTTTCTTGAACTCAAAAGTTCATTAAACACTGATCCCTTGAATTTCGAACTATCGAGATTAAGCTCAATTGGTCAAAATCAATCGAGCATATCTTGCTGTTTTTATTGTTCTTAAAAAATATAATGATGTGATAACGTTTGTGGTGAATAATAATTAATTCCCATTGTGAGGGGGCACCTTGGAATTTTGTGGAAACTGTCAAGGCAATACTGACCTCCAACGAGGAAGGGAACAGTGGGAGAGATTAGTCAGTGTAATATTGAGATATTATAAAACATTTTGGTTGTAAATAATAAAACCATCTACAAATATTATCGGTGTTTTATTCTGTGAGTATTGTGGGAAAGCGGTATGAACGGCTCAAAAAAATCTCAAGTTGTCCAGCATATAAAACAACTTACAATTTTGGTGTCAGGTGTGGGGTATTGAATCAGGTTAGATTTTTTTTTTACTGTATATTTACTAAATATTATTTAGGTTTTCCTCTCTTGTCCCGGCACCATGGAAGCTTTGGAGGTTGAGGTCGAGGAGCTAAAGAGGCAATTGAAAATGGAACGGTCCAAAGCGGAAGTCGCAAGGCTGAAACTTGAAAACGGTGAGTTAAAACTTGCTTCATTAGGGTCAGGGCAGACTAGTGTCCATAGAGACCGCCTTTTTACAAAGCAGATTCCTGAGTGGACGGGAGATGCGTTAAAGGCGGTGACGCCGAGCTTTATCTTGAAATATTTGATCCAGTAGCAGATAGATATGGCTGGTCAGACGCCGATTGGAGAGAAGTGCTAATTTCAAAGCTCTTAGGGGCGGCGGAACGTTACCTCAGGATCCAAGACTGAGAATTCAGGGAGGCCAAGGATTGGAGGTCAGTCAAAGATGCTTTCTTAAAAAAGATTTTCAAAGAAGAGGAATCTCTTAGCCGACATGCTAGCTTTGTTGAAACTTAAACCGGAACCTGGAGAGGACTATCGCACATATACCGACCGCTGCGAAGAGGCTGGAGCACTCGCTTTCACTATTAATGATTTGGAGAATGCAACTGAGAAAAAAGGGGCCAAAGCGGTGATGGATCGGGTGGTCCTAGGTATGTTCCAGTTGGGCACGGAAAGAGGTATCTGAAGGGTCAAGATGCTAAGGATCTAGCTGGAGCGGTTAGCTTAGCTGATACTGTATCGCCAGAATATGATGTGGGGACAGATAGAAATGTTCATTCCACCGAGGGGTTACTGCCAGGACGAGAAAGGTCAGAGTGAGGACCATTGCTGGCCGGACGAAAATTTTGTTAGGACCGCACGTATTAATCAGTTTCGAGTTGAAAGGAATCAGAATCCTCCCAAAACTCCGTGCCCTAGGTGCTGCGAAAGTGGGCACTGGAAGCGGGAATGCCCGACTTGGAAGAAGGCGTGTAATCTCTGTGGCAAGGAAGGGCATCTTTCTGAAAACTGTGAGCAGACAAAATGTTTAGATGTGGTGAGTTGGGCCACATCCGAAGAGCTTGCCGAAGGAAGTTATGGGATGGGACAATCGGCGAACTTATCAGAAATTTGGTGGGCAGGGTAGTGTGAAGAGCTCGAGCGGTGGAAAATGGACTTTAAACGGGATCACCACCGAGGTGATACGTCAGAAGGCAGGGTAGGAGTGATTGCTGCAAGTATGCCGGGCCCAACGCCGTTCCTCTTTGATATTAAGGTTGGTGGCAAAGTAAAGAGGGTCCTTATCAATAATGGGGCCGACGTGACACTATTTAACAAGCCTTGCCCGGGGGAATCTATCGGAGACTTGACGGTGAATCACTTTCTCCTTGAGGTTGGGGCCGAGATGCTATTAGGCCTGGACGTAATGGGAAAGATGGCGGCAAGGATCGATGTTGGTCAGGGTATGGTCTACGCTTGCGGGGGATTGTAGTTCCGGCTCACGTGGGATCCAGACGGGAGAGGAGCAGGTTTTTGTCAACAGAGTAGATGGGAGTGAAACCCAACGGAGTATATATATAAGACAGCACGGAAGCTTTGCGTGCCAGCCTACAGTCAGGTTATAACAGAGGCGAAGATTGACAGATGTATGGTCGGAAAGGAGGTACTCATCGAACCTTTTGATCTCCCTGGGGGAGCTATACGCGTTGCCAGAGTTGCGGCTATCCCTTCAACTACTGAAGGAGTATTTATTAAGGCTGTGAACCTCTCCGAAGAGAGTTGTTGCGTGGAGAAAGGGACGGTGATTGGAGAAGCACTCCCCCTAGAGAAAGAGAATACGAAGGCCCAATGGGTGAGGAGGACTTGCGAGTACTTGAAAACAAACTGCCACACTTCCCTGAGAAGACAAAGAAGCTATTACAAAACTTCTCACGCATAGTATGAATTTCTTGAGGAGGACAAGCCTTCATCGAAGGCTTATAAAACAGCGGAGGGCATCAGGGAGTACCTCCGCAAAAGAATCAAGTGCAGCCTTGAGCAGCAGGCCTACGTGAATGGGAGGGTCTCGGGGATGAGAGATCTAACCCTCGAAGAAAAGTGCAAAGTTGTGCCACAATTGGAAAACAACGTAGTTAGAGAGGCACTAGCCACAGATTATCTCTATGAGATGATAGCCCTAAAGGTCTCGGCGATGGTGACCAACTCGATAAGCGAACCCGTCGGAGCTACGTATAACGCGTAGATGAAGATGTGGGTCTCCCCAACTGTGCATAGGGTCAAGAGGATGATCGACACCCTAAAGGTGTCAAAGGAGGAGACTCAAATTTGAAGGACACAGCCCAGACCCGGGCAGAAGGGAAGAACCCTGGACGATTGGCGGAACCATCTAGGAAGCAGCTGGTATAGGCTCCTAGGGTCCAGACAGAAGAATATAAAATGATCAAACACGTGACCTTGGTCACGAAAACAACTGAAGATGAAGAGGAGCCGTGGATTGAGGCGAGGAAGAAGAGAAGGCCGAGACCCAGGGGTAGGGCGGAAGAGAACAAAGAGAAGACGGAGAAAGTTCCCCGAAGGAAGACGTTCGCGGACGTGCTGGGGAAAGTGGTCCTAAAAAGTCGGTCCCCAAATCCCAGGAGGAGATAGTCACCTACATCACGGTGAAGGAAAAGGGGACCGACGGTAAATGGCCCCCCAGTAAGATCTATGAGCAGTTGCCGTCAAAGAAGGAGCTCGAGGCCTTAGGGTTCACGGCAAAAATCGAAAGTTATCAGGTCTGGTGCCGTCCCGGTAAGGACGGAAGGGGCCGACCAGGCTAGAAACTAATAGTCCCGGGGAGGACCAGAGGAGCCGCCCCTTGCTGCAGGAACTGCAAAGCGAAGGGCAGAGAGAGAAAGGACCTCCATCATTGTGCGGGCAGCAGGGAGTGCCCGATACACCTGGAGATGATGGAGGGGCCGGCGAAGAGGACCAGGTATGCGTAGGCTGCAGATCCTGCAGGTCAACATGGGCCGAAGACGAATGGTCGCGGATGAGTTACATACTCTCGCCCGGAACGTTGGCATCATGGCGATCCAGGAGCCATGTTGTTGGAAGAATGTGGTCGTTGGATTTGGTGTAGCGTCGAGGTTGGTCGCTCTGAGCAGTGGAGAGAGGAGGCCAAGAGCGGCAATAGTGATTCTCAATCCTGCCCTCGACGTGATGGACTGAAGAACTTCACCACGGCAGATCAGGCGGCTCGTGTCCACGTACATGCCGCCGAGATCGGCTAACGCAGAGGATAGTCTAGCTGCAATGGAGGCTGTCGCGCAAAGGTATAGAAACGCGATAGTCTCTGACGGCCTGGGGTTCAATGCGCACCAACGCCAGAGGAAGAGCCATCGAAGAGAGCCTGGCGAGGTGTCAGCTCATGGTCGTAAACGAGCCCTCTGGCCTCACATTTGTTGGAGCGAGGGGCCAGAGCTGGATCGACGTGACACTCGCCACGGCTACCATGGCGCGGCGCATTGCGGACTGGACCCTAGGGTCTGACACGAGTTCCGAACACCGGGTCATCGCCTTCAGTGTGGTGCAGGAGGAAGGAGGGAACGCCCTAGAAGTTGACCAGAGCTTCGTGACCCGATCGGCGGACTGGAGGGGTTACTCCAGTGAACTGGATGAGGTACTTGCGGATGGAGACTGGGAGGAGATGACGCCGATAGAGGAGGAGTCAGAGATTGACCACAGGGTGGCAATGCTGACGGGCGCCATCACAGAAGCGGCGAGTATATCCCTCCGACGCCGAAGAGCGAGAGTCCGTCCGGTCCCATGGTGCACACCGGCCCTAACCCAACTGAAGAGGGAGTATTATAGGGCCAGGCGTAGGTACCAGGAGTGCAGCGACGACGAGAGGAGACCTGCACTCCGCGAAGAAACCAAGCGTTTTACGTAAGGATTTTACGTACCCCAGGGACGACCCGTCCCAGGACAGTGAAGTGGACGCCATGGTGAGACGCACCACGGAATACCCGCCTGGTACCGACCTATGCCCACCATGGGATAAATGGGACATTCGTTTGGCCGTGGAAAAGCATAAGATCGGGAGAGCTCCAGGACTGGACGGAATAGACGCTGCGGTCCTCAGGAATAGTGCCCCGTACGTTGTGGAGGAGCTTCTCCAGATTTTCAATGAGTGTTTGGAGAGGGGCCACTTTCCAAGCAAGTGCAGGACCGCAGACTTGAGAGTGCTCTACAAGGGAGGAGGGAAGGACAAGGAATCGCCTATGGCGTATAGGCCGATAGGCCTCCCCCCAGTCGTCAGCAAAGTCCTGGAGTACTTGATCATTACCCGACTTCGCCCGATCTTCAGTGCAGCTAGCCATTCATGGCAATTCGGCTCGACTCGTGGCAAGGGAACCACAGATGCGCTGCTAAGAGTGCGTAGTGACGTGGAAGAGAGTGCGGAGAAATATGTCATGTTGGTACTCTTCGACATATCCTTCGCCTTCGACAGTGTGTGGTGGCCCCACTTCCTCCAGCGGCTGCAGGAGTTCGACACCCCCAGCATCCTGTACTCCCTCGTAAGTAGTTACCTCATTAACAGGAGCGTGAGGATCAGAGGTAGCTACTACGAGGTGGAGAGAAAAATAGAAAGAGGTTTCTCGCAGGGCTCGGTCCTGGGCCCAGTCCTGTGGAAACTGGTCTTTGACCAACTGCTGGGGTAGCTAGAGGAGAGAGGGTTTCTTGCCACGGCCTACGTCGACGACCTGGCGGTCATAGTGGCCGAGAATAGCAGAGCCAGAGTGAAAGCACAGGCAGAAAGGTGCGTCAGTCTAGTTGGTGCGTGAGGAGGAAGCTGAGCGTGGCCGCAGCCAAGATCCAGGCCATGCTCGTAAGAGGCTCCACAAACAGGACTCACTCTATCATACTGGATATAGATGGACTATGGGTGAGGAAGTGACATATCTAGGAATGAAGATAAGGAGAGGATTCGACGTCACCCCTCACCTAGACTACCTGAAGGATAGGGTGACCCTGTCTATAAATGGCTTATATAGGATTGGGAGTGCATTTTGGCCTCAGATACCCAGCTACAATGACCATTTACAAGGGGGTGATGATGGGTATCTTGAGGTATGCATCCCCAGCGTGGAGCCAACACCTCACGCAGCTGCAGAGGAAGAGGCTGGCCATAATTCAGAGACTGACTCTGCTAAGGGTCACTAAGGCCTTAAAAACGAGGTCGCATGAGGCGGTGCAGGTGCTAGCCGGAGCGATGCCCCTGGACTTCGTCCTCAAGGAGGTCAGGGCAAAATACAAGGTGAAGAGGCAGGGGCTCGAGGCGCCACCGGAGGGACTGCAGTGGACTAGGAGCGCTGGACCAATATCCGGACGGATGCAGCTGGAGGTGGGTTCCGGTCGGATGCGGCTTACCAGGAGGGCTGAATGGCACCGCATGGATGCGGACTGGGACAGGACGGATGCAGAGAGCCAGGAGGGCTCTAACTCTGCTTATATTTGTGTTTAAACAATAAATTGAATTGAACTGAACAGGAGGAATGAGCAATGGCTTGAATATGATTTTGGGGGCTCATGACACCCAATTGTTGAGGCCTCCTTAGATTCTCACTCAAAATTTGAGTCTGTGAGTTACGTAATAGCACAATGTTAGTTATTCATTTTATTAATACATGTAATATAATTTGATATTGTATTTTATTATTATAATGTTGTGTTCAACATAAAAAATCCCCGTTTCCAATTCGAGGCCCCGTTCGGGCCGAAGTCCTGGGCATTTGCCACCTGCTATTTACGCTCATGGAGATGAGTCCCGAGATTTGCATTTCCTAGAATCCTGTGTAAGGCTTAATCTGCCACTGTTTCTGGATTTTAAATATATAATGATTAATTAAACAAAGTTATTTGTTAATAGGGTATTTATGGAAGAAGAAGAGATTTTCGGACAGTTTAAGTTATAAAGTCAATTCATTTTAGTATAGAAATCTATGGAGAGAAAATCCACATAGATTCACAATTTTTTTTTTTTTTACTATGTCGTATGAGTTTTGTCTGAAAAGAACTATTAACCATTCCAGTATTACTTGTTCCTCCTAACGGAATTATGAATATGGTGTCTAATAATTTTATTGATCCAGGATGTCTTGCGGGGGTTTTCCGATGTTTACGTGTATTTAATGAAACTAATCGAAGCGGATCTGTATAAGATGGTATGGTAGTAGTCTTCCGTCAATCTCGTAAGATGGAGAAAGTAGTTTTTATATTCCTCTTCAAATTTACATTTTGCTTTCACCTCTTTGGAATCTGATTAATGTTTATAACTTGGTCTCTTGGTGCTAACTGAGATATCTACTGAACTTATCATGTCCACTTCCAAAACTTGGATTAAACTATCTCCCAAGTAACTGTTTTGTAAATATTCATTAGTTTCTTATATGAATAGATGTTTTTCATAAATTAGTAATTATAAATTTGTAGTTTGAAGAAAGGAAGTACCATCATCAACAAATTAGATAGTAAAAAATTTCTGTTGCTGCTAAACAAAATTGTGCTGGAATTAAAACAGGATTCTAATACAATTACAGTGTTTTCTGATGAAGAAAAAGAAAAATTGAAAGCCAATTTTACTATAGATGAAACAGAATTACAAACACTTGTGAACTCATGTATTATCATTTTATCACAGGTGAATCATTTTAAGTTTTTTTATGCCTGTTTTAGTTTTATAGAAATGTCATTATTAATTATTTTTTAGTTTTATATCTAATTATCCAACCAACGGATTTGTTAATATTAAATTGAAAGGCCATAGAGATTGAGCGTTTTTCATCTTTTTTCTTAATTAAGAAGTGGTACTGGTTCAAACCCAGCTAATTTATTTTATTGTGGCTCGCCACAATAAAAAATTGTGCCATACCTATAGGATAAATCTCAGCCATCTCACTCTATCTATTATAGGTTGGCAACTATTTTATTTTCCATCAAGGTAATTTACAAGCATTTAGGCAATAACTTGTAATTTGTCAGTCTTCATAAATTCATTAAGGCGGCCACTGACGATCACTCCAAATGGAATATGGAACTTTGAATTAGATCAGCTGGAGTTAAGGCGATTTCAAGAGTCCCACTGATGATCACTCCATTCTATTGTTCCATTTTTCGCCATCAGGTAATGATGTATGCTCACGTAAACATGCATTAATGGGGTTATAATTAGCGGATCTACAATAGCCAAAACATTAAATAGTTCAATCAAGAAAAATCCAACTCCAAAGAATTTAGAAAATTGTGGACAATTTATGAATATTAGAAATTATAAATCCATTAAAAATGTTAATTTGCATATTATTGACATTTGTATTTTCTAACATAATTATTAGAGAAAAAAAATAAACAAAATTATAAGTTATTCATATCAATATTTTGTTAGGTATAATTTTACAATTGTGACACATTATCACTGGCTCCTGGCGAAGTTATCTGAAGGTCGCCACACTTGACCTTTGGAGCGCCATTTGTGCTAACTAACAGCTTAGTATTAAATTCTAAAATTCGTAGTCATTGGAATTATTAAAATGATTACTGCCTTAATTAGATGTTAATTACAATTATTAGTGCTGTCGACTTCTGGTGGAATTGGAGAAGTTGTAGTAATAACTTAAATTATGGTAAGGGCTCGACCTCAACTGAAAAGGAACTTTTGAAGGTTTGCATATCACTTTAGCGAGCAGAAGTTGACAGCTGTGATTTAATTAAAGTGTTAATAATTGAAATTACGGTAAGGACCCGAACTCAACTGAAAAGAATCCGTAGGTGTTTTGTTTACCTCTTGGACGAACGTAGTGAGCGGCAGCCAGGAGTAATAATAATTTTAAATATCTAATTCAAGCAGTAATAATTCCAATGAATACGAGTGTTACAATTGAATACAAAGCAGTTAGTTAGCACAAATGGTCCTAAAGAGTGCAAGTGCGGCGACCTTATGGTAACTTTGGCAGGAACTGTGATAATGAATCCCAATTGTAAAACTGTACCTTTTTTTAAAATATTTTATACCATCAATATAATAAATTTTAACAACGCTGTATTTATTGAGAAACAATTTTTATTACAATTAGTATCGGACAACCTAAAAACTTCGCAGTTCATTGTTCCACTCCATCGGTTGGAGTGATTGGATTTTTATTTAACATGATCGAATTTAGGGCTGATGGAATTCCAGTTGCTTCCTCCTACTCTGACCACTTCAGATAGGATTTCACACTCATGGTTGTTCCATGTTCCATTTGGTTTGGAGTGATCATCAGTTACTAAGAGCAATTAGCAGGCTGTAATAGTTAAGAGTCCAATGGTACCCGGTTTGTAGTGATGTGGGTTTTATGGCAGTCCCTTAAAATAAATCTTAGCATTCCCACTCTGATTAAATAATGTTGCCAATCACTTGATCAGTGATGTCATTATGGCAGCCCACGTGCAACATGCGACCCCGAGGTAATGCTTATCGTCCATGATAAAAACATTAAATTAATAAATGTTTAAATAATGCATTTAAAAAGCAATATTATAAATTATTACGCTAAATTTACTTAATTACCCTTTCCATATTCCGGAAATATAATTTTAAGAAAATTTGTAAATATGATGTAGCCTGCCTGAGTCTTACCAGTTACATTAAATGGCCCATGTTTTAATTGATTTTGACATACCACTTCCAGATAATCCTTGGGTTGTTGCAATTAGCACCTAAATAAATGTAGTGTTTATTAGTTTCTATCTATAAATAAGCATGTTAGGTCTGTACCCCATTGGAAATAAATAAAACAAAGTGAAACTTAATATTCATAAACAATGAATTATGGAAAGAGTAATTCAGCAATAGTCCAACCTATATTTTTTTTGTTACAACATTGTTATTTCACAAATTTCCATAATGACAAGTAAATGTATGAACATCAACAATATAGTTGGGCCTTTTGCCCTCTCTGTGATAATAGGTATAATAGCTAAGAAAATTACTTGTGACTAGAAGTAGCAATGTTGTAATACAGCACCCTTGGGCTGTATCTTCAGCTCTAGTTTTATGGAATTGACTTTAATTCAAAGTACATTTTCACTAAGGCAAGATTTTATACTTTGTATTTTGCAATGCATTGTTGATACGCAGAGATGTGAATTCTAAGAAAATTAGTCAAGGTATAATCAATCCACACCTCTTCATATTGTTCAAACTTTATTTTCACTCAAGGTAATTCTTCTTCTTCTTCTTTGATCTTCCCATTCAAATGGCTAAGTCAGAGAATGACATAATAAAGTCGGTGGTACTCCTGATATCCTCCAGACCGCCGTACAGCTTGGTCACCAATTCAGTAGGTTGAGGCCACCTCTGCCTCCGTTGCTCCTCCATAATTTATGCATGACTGTAGAATATGCTCTCTCTCTAGTCTGTTCCTCTCTTCCACATTCACATAAAGGAGTTGAGCCAATTTTAAATTTTTTGTGGAGGTGCGAGTTAAGCCGATTATGACCAGTTCTGAGACGGAAAATTAAAACCTGTTTAATTTAAACCTGGCTCAAAATTCAAGGTAATTTACAAGCATTTTGGGGATTTTATGTTGTTTAGTAACATCACTCTTTTCTGAAAAGTAATGAACCCTTAAGCTGTGCCCACACTGTTTGATTTTTCAGAAGACGCTGTTTGACATGTCAAATCAAAAGGCATAGCTTAAGAGTGATTTACAGCATTTGAGGTGATGATGGATGCATTCTATAATGGAAAATTAAGTTAATCAAAACTGAACTTTAAAAACTTTTATAGTTTTGTTATATAAATGTTTGTATAATTTTCTGTTGATTCCTCAGTGATAATATTTAAAAAAAATCTGGCGTGGTGCGTACATCACACAACTTTCCCTTACTATCCTATAATAATAATCTTTTTAACATAATTTTAAGGAATTCACATAAATACAGCAGAATGAACTTTTTTTCTCATAAAAGTATAATAAAGTAGTTTTTAGAACAATTTTAGTACGATAATTCTTTAAACCATATATTTTTGGTTTGCCAAGGTGAAAATATATTTTAAAAGTTTTGGTTTAGTTTCCATGGAAATTCCATTTAGTTTCTCTAGAAACATTTAATTTCCATTAAGTAATATAAAATTAGAAATCATTAAGTTTATTTCTATTCTTATATTATTACATTAAAATGTTAAAGAGCGAATTATTGACAAGTTGGCGGCATGTTGGTAGGCGGTTCGGTCCCATTTGTCTCCTTTCGGACACGCTCGGCTTTCCATCCATTGTCTTGTAGTCCTTATTATGTGGTATCTTTGCTAATACTGGTCTGATTTAGATAATTTATTTTGTTTTTTAGAGAATTTAATTACCTTTCATACGGCCAAAAAATCATGAACAAGCATTGATGCGTGAGCTGGTGCATTATCGTGATGCAGAATCCATGATTTATTTTTCCACAATTCCGATCGTTTGAGCCGTATTGCTTCACGCAAACGTTGCATAACTTCCTTATAGTATTCCTTATTAACCGTACGACCTGCTTGCAAAAACTCATGATGCACCATGCCATTGTAATCGAAGAAAACAGTAAATTCAAAATTCACCTTTTCTTTTGAACAGACCTCGTACATAAGCTACCATGAAATGCATACTTTTTGAATTATGCACAAATAAAATTTTCTTTTTGATATAAATTTTTTCCCTGCATTTTCTCGGTAACTTACTGCATTTATGAAAAGTTGAAGGATCTGAAGGAGATTTTAGGTGTTTTATCAAAGCCGTTAACCACTTTCGAGAACATTATAATATCGATGATATAAAGTGGCCCTTCCAGTCAATCAATTTTGATGAAAAACTAGCTGCAACATCACGGGAATATACCTGCCTACCTTAATTAAGTAATTTCAGTTTCTTACAACCTTTTATTTTTGAGCTAGACTGTTCACATACATACAGACCATTTTGCGAGACTTGGTTATTTGGACTCAGAGGACCATAAAACGTGTATTTCCGTTAGAAACTCTAATTTGAAAATTTTCACAATCACAATTTCTATAGGTGAGGAAAAATAAATACATAGCTAAAATCATCTCTCGGAGTCAGATTCAAATTGAAAAACCTTTTAAAGCTTTTATAAAAGCTAGAATGCCACTTAGGTTTATATATTTATACATACATATATATATTTTTTTACAGTCTTAATGTGAAAAAAAAAAGTAAAAATAAAATGGCCAGATAAATTAAATTAATTTTTTTTCTTTATACTACTATATTTCTTCTTCTTATTTCTCTATAAAATATTTTCAGGCTCTTCATAATTTTACTAATCCAGAAAGTTTAAAAAATATTTTAATGGAGGAACTCTTGATAGAGGAAGACAAGGCTCATGCATTTTTTACTGTCTGGTCTAACAACGCCAAAACATTGATTTTGAAGTACAAACAAAAGTCTGTCAGTTCATGTCAGGTATTTATGAGTTAAAATCGTGATCAAATTTGAAATTAACATTCCATTGTTACCCTTACCATGACATTAGAATATTATTCGTACTTAAAAATATTTTTAGTTAAATGTCTGTAAAACAGATCCTCACTAAACTTTTGTTATTTTGAATTAGAGGTAGGTTTCCTTTCCAAAATCTTTAATTATGCCATACTAAGTTATCAGCTATCAGTAAAACTAGTATTGAAATAAAATTACAGTATGAGTAAAACCATAAAATTAAAAATTTAAAAAAATCTAATTCTAAAATCTCTTTTTTTATATATTTTTAATCCACAGTTAGAAGATGTTAGCTGGTTGGTTAATATTGAAATCGCATCACAAAACAATCTTCAAACATTTATCCCTAAAGCATTTTTGCAGTTGAAACTTAAAGAAGAAATTGGTTCATCTGATATTAAATTAGAGTTGAATGAAAAGGATTTGTATAGTATGTATAATACATTAGAGAATATACAAATGGCTTTAGATTCTTTAAGTTAAGATGTTTCTCTATTGTATATTTATGAGTATGATTTATGTGTATTATTGTTTATGTGCGTGCATGATAAAAATTAATTATGTATATTTTTTATAAGAATTTATTGTCTTGAAAGTATGTATATATTTGCTAAATAAAATATTTTTAATATAGCAGTTTCAATCAAAATATGATTTTAAAGATATATACCAGTTAATAGAAGTAGGTAAAGGCATTAGGCAGTAGTCTTGCTCCTATATTCACTCATTAATCTGCTCAAAAATAGTCTTCAAGACATCGGGATTAGGAATTGTGTATATTGTTCATCCCTCAAAAAAAAAATGTTTTATATTAACCATGACTTTAATTCCACAGCTATCTAAAGTAGAAGTATAGTAATAGGTTTAAAAAAAGAGAGATCTTACTTAAGGTACACATTTTAGGGTCCCCTTAAAAAAAGAAAATGCTCTGTCTGTGCTGCTACGTTCCTAAGCATCCCTCATTATTCCAAACTACTGATCCATATTTGATGAAACATTAGGGGTTAGTATTGAATCAAGAATGCACAAATTCGAGAAGCATCTGACAATAAGATTAAAAGATTAAGTTCACCAAATTACAAGCCGTTGTATATCAATAACAGCAATGGTTCATTTTTTTTTTTTTATGAGCTCTACCAATTGTATCCTAGCTATTAATTTATGTTCCTTTTTGAGTTTTTGCACTTTTGTATTAAAGAATTCTTAAAACTAAAATTAATGATCTTTGGAGTTAATAGGTAGTTTAAGAAACAGGCATCTAGCATGGGCAGACATTTATTGCAACTTTATAGACAAAATTAGAAAAGTAGCCAACAGCTAAATTTCTAATGATGACAGTTTATTAGCATTATGTTAGCATACACCAAAATCATACAAGTTTAAAGAATCATTACTGTCATAATCTTGGTTTTACATTATTTCTTTATTAGTGGAGACCATTTTATAATAAATCTTAAGCATTGATTGTAGGATGTTTAAAGGAATTCATTAGGTAATTATACATATTTCAAATAAGTAAATAACATTCAAGCACTTCCTTAACACCTTTGTTGCATATTCATATTTTTTGAAAAAAAGTCAATGAATTCTTTTAATTTGCAAGTATTACTCAGGTTCATGGCAGTACCTTTATCTTTTCCAGTAGGACCTTCTTTTTTTTCTTATCTGAATTACTATCCAATTTCATAAATATTTAAATGTCTCCTGCTCTTCTATAAAGCTGTGTCCACAAAGGGTTGGGAAACAGATGAGATCAGGACCGCTTTGCCAATTAGTTATACTCTTGCCTGTTTTATGACACCATGTGAATTGGCGGTCATGCAATGGGCAAGAGATGACCAATCGACAAGGGAGTCGTGCCCTCATCTGTTTCAGTACCTTTATTTTAGGATCAAAATTAACCAGTTTACTATCATAAGTCTCAATAAAAACAAAAAATTAACAATCACATGTTAATAATTATTTCCTTGCTTCTCTATGGCCTAGCACACATACAGCAACTGTTTTGGAACGAAGGTTGTAGATTAAAGGTATTGTACTATTTGCTCCTTGTACTATATTTCTCCATACCAGAGAGGAAATACAGTGATCCAGCCAATTTCTTATTTACAAATAAAGTTCTTTGAAATTATTATTAAATCCACATTTGTATTTTTTTAAATGTTTTTTTCACTCATTAATTAATAGTTTGCAAATTACTTTTGCAGCTTTAGTCCAGTCAAATTGTCAAAAAAATAGCTCAAATTATATATCTATATAATTATAATCTCCATTGATTCCTAGAGGAGCATAGGGTATCTACAAGTGCGTTACATTCCTTTCTTTTTGCTGCAATCACGTTTGCCTCTTGTCAGTCCGGACCAAGTCCTTTTGTTCAGCATCACATCTCTCTTGGTCTTCCTCTTCTTCTTGCTCCCTGGGGATTCCATTGAAGAGCTTCTTTCTCAATGGCACTATCTGGTTTCCTCAATGTGTGTCCTATCCACCTCCACTTCTTTTTCTTATTTCGAGGTATATAGGAAGCTGCTCTGTCGTACTCCACAGTTCCACGTTCAAGATTCTCTCTGACCACCAGACCTTCAGGATTCTTCACAAGCAGCATTTGATGAAGGTCTGAAGGTGTCGGTTAACCGCTTCGGTCACTTTCCATGTTTCACATCCACAAAGTAGAACTGACTTTTCGTTGGTGTTTAATAGCCTTATTTTAGTTTTCTTATGCAGTTTCATGTTCTTTCATATGGGATTCAGCTGAGGAAATGCCCTATTAGCTTTTTTGATTCGGCATCTTCCAATGAGCCCCCTTCTTTAGAGACCACGCTTTTCAAGTAGATGAATGCTTCCACCTGATCTATGACCTTTTCCCTCAGAACAAGTGGATTCCGACATCGCTCGTTCACTCGCATTTCTTTTGTTTTACCGATGTTGATCCGCAGGCCAACTAGGTTGGTGATTCGGCTTAAAGCATCGGTCCTGCAGATCGCTAAGCCGCTGTGCTAAAAGATATAGTTCATCAGCATAGTAAAGATCCTCCAGCCTCTCTCTTAGACCCCACGTCTTCGTCCCCCTAGTGTAGCTCTCATGATGCTGTCGAGAACAACGATGAAGAGAGTAGGAGAAAGCACACAACCTTGTTTCACACCAGTCTCGGTTTCAATTGGGTTCGACAGCAACCTCTCATGGATGACTGCATTCATATCCATCATATGAGCCCCTTACAAGGTTGATTATCTTTTTAGGGATACCATACCTTTCGAGGATTCACCACATGATGTACTGGTTTCCTGAGTTGAACACTTTTTCAAAATCTATAAACGCCATGTACAGAGGACTTTGCCACTCGACGCTCTGCTCCAGGATGATTCTCAGTGTGTTTATGAGATCGGTGTAGCTGCGCTTCTCTCTAAAACCTGCCTGCTCCTTTCTTAATCAAGCCTCCAAAGCTTGATTTGTTTAATCCTTATGAGGATAATCTGGTTTAGCACCTTGCTCACAACTGGAAGCAATATGATCCTACGCCAGTTCGTACACTCGGATAAGTCTCCTTTCTTAGGTATCATTACAATCAGGCTTCTTTTCCATTCAGCCAGTACTTTTTCTTCCCTCCATATCTTCTTGAAGAGGGGAACGATAATTCGGGCTAATGCTTGAGTGTCGACTTTCAAGACTATACAATATTTATATTATATACTTTGCAAAAGGTGGGATAGAAAATTTTATCATTTTAACTTGTTTATATGGGTGGTAAAATAGGGGAAACAAGTTTTTCCGACCAAATTTAACATTGATAAATTTTCTGTAAACTAGAATTCACAAAATTTTCAAACTTTTTTCAGTTTTTTGCTTAAAATTCCTAAACGATCCGTTTTAACTAAAAACACTTTATTACAAAAGTTAAAAAGCATTAAATTGTCTATGATTTGCACTGATTAAACGTTTTTTTTTTTACAGAAAACTTGTTGAGGTATAGCCCTTTTTAAGTTCTGAATTTTTTTCAAAATATTGAAAAATGCAGGTTTTTTCCAATTAACTTTTATCTTTCATCATTTCAATATGAATTACGCTCAATAACCTAAACAATAGAAAGCCTAATCTTGGAGAGATGTTTCAGGATTTCAGAATAAAGAACACAATTATCAATGAGTAAAAAATGTATTTTATGATGTAAATGTATACTACATCCAGTCCAGTCAAATTGTAGATTGATATTACAAAAGGAAGATTTTATTGTTTTAACTTGTTGATGTGGTTGGTAAGATGTTGAAAACAAGTTTTTTCCCCAAATGATTTATCAGGTAAATTTTCTGTATTCTCTAAAAACCACAACATGTTTTTATTATTTTTTTTTTAAACAATGGTTCAGTCCTTCATGGCCCTAGTGATAAGCCATCTGTTTTCTGTTTAAAAGAGCACAAAATTTACCTGAAATCTTAATGCTAGAACTTTGTTATTTATCATACCAGGGACAGTACAGATTGTCAAAAACTTAGAAATAGAAAGTATATGTTGTTTTCTTTTAACATTTCCACAAAATTTAAAGGACGGCATAGCCCTAAAAATAAATAAAGGATCTTCTTTTTGGAATAATACATAAGAGGAAGTGTGGTAATAGTTAGAAAAGATATTGACCTTCTCGTGCTTAAGGTAAAAACATCAAAACCTGTTTGTTTGTTTTTTTTAACAAGAAGAGGGAATGCAAAAGACTATTAGTTACACAGTGACATTATTTATGCAATTAATAATTTAAAATTTTGAAAAACAATAAAATTATTGTACTCAGATGTTAAGATTTTATTAGTATTGCATTTGCTCCTAATTTTTTCCTATTATGCATTTTTTCAAGAAATTGGATAAATTTCTTATTTTTTGACGATCTCTACTATCCTTGGTATGATATATAAAAAAATTCTAGCATTAAGGTTTTGGGCAAAGTATGTGCTCTTTTAATCAGAAAACAGATGCCTAATCACTAGGACCATGAAGGACTGATACTGTTTAAAAAAAAGAAAAGATTATTTTGTGGTTTTAAAGCTACAGAAAATTTATCCATGATAAATTTTGTGGAAAAACTTGTTTCCCCCTATCTTAATTTCCCCTACCATATAAACAATAAAATCTTCTACCCTACCTTTAGCAAAGGTAAATTTGCAATTTGACTGGACTACTTCACATTCTGCCATAATTGAACATGGATGAGAAACTTAAGTTCAGCAAGTGCTCTTGCTCCATATGAACTAGCTTGCCTATTGAATAAGCAAGTCATGGATCATGAGCAAAACGAGTTGTCCCGTTTCATGACTCCATGTGAACCCACCATAAGGTCTTTTATGCAGTAAACCCATAGTCCCACAAAAATAATTTGCTTGTTCATGTTCTTAGAATAAATTAAATTGGTCAAGATGCCGCCATTAACAATAAATAGGTGAAGATATATTATGACATGATATGTACAATAAGGCATCCAAAATGCAATCTGTTGGATCATCACAGCTGGGAATGGATATAATAATAAAGATCAATTGATTTTTTTGAGGAAAAGAAGGATTATGGAGTTTTTAATGTCAAATTATAGATTAATACAAAAGTTATATTTAAACTAACCATTCAAATTTCTAATTCAAGAAAGAGACTGAAGAATACTGAACTAAATTCAAGGGTGCTACTATGAACAAAATTAAACATTTTCCAAATTCAAGATATCATGTATTAAGAATAATTAGATTTACTCAAATGCTAAAAATTATAATACCGTCCATCAGTTTCTTTTAAAAATGTTCTTGATTTGTGAAAACAGATAAATTATAGAGGTATATTGGTTATTGGCCTTTATTTTTGTTTATTGGCTGAGTCAGGATGCAAATGCGATCTAGGACTTCCTTCAGATACATATTGGTATGGCATTTTTTATGAATATCTTAACAGTTTAATGTAAGTTAAATGAGGTTGAAGTTAACAAATACTTTAAAGAAAGTAGGAAACAACAAATTTAGTTTTTCTAAAAAAAAAAGTTATATTACAATAATTAATATAATACAATAATGTAAATATAATACAAAGGCATTAGGTTAGGTAAATGTTATATACAAAAATGCAATCAGATTTGCATTATTACACAACTTTTAGAAATAAATTACCACTTTAAAATACATCCATAAATTTTACATATCATACATATAAAGATATAATTAACTAACAGCAGCATTACTTTCACTTAAAATAAGTCAAATATCCTATAACATTAGACTTAATATAACGGATTAAACTATAAGAAAGATCCAACATTCATAAGTATGAATGACATGTAGATTTAAGTATATCATGAAAAGAAACTGTAAAAGGATACTAAATTTATCAATAAGTTATAACTTAAGTAAATAAAACTTGATTCACTTCATTAGCCCCATGGGTCCTCTACTCTTCCAAATTTATACACCAATGAGCCACCAAAAATAAATAAGTTTTGTAAGAAAAGTGCAATTCCAACCCATACATCAGCAGATTCTAAAAAATAAATAAATCGATTTAACTTTCTTTATGCATATGCTAGTATCCCTTTAAAAACATTGTGACACTAAATTAGTTAAGTGTTCAATGAGTTTAACTACTGGTGCAGTTTGAATTTTTTTTGGAAAAAAAAAATTATTCTTTATAGTGCATCCTTCAAAAACAAATAAGCAATCAGAAAAATAAAAGCAAGAACACTGGAAGAATTCAGCAAGTATAATAAAGGTTTACCTGCATCTTTACCGACGAATACATAGAAGAATATCCAACATGATGCAATGACAGCAGCAAACCCAAGGATGAGGCCAATGAAAAGCCATAGTCTAACACCTCTTGGCCCCATGCATCCTCCAGAATAAGAATCACCTTGCATTTGGGCTGTAGTGACTGAATTTATCCTGAAAAAAATATTTTATAAATACAGCACAATATATAGTAAAGATATCTGCAAAAAAATAGGAACAGACTAATGCAATAAGAGGAAAGAAAAACAATAATATTGATCAATGTAAGTACTGATTTTCTTAACCCATTCAATAAGGCTGCCATATTGGTGAACTTACCGAGTATACTGCACAATAAACGAAAAATTTCAGCTGTCACTGTTACTACCTTTTAACAAAAACAACTTTCTTTTATTGTTAAATGTAAGTTAAAAATACCCTTGGAGTTTATTTTACTAAATATGTGGTTCACCTATTTAAACTTTGAAGGCGTATAACTTCAAAACAGTGAAAGGTATCCCAATCATCTGCTGCTGGTTTTCGAATTATTTCCAGAGGTATTGAAGGCTTTACTGAATAATTGAGAGCTCAGAGGTAATCTAATACTAATAAATGCTGAAGGAATGAAGCACATCGGTGCGCTCTCAGTCATTGAGAAGGGGTAGGGAGAGCGCAATATGGTGCGCAAAACAGTGCAAAAGTGATTGAAAAATGTTCCTCTAAAGTATAACAATAAAACAAGATTAGAAAGGCAGAGGTAAAACACAAAGCAGATAATGATAACATGGTTATATCTTCAAAGTTAAAGTGAGATAAGCGATTTCTTCAAAATATACACTGAGGCTAATTTGGCTATATATAAGCCATAAGAAGTTATGAGATAAGTTGTTTAAAATGATACTAGCTGGTTTCACCCTCATCAAATTTGTATTAATCCCTAAAATACATAAAAATAACCTTTAAAATAATAATCTATATTATGCTGTCCAGTCTCATTAGTTTTCAACATTTTCAAGAACAAGACCAAAACGAAAATAAGTCTATATGAATAGTAATAAAATCACTTTCTAGTTTTCACAATTTTTTCTCCTACCTTCCTCCCATTTTAATTATAAAATAACTTTTTCACACCATAATTTCACACTTGTAAAAAGTTCGTATAGTCAACATGCTTCCTCAGGAATGAAGATGTCCTGACATGTTCACAAGTTGAAAACTTTTTCTCTTGGCAATTAATTTATGGTTACTGCTCCCTTCCAATGGGCTATAGTGTAATGTTATAAGGTCTAAAGCTTTCCTCAATAAATGAACAATCTAATGCTACAAGAATTTTTCAAATCGGTCAAGCAGTTCCTGAAATTAGCAGGTTTAACAATACAAACTCTTCAACTTTATATAATAATATAGATATACAACCAAACTAATATCTGATAAAATATAAGTCAGAGCAGATATTTGATGTAAAATTAGAATGGAAACATAATATGTAAATTTTAAAAACTGCAAACAGATAAGATTTAACATAGGAGACAAAGAGTTGAATCAGTTAACATTATTGTTTAAGACAATACACTTAAGCAAAAAATAAATAGATTTACTTATGTTTAAATTATTTCTAACCAATACTCAAAATTTCTGATATTCATTTTCAGCTTATCAAGATAATCTTGGATATTAAATCCAAATATGCAACACAATAACTAATCAAATTCATTTGAGTTAACTTACATGAATAAAGATATCGTCCCAATGATTCCACATATATGATATGCTCCGTTAAAAGCTGTTGGATGAGTTGAATGAGCATCAATGCTGAACCACCAACCAGTAAAAAACTATAATCAGAAGGAAATAATATTGAACTGATGCAAGCGAAATGAAAATCGAAAATATATGAACAATAAACCCTCCATTGCATACTTATGTAATGAAGTAACAAACAAGAGATGAAGTCAAAAATAGATTTTAACAAACATCTGAAATATTTATTGAAATTAGATAATTCCATAGATTGTAGACTTTAATTAATTCGATAAATGACAAGATACAACGACTAATCGCTAATTCATAATAATCAATAACTCAATAAGTGAGTTAAAATAAATTTTACTAACCAATAATCCTGCGAAAAATGAAGATATCGCATTTCTCTTATCTCCTCCATCGAACCAAATACAAGTCTGTAAATTTTCCAGAAAGTTTGACATTGTGACTCACAAAATAACCGAATGTCAGCTTAACCAATACTGTTTAAGTTACAACTATTTTCATAATTTATTTAGTTTCCATTAAAAGATAGGCATGTTAGAATAAATAATGTGCCGGCATAATAACAAAATATATTATCAATAACGAAAAATAAAATCGGAAAAACGATAAATGTAACTTGCAGGTTAAAAACTATCTCAAATCAGACTAAAAAGTATCTGTTAATTCCAGTTTATGCAACTTCACAAAACGGAAAGTACGTAAATAGACTTTTTAATATTTTAGGCTACCTTCATTCTTTGGTTTTTAATTAATTCATGCATTTAATTCGGTTTGTCTTTAATCAATAAGCCAATAATATAAATTTTAAATTATTTTGTGGGTTTTGCTAATAAATGTGCACCATTCCTTTTAAAATCACTTATATTACAAAGGAAATTATTATTAAAAACAAAAATGACTGTTAAAACATAGAAGAATAAGCTTTTAGGAATTTCAATTGAATTGTTTCAGGAATTTTCAAACCTAGAACATGTTTATTTGCTTGTAAATTTAAAAAATATTAACAGGAAAAAGTTTAACAAGGCTAACGTGACCAGATATTTTCATAAGCGGGACATCCCGTTTGTTAAGGGAGGGGGAGAAGAAAATTACATTTAGTCAGTGATCTTTTCGTATTAATTATGTAAAATTAAAAACTATATTGATATTTATAAGCAATTCAAATTTTTATGTTTTATTTTTATCATTTGGGCTAATTTTTCTCAACAATTAGACACCGAGATACACTGCCTAAAATCAGGATGTCTGTTCACGTTAAACAAGATCCACGCATGCTCGAACGGGTCTAATCTACTTGTGAGAACCATCTCATAATGAAACTAGAACAGGCACACCTTACACTTCGGTGATCTTTAATTCGTCGTTTACAATTTGGCACCGCACACTGGAAATGGTACGCGCTAAGCCCACGCAGTATAGGCAAACAACTTAAAGGAGAACAACGTGGACGGAGCAAAGGCCGGAAGGTTAAGCTAAAGGCGGAGTAAGCCTCTTTCTACACAACTTCAGACAGCTACCTAATCAAATTTAGCATCTTGAATTTATTTTTTAAAATTGCGATGATTTGCATGATTTCTATCGCACGCACTAATTCGCAAGTTGATTGATATTTCAATAACAAATGGTTATTGTTAGGTTCTTACTAAAAAGTTTTTCATTAAGTTTTTACCTAAAGGTATTGGTGAACTGAATCGCAGTTTAAAGTGCAGCTCCGCATATTGGAAACTGCACACTTACAGTGTATCAATGTATATATATATATATATATATATATATATATATATATATATATATATAATATTATAAGATATTTGTTATAACATCTTGGTAAAATTGGAACTCCAATGATAAATCATCAATAGAAAGCAGAACATTTAAGTTAAAAAAAAGCACAACGAATTACATGGCCAACATACAAGAAAAATCTCTTTCGATAAATGCTATACTTCAACATTACTGTTCCGTCATTAAACCGGAAGGGACTTACGCTTGTGAAACACTATTTTAATTGAACACTAAAGCAACAACTGATACACTGCAAAAGGTTGACAGAAGGATACTCAGAACAATCATTAATAAAAAACATCAGGTAGATGGACAATGGAGATTGTTGCCTAATGCATTGGTTCAAGGGCTTGAAGGAGAATAGAGTGCAGAAGGCCCAACACAGAATTCTATTCTAAGAAAATTCGGGGTACTATTAAACATGGGGAAGATTCGGTAATGGTTTGAAATTGTTTTGAAAAATGGACTAGGGGCATATTTATGGACAGAATAATGAAAAAAATATAAATATATTGAAATTTTGCGATGAAATTTACGCTTACAAAGAATATTCCATTATTATTAAGAAAATGACTCAAAGTATAAGGCATTAATAACACCCGAGTGGCTACTTTATAATTGCCCTAAAGTGTTAAAAACATCACCTGATCTCAACCCTTAGTGAAAGTATGGGCATATTAGAAGTTAGAAATTCATAAACATGATATTACATTGAAGAGAATTTAGCTCGATGAATAGAATAAATTTCCCGAAATTGTAAGCTGATTAAATTTATGCCTAATAGTCTTAAAGCCGTTATTCACTACAACGACTAACATATATTTAGAATTTGAAATGATCAAAAATTTTAAGCAATACGAAAAATTACGAATAATTTTGGGCCTTAAATTCATTTATGAATTTGATAAAATTGATGTTGTGACTTTGTGTGTGGAGTCGAATAAATAATTTTCAGGAAAAATAATCTTTCCATATAAGGTTTTAAGGCAACTTTGAGCCCTTCTCATTGTGATATTCTTATCATGAGAAGCAGTAGCTCACGAACTCTACTTGTACATCAGCCGTTAGCAGACGTAGAATTAATGTGAGTATAATATATCATAATATTACATTACATTATGTTCAAATTGAGGAAACTAGTTAATTTATATCCACTTTAACTTGCTGTATCTTTTAGTTTGTAATTCGAATTGTTATACCTCTTTGTATTTGCACTAATGAAATTTTGGCGGTAATTTGTTTGGGTTTTTACATTTGGAGATTTTATTGTAAATTTGTAATGGATTCTTTGAGCCAGATTGGCGATAGATATAAAACATGCGAACTGAGAACAACAGAATCTGAAGAATATTACACCAAAATGTGTTAGTTATTAAATATATTACTTTTATACAGTCTCTGTTAGTTATTCATTAAAGATGTGATTTCTAACTTTACATTACTTGACATTAGGAAATGTTAAACAAATATCCTCATATAAGTATAAGATGCTAAAATTAATGAGGGATTGAAAATGATTCAACTATTGGAAAGGTTTTCAAAATCTTTATCTTATATTTTTATATCAGTTCAGCTACTTGCTTCATTTTTGTGGTTTCAAATTGCCTTATCTCTAGAAAACTATGGAAAACTTTTTCAATTTAAGAAAGGTTCTCTTCCAGGGTGCAAGAATGATGTAATTCATTACAAGCAGGATTATTTATTTTTACCTATTGTCTATTTTTATTGCCTCTACTTTTTTTTAATCTATTATTTGCTTTTATCTATTTATAAATCTGTTTTTGTGATTTTAGTGATGAAGAACTGTGAGATTTTAAAGGCACTTGATCTTAATAATTGGAAAGAAATTAAAAAAAAGGAAAGGAATGAGTGCGCACACTATTTGAAGGTATATTGTACATGTGTGGTACATTTATGCTATAGTTTTTAATTTCAATGACATTGTTCACTATCTAAACATGTTCTGTATACTTATTTACATTTTGTATTAATTAATCTGATTAGATTTATGTGGTTTTGAACTGTTGAATCTCCTTATTTGTTTAATTTTTTTATTGAGATGACTGTGAACATAATTGATATTATCAAATATACAAATAAAGTATTGGCCAAACTATTGCATCACTTGGAATTATTAAAAAAATTATTTTGAAAATTTAAATGGAATATTTTAGTTTAGGATTAACACAAGCAAAGAATATCAGCATAAAAAAAAAGGAATTAAAGGGGTAGTAAAAATATAAAATAAAAATAAATGCCTGTTTGCTTATCAAAATAAAATTTAATCAAAATTATAAATCAAATCGAAAAGCAGTTCACTAACAGTATTCAATGACTCCTCTGATAACTGCATTCCATCGTCGAGGCCTTGAAAAAATTAAATTCTGTAAAGTTGAAATTAAACCCTTTTATTAGGCAGATCTTGGGTTCTTGGAGAACCTGACAGTATATCACAGATCTTCCCTTTATATTCCAGGCATGCTCTATTGGGTTGAGGTCTGAACTTCTTGCTGGAAAAAGCAGAACCCTAATTCCAGCTTCGTTACGGTACTCAGATATTTCCCGAGCAGTTTGAGACCTCAGTATTGTGGAGTAACACAAAATCATTCCTAATAAATGATGCAAATGGTATCACTTATTCTTGAAAGATGTCTTCAATATAATTGATGGTATTTATAGTGCCTCAATTAACAATGTGTAACTCTGTTTGGGCCTCAGTACAATCTCCACTCCATATCATCATTGAGCCTCTTTGGTAACTAAATTTAGGAGATACATTGTACAAGGATCTCTTCAAAAATCCTTTCAAACTTCTTGTTCCAGCTCATCCTGCCATATGCTGATAGAGTTATATGATCATACCAGAGGGGCTTCAGATGATCTTGGAGAGAGGGCATGAATACAATCTCTTCGTCGACTTCAAGTTGACATATGATAGTGCCAATAGGGAAGAACTCTATCAGCCATGGAAGAGCTGCAGATTTCAGAAGAATTCTATATTTCAAAAGGGTTAAGGCAAGGGGATGCCCTAGCGTGCCTCCTCTTTAATATCACCCTAGAAAAAGCAGTGAGAGACTCTGGTATTCAGGTTGGAGGTACCATTTTTAGCCGGCTGGTTCAGTTCTTAGTCTGCGCGGATTTAATATTTTTCTTGAAATATCTAGAGCTCTAGAACTACGCCTTTATTAATCTTGATTGTCCTTTGATATCTGAGGCTTCAGAAAGCATCCCTGATATGACTAGGTCCGGGTCTGGATCATTCTGCTTCTCAAGTAGTCCAATACAGCTGGTGCATTGAACTTTCTACCGTAAGCTATGCCGAGGTTGGTGACTATCTGTTGTGAGATTCGGTCTCTGAAAGACATCCTCGACAGCAATGTCAAGAGATTCTAAAGAATATTCCTTCACATGTTAAAATAGAATTACTTGGGTTCAGACCTAGGAAATATGGAGAAAATATAAAAATTAAGAATCTGTTATGGAAAACATCATTCAGTATCTTGCGATCTGAAGGTAAGAAGGTTAAGTAAACTGAAGTTAACTAAATATAAGATTGTTTGATGAAAAATTAAAAAAATAAATTGTCTCATATCACTTATCAGTCAAATTGTATTGTTCATTTAACCTCATATTTGAGCTCAGTAAAATAACATTTATTTAAAAAATAATGTATTCACATTGGTGTTATATTTATTATTTTCCTTACATTATTGCTTTGATTTATCTATTCATATTTATCATTGATCAAATCGATTAAAAACAAAAATTTGAAATACCACTCTCAGCTTTCAATTATTGTTTGTTACATGTCCTGTAATGAATATGTCTTATTTTAGTCATCAAAAATTGCAATGACTGCTTCCGGTGTTTAGGGGAAGTAAAATCCTCCCATTTCTATCTTCCTATATAAGTTAGTGCCACCCGTTAATGCATTTGTCATTCCCGCATGATGTATACTGTTCTGTTCAATAGCTATTGGATCTGTGAGATAGGCATCCCAGGAAACCAAGCCGACAGGAGTGATTGAATATCATAAAAATTTAATCTATGAAGAAGCCACTGGAATGCATTTGGTTTGGTGATCCCCATGGGTATGGTTATTCTTCAAAGACTTCTAACAAACCGACCATCCACTTTTCTGTGTTTCTTTTTACCATCTTATATAACTCTATGATATGAACATGTTGATGTGTATAATTCCTTTGCATAAGAAATGTGTTTTCCCCTTTCTCCTGAGGACTATTCATAGATAGTCCATAAGGAAATCAGTGATATCAACTGGAACTAAAATATCATTGATGATTTTCTTTTTTTTGCCTTGTAGTGTGCCTTGATAGTTTTTGTTTTCTAAAAACAATTATTTATTTTCAGGAGTAATTTTTCAAGTTTTTGTTAATGATGAAATTTGTTTGTTTTTAATTTGATATTTCTTCAAATCAAAGTTTTATGTTAATACATCTGAATTATTTAATCACCTTTTTCAAAGGAAAATAATATGTATCTGTGAACAATGGGTTGAATTTTAATCGTGAATCTTACAGATTTTATAACCATGGTTTGTTATAGAAATGGAAATGCTATTCCGCAGCATATGTATTAGAATCATGCACAACATCATTTATGGATTCAATTAATCTTATTGAAAGAAAAATGAGTATGCTGTTAGAATTAGAAAATTCTAATAAAATGATTGCTGAAAGTGAGGCAATGTTTAAAATTATGAAAAAGTAAGTTATTTTCACATATTTATAATTATATTTTTATACATAAATATTTTTTCTTTTATGTATTATTAAAGTATGCGTATTTTATATTTGTATCTTTGTATTATGTTTTCATTTTTTATTAATAATGTATTTAGTTTCTTTTAAGACTTGAAATAAGCTCTAGTTTCAAACTGCTTTATTTAATCTGAGATCTTACCGTAATATCTGCTATAGTAAACAGTAAACATTGTAAATACTTGGTTAATTTTTTTAATTTAGGTGTGCCTGTGGTTTTAAATTAAATATTTTATTTACCTTTAATGGTTATTTTCACTAATTTAAATTTTAAAGTATGAGAGTATAGCCTAATATATGTTTCTTTATAATTATTTGATGACCATATCAGTTATGTAGGGTTCAGTAATAGTAACAAGGTATGGTGGATGGACTTTAATTTATTAGCGGTTATAGTCTCACTGTTGAAACTGACTTGTACTAGAACAGAATTAGTTATTTGTTAGTTATTTCCAATTCATTCTTTCTTATTGAAATAAGTGGTTACAAATATTAGTTTCTATGTAGAAGAATCTTGGCTGGGGGTGCGGTCAATAAATAAATACAAATGAGAAAAAAACTTATTATAATGTGTGCCGATGTTATATTTTAGACTTTATATTTTTTTATCTTACTGTTACTGTTATGATTACTGGTACTGCCACTGTTGTATCTATTGCTATCTTGGTTTTCCTTAGCCCTGATGATGGCCTAAACATCGGCACACATTATGATAAGTTTTTTCTTATGTGTGTGTTTATCTATTGACTGCATCCCCAATCAAGATTCTCCTAAAATAATTCTCCACAGTCAACCATACTCTCACCATTAATAGTTTTTATGTTTTGGATGTTTGATAGACTCTGTTAATAGCCTTAATTAATCACTGAGATTAAACTGGATAAAAATTTATGTTTTATTGGAAAAGTGTTAGTTATATTTTTTTCATTCAATCTGATATTGGAGTAAAAAAATATTAGTTTTTCTAAAATTGTATGGGTGTTTTATGAAGTTATCTGTAATAATTGATAAGTTCAGCTATTAATCAAATCATTTTAGGTTAATTAAGCCCTAACACAAAGAAATCAAAGGGAGGCGCTCTAGGAAGAAAGGGCTCAGAGACAATATCACTATACCCTGTGTCACAGCAGTACATCGACTAGTTAAATCAAGAAACTGATTGATTCCTGGAAAATAAAAAAGGAGACTTACTGGACCTTAAAACCTGATATGAAACACTCCGAACAATCAATCAAATGGTCTATGGATAAGGCTAAATTTTACCTAATCTTTCCTAGGATAAAGTTGAAAAACAAGCATTGCTTGCTATTGCCTCTTCTATTGTCTCCAAAGCATTGCCCCTCTTAAGGATATTTCGAGAAGATGAATTTAAATCTGTGAATATGCCTGGGGTCTGGGTGATTCAAGAAACAATTGGAATATAAGCGCAAAACTTATAATGGAAACTAGAGCAATTAGTATTGTCCAGCCACCAGATAGTGCTTGTCATTATTTTGACCAATATGACTTTTTTGGAAAAAATAAAAATCCTGTTATTTATTGGTACTTCTATTATTTCAGATTTTTCCTTGTTTTATTAACACGTTCCGTATGAATAGAAAAATCCGTATTCATCCACAAGTGCCACACAGGGCCAGTTAACCATGTTCAATAACTATCCACAAGTGCGTCATGGGGTTATAAAAGTTTGTAACATACAGCCATACTGCTTTCAACCCTTTGAAAAGGTCCAAAAGCTAAAACATGTCTGGAAATTTTTGAAAGTTTACTTCTCACACCCTCAGCACTAGTGCAAAGCTAGCCAAGGAAAGGAGAATTGGCCTCATAATGCACTGAACGTGTTAAGATGAAAAAATTATTTTTTCTAATAGAACAGTAAAAATTGTTTATTATAAAAATAGTAATTTTAAAAATATATTTTAGATAAAAGACTGAAGATCGATTTCGGATATGTACATTTTTTTCAGGCTAGACAAATATTTATATGCAAAAACTTTATATAAATTTCTACTCCACTAACAAAACATAGTTATATAAACTTGAAAAATAAATGATAGAAGGGGAGAAAATAATCATGATGTATACTAACATAACTAGTTGAATAAGTTATTGCAATAAATAAGTCATACTTATTTGTGTCTTTCTCTTTGTTCGCACCATCTGACCAACTTATTCCTTAATTAAAAAAGAAAAGTATGAGACTGATAATTTGTTTTTTAAATTGTTGTAGACAGGGCCGGAACTGAGATTTTTACCAAATTAATAATTATCAAAAAACAGATAGTAAATCTAAACAACGGAAGGTAGCCCCTACTCCTTCTAGTCCATACCCACATTGTCCATAAATCCTACCTTTTTGGCTTCACTTTTCTTGGTGGGTTGCCCTCTCCATTATACTCCTTCTTCCAAGGTGTGCATGTGCTTAACAATAACATTTAGTTATTGTAATAACAACCAACTTACGAATTACTACACATGATTGAAAGAAGGTAAAACAAATCAAAATGTTAAAAAAAAATTCAAGATGAAATGTTTGACAAGCTAGCTGTCTGAAGTTATGTTGAGGGAGAAGAATTTCCTCTCCTTGTGATAACCTCCTTAAGTTGTTTCCCTATTTTTTTTTAAATGACTGATGCTACTTTTTGTTGTAAAAAAAAATTGTTTTTGTTGGTTAATGCCATTTATTTTGTTATTTATTGTATAATTGCTTTTCTAATCCAGTTTTTATTGATTAGTCTTTTATTGTTACTATTAAACTATATTATGTCTATTTTAAAACTTCCAGGGGAATTAAATTTAACAAGGAAAATGTATGCACAATGAAAAATAATTATTTACTGAATAAAGATGCAGCAAAGTATCCTATATCTGATTTATATATATCTGAGGTAAACCACTATTTTTCATTTTTCTAATTTGTATTCGTTATCAAAATGATTAACTAATTATTCATGTCAGAAAAAGTTGTTATCCTGGCCATGTTTTTCTGGTACAGACTATAAAAGAATTTCTCTGCTAAAAAAAGAGATTTCTGTGTTCTTTATTACTTTGTCTTGTTTTGTGGTACTTTTAAATTCCAGGACTCTCTGATTTATCATTTCTTTGGTTATGGTAATTTAACATTTCTTTAAGCAAAAGTAGATTATGAACCATAATATGTTTATTGATTATTTTTTGTTCAAATAATATGATATTTTATCAAATTAATACTAACTGACTGTTATATTTACTACTCTTAAAGAAATATCAATCAGAATATTTACTAAATAAGTTTATTTTAGCGGTAAATTGGACATATTATTGTCTTTCTTTGACTGAATATATGAATTTTTCAACATTTTCTAGAAGCGGCAATTGATTTTTGAAAGAATTAATGAGCTTTTAAAAAAGTCAAATGAAGGAGAAAAGGAAATTGAAAAACTTAGGCAGATGAAGAAGCATTTGATAGAAAAATAATCTATTATTTATATTTTGTTTGAATTTTTTTTTTCTTTTGTATATTGTCTAGAATAATTTTATCGGAATAAATATATTTTTTTACTTTTTATTGTACCTGATTAATCTTCATTAAGAGTTCCTATGTTTGTAGGCATAAATTGTTGAATTTATGCCTATTAAATTATTGAGTTTATGCCTATTAAATTACGAATTTATGCCTATTAAATAATGGAATTTATGCCTGTTAAATTATAGAATTTATGCCTGTTAAATTATTGAATTGTTTCCTATTAAATTATTGCCTATTAGAAACAATAAGTATGAATGTTCAAATTTATAAATTTAAATGCTTTATTTTCTTCTTTAAATTTTTTTAGCATTCTTTTTTTTTTAATGTGTAATCTTTATGAATTAAATTGAGTTACTCCCTCTTAACCTAGAAGTATTATTTCTGTATTGTTTGAAACAATAATGTTTCCAAATACATGATATAGAAATGAAATGCCTTCTAGGCTTAATGCAGCATGCATTTGAACATTTTTATCTGTAGCGGACGTCTACATTATTACCAGCAACTATTCCTTCAACTGGTTCACACATCCACTACTAGATAGCGCACGGGCATAACCACGAAGTTGCCAGACATATTAAAGAAGACTATTTTAGATTTAGTATCATTGTTATTTTGTTGTACTATAAATATTTATTTGTATCGTCTTTTCTTATAATATAGCCATGGTATACTCATAGAAGCTAAAAATAATAGTTAATTGAAACAACTATCAATGTTCATGCTTGATATAATGGAATGAATACCTCAGAGTACCATTTAATCAAGTTCTCCTCCCAGTCTCTCCCGAGTTGACCCTTCTAGTAGCTCAGTATATTTCTGCCTTCTATTTAGTTTCATATTGTGCCTCTTTTATTAGCTTTTTCCCTTACCTCGAGTAACCAGACTTAGTCCTGGCCTTGAAACTATCTTTTTTTGAACTATGTCTGGATGCACATCCGCTTGTACTCCAATATATACCAAACCTGAAGGCTGGTTTCTCTTTCACCCACAAAGTCAGGATGCTCATTCCGTTACTGCTATCTCTTCACCCACAAAGTCAGGTGGCTCATACCCTCTGTTTGTGGTATCCATCCTGTGGTATCTTATACCATTATTCCGCCGATCATTACTACTTCGAAGGCTCATCCCTCTGCTGGGATGCCGGTCATCTTTTCTCGATCTCTTCTCATACTACACAGTCCTCTGCAATATTCTATTCTAGAGCATGCTCTGTAACATCTTCTGAGATACCTCTTATCACCCTTATTCCGAAAATTGGCGACACATCTTCATGATACCTTGACATATCTTTTAACACTTTGTTTTATGAAATGTACTTCTAAAATACTTGTTATTACAACTACCCATACTGATGTCTTGCAAAATTTTATATGATATAATAAATCTAATCCAGTATTATAGAATTACTTAGACTAATGCCCTGAATGGATGAAAAAATCTTGGATTATCACCATAATTTAGAAGTTATGATATATGGAGCAGAGATATCTAACTAATTTTCTAGTAAACTCCAATGTATTTGAATCCACTGAAAGATATTGAATGGTTCATACTTATTGGAGCAGTAGCCATAATGCCATCATCTTATGCTTGCTCTGTATCCAAGTATGCAGGTATCCAACTTTCTTTACATCTCCGAACTTTCTGTTCATACAAGATGGTTCTTTACTGTATTATTTCCCGGCACCATTCAGTTTTCTATTGGTTTTTAACCAACATCACCTAGTAGGTAATAGATTTTGCCTTCATATTTAATTTTATGTTGTTTTCCAACCCATTTATTCTCTATTTCAGGTAAAATCTAAAAAGTAAACTCCTGACCCTTAATTAGATGATGGTTATTGTTTACACTTCGTTTTGGAGTAATTTGGCTGGAACAAAGATATAATGTGAAAAAAAAAAAAACAATTATTTCTCTTGTCTCTGTGACACTGCCTGGTGGTGCTGTTTCCCATTTAGACTATCCAAATGGGAAACGAACCAAGACCGCTCGGAATAAGGCGCTCTTGAAGTCTCTCCCTAACGCGCTCGATTGGATGCAGGATTCCTCTCAATATGTTCATTGACTGGTTCTCGCAGTTTTTCCTGTGCGTTTGCTATCAGTAATCCGTCAGTTTTGTACATTTATAATCCTAAGATTGTCCCAACTCACTAGAATGATCGATGATCCCTGTTGGTCATTCCGACGATAAATTTGGATTCAGTCCAGTTGGTGCGAGCTTGAAAGTAAATCCTATATTACTGTTGATTTTAGCCTTATAATTTAAGGCTAAAATCAACAGTAATATTTGTTTAATAATTTAGGTACCTGTCCCAGAAATCAATTAAAAAAACAAACATCTCACAGGTATAGAACCACGGTTTATTTTTAACTAATAAAGTTCAGGAGTTGCCTTCTAGAAAAATGTACAGTTGCGTATTTCAGTCAGTTGCGTACATTGCGTAGTCAGTTGCCGTAACTATTATGATATGTCCTCGAATCAAATTTATTACACTAGATTGTTCAGTAACGGTTAAAAAATCGTTGTGAATGTGGCGCGTACAAGAGAAGTGGTCCCGTAGGTCAGCTGTCGGCCATGCATCTTTAAGACCTTTCAGATAAATGGTTGATGCGGCATCAATAAATCCCCTAGATGAGGGTAAAATCCTCCCACGGCCTTCCTGTCGGGGGCAGATCTCTAATTGTAATGAGGCCCTTGCCCGCCATCAATTTAGCTGACTATGATAGATGGCCTATGTGACAGTAACTTTTATATATCATTAGGAAAATTTATATCTGAGAGGTGGCAAAGTTATTTTTCTTTCTTCTAGTCCTTTCATTATATCAATTATAAGTGAAGTGATGTCGAATTCTTTCAAGACGACCGTAAGGGCTAAAGAGAAACTGTGACATACCATCTTGACAGTCCAAGTAACTGGAAATATTCTATAAATGGTTATTGAGCGAGATGTTCGTGATAGATTTGCACCGACTTACCCTTTTACTTCAAAAGTCTATTTTGATATACATCTAACTATTTTAACAAATGTTTTCGCGAACTTAAGGTTTTTATTTAATGATTATACATTTATTATTAATAAACTTTATTTTTGCAAGCCGTTATCATAACAATGAAAAAGTAAGTATTTACAACACTAAATTATCTTAAAACTTTATACGCTATTTCTTGGGCTTCTATAATAACGGAATATCGTTGAATTCGAGATAATTTAGCTAAATTTAGCTAAATAGCTATTTTCCGTTAGTATATATTCAAATTTTTTATTACGTTTTGCTTTTACTTATGCCTCTAGATGGGTAAATCAGCCACCCAACTTTTCACAGCCGTGAATAGTTCTAAAAGTTACTGAAAGTCGCTTTGATAAGTCTCTCCATCATCGATAGACTCGGTATTAGTCATGACTTGTCAGGAAGGACAGTATCAATACTGAAACTCATGTTGCTAAATCGGCGACGAATTTACTCCTACAGGGTTTCATAACTCTTTTGGTAATTCGATTAAACTCAGTGAAATTCTTGACTAGATACTGTAATTTTTTAATTGTTCAACTGTTTATTTGTTTATAAAAAGCCTATAAAGGTACAATGGATATGCAAATACTATCAACTTAATCATAAAACCACAACTCTGTTTCCATGGCTATTATTTATTGGTGCTTTCTTAAGCACGATTGAATTGAAATGCTTTTTTGAAGAAATGAGAATGACTTTCCAATCATGTTCATTGGGCAGTCTTATTCGATATTAAGAAGATATGAAAAAAACAAAACAACTAAATTGCATCGCCTTTTAGAGCTATTTAAAATAGTTGTTATATGAATTACGCTCCGTCATCTACAATCACATGTTTGTAATCTTCATTAGTTCTTTCTCTCAATAGGTATTAAGACTATTTCTGCATTTCTACCTTGTATCACATCAGTATAGTTAGTGCACCCGTAAAACTGATTGAAAATATTCGTCCTCATTTCTTCGAGCTCAGTGGGTAAGATAGTGGTACTTCCTTCCTGCGGTTAGCGTATGGCTGTGGGCAGTAACTTTATTTTCTGAAGTATCAATCGCGGATCGAAAGGCCCTCCAGGGTTAAACCCATCCTGTAATAATGTGGATACTTAACCCTTTTTTATTGGATTAAGCGAAAAATCTAGCGTAGATTTTGACTACATCCTCACCAAGTATTGAACCTAAGACGCTTCTTGGGTTGTAGTAGTTTAGGGATTTTTTATCTCTCTCTTTTTTATTCCTTGGTCTTTTTTTGCCTATAAATTGGCTGCTATATTTTCGGCTATGCAACTTGCTTCTTACCATTTCTCCTGTACGTAAATAATTTATTTTTTCAATAGTTAGAAAATAAAACTAAATTACTAATATCAATAAGTGGGGTGACCCAGTAGAGGTACTTTCTGACTACAGATTCTTATTTAACATGCCGAAACTGACTATAGAAACAAAATTTAATCCATGTATTCATTTATTTGGTTTTTCGTCTTTTTGTGTAATTGGACTAACTGCGATGTGAGAACACATGCTATGTATGAAATTCAATAGTAATTTTTTTTTTCAGATTATTAAGAGAGACTTGCATAAAAGGGGCTCTTCTTTTAAATATATAGTTACTATGTTTTGTATATGAAGATGAAATAAAAATCATATTTAATTATTAAATACGTTTGTCCTTATGCAATCATAAATAATCCTGTTCATGCAATGCATGATTTTTAAAAGTACCTAATATGTAAATGCATGATTTTTGAAAATACCTTAAATAAATTATTTTCGTCTCAAAAGTTATGTAAAACATTAAAGCAATCATAAAAACATTCTTATTAAATTAAAAGCGCAATTTTTCGCGGAGTTTATATGACGTCACTTTTCATGTCAAAGCTATTTAAACGACTTTACATTGGTTCTGGTGAAACTTGCTAAACTTGATCTAATTCTGTGGAACAAGAGAGTAATCCTTCGTATAAGTATTTTCTTGTGTCTATGTGCAAGAATAAAACGAATGTGCACCACATAAAGTATTTTATTCTCGTTCCATAAGACTCAACTATACGAACAAAATGGTGTAAAGCCATGAGAAAAGACAAAGTATCTCCAATAACTAGTTAGCATTGTTTTGAATATCATTTTGAAGCCATAATAAATACGACGTTTTCTTTACAATCGAGTTTTCAATGTTGTTGCTTTATGTTAAAAAAGTATCATAATCTCAAAAAGTTTTTATTGGACATTTGATGAATTTTTATCTCTTCATATTTTTATTTGTGGGATATTTATTTGCATAACAATGTTTTTGTGTAAATATAATTAGTATAATTATTTTTTGTCTTTGTTTTAGTTAGAAGAGGATATAGAAAATTATATGCAATATAAAATGATGAGTCCCGTTGAGATCAATAACAAAAATATTTAATGTAATAATTCTAAATGTATTGCATTCTAACAATTGAAACATATGCACCTATTTACTCGATAAAATAGTTCGTATTCGTATACTGGACTGCATTTGTTGATATAAAATTTGTTCGGCATTTATAGTTCATGTTTAGTTTTCCATATTAATATGGGAAATTATGTATTAAAAGAGTTCAAAATTGAATTAATCATCACAAAATTATGTTTTAGCTTTTACTTTTTTAAATTCAATAGATATAAAATCTGGATTTGGAAAAAAAAAAAAAAAAAAAAAAAAAAAAAAAAAAAAAAAAAAAAAAAAAAAACGACATCGTAATCCCGTCTATTCTCAGATTATTCAACTGTGCTTTAAGAAATTCTCTTTCTTTCTTAATTAATTATTTCACCCAACACTTAATGAAATAAACCTTGATATTTATCGTTAATTTATAGGTTATGCTGGCATAAACTTGGCGTCACTGCGGTCTAACCAATAGCATTGCGTTTAGATATTTTAAATTTCGCACGTATTTATTGCATTTTTGTTTGATTAAAATTTATTATTTAGCAAACATTTGGAAAGAAAAAACTATTTAGGTTTTAATCAATAACAATGAACATTCCAAACAAAAAATATTTGAACGAAATATATTTTTCAGGCATGTAGGTACCCCATATACTAATATACCAAACATTTTCATCAAAACTATTTTATGCAGTTATCTTTCTCTCACGATTTTTATTATCCGGTCCCTTATGTAATGTTATGCGCTCTACTCACAGTATCTACAGAAGACTTTACCGTCTGTGGGCTTAGTTATCCCGAACCTGTTTTCATCTTTACTCCTTTACAATAATATAATTTTCTTTGACCCAAAAAAAAAAAAAAAAAAAAAAAAAAAAAGCCTTGTTAAAATTCATCAGGTTCTGCAAGCAGTGGAATGGAGTATGAAATCCATCATTTTGACATCTAGGTTTCTTTCTGTTTCCACACTAGTGTCTGCTGTCGCCTACTGGCAACTTCGTATTCACCAGCACACCTTTTTTGCTTCAGAAACAATCTTCTTTTTTTCTCTTTCCTTTTTCTCTCATAGTTGTAGATAGGATTTATCGTACCTATATAAAAATAAGAAACAAATGTTCTAAGCTACGATTAACGACGACTTGCGATCTCCAACGATCATTCGTTTAAATTTTATTTTTTACATCTTTTTGAATAATAACAGAATTATTATTCAAATTGATATATATATATATATATATATATATATATATATATATATATATATATATATATATATATATATATATATATATATATAAATGATTTCTACAATATTCTACGATTCTTACCTCATTAGTTAAAATATAAAAACTTCTGATTTCGTTATTTCTGTTTTATTAAAAAGATACTACCAATTTTCATTGAATTCAGTTCAATGGCTTTGATAAAATTGGGATTTCGAGAAACCTCTCAAATTAATAAAGAACAAATTTATTATTTTTTTTAAAAATAGCACTTGGATTGTTACCTATGGGGGGGGGAGGGGCTTCTCCCTTGGTCAAGTTAATTTATTTTTTTTTATTTATCAGCTCATTTACTTGATATATTTTGTGTAAAGTTAACCTTCAATGGACAAAAAAAAAAAAAAAAATAACAGAAGCTTTTGAATGACACCTTATTTTTGTTAGATTTCATCTATTTTATTTTATTTTTTTCGTTGAATTTGACTGTGAGAAATGTATTGAGGTAAGGGTTAAGGAAAAAAATGTTATGACACGACAGATGAAAAATCATTATCCCTTTCAAAATAGGCTCCATTAGATGTCATATACTCGATATGATTCTTCTTCCAAAACCAGAAAAACGTCTGAAATCTTTTGGTCCAAATCTTTGGGATAGCTTTTCGCTTTCTCAGCCATGCACTTTTAATTTCATCTACGCTTCTCAAACGACGAATCTTTAATGCTTTCTTTATTTTTAGGAAATGAAAAAGTCAAATGAGCGGATATGGAAGCTGTGGCCACACAATCAAGCAATCCGGGTGTCTTTTTCGAATTGCTTCAAGCAATTGGCGTTGAACTTGTAGGTAGCAAACTCTTGTTTTGCTTATAGCTAACTCACCAAAAGCCATAATTTCGCTGCATTTTATTCCATTCACATAGCAAAATTTAATGCGTACTTTATGATTCATTTTTTAAAGAAATAAATAATCACCGATCTTACCGAAATAGATTTTGACAGGTGACGACAAACCAAGCATCCGATGTGGCTAAAAATCAGTGCCGATTAGTCTAACAGGAATGACTCCCCCCTCTCCCTGTCTCCATCAACTTAAAATACTCGTTTTCGGATAATCTACTTGTTTAGAATTTGTTTAGAAACCAATTCTCAATGAAAAAAAAATGGTGTAAATTTAAAAATTTAATATTGCTTCTTCTTGAGTTGTAATATAAAACTTCCCGTCTGTTTCTTTCTCAAACTATCGCTGATGAACCTAAAATGTTTCAAGCCAATAGCTTTTAAAATTGATTTTTGTTTCAAGGCGGCGAATGACAAGTTGATATTGCTTAAAATCTTTTTAGAGCTCTACATAACAATGGATCGTCGAAATCGGTTCAGCCGTTCCTCGTGAAAAGCAGCAAAAAAGTCCAACAAACATATAATAATTTACATTTGTTATTTTAATTATAAAATTTAACAATAGGAAAAAGTGGTCCGAGTTCCACCATGCATTTTTTCATCACTAGAGACCTCACCTGATCACACTGGTATTTTTTTTTTAAATTTAGCCGACTTGAATTTGTCTAAAATATAGGTTGCCTAAATTGCTCTTGGTTTCATAATCGCCCATATGCACTTGCTACTTTTCATTTATATTATTCGCAATTTTTATTAGATTTATTTATTGTTTCTACGTTCATGATGTTTTCTCTTTTTCACAATTTTTTTTCTCATTATGTTGAGTTTTCACGATTTTTCTTGCATTGTAGCCTTGAAGAAGGCCTGCAAAATGGATCAAATGTCGGTACACATATAACAGCACATTATGGTTATACCCTATTAGCAAACTCGTGTTTATATAATGCAATTATATATTATGCTGTAATTATAGTCAATTGCAAAAGCCTCCCCACTTGTCTGATGTCATAAATCAAAATAAGATTTATTCGAGCATTTGATCGACAGCGTCTGTAAAGTAGTTAATGCTGTTATCTTTTGACATTTCAATTCCCATTAATATTTAGTAGTAAACAGTTAAATAAGATATAACCGAAAGGTTTGAAAGTTAAAATTAAGTGCCAATCAATCTCAAAACTTTCACGCTCCAAAGCACCTGCACATCCTTTTACCTCCTAAACAAACATTTACCAAACTGACAGTAGTACAACAATCTTAACTTAGCTTGGACCAGCTTAAACAGAAATATCTCAATTTATATAAAACAAATAAATTCATTACTAATACATAATGTGGCATATGTATGCTTATGAATAATTGCAATATTTCTATTTATCTGATTTTTCTAGGCATCTGTAATTTGTAATGTCTTAGTTTTGTTACGAAACTGTTGAATTAGATTATATTGATGATGGGGGTAGGAGAAAAAAGTTGAGACGCCCAAAAGATACTTCTCTGACACCAACTCAATTTGGAGGGGCTCAGAGGAATTTGGAATTTGGGAGATACAGGCGCGCTCGCAGAATTTTTTTTCAGGGGCGGGATTTAAATTTTTTTTGGAGAATTTTATAAGAAGAAGAAAAGTAATCACAAGTGTCTATAATCACCAAATTGGGTGTAAGGTTTAAGGATAAGAATGAAAATTGGATCAAAAATTATTGTTAAGATTACAAAACTTATTGTTGGTGCTTATGAAAAACATGTTTTCAAATATTTCGGGGGAGGGAAGGGGGATATATTCTGTTGATCCACCTTCCCCTCTGCGTGCTCCACTGCCTGTAGAGGTGTGCGAAACCTTAAAAATCGGGAAAAAAACATTTAAACATGCCGATATTTTGACTAACATGTATCCCCACTTCTATGGCATTTTTCTGCTTAGAAAACAACCATACATTCTGAATTTCTGTTCATTTGATCCAAAGGGGGCTCCAAAAGGCACCAACTCAATTCATATACAAATTTTTAATATTATAAATCAATCTGGAGGCTCTGTAGAGGTAATCAAAACAAAATCCTTAAAACCACGAAAATAAAATTTATACATGCCGAAATATATATATAACGACTTCGTTTTTTGAAAAAGGCTTAAGTGCCAAACATTCGAAATTTAACACCACCTCATTGGATCCCGGCTCACGATATATCGAAAAAAAAAACTCTGTCGTCATTCTGGCCTTGACACGTGCTAGAAGCCTTAAAAATATATTGCAATTATAAAGGTTTAGCCTCCTTAATAAACTCCAGCTGTACACAATAAAGAATACAATTTAATAAATATATATTGTTATTTGGAAAAAAACTTTTCCTGTATTTTCTGTAAAGTTTACTAAATGGCACTTACACCTTTTTCAAAAACGACATCGATATACATAATATATATATATATATATATATATATATATATATATATATATATATATATATATAAAAGTAACATCCCGAAACACTCTGTGTTCTGGTGGTTATGAAACGGATTTAATATGCACTCCTTCCCTCCCCTCCGATGGTATTCGCTACAGTGCAAAAGTCTATTATTTTCAGGGTAAATACCACTGAAGAGCACAACAAATTCCAGATATTCCACAACAAATTTTTTTCTTACATGGGCCACTAATGTTTGAAAATACCGATCTTACTTAGTTATTATACTCCCTGACCGATTCATTGCACTTGAAGTTATAATTGTTTAAGGCATCTATAATTCAAGCTAATTACATTTACTTTAGTATTCTATTATGATAGAACTATATATTTTACAATTTATGTTTATTTTTACTATTTGTTTATGTACGATATTAGGTATTTTTATTATCTACTTATTAGTTATTTTTTAATTTTATATGGTTATAAACATGGCCATAAAATACCAGATGCTCCTAATGGACATCCGACATGACGGTCGAGGGCTTTAAAAACACGTTTACAACAGCTACCCGTTAGGGATCGAAAAAAGAAATGAACGATTAAAAACAACGATAAAAAAGCCCCTAAAAAAGAGGAATCCAATCCTACCTTTTTAGATATTAATAGGAACTTTCCCCAGTCAATCACAGACAACAGAACTTACTGAGTTACGAGTTTAAGCCTAACATCTGACTGGTAATTAGGTTCTGGACTTTTACGTGATTGCAGTTGTTCGAATTTCTAAGTAGTATTTTAGATGCAGTTAAATCTATTTTCTTTTTCCACGTTTGAGAATTAATGTACCTATATGAAGCTTGAATAAATATTTACATAAATATATATGTTTTATGATTTTAATTAAAATAAAAAATAATGATAATAAATTTTTGTTCATAACATTTGATACAAGTGATTATTTTTTAATCTTGCTATGTATTATATTGTTCTTGTCAAATTGTGTTCCTTTTGATTTTCTGATCCTTACAAAATTTTTATTTCTATATATTTTTTTAAATTTTTGAAACGTCCTATTTATTGTTTTTTATAAAAAAAAAGAAACGTTTTTTTTGTCTATGCCAAATTGTTTTAATATTAAACATTGGAAAATTTTTTTTTGGCAATTGTTAATTAAAAACCTACAATAGATCTTATTTTAACTTTTTCCTTCCTTGCTTTATTTACTAATTTTAGATTAGAATATTTTTGTTTTATTTGTTTTGTTATTAATGCTTTTTTATCATAACATTAAATAAAAAATAAGGTATATTCTTTTACAAATATTAATTATTTTTTTAATCTTATCTGTTCCTGTAATTTTGTTTAGAATCGGTTGCAAGTGTAAATAATTTAATTTTATTATCAATTATTGCTTTGATTGACACCTATTTACTTATGGATTTTTTATTGTTTGATGTCATTATGCTAAGATTTTGCCAAAAAATGATAAAATATACTGTTATGCTGTTATGATGTAATACTGAATTTAGATCGAAATGGCAAACTAGCCTAATCATTGGCTGATGACCATACAAAGTATGACCCTCTTACCCTTGAAAGCGGAGGGAAACTTCTCACAGGAAAAGCAGCTGCAGACGTGCTTATAAAACACATTAGTAAGACTTGTGAGATCCAGATAGATCGACAAACAAAGAAAACTGTACACAGACAGCTGAAACGCCATCTTAAATTTTCTAAGAAGACCCAGAATCATCTCGATACTCCCTTCACTCAATCCGAGCTTGATAATGCCATCGACTCTCTGAAAACTAAAAGTTCTCCAGGGATAGATGGTATAATGAATGAAATGATAATAAACCTAGGAGTTAAAGCAAAAAAGAGACTCCTAAGGCTTTTCAACACCAGCTGGAATGAGGGGGAAATCCCCCAGATCCGGAAGGAAGGAGCCGTGATTCCCATTCTCAAAACAGGTAAACCAAAGCATGAGCTCTCCAGTTTCAGGCCTATTACTCTATTAAGCTGCCTGAGCAAGCTTATGGAGAGAATTGTCAATAAACGACTTACTTGGTTCCTGGAAAAGAACAATCTGATGGCTCCTGAGCAAGCAGGATTCAGGAATTACAGGTCCACAGAAGATCAGGTTGCATATATAACTCAGGAAATTGAGGATGGATTCCAAAATCAGGAACATACCCTTGCTGTTTGGATAGTTATGGAAAAAGCATTTGACCGAGTTTGGATAGAAGGTCTGGTCCTTAAGATAGCAAACATGGGAATAACAGGCAAGGCACTGATATGGCTTCACAATTTCCTGAAAACGCGCAAGGCCAGAGTACATTCTAGGGGAATAAAGAGCCGGGTCGAACTTATAAAAAATGGAGTTCCCCAAGGTGGAGTTCTATCCCCAACGTTATTCAACATATTTATTAATGATGTATTAAATAATCTTCCAAATAACGTTAGCGCCTCGCTGTATGCTGATGATATAGCCCTTTGGTGCAAGACTTCATCAGTTATAGCTGCTAAATATCGGATGCAAGACGCACTTGATGGCCTCTTCTTATGGAGTGAAAAATGGGGACTGAAGATAAACACTGGGAAAACAAAATACACCATCTTCAGCCTATCCAAAAATGCTCCTGAATCCATACATCTAAAGCTGGGTGCAAGATTGATTACGAAGGAAGACAAACCCAACTACCTCGGAATCAACTTAGACCCAAGATTAACATGGAAAGGCCATATCGATAAATATGTTGTAAAGGCCACAAAACGAACTAACCTTATGAGAATATTGTGTGGCTCAAATTGGGGAGCAGATCATAAGACCCTGAAATCTCTTTACTCCGGATATGTCAGGCCCACGTTAGAGTATGGGATAACCAGTTGGGGAGTAGCAGCAAACTCCAATTTCCAAAAGGCCTCTGTAGTCCAAAATCAGGGACTTAGGATTATTACTGGAGGTCTAAAATCTACTCCGATAAATAAAATGGAGTCCATTACGGGCCTGCATAAACTGGAGGACAGGAGGGATATAAAAATGATTAATTTGGACTCAAAAGCAAAATGCATTCCTAACCACCCACTGAAGGATCGTGTAGGTCAAAGGATACGAAACCGTATAAAAAGACAAAGCTTCCTACACAAAACACGTTCAATAAAAGCAGAACTTCAGTTGGCAGAAATTCAACCTGAAATAAAGAAGGCAACAGACGACTCCCCACCATGGTCGTCTCCTTGCAAATCCTCAATCTTTCCAACTATTCCAGGGATTAGAAAGAAAAGCGACCAGGATCAATTGGAAATTAAAGCTCGCGCACTCGAATATGTGAATTCAACCTACCCAAAAAACTTGTGGACCAGAATCTATACGGATGGTTCAGCCGAAAATGCTACTAGAAATGGAGGCGGAGGCATTCACATGGAATTTCCAAATGGTCATGTGCTTGAGAAGGCGATTCCTACGGGGTTCAGCTCTACAAACTACAGAGCAGAGCAAGATTCGTTACTGGAGGCCACGAGAATTCTAATAGACCTCAAGAGAAGCCAGAAATCAAAAATTGTTTTTCTGACCGATGCAGCAGCAGTTCTTTTGAACCTGAAGTCCAAATGGAAAGCGGGGCTGATATTGCTTGCCTCTGAGTTGGAACGCCTTACAACTGTATATGAACAAGTCACTCTGCAGTGGATTCCTGGGCACTGTGGAATACAAGAAAACGAGCTGGCTGATAAACTTGCCAAGGAAGGTTCCAAATTTCCTCAGATCACCTCCATATCTCGACTGGAGGAAGTTAAAACTATAAATAAAGCATCAATTCAGCAGAGGTGGAACAATCAACATCCAGACTTTAAACCCCAGGATCCTTACTACTTGCTTTCCAGAAAAGAACAGGTTTTAATTTTCCGTCTCAGAACTGGTCATAATCGGCTCAACTCTCATCTCCACAAAAAATTTAAAATTGGCCCAACTCCTTTGTGTGAATGTGGAAGAGGCGAACAGACTACAGAGCATATTCTACAGTCATGCATAATTATGGAGGAGCAACGGAGGCAGAGGTGGCCTCAACCTACTGACTTGGTGACCAAGCTGTACGGCGACCTGGAGGATCTCAGGAGTACCGCCGACTTTATTCTGTCATTCCCTGACTTGGCCATTTGAATGGGAAGATCGAAGAAGAAGAAGAAGAACTGTTATGCTAGCGTTATATATCTTATTTACGAAATTTTGAATTTCCTTATAGACTAGGATAAATATCAACAATGAAATTAAGTATTAAATATGATTTAGCTTTCAAAAGTAATATTTTTTCAAATTTAATCGTGAAGCAGCTAATATTGCCAGATTAACTAAAACTGTTAGTTAAAAAAAAAGAAAATGTCTGTGGAAAAACACTTTTCTACAACGGCTCGGATAGCTCGTTCTTTCACCTTTACAAATTAAATATTTTCGTTAACTGTTTTTAAATATAGTAAACGATTATGTTAGATTATTATTTTTTTTTTTCTAAACTACTGAATCGAATTTGATGAAAATTCGTGGAGTAACTTTTAATAAAACAGAATTTATTTTTCCCCGTTTTGTAGCTGAATGGCGGCAAATTACCTGAGGTTTCTATTATTTGAACATGATATTCGAGGGTTAATCATCGTTATTACATACATGTGTCCAACGAAAAAGACATTGTCCAAAATGAGAGTTATTTTGTGTTACAAACTACTGTGCCTAAACTATTTGTCATAGGAATTTCAAATTGATTGGAGAGATAATACAAGGTCCCTATACAGAGACCCACTAATTTGAGGATACAAATTTAATCAGCTTCATAATTGAAATTTTTTTTATGACGTGAATTCTCACAGCCTACTTTGGCTCCATAACTACATCGTTCCACTATTCAATCACTCCATCACTCTACCACTCCATCGTTCCATCGCCAGGATTAAACACCCACCACTCCATCACTTTTTGGCTCCGTCATTCCATTGCTCCATCATTCTATCATTCCTCCACTCCATCACCCCATCGTTACATCACTCCATCACTCAACCTCTACATCATTCCATCGTTCCATCGCTCCATCACTGCACGTTCCATCGCTCTATTCCACTCGACCGCAATTTTATTTTTCTGCAACTGAGTGATTTGAGGCTTTGTCGAAGGCTCAGGTACCCACTTTATTCCGTGTAGCGTTACCAGCGGTTATATAACCTTAACCTATCCGATGAAGGGTGAGGTTTCCACTTTATAGTCTGTAACGGTTACATCGCCTTCTCGTTTTCTTGCAACTTTCTCAATGTTTACATATAAGTTAGACATGGGAAGGGCACTCCCATTGGTATGGGAGATGTTTGGAAAAGGCCGCAAGATCGAATCGTGGGGTAAGGTGAAGACCGATTCCATCGCTTTGTGGAAGTTTTAAAGAGCAACGTAAGGATAGCAACCATCAGCTTGATTGATGGTCAAGATATAGAATCGATGAAGAAAGTTTTACCACCAACCCTCGCCAAGGGGCTTCTCTATTGAAATTGATCTGTTGACTCAACCCTCAATCTCCTTCGGACCAAAACGCGTCCAAACTCCAGGGACCTGGGTATTGCTGACTTTTCAAAATGGATCCAAGAAAAATAAATACGTCGGCTTTTCGCTATGTGCGCTACATAGAAAAAGTCAATGACGACGGTGCCATATTATGGTGAATGGACTGCGACGTTTCCAGAATTTCGTGACGCACTTTGTGATGTGACATAACGATATCAGTATTGTGGATCCAAACGATATTGAACGAACAACTTCTTCCAGATACAAATTTTATTTTGAAAACATACCAAATGTCTATTCATTTCCATGTAATGTAGATGTTAAAAGCAATTAGCAGGTATCGACTGATTTGTTGTGATTAGGGGACAAATTTAAAATATGAGAAAGTTTTTTCCATATGAATCTTTTTATTATGCAGAAGAAAAGATTTTTTGTCTGAGATATTATTTTTGGTTTGATGTTTGATTTTATCTATTTTTTCTCACTTCCTACAATTTCATCTTATTCCCTACTAACGAAAAATTTCCAAACATTTTCAAAAATTGATATTGCCCAAAATATCTACTAAAGTGTGTGAATGCTTTAAGGGCTTCCTGAGGAACCCTAGGAATGGCGCTACTTAAAAAAAAAAAAACTTGGCAAAAATCGGGAATTTTTCTGAAAAAAAGGAGAGCTCAAAATAACCATAATTTTTAAATGACCCATACAGGGTCCGATAGTGAAATGGGTTGATTTCAAAATTAAATAATTAATTTTTCATGTTAATAAATATAAAGTAGAAGAATAGCCATTTACATATATATAAAAAAAATATTTGATCACTACGTTTGCCAAATATTCTCTGTTGAAATTTATGCATTCTTAGAGTCGTACCAGGAAGTTTTTTTGACCTGTTTCAACTTCTGGAGGGGTATGGTTTCATTCTCGTCCCCAATGCGTTGTTTGAGGGCTTGGATAGTTCTGGAAGGATCGGTCTCAAACAGAAGGCTTAAGTCAATCAATAGTTTGGGACAGAGAAGCCCAAGCCATTAAATCAGGAGAGCGGGCCCGTCCCCGGATTTTTGAAAAAGTGTGTTTTTCTCACCTTTTTTTTTTTTTTTGTATGCCAAATGGCTACCTGTACTTTATATTTAAACATGAAAAATTAATAATAAAATAATTCTTTGATAAATAATTTAATTTTGAAATCAACCCGTTTCACTACCGGACTTAGTACTTCATGGAATGTTTTAAAAGGTCTGCAGTACATAACATTTTAAATGTTGCTTTTTGTTCCATCGCTATTCAAGGTGGAATGCGAAAACCTTTTTTAAATGTCCCCCGTAGGATATTTGGGTCAGTGGTTGTAGGATGTGCAACGCTCCTCGTCAGTTAAGCCGTGCGCCATCAGCTGATCAGATAAGGGAACATACGGACATCATATACTCCGGCGGTTCTCTGTCTCTCCGAGGGACTGCATTCCGACGCATTTATCTGAATCATTTTTCATTGAAGCCGACATTATATTCATGATTGCTACGATTGTGTTCATCCTCTGGTTGCCATTTGTTAGCTGATGGTCTGGTTTGATTGGATTCTAGTCGACTGACTCTAGGGCACGCTTAAGGAAACCATGGCAGTGGGATTTGAATTTTTAATTAAAATTCATTATCGCTATAAATAATACTGTACATAGCTTCATGTATATCTTTCTTGTGGTCCTGAATATTCTAAATACTGTTTTTGCTGGATACAATAGTTATATCTTAGTTCATTAACAATAATGAAAATACATCATATTATAGTTCACTTATTTTCTGGACAGTATTTTAAATTATAAAATATTTTATTCACACATGGAAACTCCTCTGCTTTACTTTCTCTACCAACCGGAATAATGGTCGTCAATTAATTTTTTTTTTACTGCGATACCACTCAACTTAACCGTTTTAGAATCTTTTGTGAATATAAAGTGATTTTTGAAAAATGATGTTTTGTAGTTGTCCTACTCTTAAGTTATTCCTCTTCTCAAATCATTATCGATAAAACATTAGGGGCACGTAGCTGTTTAGTTCATTATGCCTTGCCAAAATGCATGATTTATATTAATACGTATAATTATGTTGTCTACGTATATAATAATTTTTATTATTAATTATTATCATTTTCGTAATAGTTATATAACTTGTGAGTTTTTTTTTCAATAATTTTTATTTCTTTAATCTTTCCTCCTCGACAAACTTTTCTCTATCCGGTAGGGCTCGATAATTTCTTCGATTCGTCTAGTCTAGGAGTACCTCAAGGTTCAATACTCTGACTCCTTTACTATTCATTGTATATACTCATGACGTACGTTTTAACACTGAGATACTGATAGCTACCTACGCTGGCGACACAGCAATGCTCACAAGACATCAATATCCTACACAGGTTTCACTTACTTGAAAGCCAAATACATAAGTTACAAGATTGGTACGTACCTATGGGAAATCCAACAAAATCATGAAAAACAACACATAACATTTATCCTTCGAAGTAATACCTATTTTGGTGTTTGTTTCGACAACATGTAAATGTAAGGACATACCTTCGACAGAAGATGACTTGATACCCGCATGTTAAAATAAATCTTTTTTTATGTATTTTTTTTCCTAATTTTTAAAACTGAAACTTAGACAGAAATTAAATAGATACACCCATTTAACAGTACATAACGAATCTTTACGAACGATTTCATAGCTATTTGGACATCCCAGCATGCTAATTCAGAAAATAGCAACGTTTGAAATTCTCAATATTGCATGGAGGAGATTAAAACGGTGCTGGCTGACATATCTCCTTCCGCTACCAAATTGTAAATTAATAGTTAGTCCTTTAGAATAGAAATTTATGAAATAAAATATAATGTTTTCTTTATGTTTATTTTAGGGTCACCAAAGAAACAAAAATATAATGAAGAATACCGAAAGGAAGATATGAGAAGGAGGAATTATAGTACAATAGAGATTGTACAAGTAGTGTGTAGATGCTATGGAGCCTTAGATAAAACAAGTTTGTAAGTAAGAAATTTATATCAATTCATAAGTCAGTATCTTATAAAATAAAGGAAACAATATCATTGCACTAGGAAAATTAAAATATTTGTGATAATTTGAGTATTTTAGAAAAAAAAATTTAATATGTTTTTTTTTTTACTTTTTCCTGAAGTTTATTTTGTAAAAGCAAAGTCACAAGCTTTAAAACGTTGCTATTGCTGTTGAATCGGGTAAGTGTTTCTGGAGAAATATATTGAAACATTATAACTCATGGAAGACTGGTTTTTTATTCTACTGCTACTCAATATTATTTAGAAAATATCGCTTAAAAAAAAGTAATTATATGGTAAAAAATATACGACTAAAATAAAACATTAAAAGGATTCTGAAACATTCGCTTAGGACCATTGGCCAAAGCTGGAACACGACATCGGGTCCAGTGGATTCACCTCGTTCATTTAACAATAACCCAGTTTCCAACTTGGGTGAGGGTATAATCTTGTCGGTGGCCTCCTGTATTCAATATTATTTATGAGCTAAGCTACCAATGGATTCTAAATGTATTTCCAAGACTCAAGAAGGCATGCTTTGCGTTTTTTTTTTATTACGAAGGAAATGAAATATTCCGCCTATATGCTAATTGGTCTTGTCTTAGGACATAAACAAGATAACAAGAAAAATATTAATTAAACCATCTAATTTATTAGACTAAAATGGAAATCTTGTGTCAAAACAAATTTTCATTCGTTTGGTTTGTTAGATATATTATATCAGAAATTAAGACATTTATAAAGCCAAATTACAAATTGACAAATTTAATATTTGAATTGTCATTTTTTAGGACATGACATTTATGAAATATGAATAGATTCTAATCTAGTGTTATCCTTTACTCTAATACGAGTATTTCTGACTGCAAAATGGATATTTGGCATTGCGATAAATCCGATCCTGAGATTATGAGGAATCCAAGATAGACAAACTCGGGGCTTTTTCGAAGATATATCCTCCGATAATTCTTACCTCGCCGGGCCTGGGGATTTCTTCTGTGGGTTATGTATTTGGTGTTTGCCGTGTTTACTTGAAGCCCCACTTTTCTTGCTGCTTCAACTAATATTATAAATCCGTCACAGACAGCCCAGTAATGTCGATATCATCATCATAAGCTAGAAGTCGTTCTGTTTGGCTGAATAATGCTCACCCATTTGAATTCCAGAATCTCTCATAACATTTTAAAAGCTAAATCTCTCTTCCTCAGTTTTTTCTCAGAGACGAATTGCTGCCATTGGTGGATTTAGGGATAGCTGCTTAGAGTGAAAAATAATCAGGAGAGGCAAATTTTCAATAAAATGAAATTCTATTCCAAAAAAGCTGTAATAAATAGAAGGTATAGGGGCTACCATGCTCTCGCAAATATAAACATATATGTTTCTTCGTTTCCACAGTCACCCTTGGGCTTAGGATAATTTTTCCCAATCGATTTTCTCAGTGATCCACCGGTGAAGCCTCCTAAAAATTCTAATTAGCTTTTCAGGGATTTTGAGTTCTCTCATTGCCTTGTACTGCTATTCCCTATGAATGTTATCAAAGGCTGCAACAAAAATGTGATGTTTTAAGCTTGTAATCATGCCCTTTCTCAATTATGATCATATGATATTTGGTCAATCGTGGATCGTAATTTCAGGAAACCATCACGGACCTAAGCGCTTTTCTGCCAAGGGGGGCAGTCGCGGAAAGAGGATGTTGGACAACAATTTGTTCGCACAAAAGAGCATCGAGGTGTCCCTAACATTGCCAGAGACCAATCGATTGCTCGTTTTATGGGCTGGATAGATTATGGACTTATTCCAAGCTTCTGGTATTACTTCATCTTTCCAAATCCAAATCACAATGTTCTGGAAAATTTTCATTAGCTCACTTCCTCCAAATTTAAATAAATCTACAGAAAATTCATCAGCACCTGGCACCTAGTTGTTTTTAAATTTGGCTAGTGAATCTAAAATCTCCTCTTCCTTGGATGGTTCCATACATTGATAACTAGAGATATTTTCATGGCGGTTAGCTCAGCTTCTACAAGATCTTTCGTAAGAAAACAGAAGTGTCTCTTTCGTTCTGCAGGTGGTAAATAAATTTTGTTTCAAAAGATTTTCTATTCCTATTAACTCCTCTGAATAATTCATATGCAATAAATCTTTATGTTACCGGCAAATAATTAATTCCCATAATTACAAAAAAAAACAAAACGGGATAATCTGTGTTTCGAATATGATGGACCTGGACAAGTGGGATTCTACTGTACTTATTGAATTTCGTTTAATACTGTTGTAAATAAATAAACAAGTTAATAGGAAAAAATATTAGGAGCTGGCAGGTGTTTTTACGGCTAAAACAGAAAAGAGGCAAAATTACTTTTTAAATTAAAAAAAAACAATTAATTTTTAAGTGTCCCCGACAATAAAATGTTTTATAGCTAAAACAGTTATTTTTCAATAATACTATTCTATTCAAATACATATAAAATGAGATGCACTCTCTCCCTCTTGGACTGACCAGTTCTTGGGGCCAGGAGGATTGGCCCGCCGGCAAGGGATGGCAGAGGGTGCGGTGCTGGAAGGGGTGCCTGCTGGAAAGTGGGGGTTCCAGTCAGTCCAGCAGTCGCTTGGCAGGTCTCGAAGTGGGTTTGTACCTCTCTTGCTGCCGCTCTCGTTGCGTGAGTATTTACCGGCATCTTCTTCATTTCTGTCTCTCCTTAGCATTGTTAGCAAGTGCCGCCTGCCATTCCTTCTGCCATATGGCCAGCTATAATTAAATAATTAATCATAATAAATGGAAAGAAATATTTTTGATTACCTTTATTCTTATGGATGCCGATTATATATATATATATATATATATATATATATATATATATATATATATATATATATATATATATATATATATATAAGTTTTAGACAAACCTTATCATCTTAAGGTGAGACTTTCGGAGTGAATTATGATTGTGTGTGAAGTGCAATTTATAGAATTATTGAAGCAGTATTTACTTATAAAATAGACAAATAAATCATCTATAATTGATTTCTGAAACTTCTATTAATTATTTAGTGTTACGAATATATGAAATGGAATATATAAAACTGTAAGTAGCATAAATGTAGAAATTCCAGAATGAAAAAAAAAATTATACAAATCATAAATAAATATATTGGGATACAAATAAAAATCAATATGAAATATTTGATTATCAACAAATATCACAGTAAATATAATACTGCAAAAAAAAAAAAAAAAAAGAAAGACTAGTTTATGCATATTTTTTATATTAATAGGTTTATATATTTATTTCACCAAACATAATGGTTTCAGATAATTCCAGATTATGTATTATTTATATATCCCATGTATTATGATAAACAATAGAAAATATTATTTGTATTTTAATCCAATATAAAGCCTTAATTCTATTACCATTTAATTATTTTTCAAGTCGTATTTACAAAAAATATTTTAAAGATATAGTTTTTGTTCGACTTAATCTAATAGCTTTGCGTTTTTATATATCTACCTTTAATTTATTTTTTCAATTATATTTTGAATAAATAAAATAAAATAAGGATTATTTTTACCTAATTTTGCGTAACTGATAAAGATTTAATATTTGATACGTCTTTGAAAATTCTTTTTGTTTAAGTATTGCTATCTTATAAAAATAGCGAATTTCACTTATACCACGAATGAATACTGTTATGCATCTCAATCAGAAAGATATCCATAGCATTTTGGATTCGAAAGGACAAAGTTTCAAACATTAAATTTTATGGAAATTTATTGCTATTCTTCTGGATTTCAGTGATTTAAATGATGGGAAATAAATGTTTATTAAATTTCAAATTATATTTGTTATTTTAATCAGTATAATTTTTTTTCGGAAAAAAGTATACATTGAAATAATTTCAAACATAATGAATATACATTTTTTTTTTTTTTTTGTATTCAAACTTTTTATATGAGGGACGTTGAAATATTAGAAATCTAAAATGTATTTAAACGTTTTCAGTGCCATGTCCATCTGCACTGCAGCAACGATAAGTATATAAAAAAATAAATAAAAAATTGTCTGACATTTTGAATGAAGTTTGATTACAGATCAGTGGGGAGCAAGTAATCGTTTCGCGTTAAATTTAATTTAGCTTTGTTAAAAAAAAAAAAAAAAAATTTTCTTATTAAACATAATATTTACGACCGTTGCTTTTGCCATTCCTAACTTGTCTACGTGATCATTGCTTGATCGTGGCTGTACTCTTGAGGTACGCCTCGTTCACTCCCCAATCAAGCCTCGCTGCCATTTTATTTTAAGACATCAATTGTGTTTTGTTAGGTACATAACAAGGGGGATTGTTGAAGGTTGATGGATCGTATTGTCTGGATTTGTAAAATGTTATTTTTGGAGGCTGATCACCAAAATTCTAGTCCGTCGATTAAATTGTTTTATTTATTTATTTATTATTGCCAATTTTTTTTGTTTCTGAGTAAGTTTCCATAAGCTCTCTAACTAGTCGCTTAATTCCTGTGGGTCTTATTGCTTATTATTGCTATTTACTAGTCAATAAAATCTAAGGAAAACTGTCAAGCCTATAAATATTAGTTATAATACATATTATTTATAATTGCCTGAAATTATCTAGAAAAGTTTAGTTTTAGGTTACGTATGGACACGCAATTTGTACTTGGCAAAAAGATTTGAAAATTACTGAAGTTAAATTTAATTACAAAAGTTAAGTTCAATTAGTTTAATGAAATTTCAAAATTCTAATAAATAACAAAACTCAACAATTTACAATGTAGTGTTACAATGTCAATTTTTTTACGAAATAAAATCAATTTTGCTTTTCTCTACTGTTTTTTAAAATTCCTATTATATCGGTTATACATTCTACGTTTTTAACGATACTTCGAAGCAATAAATTATTTGTAAAATTAAAAAAAATACTGGTATATTATTACTGGTGCTTTTTTATTTCTACCTTTTTGTCGCAATCGTCAAAAAAACTAGTTTTTTCTGCTACTACCGAACTGAATCTGATGAAAATTCGTGAGGAAACTGTTAATAAAGCAAATGAACAAAAAATCGCAATTAAAATAGTAAAATTCAATAGTAAGACATAGTAAAATTCAAATACCTATTTCAAAACCTTTGGAATGACAGGTACATACTTATTGAACTTTTCTGAATTCAACGATGTTAAAAATTTAAGCGCATAAAAAAAAAAAAACTTTTAATTTGCTTATTTCAGATCATAGCTTAATCCCCTATGCTATCAGCTCAAATCATATCTCAAGGTCAGATTTAATATAAAAAAAAACATCTGTTTTTCAATTTTTCGCTGTTGGCAGGGTGGCAAATGCAACGGGTCTCGTACCATGAGGAGCTCTCATAATGGCCTTTGTAACAATAAAATATAAGATCAAATTGTATTTATATGCAGTAATACAATATTGTATGAAGTTATACAATTAATAACTGACATTGCATTATTACGCATAATACACACCCACATCTTGAATTTTTGAGTAAGCTTAGGGCGCCTCAAAACTTGGCTGCCAAGAGCCTCCTAATTAATACGTTTCTGGTAGAGATCATCTTAAACATTTTTTTAGTCGTATTTTCCCCGAAAATAATAGAATTTGGCACTGTATAGAAGGTAATCCATTTCACAATCCCTTGAACAAGATTTTGGGGTTTACAGGGTTGCCATACTTATTTATATTTAATTAATAAATTAGTTGGGCTATAGGTCCATAACAAAAGACACATAAGACAAACTCCATTCTCTGCTTTACATCCTCTGAACTCCTCTTTTTTTTAAATCTTTTTTTCCGCCTTATTGGATTTATTACATTTGGACGCCCTGTGGATCAAATGAGCTGAAATTCGGTATGTACGGTTGTTTCCTAGGCAGAACAATGTCATTGAAGTAGGGGAATATTTCGGTCAAATTTTCGGAATGTTCACGTTTTTCATGGTTTTGCGCACCTCTACAGCCCCTCCAAACTGAGTTAAAGGGTTAAATATTTGCAAGTGAATTGAGTTTGTGATAAAGAAGTGCTTTTTGGGGGTCTCAAATTTTTTCTCGACCAAGCCATTTTCATATTTTCAATTTGGTATTTTAGTGAAAGTTCGGCCTTTGTGAATTAGCTCTGCTTTTTTTTTTTTTTTCGTTCAATACTTCTAAACTGAATTCGATTAAGATTCTATCATTTTTAGAAGTGTACATAAATATTGAATCATAAAATAGTTTGTTAAAAAAAATTATACATACAGTTTTATTCAACATTATTAGCAGCATTTATTGATGCTTCAGAAAATTTAAATACATTTGCTTAAATGAAAAATATAATTTAAAAAACCCGGTAATAATATATCATCACTAGAGTTCGCAAGGACATAAGATAGCATATAGTGTTTACGAACCAACGTTTTTTATATATTCATTTATCGCAATATTTATTATTTTTATTATATTTATTTTTTACGATGTTTATAGTATATTCACAATGTCTTAATTTTTTTTGTTCTTACCTCTATTTATAAATATTGGAGAATATAATACGCACGGTTACAATGTAGCCTTTAAGATTTTAGGGTTTAGTTCTGGAACTAACTGCAAATGGTCTAATAATGATTGATATGGAGTATCAATTCCAATCATAAATTAGTAGAATCACAGTTAGAAACTGAAATTGGGGCTGTAGTATGTTATGAATAATTTTAAAGCAGTTTTGACTTAATACGTAAAACGAGTCGAAAATCTTAAAGTAGCTGTAGCTTGTGAATCTGCTCGAAATGGTCTAACTTATTTCTTGTAGATTGAAGGTCAGAGAGACAACACCCGTTGATGTTTGTTGTAATAGTTCATATATAGCGATATTGAACATGGCTCAGAGAACATGTGGTTCGCTGTACTCAGTTATTATCGGAATTGAGGGAATTATTAAGGGAAGAGAAGCCGGCGGTGCGAAGACGGTGGACTGCCCCGGGCCGTACTGTTCTTTAATTATTTCTGTCACGAAGCGGCCGCAAGGTCAGTCCGCAACCCGCTAGTTAACCGATTTATAAATCCAATAGACAATAAATTACACGACTCTCACCTCTCTCTTATTTACTACACAATATGCAACTTGCCCGTGTACCATAATATATCCTAGTGAGGAAGGATGAATTGATAATTGTGTGTCAAAAAAAGGTGTTAATAGTCTATGGGCGTTCGCAGGGGAGTCCGAAGGAGTCCCTTCTCCCTTACTCCCTCCCTAAAAATCATTAAATTTTGAGAAAGGAAAATGATTAAAATTAAGTTGGAGAAAAAAAGGCGACTAGTGAAATTGATCAATCTATTGGGTTTCAGGTGATCGATATTAGTAGAATTTTTGGATCTTGCGATGCCTTTTGAAAGCCTGAACTAAATTCGAGTTATAAAGGAAGCCTCAGCTTCAACTTAAATAGGCCAATTACATTATTAATAAATCAACGATTTTAATTTTAATGAACAGGATTATTATGCTTTGAATGAAATTTTTATCCCGGCAGATGTGATATCCACAGAGAAACAAACAGCTGCCACAGGAAAGCCGTAACACATTCGAAGGACCCGCAGTATTTAATAGAAAAGGCGGTTTCAACTAAATAGATGCTCTAAAACATTTCAGGGAGCCTGTTTTTGCCATTCTGAGCTAAAGTCTCCGTGGATACAAAAAGATTCTATGATAAAATTTTGAGTTATTCGCAAATTAAGATCTCATCTTATCTTTAAGAAACTACTATTCAACGATGTATTTTTTCAATTCTTATTGGTTCAGATATATATATATATATATATATATATATATATATATATGTATATATATATATATATATATATATATATATATATATATTTACCCCTTGTGTGTATATCTGGGTGTTTTTTATCGGTGGTATTTCAGCTCTTCCTGTATGCTGATGATATAGTGCTGCTAGCAGATTCATCTATAAGACTCCAAGAAGCCGTGACAGAATGGAACGAGGAACTTCTAAAGAAAGGGCTACAAATAAATACTGACAAGAGCAAAATAGTCCAGTTAGGAAGAACTCAGGAAGATATCCGCGTGGAAAACAATAGAGTGGAGCTGGAGAAGGCGAGGAACTTCACATACCTTGTCACCATATTTGATGGAACTGGGAAAATAGACTCAGAAATTTCAAATAGAATCGGCAAGGCAAACGCAGTCTATTAAAAGGTTTCCAAAACAGTGGTGGGCAAGAGAGAGATCGGGCGAAACTGCATATTTTTAAATCCGTGTTTCTGCCTATATTGCTATATGGAGTAGAAAGCTGGATATTCACGGAAAAACAACAAAGCCGAATCATCGCTACCGAAATGAAGTTTCTTAGAAGAATTATGGGAAAAAGCAGATGAGACTGCATTAGAAATGAAAAAATAAGAAAAGACCTCAAAGTGACCCCACTAATTGAAATAATCGAGAGAAGACAGCTGACGTGGTTTGGGCATGTCTGCAGAATGAAAGCGTCCCAGAGGGCGGCCCAGGATGTCCTATAATCAGTATATAGAAAAAATAGGAAGGAAACGGGGAAGAACAATTGCTCAGATGGAAAATCTAGCAAGGGATAGAGATGACTGGAGAAAGTGGGTGGATACACCTCCACGCTGATATGAGGCAGTAGAGGAAAGAGAAAGAAGCAGAAGAAGTGTTTGGGTGTATATATACACCTGAACCAGTGAAAATTGAAATAAATACATGGTTGAATACGACAGTGGCATTCGCAGGGAGGAGTGATCGGAGGATGTATCCGCTCTCTCCCTAGTTTCTGGCCTTCTCGAACGATTCCTGATAACATAAAACATTCAAAAGAATTGGACTGAATTGTACACGGGTTGGTGATAATCCTTCATATAATGAAGGCGTAATAACAAATGTTAGCTACGTCACAGTCATCTGTATCCTCGACAAAAGATTAATTTAATTTAAAATCTTGAAGACTGAACTGCTCGTGGTGTCCGACTACTTCAATATTCATTAGACAAACTCTCTAAACTTCCATTGATTATAAAAAGCCCATTTACATGATAATAATCAGAACCATTTGCATGTACGGGGTTGAGCTTTAGAGCTCCAGTATATTTCCGAAGACCCACTAGTTTCTGATCTTCACTAACGATTTCCATTAACCTGCCAAGGTGTATGAAATGGAGATGACTCGGGACTTCAGGACATAAATTGTCTTTGGTGTGCTAGGAATGGATAGTTCCTCTACAAGTCGTTGTTAAGTTATTTTAATTACACATTTACTAATCTTCGTTAAAATTTTTGGAATACTTGACTGAAATGCGTTTACTATTCAATATATTCAGTTGAAGCTGAAATTTCAGTTTTTGTTTTAAAGATGCCTTGTAAAGGGAGTCGTATCTATAAATTAGAAGTATACAAATAGTATATATTATGCTAATACCTGCATGCTATATTTAAAATTATATGACATTTAGATTGTCTTTAGTAGTTGATCATTTATTCCATCCGACCTTTAGGGGACCTGAGTTCCCGGGAGAGGGCTCATCACAATTTTTGTTCATCAAAAGTATGTATTTATTTTGTTGATTATTTTAAGTAATAATTTGTTGATAATATCCATAGTTACAACTTTTCTAATAACCAAAGTCAATACTCGGCTTGGGTATTGGTACTTGGAGACCCGAGTTAAAACCTGCAGGTCCCGACATTTCTATGGGCTGCCCTGGTTCTCATGAAATATATTTTGAAAGTACTAAACAGTTTTCTAAAAAAATATTTCTTCATGTCAAAGCTCATTTCAACCCTTAGCGATGTATATACTTCAAAAACTCATCTTTCTTCTATGAAATGCCTTAATTTCTGTGAATAATTTGCGGTTCACACAATTTATTCCATTGAATATTAAGCATGGTGAAGGTATATATTTTCTTCACGTTCCCTCACATAAACTTCAAGAGTTTCATTAAACAGTGTTTGCCTCATTCCTCTCTTTATTACCACCCGCGGAACTAATCTTCGTAAACGTAGAATCTTGGAATATATTACATCTTCACTTTCCGTATTTTATTTTATGACCATGAGCTTAAGACATTTGCATAAGTTTCTGCAAATGATACATTAATACAGGAAACATTACTTGTCCTGTAAGTTTAGTTGCAGAATTTTGGTTGTGGAAGGTTAAGTAATAGTGGGTCACTGAGCTGCTGGGGTTTTAGGTTACTCCGGGAAACTTTTATTGAAATTAGGATTTTAATAAAGTCTGTGGGTTTTTCGCCTTGATATTAAAAAATTAATAGTAGAACTGCTTACCTAAATTTCTAATATATCCAATATAAATCATAATATTTTATCACTTGAGCATGTCTTTAATTAATCCAATATTTCGATGCTCCTGCCTATTTTAATGGCTGTGGCGCCTCTGATCGAGGCTTAGATCCATTGAAGGAAAAATCTATAGACTTTGTTTTCATTCCTCTATTATATTATTTTTTTCATAAAAAATTGACTGTAGAGTTGCAGATGTTTATAATTATTGGTTGCTAGCAACATTTTATTAAGAAGTATTGTTTCATATTTTTTTTTGGTTGATGTATTTTTTCACATTAGATCTCTCTGTTTTAGACCACTTAGTCAACTCGCCCACTATAGCAGACATAAGCTAATCCATAAGAAATGGCTCCCGTACGCTACCCAACTGCGGTTTGATATAATGAGCTGCTGGTTTGTGCTAATACAGAGCCTGTCGTACGCCATTTATAATAGTCGTGTGGTCCTCCTAAAATATTACTGCCTTTATCATTTCTCTCTGTCAGGAAACCGAAATTCTTTTGGCCTCCCCAATTTATCAAGAGTTCGGACGTGGGTAACTGATACCGATGGGACCAATCAGGTCTTATCTTTTTAGCGGACATTTGATGCATCGATAATGCTAAGAAACCATTCATTCAGGACTTCCAAATTGACGTTTGGAAATGATGAATACATGAATAATTGTAATCTCGGCCTGCACAATCTGTTCGTGATTAAATAATTTCGAAGTGTTTTAAAAACTGTATCAATCATTTACTGAAATTAAAAATCATATAATTATTGTGTTTAGACGATAAACAACAGTGTACTTCGGATCAAAGACATGCTTGTCGTGGATAGGTCAGAGTGAATAAAACATCAGTTAAAGTACTTTGTGTTATATAATTTATATGTGACATTTCGACCCGCTTCGTAGCTCTTCGTGAGGCCTAAAATTCGATGAAGAATGCAGGAGTAGCTCTGCATACAGATAGTACTCATTGTTTAGAAACATAACCATCAATGGTATCCTATAGTAAGGAAGGTTGACAGAGGTTGATAGATATTCATTTTCACCTGATCAATCCCATAGATGCTCTTTAGGACGGTGTTCATAATCAATGCTGTAAAGATTAATGCTAAAAGCAATTTGAATTGATGGAATATCGTAAGGAAGAATTTGGTTATTTCATCCATCGACCACCCAACCTTTTCAAATCTCCCTTAATTGAAATAAAGATGGATTTTCTTCTAGTTCTAGTAAGTATTGAAATAATCGGGGTCGACTAGCAGTTTCTTATAGCCTCAATTTTGTATGGAACTTTTCAAATGGATTCCAGCCTACAGCTTTATTTACGGAGATAATTACTGTGATTGTCATCAAGCTTGCCCTGGTTTTAGAACAAGAAGGCTTTGCAAAGAATGATTTTTTGGTGTTGATATTTAATTATTTTGATTAATTTCTTTGAGAGTTGTGATTCGATTTGCATAAAATGCTGAAGCAAAAACTGTTTCATCATTCCTTTTTGAGATATATTAACAAGTATTTTAATTAAATTAATTTTAAAAACATGACTTGAGAGACGATGTTTATTTCATTTTTTTCAAAGCATCTATTTATTACTTATTCATTGAATTCAAACAATTGAAACATCCAAAATAAACTGGGATCAATTTACAGTTTATTTCAGGAATGGGGTATTATGAATTCAACAATCTCCCCTCCGCCTTGTTGCATAATCCTTGTTACATAAATGAATATGGTTACATATATTATATATTCAGTGATTTGTAAAGTGTAAAATAGAATTTAGAGAATAAAGCAACTATTTTAATAATAAACATTTATTTATAAAAATATGGCTGATACGAAATCTATGTCTGAAACATAGCACTGCCATAAGTACGCTGATTAGCATCAACATTTAAAAAAATAAATTAATTTTCCTATCATATAGTCTCTTTAGTAATACTTGCCTTTTATCTGATTTAACAATATTCGGTGAATAAATCTCGAATAATAATAATTAAAGTTTAGTTAAAAACTGCATTCGCTCACTCATTATATTTCTACAACGAGTAACTCTAAGAATCTTTGGCGGTTTGCTTGATCATCCAGTTTCAATGGAGAACAACCAGTTTTAGCAAGTTTTCAAACTCCGTTATGTGATTAAACCTCCTTGGCTAAGTTTTCTTTTTAATATATATTTTTTTTTTCTAGCTCAATAACTCATTCATTGGTGCCGAGTGGTTCTATCACAGTCGGCTATGTGCACTTTACTAAGGCGCGATGAGAACAAAATGGAAGGGTTCATAAGTCATAAATTTTCTGCACCTGAGACTTATGTATTAAATTTACATTTTTGCTACATAACTTGCACTTGTATTTTGATTACAAAAAAAAAGAAGTATATATATCTTCCTTATTCGTTAAAATGTTTAGTTTACATTTGTGTTTGCATCAATTACTTTATACTACGGTGAGATTTTTTTCATTATCACTAATCCCACTAAAAAAACAAACAATTTTTTCTTAAGAGTTCCAGAGCTGTTTTAAGGAGTGCTTACCTGATAGAATAAGATAAATTATTAGTATATTTGCATCGTAAATCGATTTTTATGTCATTTTATAGGTATAAATGGAAGGTAAATATAGTACCTATTACAAATATGATACCTAGTTTGAAATACCTAGTTTGATACCTAGTCATTAATGTAATGAAAGTATTGAATTAGGTCCTCCTTTTTTTTTTCAAAACCTCATTTAACGTACACGTTTTGGGTCTTCAGAGTAAAAAAAGGAAATCTAAAAAAAAATGTTCTGTCGTTATCGTGGTCCTCTATTTCCAATGACTTGTCATTCTTCTAACTAGTTTAGGAGATAAATTATCCTATTACAGTAGATAAATTGTAATAGATTAGTTAGTATATAATTAATTAGTTGAATAACCAATTAGATTACTTAACTAAACTTGTACGCGGACCTGGAAACACGGGTTCCATTCCTGGAACCTCCGAGGAATTTTTCTTTTTTCGATTGCATCTCTAGGTCTAGATTAGAGCCCACTGAGTCTCATGTTGATACATGAGTAGCTTCGAACTATATCCTAAAAAGTAACGGCTTGACCTAAATTGTCATAGTCATTGTGTGAAATTATATATGACTGACCACAGTAAATTTCAACATGCAGATTAATAAACTGGCGACAACCGGTCTTGTCTCCGAAGATGTTGGGTTTGATTTGATTGTGTTTAGTATAAAATGAAATAAACAAAACCCCATACCTGTATTTAGTAGTATAATTTAATGTCATTCAATTTCAGATATTAATTATCTTCTGATTTCTGTTATCGATCAATGATTATTATCGGACTTTATCTCCCCCGTCATTAAAATGATCAAATCTCTTCTTATCATTGTAATCTTCTTTACAGAACTCTAAATCAAACCTGGAGGACACCCAATTACGGCTGTAAATTGTTGAAGTCCTTTATTTGTAATATGATACGTGTATCGTAAATTCTGTTTGAGATTGTGTGCCGCGATTTGCAGATTCGTCAGCAGGATTTAATACGTTAATTGATTTGTATTTAAAATTTTATAAGAAAGATTTATTTGCTTGATATTTATATGATGTGAATAAAATCTAGTTGTAAAGTTGTTAACCACAAATACAGCAGTTTATAATAATAATTAAAGGATGATTACTTATACACACACTTATATATATATATATATATATATATATATATATATATATATATATATATAATAATATTAATATATATATATATATTCCGGGCGTAGGAGTGATGACCCTACCCCGTGTATCTTAATTGTGAATCGCGTTGTGGTTTTCCAGGACATAAAATAGCCGCCCGGAGGTTTGGTCCATGGACGGTCTGTCTCGGGGAAAGAAATATAGGTCCTCGTGCGCCTGCTGACTCCGAACAGCCATAATCCGTGGATCTAGACCGATTTGTCACTGTCCTTGAACCCGAGTGAGTCGGTGGGAAGGACACTGCCGAATTGGCCCCAAAAGGGACCGGTTGTGGAGCAATGGCCAGTCTGCCGCTGCACCATGGAAACCATGGTTCGCAGCAACGTAAGGTTGGGTGACCCAATCCAGGCTGTCTGTGCTCCCGCAAGCAATAAATGTCTGTAAGAACACCACATCGCGCGGCCAAAGATCTACAAGGTCTATAGAGCCAACCGAAAAAAAAAAAAAAAAAAAAAAAAAAATATATATATATATATATATATATATATATATATATATATATATATATATATATATTTATATATTAATTTTATAGGAGAGGATTTTTTTTTAATTTTTGTTTTATAGTTTCATAATATGAATGTATGAACCAATTTTCTGACTTAGCAGATATTTTTTTTTTTTTCATTCTCATCCATAGTAATCCTGTGGGAGAGCCGTTTATTGATTTAACATATATGCTCCATGCTCTGAGAGCATAGGGCCTTGTACGAAAAAGCTTACAAGGCCAACCATAAATTTATAAACTTAATTTCTAGCAGATCTGATTCTTAAACCTTGACTTAGGATAATAAATTCAGACAATCATAATTTGTCTCATGCAATATATGACATAGGATAGTTCTGTATATTGAATTATCCAAACTCCACGCTTAGCTGTACATACAATTATTAGCTAGAACTATTTTAACTCCATTTCAAAATGTAGTTATGCTTTTCTATTTAACATAGGATACTCCATACCTAAAATTAAGATAGAAATTTTGACATAAATTACTTTTTCGTTTATCATAGCGGTGATTGAAGAAATAAGATCGTTGGATATGGAAGGAATCATTTAAAGGGTAACTCCACTTTAGCACTTTTTCTTTATTTTTTAAGATTATGTTGGGATTCTGATCTTGTCGATTTAGGTTTAGATGGTGTTCAGTGGAGGGTGTCGCATACTTAAGCGATGCCTAGATGCCTGCATCGAACCTCCAGGCTTGCGAAGCCTCATTATAAGTATCGATATATAATATGATTTGTTCTGGAATATGACTGTTCTCCATTATAAGTCATTCAGAATTATAATGAAATTAATGAAAAAATGGACATTAGAGTTTTATTTCATCAAAACAAATCATAAAAAGTTTGAAGACAAAAATTTAGTCTTTAGTATACAGAAATACTAAAACAATAAATTTGAATATTTTTTTTTAATGACTTTAGATGGTAGAAGAGGAAGCGTGAAGATAACTGGGATCTACGTTTTTTAATGATTTTTATTTTATTCATGACCATTAAACTAGGTCTATTTATTCTCATGTGTCTGTTGTTGAGGGGTAATACATTTTTTTTTCCTTTTCGTTTAGGCCGTCATGAGGATGAGAGACATCCGTTGCACAGGAATGTCCGTTGCGTGTAGCTACACTCTATCATTGAAATTACGAATGTTTTATTAGGAACATTCGTTAGTGTGTACAGTGACCTGAAGTAGCCGAGGTGACGGGAGCGCGCGGCATTCCATGGTGGAGATATCAGATGACTACAGGGCCCCGGATCAACTAGAAACACAATAGGTCTACAACGGTACAGAGATACTATACTCAGGCGGTTATTAACATAGGCCGGGTAGGCGGAACACTCCTTCCTCCGATCGTTAATTACAGCCCAAGATGGGTATATATTAGCGGCGACAACGGGTTTGAGTGCCCAACCTATATCATTTTTTTTTTTTATCTTGTGTTTAATTCAACGAGTATTTCTTGCATCGATCGAGATTAGGTAATAGAAAAGAAACTAGTGAACTGGCTTAAGAAATTAGTGAACTGGCTTTATACATTTTTATCCATTCTACCCCTATTACAATACAATATAAAAGTGTTTAATGTATGCCTGTAAATTGACAAGGACCATCTTGAACTGTTGGCTAAATAGTTACATCATTCTTATTTTAGTAATCGCTGTCTGTGTGATAATTTTTTTTTTACTTTCCTTTATCTATTAGGCCTTCTGCTTAGGTCTCCTGGGTCCAAATAAACAAGTCTCGCAAAATGTTCTGTATATATGTGAACAGCTTAGCACAAAAACGAAAACTTATACGGAACTGAAATTACTTATTTAAGGTAGGCATATGCCAGGAATCTTAAAGCAACTTTTTCGCTAGAATCGACTAAGCGTAAATGCCACTTTCTGTCTTCTATTTTACATTTTTTTTTTTTAATTTTCACGATAATGGCTCAAATGGTTTTGATGAAACATGCCTAAAGTCTTTAACTTCAACCCGTTTAACTTTTCATAAATTTAGTGCAGAAAAAATGTTATAATGCAGAAAAAAAGTTATAATACTTTATTTTCGCATAATTCAAAAAGTATGTAAAGTATTATATTTATAGTAAATTATGATAAGACCATATAAAAAATACCTATTTTTTTTAATTAGTAAGTAGAAAGTTTTTTAAATTTTTAATGTTATCTAAAAATAAAAATAAAATATATAATTCGGATCATTATTAGCCAAGATATAGGGTCTATTGTAAGGACTACGATATTAGACCCTAAATGTAAAGCCGAGTATGCCCAAAAGAAGACGGATGCCAACGAACATCCACCAACTACGCTCCTATCCTGTTGTCATCAACACGCTCTGTAATAATGCTATGTAATGATATAATAATAGAAATTATTAACTTATTAAATTCTTCTTTTACATTATTTAATAGAAGCAAAATGTTCCCAGGGCAACTAAATTGAAACTTTTAAAATTTATTTTCAGCTTGACTAACTAAAAATATATAGTGCACATAATTATCTTTCTGCAGTTGTATTAAAAACTATTTTATTGTATTTTTGTGGGAGAATACGAGAAGAAGTGGATGCTGCTGAGAATATTTCAAGTAGTGTTTATGCGAACCCTTTAAAAGTATCATTTATTTTTATCTGTTTTTGTATTTTATTTATATTTTTTATGTTAATTAAAAAAAAAATACTTTCTCAAAACATCTCTATAAATGTTTGATAACTATAAATCAGTGACGATATAAAAGCAGTATATCATATGTTATTATGAATAATATATTCACTATGGCAATTCATAGTTATATAGTAGTTACCAATATGGTAACTATATGCTATTACAAGGGGAAGTTTTTCCATAGTGATAAATTTCGCATCCGAGTTTGCAACGGAAGAACTCATTTTAAGGTCTCCTGAGTCCAAATAACCAAGTCTTGCAAAATGGTCCGTGTGAGAGTGTTTTTGTGAAGAAGCCAACTCAAAAATGAAAAGTTTTACGAAACTGTAATTACGTATTTAATGTAGGTATATGCCTGGGATGCTACATAACGTTTTCGTAGGAATATGCCTGGGATATTACAAAACTTTAACTGGAGTGTTATACAACTTTTTCGCTAAAATCGAACCAGAAGTGCTACTTTTCATAGTAAATTTTACAATTTTCTCGAAAACGGCTGTAATAATTTTGATTATACTTGTTTTATCAGTGTATAATTAAATGGTCATTATTATCTGGTAGGTCTAATACTAATTGAAGCTAAACAATTTACAAAAACTAATATATACCATATAAACTCGTAGAAGGTAATGAAGGATGACGAAAACTGTATAAACTTATGTGTAGTTAATAATTTATATATTTTTTTTTTATTATTTAATGGTATGGACACTAAATGGAATTTCCATAAAAATTAAATGAAAACTTTTAAAATTTATTTTGAGCTTGACAAACCAATTATATATATAGCGCACAGAATTTTGTTTTAAAAAATATTTTATTGCACTTTTGAGAGAGAAGACGAAGTGCTTGTTGCTGAAAAATATTTAAAGCATGCGAATTCTTTATAATTTTTTTAAAACATGGATAATCGAGGCGTTTTTCGGGAGACGGGTCTATAAAAAAAAAATCAAGATTTGAAAAAACTAAATTGAAAATTTTGTTGGATTAAAACTGATTCTGTTTTATATTTACTAGCAAAACATTTGAATGCTTTAAGTCTCAATTCAAAATGCATGTTTATATTGTTCTGATAAATATCCGTATATTTAATTAACTAGTTGTAAATATTTGGCTATTGGTCCTTCTTCCGGATAACGCCTTAATTATTATTAACAGGCTAGTAAGTGAAAGTTGTGTGTTCCAATCACTGCACCAGATTTTTTTGTTATTTTTCAAAAATATTCATTTCTTCACAGATATTTATGACAACCACTTTATATAATAATAAGTTCATTAATATTCATATATAATACTGGTAGATTAATATTAATATATCAATGTATTGATATCAATTAGATCTTACAAGACCCTATGCTCTCAGAACATGTAAGGTGTATGTTAACTCAATAAACGGCTCTCTCAAAGATTACTGTGGGAGAGAAGAAAAGAAAAAAAAAATAGTGATAACACTATTTTCAAAATAATAATAGACCTCAGTCAATTCAACTGGAAATTAACGAATTGCATTAAAAATTAACGATAGCTGTTTTATTTTACCTGCTTATAATTTTAATAGTTTTAAGTTTATTTATGTTTTAATTTTTTGGAAGTTTTTAGTTACATCTTCATACTTCTTATGCAGCATTTATTTCATTTTATGACGTTTCAAATTACACGCATTATGTTTTATCAAACAAATTTTTTATGAATTATCTTTTTTTATTTAGGGAGTTGTCATAATACTAAACTCAGAAAGTTTATTCGTCATTTATCTATTTTTCAATATATATATATATATATATATATATATATATATATATATATATACATACATACATACATACATACATATATGTCATACGTCATAAAGTCATATACGTCATAAAATATATATATATATATATATATATATATATATATATATATATTATATATTATATATACATATACATATTATATATACATATATTATAAAAAAAAAAAAAAAAAAAAAAAAAAACGAAAGAATAAAATAAAAGTTGCAGTGGTGGTCAATTGATTAAGTTAAAGGAGGCTTGAATGGCTTTGTAATGGATGTATTTATTTATTCAGGACTCAGTGCAATCCATTTTTACTACCTTTCTCCTTCGCCGAGATTTGCAGCTTTGGGGGCTGTGCTTTCACTTAAGTATACTTAATTTACTCCACTTGCAATGCAGGATAATTTACCGTGAACGAATCAATTAAATTTATAAGCATTCAACAAGCGTGCGGAGGAACATTGGAACATATTCTGTAGCTTTCAAAAGGCTTATTAAGTGAACGCAGATTTAACAGTACTTTTAAGAATGCACTCTTCGTGGGAGTCTGTGGATTCTAAAATTCAGTCAGTGAATTTTAATTAAAACATTCACGGATGATAAACAAATTTATCTCAAGCTGTTCGGTCGTTTAAAATTAAAATGTTTAGTTAATTGGAAAAAAGTTTACTTTTAATGAAAACTAAACTTTTGTTAAAAATGAAGTATTTTAAAAGATTTATAAATTTTCTTCCTCTAATTTGCTTCCAGGTCACATTAAAACACAGTAGTGTTAAATTATATATTTCTTTGGAGGTTTCAGGGATACTATGTCCCCCTCTTCAGCACCTAATCTTTATGTAATGGAAGGCCAAACACTAGGTACTCAATTAAAAATAATGATGTATACACTGAGGAGATAAATTATAGAAATATTTGATTAAATAATAGTACTGATTCTCAAATAAAATTATTAAATATAGTAATAAAGCATTGTAAAAGATATTTTTTTTTAAATTGTAAACATTTAAAAATATTTCCTAATTTTATAGAATATAATTTAAGAAATATAAACAAGATGTTTACAAATACATTTTATAAATATAGAAAATATCAAAGAAACATTTTTAACTTTAAATAAAAAAAATTGAAATCTACTAAAAAATAGAATAAAATGCATGCCGAAGAAGTAGACATAGTATCCCCGAAACACCTAAAGAAATATATAACAACACCAATATGGTTTATTGTTACCTAGGGTCAAAGTAGTGGAAGAAAATTTTTATAATGATAGGTCAAATATCAGAACTAATTAATTTAAATTTATTTTTCTAACGAACGATAATAAACCCAAGAATCCAATCCAAAACCAGACAATCAGTACGCTGAACTAACTACGAATTATGTTTACATCTAATTGAATTCAGTCCATTATAGACTTGTACAACTGTTGAACGTAGGCACTGTTAATGTATATTCTAAATTTAATTTTTTTTTTAACGTAATACATCTATTAAATATAAATGATCCTAACCAAATAATACAATGTGCATTAATTGTATATTTAAATCATATCCTGGCGAAACAATTGATTTTTGCCAAGCTTCTTAACCTACCTCAGATTTATTACTACTAAGAAAAAACTAGAAGTATAATACAAGAATTAATTCTATTTTTTATCAATTTTTTGTTCAATGATGAATTTTGGTGTGAAACGAATCCGCAGTGTCTAAGGGGCTTACCTTAAAAATGTTATATTTTAGTGATTCCTTGGAAAACTGAAAATAGTGTTAGGTAATGAGATCGTTATAAAATGATTAGTAGGAAATAATTCTTAATTAGGGAGTGAGGGGGCATTCCATTGATACATTTTGTTTATCTGGAGCTTTGTAAACTTTTATGTAATGCACACAGGATATACTCGTATGAATGAAATAGAAAAATTATGAATGAGTCTTGTTTAAGAGATGTATTCCATAAAACAGTTACTTATAGAGACAACCGACGAAGACAAAAAAATGGGTGTTGGTTTTTTGTGAACCCTAGCCGTCGCCCAATGCCACTTGCCTTTGTCATCTTAATGCTTGACCACGTTTCCCGTTAGATTTTTTCGACTTCGGGCAGATCACTAGAGATCAGTGTTGGTCGAAATATATATACACGTGTCACAGGCCTGCTCTTTCGCCAAAATCTGCGGCATTCTTTGACCTGCCGTAACATTTTCAGAAAGAGATCTGTATTCAGATTGAGTAGAACACATGGAATGCTAATATTTCGCTAGAGAAAGAATTCGAGTTATATTTTTTTAAATAAGGAAAAGAATCCAAACTTTCATACTTTGGCAGATTGTTGGCCAATAAAATTAAGTCTTTATGTAATTATTAAATTTAGCACACCTTCAGGTCAGCATTATAATACGTTTTTTGTTTATTTGTCTGCGATTGTTTCTATATTATTTAACGGATTTTTTTAAGCAAAATAGACTTATATGTTTTTATTTATTAAATCGTCTTGTAGTACATAGAGTAACGTTTCGGGATTACAACATCCCATCTTAGGATAATTTTACTGTTTTATAATGCACTTTGTCCCTTATATGGTCCTTCCTACGTCACGTATAAAATTATTGATCATTTCTTGATTATATGATGCTTCAAAAGTATCTGCTGTAATTATTAATTTAATAAATATTTTATCAATGCCTAATACGAACTATCCTCTCATTTTATTCCTGAAAATCTATTATCATATTCAAAGATTTCTTATTTGAAATCTATAAATAAGAAGTCTATAGTCTAAGACAAACCTATAAATAGGTCCGAAGGCAAACTGATTGTTTATAAAAAAATCTCTGCCATGTTTCGAATAATATGCTGAAATTTTCAAGCTAAATCTAAAAATCGAAACGAAATTTTCAATTTTTTTTTTCTTTTCAAAATTTAAAACAATATTTCATTTGGAAACATTTAAAACATAATTTCGTTTGGAAGAAGAGTGCCAAAATACATAAAAGTGGAATTTTATAGGAGAAACGTTTGAAGTTTGGCAATTTAGATTTATTGCTGTCCTTCCAAGTACTAATAATTCAAGTCAGACATTTTCTTAGTCAATACTACTTACCTTTTTTGTTCAGTAATCACCTAATCATGAATAAGATGGTAGCAGTTTTTTATTAAAAAAAAAAAGTTGTACTAAACAATAAATTGAATTTGGAAATAGAAATCAACTCAAAATATTTTATATTTTTAACATAAATAATGAAGCTTTCAATTACCTAGGCATAGAACTAAGCAAAATTGTTACCTTTTAGTCACCTAACTAGCATAAGAATAATATTGTTACAACATTAAAAGTAAATTATTATTATCTTTATCAAGGGAGTCTTTATAAAATTACTTTCTAGTACTTTACAGTTTGATGGAAGTCATTATGTTTGACTAGTAAACTTATTATAACTTAACTGATAATAATTTTTGATTGCAGCAAATACTGAAATTAAAAATTTGACATTTTTTCTCAAAGAAATATATGCCAATGGAAGCTTTCGTAGCAAAAAAAGAAAAAGAAGGAAAAACAAAATTTTCGCATTCATCACTCTTCTTCCATATATATACATAAAGTTGCGTAGCTAAGCCATACAATACCTAGAGAAATATAATACCGACCTAGTATAGATACTCATGCATGCAATTGAATCAAATATTCGATACCATTAAGGTACTGAAATGGAAGTATCGATACATAAGAGTACTCATATCAGCAAGCACTGCCAAGTTGGCAAAGATGGTAAAAAAAGTATTCGGAGCAACGAGTACCGAGTATTTTACTCAAATACTCGTTTTGCCCGATACCGAACTCTTCTATCACAGTTGTTCATGATTATTCATGAAGCAAAAGTACTTTCAATTATTCCCATTTCTTCAAGATTATTTTACTTTGAATTTTTATTAAGTAATTGAGTTCTTATTCTACAAGTGTACAAGTGCAGAATTTATTACATATATTGGATATAAAATATTAATAGGAAATTGATAGAACGAGTGGATAGGGTGATTCCGAGTTGAAGAGTGAAGGTTGGTTTGTTTTTCGAGAATATAGATTTATTTTAACATTTCAGATTTTTTTTTTATATTAAAGTCTATCATTGGGTTTTCGGAGTCGCTATTTTTGAAAAGTCCATCGATATTAAGACAGCGCAATCGTATGTCGATGTATTGCAACTTTTCGGAATTCATTCATATAGCGGTTATCGGAGACGCTGCTTTTAAAAATATCATAGATTTTAAGATCACACGTTCTGTTATGGATTTATTTTAGCTTACTTCAATATTGACATCTGTTATTGGCGCGGTTATTGAAAATACCATTGACTTTAATGATTTTTTTTTTGGAAGTGAGTGACTGTAGATTTTCCTCTATTTAGCGACTTTAACTAATTAACTAATACCTTACATCTCTACATAAAATATTAACTTAAGTTAAAGAAAGGTATTTTTTTTTTTTTTTTAGCGTTTATTATTTTGTAATTTCATTTTTATTGAATCGCGATTTTATTGAGCAGGATTAATTGTTATTTTATTTTGATTTATTAAATTGTGAATAAACATTTATTAAATTTAATATGCTATTCACTTATCATCTTATTGCTAGTATCAAGATGAAAGTAGACAGTTCATTATGTAAGTAAGCTAATCGAGATTACTATACAAGAATATCCAATATAGAAGAAGTCAATCTATGCTGTCTATGCTCCGGCTGTCGACTGCTTTTAAGCTTAAAGTGGCGTTCGGTCGTAAAGATATCAGAAGGAGAAAGAGGAAATGGTCCTTTATAATACAGTCTCAGATAATGGTCCCAAGATTCCCTTATTGTTTTTTATCCGACCGCAAGAGGAAGATCCTAGTTTATATTCAGGGCTTGCATTTAGGCTAACGGTCTCTTTGCTTGTCTTGTAGCTTCGGTCACCAACCCTCAACGTCGGCTCTCTTGCAATTTCTTTTGTCTCTGGCAGGACGTGCAAAGTACATGCGTTCTTAACGACTGCTACGCCCCTGTGAGGGTGAATACTAACAATCCATCATGCATTCATTCTTTAAGAGATTCTAGAATAGCTGGAGAAATTTATTATCTGTTGTATAATTTCGATCTTAACTCATTTCATGATTTATTTTAAAAGCTCATTATAGGAAAACAAATCATTTTACCGCAATTTAACGATTTCTTTGAAAAGCCATTTCGACATTCTCAAACGACTTTACCAGCCAGAAAAAATATCCACAAGGTAGCGTATATAAATATTTAGACTTTTAGGCACCATTCTCCATAGATTAACGAAATTTACATTATGATGTAGGTACAACCCTACAATTATTTTTTTCAACTGCTGAATTATTTGTTAAAATTTATGGATGACATTTTGTAAAGGGCATAAACTACATACATTTTAGAAAATTGACTGGATTTTAACAAATTAAAATGTCTTCAAACGGCTTCTGCTAAGTTGCTTAAGCTTACAAGTATTCCAGAGGAGTCTACTGACAAAAATGGATAACTCCATTTTTTTTCCCCGAAATTCGATTACTGTTTTAATTCGAAGTCCTAGTCGGTTCTAAAATAAATATTTGGTTATAAGTTAATTTGAACTAAAAAAAAGTTTATATCAGGTGAGGTCATATGAAAATTAATTTTTGACTTATAACTGTTGTTCTATCTTGATTTTCCTTGCAAAAAAAAATATTTAAAAAAAATGAATTAAAAAAAAACTTTAAGAGGTTCCATATTACCCGCACCTTAAGTCAGAGGCACCAATTTGACTTTTTCGATAAAATTGAATTTTGCTCATTTGATCGTTGGTGGAGAGTAAATTTGAAATTTATAGTATATGACTAACATATAGAGCTAGTAACTACCAGAGGGGACATTATAATTTTTTGAAATATATAATAGCGCTGGTAAGTCAAAAACAAAGTTGGGTTCCCTATTATAATTCCCACCTCTTCCCCTTAATAAAAGATTCATTAAGTCCATATTTCAGTCATATTCTATTCTATGGTTATGATATTAATCGACGTTTCTCTGGCTTCTAAAGTACAACTATTTGAAGATTACTAAATCTTAAATGTATATAAAAAATTATTGAATGAATTTTTATCAATGTCTGGTATTTGAAGATTACTGAATAATGACAATTTTCTTCGTAATGTTTCCACCAAATGTTTCATTCATATCCAAGCTTTAAATTTTGCCGGACGAACCTCCAACTTAAATCAAATTCTTGTTAAGTAATGTTTTATGTTTGATCACCTTTCACTTACTATTGCTTTTTTACTAGAAGCTAAAATATGAATATGATATAAAATATAAAGGAGACGCTCAAAAGTTCTGTTTATATGTACCTATAGTTGCCATATCTCCAATCCGAATTATCGATTGAGAAATCTTAATTACAAATCCCATAAAGTGATGTTATAAAATAAAGAAATTTAGTATGATAATGTGAACAGGTATGGTCATGATTCATTTCCTAAAACTTGGACAATTTAGTACCAATATGCTTTATATGCTTCTTTGACTATTCCGACGTTTATCATTGATCTGACTGAACCCGTTCTGTTTGTAAATCTAATATAAAGAAATACATTACTCTTTCTCATTCTTTAAATTTCTCTCGATGGATTACGTTCTTCAATAATGTTGGTTGGGCGAAATGCTTGAGGTCGGTTGATCACCAGCTCGAGAACGAGAACGGAGATAATAGCAACCACTCCTACGTCCTTGGAGCCAACGCAGATATGTGATCTATGGCTTTCATATCTTGGCTCAGTCTATTTGAAAAGGAGACCACTTTGAAATAACCATCTAATGATCCAGCACTGCAAGGTTACTGGCCTCATTGTTTGTATAGTCTGTCATTCTGCCAGTTATCGCTTTGAGCTCGTAATTCAGATATTGTAAAATGAAATATGGACTGGATACAGTGCTTCTATTCTAGGCAACTTATAATTTTATTTGTTTATGTCTGCCTAAATTTTATGTCCCTATCGGTAAAAATATGTAATAGAAGGGGTGTGTTGTCGCAAATATAGATTTTGTAATTTATATCGTTTCAAAGTATAATAGGATTAATTAATTAGAAAATGATATTTTTAAGTAGATTAGTTTTATCCTTAATATATACAGTTTGATTAACACGACGAAACTATTACTTAAATTTTTTATGATAATTTCCAAATATGATTAAAATAAAGTATCGGTGGACTCAACTGAAATAGGACTATGAACTCTTTGGCCATGGAGAAATAATTAGTATTCTCGCACTTTCAGTAGGCCTGAAACTTCCCGTGATAGAAATAGGTGATAAAGACCCTTGCTCCTTGTTTTCAGTAACCACTTACGTGGCTCTTTTACGATTCAAAATGTTATCAGATATCCTTATTGATCCCGTTTTCAATCTGGGTCGCCTTAGTCACATCGGTCGAATGAAATTGTTAGGCCTAAGAGCGGGACTAACAAGCAGGTGTTAACCTTGAGTTAGTTAGTTTAAGTGTTCTTGGTTTGTAAGGTTAGTGTGCTTGTTTGTTATTAAAGAAATTCAAAATTTGTACATAATAGTGGTGTACAATGTTGGTACATTGTATGATTGAGATTGTAAATGTAGCTTTGCAAGATACTGTATTATTTTATATTTACATACTTATTAAGAGTAATACATTATCTATAACTATATATATACATATTTATTGCAAATAGAGGGATGCAAACGTTATCTCTTCGAGGAAAAAAAAATTATGCTGTACGGTATTCCTGGAAACAGTGTTAGCTTCTCAATTTATGACAAAATTAAAGGCTAAAAATCTCAAAAATCAATTAAAGGCTAAAATAAAAAAAATATATTAGATTTATTTTGCCAGGTTTTCAGTTCACTGAGCTACTATTATAAAGGTAACTATTTCTGTAGCTCTTCAAGTGGTTTCGTGGTGTGATGTAAGCGCTTTGCTTTTCTAAATAGAATCTCGAGAATGGGAACCCTTGCTCTGGATTACAGACAAATACTTACCGTCATTAGTTGCAATTATATGCGAGCATGAAGCGTGCGTGAAACCACCGCGATGAAATAGCTGACACATACCGGCGTAACTAGCCGTCCAATCTTCTGTAATATAAACTACATAACCGTGTCAAAACTTCAACGCCTTGGATCTCAAGGATCTGCTCCTTCAAGTTATATCTATAATGTCTTATATCTATTTATGATTAATTTGATGTTCTCTGTTCTATCAGAATATACAACTTTTTGGTGTCATTAGAATCATAAGTTTTTTTTTTTTTCAAATTGAAGTTAAGTGAACTTCACCTTTACCTTCCAAATTATTTTTGCAAAAGGGAAAAGATTTGGTTCGCCTGAATCCATTCATAGTTTCCAATAATAATCTGGACCTATCCCGTGATTCGGCTGGTTATAATTAGCATAAATACTTTGCAAGTATATAAGTCTTCCCTCTTTTTTTTTTATTTTATTTTTTTATTATTTATTAATTTTTTTTAATGGGTGTGAAGGAGGCTTGCTCAATCAACTCGCGTAACTTTAGTTCAATATGTTCTATAAATTGCCGTGGAATAAAGGTTAGTTGGTTGATAATTTCTTTGATTTTAATTTATTTCATTTAATTTTTTTACTCCTGGTTATATCGTAACCTCATATAAGAAGCCCAATTTCTTAATAATAGAAACGAAAGCAACTTACAGCTGGATCCAATACAATTCATTCTTGAAGTTTATTATTTAAACATGAATAGATTATATGTATATCTTTTAGTATGCATATGTATACATATTAACAATTAACTCCAGAGAAGATTAATTTTAACACAATTTATTTTTAAATATTTTTTATTTGAAGAAAATTATGTTTAAATTTGTCTTACTGTCTCTATCGATACTAGCAACGAGATTAGGAATGGAATTGGTTGAGTTTGTTTGACTATTTATCTTTTCTCTGTTTTTCTGCAGGATTCTTATGAACGTATTATTGGCGCTAGTATTAGTATTTGAGCGGTTTTCTTTTTGTCTTGTTTTTTTAAAGGCTATATGATAGCGATTGAATCTGAAGCTGAGAAATGTTTATTTGTGTGAGATGTGGGAATGAAGTTATTTAAAATTATCATGTTAAAAGTTGCTGTTTTAAAAAAAACATTTCGCCACCAAAAATTCACCAGGATGACAAAATAACTAAAACTGCTGGAATCACTTCATAAAGGATTTGACCTTGACTTTCATTAATTCCGTTATTGATGATTTTTTTTTTTGTAATTTGCGTTCTTCATGATAATGAACTTACTACTACATATATTTCATATACTTATACATTTCGACCTGTTACAATACTTATAATCGGTATCAAATGATAATTCTATTTAAAATAAAATTCTATTAAAAATGAAATTGAACGAAATTAAAGTGTTTAAAATTTGCGTACTTTACAAATATTCCTTAAATTTCGAAAAAAATAAAACAAGTTATGCTGAGGACTAAGAACTTGTTTGGTTAAAAGCCATGACTTAAATTATTTCTTTACATTTTTTTAGTTCCGGTATTTTTCCTCTAAACTATGCTAATATGTTCAACTACAATTTTTAATTATGTAATAATTTTATAATTGGAGGATCTTATTAGACAACTGGTTCCTTTAGAACAGGATTCGGGGGGAATAAAGCTGGAGGATATATAGCGATATACCGCTTTCATAACTTAGAAGCACATGTTGGCCGTATGATCTATGAAGCAATTCGGGGCCCAGCATGGGACAATGCACCGTAATGTATTGCACGTGGTGAAGTTATGACTAGCTCAAGTTTTCCGCCCTTCACGGAGTTCACTTCATCATCTACCCGGCGTATGTTCAATGCAAGACATCGTTCCTCGAGGAAGTAGTCCAGTCTTGGGCTAGTTATCGTCTAAGTTCGTTGTCCTGGTTGTACTGGCTCACGGATAACGTAATTGAAAGGTGAAGTTTATTGTTTTCTCATTTTAGAAAATAAAAAAATAATAAGGGATTCGTCGACAAATTTTGGCTATTTCTTACTTTTTTTCGTTTCAAAGTGACACGCATGAATAAATAAAATTCAAGTTGCCAATTGCACTTTTTAATTTTAGTTTAAATTTTAATCTGTTCTCTATTTGAACATGCATGTGTCTTGTTCCAAAATATTTACCATTGCACCCTCAACTAATTATCTCTCCATAAAAAAAAAAAAAACCTGTACCACTACAACCCATGAAGGGTCTTGGGTTCAGTACTTGTTAAGGACCGTACTGTCTCTAGGCCAACGGTTGTGCAAGGAGGTGATTTGGCCGAGATCACGCTCTACCGCCAGGTTTTTCCCCCAATTAAGGGTACCCATTTTATAGAGGCTGGGTGGTCCCCAGGAGGGTCTCCCGATCCCACAGGGCCGATCCACGGCTGATAACAGAATAAATAATTATCTGCCACAGCCGGTCTCGAACCCGAGACCGGGAGCATTGTAACTTGGTGCCTTACCACTAAGCTACTCCGCTTCCAATTATCTCTCCATAATTAGTATTTAATCAGACTTTTTTTTTGTAAATACCTCACAATTTTATATATACAAAAATTAACTATAAAATGGTTTTAAAAAGGTTTCGTATTTCATTCTGGGTATTCATCTTTCCGTTCCTGGAGCTTTTTCGATTAAACTTTGGGGGATGAGAGGTTAGTTCAGATAATTTGAGTAAAAAAAACAAAAAAAAAACGTTAAATGAAAATCGATTTTGACGACTTTTTCATTGTTTCTTGTGGATGAACGGTATCATTTTTTATTTTGGTTGATTCCTCGCCGAATCTCAATAAAACCTCTCTGCAATTTTTTTTTTTTACTTGGTTCGTATCATACTTTTTTTTTTAAACTATCAGTGTAAACAATTTTCTGGGCTTCAAATTGAAAACGAAAAAAACATTAAATCGATGTGGAAAATATATATGTCTACTCGTGGAAACCTTTTCCCCATTACAGAAAAAATATTTTTTCAATAATTTTGTTTTGCTACAAAAACTCATTTCAAAACAGTTGTATTTGTCTCCTCCTTCCAAAAAAACAACAATTCTTACAAAATTTGTTAGGATTATTTTTAATAAAATAAATTTTTTTAAATTTAAATAGTGTAAACAATGTGTTATGTAATGTGTTAAATAATGTAAAAAAAGCTTATTTTTTAAAAAGTTTAATGAACTATCACTTGAGGAAGGAAGCCCGTACGGACATTTTGTTTACTTTTGCTCTTAGTACTAATATATTAATATAATAGTATGTACTCTCACTAGTTTTCTTTAGTGATATATAATTCCTTATGATGATATTACATCAATATATGGATAGCTTTGATGTGAGACTGCCAAAAAAAAGGAGATTTCATGTTTTGATGTTATCATTATCATGAAACTATATGCCATCAGACTTGTCTGATGACCTCGTATATGTAAGCGAGACCGATATGTGTGAAGAATTGAATGTCATGACATCTAGTATCGTATGAGCAATCTACTTTTCTAATGATATCTCGTATTATCATTAACAGAGAACAGTCGAGAAACCGAAAACACATTATTGTATTTTTATATGCCTCCTTAATGTCATGAAAAATACACAAAAACTGGAAAGAATTGTTTGATTGCGTTTTAAGAGAGTTTTTTGTATTTACTTTTGTATGAAGTAGTCGTTTTGCAAATACGAGGTATCACTTCTTTAACCACAGATATGGTGGTAAGATACTTAAATTTTTAACGTGTTTTAATACTTGATTACTAATTAAAGAGTTATGCTTGCAATGCATGTATTTATATTCGACCAATAACCATAACTTTACATCCGGCATTCCTTTTTTTTTGCCAATGCTTCATCAATCTTAGAGAAGGAATTTTTATATTAAAAACACATCACTTTTATTTGTACTGTTTTCTAAGATATAAAAGTATTATTTATACCTCTTATTTATTCAAAAAATGAATAAGAATACTTCTTTATGCTTTTTTTTTCTCGATTACTTCCGTTTGGAAGCAGACGAGGTATTTGCATTATAACTGTACGTGACCTTCCTGCTGAGCATTATATGCAATAGGCGCTGGACTTGGCACAATAGGAGTGGCCTTTTAAGACCTTAATACTTCCATGTCCGGTTCGTTTTCCATCTATGTTGGATTGAGTTTATCCGAAGCTGTTCCTTAAAACGCCTTAGACTGGATCAGCTGTTGAATAAAGGATCTTTTCCTTTTCTCCCCTTCGCCCGCAGTGTTTTATCGACCAGCTAATGAAGACGTAGAGGAAGATTGTGGCAGCGCTGGTTACCAGATATAAATGCAGACACCCGAAGGAGTTGGACTAACTGTTTATGAAGACGTGCCGGGAGGAGGTGAGTGGGCTTTATATCTGCCATGTCCTTCGCGGCGCCGAACCTGCACCGTGTCTTCCCACGGGCTTATATCGCTACCCTCATCTGCCAGTCAGTACGCCTTTTGTCCTCCGCATGTCATATCTTTGTATTGTTAGTATTTATCGCGAGCATCATCATATTATCATTCTTATCACATTTGTGTGAAGTACTATTTGGAGTAAAATCAATTATGGTTCATTTAGTGTAATAAAATAGGACCTCTAAATAGTAAATAGTAATAAATAGTAAAAACGTAATATAACGGAATGGAAGAAAAATAAAGTTAAACATTGCTATTCGCTTCTGTTCTGCATTGTAATTCTGCAAAGCTGAAGTATAAGTCAATCAATTTCTCCGGATATTTTCGTCGATCTGTTCTAATAGGTCTTATGCAATCTCATAGTGTATAAATACTCAATCCTGTACGTGCCGTTCCAAGATCAGTTTAGCTACCTTACAAAGGAGTTGAGGTGCCCTATGGGTCGTGGGACCCTGGTCCCGGGCCAGTGAGCCCAACGGATAAAGATGGCTTTGCATCTTATCTATCTTATTAACATCCTTTCATATTTGTATGAAGTGCTGCAGGGAATCAAATCAATAATGTTTGATTCCGTGAAAATTCTTGTGTGAATTCAACAATTAGAACCAGATTCTGAATCAATATTTAATACAGTCTTGAATTCAAACTACCTTAACTCGTTGAGGGACACAACTGTACCGAATCTATAAAATATTTTGCCCCTTAGTTTAAAGTATTTCCTCAGAGTAAAGTAGTTCTTTTTCTTTGTTTTTTTCCTCATCTTACCTGATTCCGAGATCGGTTTATTCCAAGAGTATCGGGTAAGTTATTGTTAGTTTAGTCTAAAAACAAACAACTCCTGATCCAGCAACCAGCACTAAGTGATGGAAATATAAAATGAAATTGTTGCTACTAAAAGAGGTATCTCAATCAACTCTCTTGAATGTTTTTATTCTTTACTAGTCAAGTAATTTGACATCTCCAGAAATTATAATTCTCATAAAAGAGGTTCCTTGCAATTTTTTAACGGCAATGGTCATAATTTAAAAATTTTTACTTCATAAACCTTAATGTAACATTCTTTAGCATATGTTAAATATTTTTGTATATTTTGCCAAAAAATCTCTGAAAAATGTGGATTCCCTCTTCCGATTTTGAATTATAATAGTTTTTTTATTTGGTTATATGTTTTGAGTTTCCTTTAGTGGATGTCTTCTTCTACCTAAAATACGATTAACTTCAATGCCCCGATTTGAGTTGTATAAAATAATTCCCACGTTCACACATTTCAAATACATGTATTAACAATAAATGAGTGTATGCCTCATCATCTCCCTCCTCTAGATCCCTCATCCAACTCCTTTTCAGTCTATCACGGCTGCATGTTCTATCGGGCAAGTATGTTCTTTTAATTTTTCATGGAATCGTTGGTAGTTGTTAACAAGCAAAATGGCGCCTTAATTTTGTCCTTAATATTTATAAATCTACAATATTCCATTTTTAGCAACTGTTGATATTTTGAGATGAAATCTCTTTAGTGAGCTATACTTAGACAAGAAACATCATCTTAATGTTGCAGCGGGTTATCCCTTTAATCCGTATTCCTGCTGATTCTTATTTTATTGTTATTTACTTCCTCTACTTATTCTAGGGTTACCTTCTTGATGACTGTGCCTTCTATTAGCTGAGATCTTATGCTAATGCTATGTTGACCCTCCCCACCTCGCTGACCCCGACCCGGTATGGAAGCCATTGAACAAAGTTAGTGGCCCTTAATATATTCTATGATGCCTCTGGATATGCTAATATCCTTCCTAAATCTTTGGGCGTGAACGAAATTTATTCGCTTTAATTAAGAGGTGCCGCTTTAGTGTGACAGGTAACGTACCTATTCCATTAAATTGATGTCTTCAGCTCCCAGAACTGGATCAGGATCAGAACGATACTCGCCGCCTTTCTGAAAAAGCTTTCTTGAGAAGAATTTTGTAGCTGATGGATGGACTTTCTAATCATCTGAGTATTGGATCGTATATCTTCGGATCACTTTAGGCCAGGCATATAGGCTGATATCAAATTTCAGGACAACTCAATCTTGTAAAGGCGCGTATTACTAGGCGGAAATCCTTGAGTAATTTCAATTAATTCTCACTTTTTTTTTTCTTTGGTTATCTGTACAAATGAACATATGTCTCAATGTGAGAGACAAGTGAATGAAATAACATTTGTATTTATCCAGAGACTGAAGTTTCGTAACAAAGCTCTCGTAGTTTTTGGAATTAAATTATAAAATCAAATATTTGGCGAAAGAAAAGATGATTCTACTGGAGAAATCTAAATGGCAACACTGCAGATATAGCACACATTCTGCTCCTGCCCTCCAGTTTCTGACACCAAGCAAGTAGCTTGCCTCAGCAGCCACACAGTCTTCCCAACAGAGCCTCGGTCGTCCAACCCGCAATTCACCATATACCCTGATAGAATTTTGGGTAGTATTTCGTTGGGATCCATTCTTGCAACATGACCAGCCCAGCGAAGTCTTGTTGCCCTTATGAAAGTTAATTGGTAGTCTAACATTCTATGTATTACAAATAAAACAAAATTAAATAAAGTAAGCAAACAAAAAAGGAAATCTCAGAGCTTTTATTCCAGAGGCGTCACTGGTATTGAAATGAACGAATTACTAGAAAAATAACTAGTGCTGAACCGAATGGTATACGCTCTAGAGATAGCCCGACGTCGATAGAAGGACTGTTTCAAGTCTGATTATATAAATTTGAGTTTCGACGGGGTTGGTAATATCGGCCTTGAACCTTGACGTTCGCTAACCTTTTGAGTGTTATTATAATAATGGGATATCTAAATTTGAATTAATATTAATATGCAAGAGCAAAAGCTCAAAATGAGACATAAATAATTTTAGGATATAAATGGAAAAATCCAAAGAAGCCGAGAGAATCTTTGAATTAATAGTTATTCTCCTTTGACTTATTGGAATTCGTCTGCATGTAAGGTACTTCTATGTTTTACTTCCAAGTATTAGACAAGCTCTTAAAATCTTATTTGGCAATAAAAATCGGCATACAAAATTCTATTTTATATATGTCGAATACTCTACCTGGGTGCAACTAATTTACTATTTAGTTGCACCCATGTAGAGTATTGAATAAAACAAAAATAGAACAGAAAAGAACTACCCGTAATTCACCTTTAGTCAGTTATTGTCACAGATTAATTCTTGCTGGTGCTAAGATTGTATTGGCGATAATGAGGGTGATGTGTATTTTATTACTAGTAATAAATACTATCTATTGAGGCCGTGCTAAGCTGCTTAAGAAGACCGATTACGAGACGATAACGATAGCAATAACTCATGATGGATAGTGGTCACCAATTAGTTTTTGTAATCCATTTTATAGCTGGTTTTATAGCTTCCTTGACTTCCTTGAATATTAATATGATGTTTTGATGTGAAATTTTTAAAGAATAATCGTATAATAAGCATCCACTTATGAATTTAAAAGTGATCTGAATTACTATTTAATTTTTAGGTGGTATAAAATCTTAAGTGTGGGGCTAAATAATTTAAATATTTGAATATTTAAAAAAGAAATGATGCAGAATATTTAATGTTTCAAAAAAGGTTGCAGTTCTCTTTCATGGTATAAAATTTCTGATAAATCTTGTGCTAATAAACCGAATAGTGTTATCTTCAAGGATTATTTTCAATTCTCATTTAAAAGTTTGTTATAAAGATTTACGTTCATAGTTTTTATTGATCAAGATCAATTGTTCATGTATAACCATCTCTTGAATTCTTAAAATATTCAAATTTTTAATAATAGGCCTTTTATATCTAGTATGATCTTTTAGAATGTCGTTCCTAAATAGTTGACGGTGGATTTTAATGATCTCAGATTGGTAGTAATGAAATCCAATGTTGTGAATTTTTATATTTATATTTTGTATGAAAACGATGGACATATATTCAGGTCATTATTAATGATAAAAAAAATATTTCGAAACGAAATTAAAAAAATATGACTAAAAAGTATAGTTTAATAATAAATGAAAGGGAATATATACATGAAAAATAACACTAACTACACAATTAAGTGGTTAATATTGCGAATATTTGCAAATAATATTAACTGTTTAATAATATTATTGATGTTCTTAATTCGTGGGGGGCTACTTTAGGCTTTAAAGATAAGCTTTTTTCGCTGAAATTGGTTGAAGAGTGAGATTTCTAGGAGAGGTTAATGTATCCCATTTGAAGAAACCGGATTCTGAATGATTGAAGTGCTTTTTTTTTTTTTTTAAGTTATTCTAATTAAGCAGTTAAGATGTTAGCGGGATAAAATAAGATAAGCTGAACTTAAGGCATTCTAATTTCGTGAGGTATAAACTTAGACATTTCAGCAATCTTTTCTCAGGTCAGTGCTTTCGTTTTGATGTATTTTAACTAAACGACTTGTTTATTATTTTTTTAAGGGCATCGAAGATTTAAGATGGCACTTTATTATAATTTGGATATAATACTTATATATTTTGTTATATATGTATAAATTTATGAATATACGAGATGTGCGGAAATAATACATCATGTTAGAAATATTCTTATAGCTATAAAACACTCTTGTAATTTTTAACATTATTTAAATGTTTTAGTGTACTTTGTAATACAATTGACATGAAAGTATTAATACAACATCTTTATTATTATTATTATGTGTATAAGCTTAATGTATATAATTATTACTCCAGTTTTTAATGTATTTTACAATAAGAAAAGGTCTTATATATAGACAAGAGTTTGAAACTTTGAACAACCGAGATTGTATGAAGAAGTGTATAAAGATTAAATTATGCTTAGAAATAAATACATGATTGCTATCTATAAATTTGAAAATATTTCTTTAAATAATTGGATTATACTGTTTAAAAAATCTGTTAATAGGGGCAAAATAATTTGGTAGTTACGTACTAAGCAGTCGACCATATGAAATTTTTTCGGTCATAACCTGACACAGATAACCTTCCTATTTATGGGAATTTATCTGGTGACTTTGAAAATGGCATTCATTAGGATTATTATCATTATTACTGATTTAATTTCGCAGAGCTATCGAGATTAACGAATCTCCAACCCAAATTGTGCTATTAATGTAATGAAAATATCATGCACAATCTCAAACTTTGTTCGATAAAATAATTCCAAATCTTTTAAAATACTTAGAAGGTAATACCTTAATTTTTATAATTTTTAGTAAAAAAAAAAAACATGAGAAACATCAGAAATAAAAAGAACCATAAAAAAACAAGCAACTTATTAATACACATCATATTAACAAACAACTGATTTATACTCAAATTATTGTAATTAACAAAACAAAGAACTGATAAGAAAGGCTAGAGTATAGATTATAAGCTAAAACAACAGACCAAATGGTCGACCCCTTAATATGTAAGTACTAATAATTTACAACGAGTATTGTGTACGTACTGAAAAAAAAAATCTTTACTGAAAAGGACTCAACATGTGTGATCTGACTGGTATTTAATTTCTCATCATTTTCAAATGAATATCTAATACTCTTTACCAGAATTATTCAGTACGAAATTGCTGAATTATAGTGGTATGTATTTCGTTCTCCAATAAATTAATTTTTCCAATATACCTATATATCGGGAACATCTTGTCTTTAAAGGGCTGAAAGCTGAAGGTGCCTTTACTGCTTTCACATCATACCTTAGATGACAGTGAAATTCATAAACAAGCAGCTAACCATAAGTGAGTGAATTAACAAGCGATTCTGAGAAGCATGCCGTTTTATATTATTATTTTTTTAAATCTGTCATATATATATATATATATATATATATATATATATATATATATATATATATATATATATATATATATATATATATATATGGAGTTACACCTGTGATAATAACTAAAAAAAATTAAAAACTATTCAGAATTTATGCGAGATAATCCTAAATTATAATACCAGTTACTTAAGAATAACTGTAAAAGATTCAGAATTTGCTAATAATAATACGCTCCAAAAAGTTTTTAATTTTACAAATACCTACAGAAATCCTTAATTGCATGTAATAAAAAATTACAATAAGCAAACTCTAAAGACATATAGATATAGACATATGGAACTCATCCAACTAAATAACCATCTATAATATTTTAATGAAAGGTAATTCATAATACATACTTGCGATTGAAATTGTGCTTAGAGCGCAGTACATGACATACAATTAAATCTTATTACTATATTTTACTCTGATGTATATTATTTTTATTTACTTTTTCATACAGTTTTTTTTCTTTCCTGTCTCCGTATAAAATGTACATTGGAATTATGTAAACGTATATTTTGAATGCAAAATTGGGAAATATTTAAGTTTAATTAACTATAAATTATAATTTCATTGAAATTGTCTTTATTATCATAAAATAAAATTTATAACTATGTTTATTATTATAATTATAGTTATAATTATTTGAAAAAGTATTTCCGTGGTAAAATTAGGTAATGAATTAGAAAATTAGTAACTGCAGTAATTAGCACTAAATTTTAAACGTTCAGTGTGCTTCTACAATGACCAAGCCTATGAAGTTATTACCCCCTATCAAGTTTCTTGTTGGCGCAGTGATGAAATTTATGATTATTCTCAATCGTAAATTAAGTTTTCATGTCTGATCTTCTACTTAGCATATACGGAATCGGTTATTCTCTCAAGCTGGCTAACTCTACCTCTTTCTAGGCCTATTTTATAGTATATTTCATAATAGACGTACATATATCAGGAGTAACAAACTGTAATAGGGACCGTATTTCCTTCTTTAGTTTGCTGGCTGTCTGCAATAATTTAATTTGAATTAAAATCCTCAACGAGAAAATCTATTGGACGAAATGAAGGGAGGATCAAGCTTGAGTAGTATAGGCCAGCAGGGACGGGCAAGATAAGTTAGGACCCTACGTTTCGTCCGCTTTCTGTTTAATCCTCCCATCCCAAGCCGTAAAAATTTTCCTCCAAAATTTAAAAGTTTTATCTTAGATGCCATAAATTTAATATTTTGCTTTTAGGTTTGTTTGACTATTTTATGGAAAGTTTTTTGAACCTTTTCGGTAATTTCCAAAGTCTTTTAGTTAAGAAATTTTAAGAACTCGGAACCTTACGCGGCTGCTTAGTCAGCTTACCGCTTTATAGATACCAGAAACCTGCGTTGGGCAGAATTTGGTGGTGGGGTATCTTGTAGAACATACCAATAGTCATCAACTGATTGTCCTGCCAGATAGTATATATAAATTTAAATATAATTACTCTTGCAACTTCGTATGAAGAAATTTCATATTTCTAAAACCATACCTACCTATTCTTAATATTATATTATTAATTGTTATAAATGTTCCAGGATGCAGGTTCGGCGGGATGAGTCGGGCTTGCTCGGCTTCCTACGGACTCTTTTGGCCACGGAAGCTTTTGTCGATGTGACCCTCTGCTGTGGGGGCCAGCGTCTGAGGGCTCACAGGGTTCTTCTCTCTGCTTCCAGCAACTACCTTCAGGTAATACCTCGATAAATTTTGATTTTTTTCATAATGATTTGTAAATCATGATATAATGATATTATGATGCAAATTATGTTACATGTTATTAGCCAATTCTATCCATATTAGAAAGGCCGAACTAACTAAGATATATCCTATGCTAAAAATATATCGTCGTTGCCGTCGTGAAATCTTCCATGTGTCAAAAACATGATTTTACTGGACAAACGGAAATCTGATTTATAAGCAATTTTATAAAATATAATTTGGAGCCCTGGACGTTACACTTTCTGGAATAGAGTACGATATACTAGGCAAATATAATTGAAGTTCCTAATATCCTCGAGAAGGTTGGAACGGGCGTTTAATGTTGTTGGACTTAATATTGAGCAACTTGCAGGGCGCAAATGATCCATGTGGTTGAAGAGTCCAAGCAGTTGTTAATAAATAAATAAAATAATATTGAGCGGATTTCTAGAATGTCAAACAGCTTATCAAACGCTGAAGTGGTTGGTAGACCGAAGCGCAGGTGAAAGAATATTGTTTGGTCCGACTTCGTAGATCTGGATTTTGTCTTGGTTCAGTGGAGAAAAGTGTGCAGACAACAATTATTAGTCGCCTCACAACATCCTCGGAATCTCCGGGGTCGCTGACCCTTTTTTATTGGGTATTTGTATAATTCGGTTTTATTATTTGTATGACACTAGAGTTGTAAATATGAGTTGATAGAGAGCTCTTCCCCATTTATTCTTCTAGGAATTATTAATCTATGCCAAAATAATAATTATAGTTTAGTCAGAGACAAATTATGAAAATTGGATTTTATCTTAACTGCTTCAAGAATTGATTTTTCGTAAATTCGTTTCTTCGGTTAGTGTGCTATTAGTAGATTAATTTACTGATAAAATTCTCTTAAATGTTCCTCTCAAGAATGGAAATATTTCTTAGCTTTCTCACGTTCTTGAACGGATATAAAAAACACTTTTGGGACCGTTTTAAAAATAAAATATATATACCCAATATTTTTGTTTATATAAATGTTCTGAAATATTTAGTGTTTTCATAGTATTTTTTTCCGCTTGAAGTCCGAGTTCTTGATCGTAATTTAGGTAATTACTAATTTTTTTAAAATTCGTATTTGCTATCAAACTATTGATGAACACACATTCATAATGTTTTTATTAATTTAACAAGATTTTTATTTTTATGTTATTCTACATATTTTCGATGTTTTAATTACATATTTTCCTTTTATATTTTCTCTTTAATATATACTCTTAGATGTTTAGCATGTTTTTATTTATTTACAGTACATAAACAACATAGTGAAGAGTGAAGCATTAAAAATCCATCTAAGAAGCGAATTAAAAAAAACGTTCTTTTGACATAACTATTACACACTCCACAGTCCGAGCCCCGTCCCTCAAGTGGATCTAATTCAAACTCAGAATCCGGCTGTAAATCTTTGCCACCTCCTCTTTCTCCAGACATTTTTTATCACACTGGAAATTTGGTAATACCCGATCTGAACCACTTTTCGACGACGCCTGAACTCGGAAAGATAATACAGAAAAGGGGATAAAGAAATATTGAAGGAGTCGATACATTATTCAAATTAGACCCGCTGATCTGTTGAAGGTCGGCAGGTCATTGCCTGTGAGGAACTGGCGCGGTGTGTTACGCCATAGCGGCTACTAAAGAACTGTGATTTATCCCTCGTTACTTCTGAGAACAGTGAACTGCGTACTATCGAAATAGAAAAAAAAATGTACAGAGAAGACTAACAGCATAGGTAAGTAATTAAAACCGTTTTATTGAGGCGCTGTTACCTTTCCCGTCACCTCCACTGTTCTCAGAAGTAACGAGAGATTAATCGCAGATCTTTAGTTGCCGTGATACTATGACACACCGCGCCAGTTCCTCACAGGCAATGACCCGCCGACCTTCAGCAGAACAGCTTGTCTAATTTGAATTTTGTATCGGCTCCTTCAATATATCCTTTTTATCTTTTCCGTATTATCTTTCCGAGTTCGTCAAAAAGTGGTTCAAATCGGGTATTTCCCGATTTCCTGTTTGACAAAAGTGTCTGGAGAAAGAGGGGGTGGCAAAGATTTACAACTGGATTCTGAATTTGAATTAGGTCCTCTTGAGGGACGAGCCTTGACTGTGGAGTGTGTTGGCAGGTGTATCAAAAGAACATATTTTTTTATTTGTACTACTTAGGGAACCTAGAAAAATTATTTATCAATAAAAAAATGGATTATTTATTTGTTTTAGGGTATAAGATCTTATAATTCCATGTATTTATTTAGAATGGATTAGGTGTCATTCTGGAATAGAAGATAATGAGTTTTAAGTAACCTTTCATGTTCTTATAACATAATATATCGTTACAACCACGTTTAAGTAACGAATGAGGAATTTTTCGAATTTCGTAGTTTTATTAATTTACTAGAAGCGTATTTACGAAATAAAATCTTATTGACACAATCCTATGGGCCAGAGAAGTAAAAAGGCGCTTAAATAAAATAAATATTCGTTATGGGAAAGTTAAAAGTAAAGCATAAGGTTTGTTTGACGTCTTCTAAAAAGTAGCTATATTCACGTTCGTTACTTAAACGAGATGGCGCCGAAATGATAAGGCTCCAATATCGTACGTAATAAAATATCTTGGACGTAACCTTACAAAAATGGATCTAAATATTAATTGCTAATATGATCCTGGTTTCTAAGATTAAATAGGTTCTATACACAAATAGAGATTGAAGCCGAATGTATGTATGCTCAATATATCTAGGTAATAACAATTTTATTGCACATTTTCATGGTGAAAAAAAAATCATATAAAACCGCATGCCTCTTGACCCATTTTTTTTTTATTGATTGTCAGCTTATTTTTTTTATCTCTATTGCTATATCAAGAACGTATGATGAACTAAACGGTATGATGACTTATCATTCAAAAGCATACCTTTTACCTTTTATCCTAGCTTTAGGTTATTCTTAATGCATTTTCTCGGAAATGGTGTTCTTTATTATTTAAGACTTTTGTTCTTGACTTCTTAAGAGCTTCTCCTGTTTTCTTTTTTAATTTTATTTAATCAGGGATGAATATCTCAGTATCATAATCTGACACTTATACTGGGATGGGATTGCGTGGGTATCTAAAAAATCCTATTGTTTCATTCTACATCTCAAATGCAATTGTAGACCTTTGCCAAGTTAATATTAATCATATTAAAAAATCTCCTGACGGAAATGTCCTAAATTATTAAATAATTTTTAATATTAATATTACTAATATAAATATTTTTTTTAATTTAATATTACTTTAACCGATCAAAATGACCGATTTAATTTAACATATTAATTACGTTCGGTAGATTAAATTGCCAATTGCGTAATATATTTTTTAACGATTTTATTTCATTTTAGGAATGATATCTGGTATCTAAAATAAATTAATTAAAAAACTTACCTAATTCGTGCTTTGTTTTATTCCAAAATTATTCAACCAATTGCTAAATTATTTCAAGCTTTTATCCTGAATCCAATTAAAAAGAAATCAAAACTTTTTTACATTTCATTATAATGATGATAAATTATAAATAATGCAACGTTCTAGTAATTCACAATTAATTGGAGGTTAAGGTGGATAAGTACAGAAACATATCGAACATATTTTTATTATTAATTACCTTTGTTTCCAGGGTTATTGATTTTCCTTTGTTCTATTATTCTTTTATAACGTTGTAATTAGAGTAGTGAAAGTAATAACACACTTTATTGTTAGGCACCGACCCCAATATTAATATTTTTTCTTGGAATAGGTAGGTATCTATATATTTATATTTAAATTTTATTATGTATTTTTTGCATTTAATTTCATTAATATATCGTTAAAAATGCGACAGAAAATCATTGAAAGTAGATTTGGAAGACTGTTTTCTTTGCGATGTTAAGTTGGAGCTCGGAGACTTTAATGCCTGAGGCAAAAGGAATGCTTCAGCATAAATGATAAATTACCTACTCGTTTCGTATTTGGGTTGTTAGTCTTAAACTTTTGTCCTTTTGCATGGGTGAATACATAATACACATTTATATGCTATGATACAATGAAGTAAATATGTTAACAAAAACTCATAAAATGCAGCCCGAAATATCTCGTTTCCTTATTTTATTTTTTTAATAGGTAATTGTTTAAAGAATCTAGATTATTTTTTTTCAAGTATTAGTTTATTTCTAATACAATCGATAATACTTAATGTTGTAAATCGATATATGTTCGAAGAGTGAGGGTGAAGTTCTTTGACCCCTGACCTGTATTTTGCTCCGCACGGTGACAGCATCCACGCTTTTATCACCTGCCCTCTTGAACTCGAGCGAGAGAGGTAGTACACTTTTCACCGAGATTACCCATCTTAAATTCAGTATTGTACTGGAATGTACTAATTATTTATTAATATTTAGACATTTTTATAATATGTGTTCGTGTTTTTTATTTTATTTTACAATTGATAAATAAGTATCGAAAAATCTCTGCTGTCACACTGAAATTAAATTTTATTAAATAACATTGATTTTTTTTTTTTTTAAATTACCTATGCCTTTGACGTTAAAACCATTATTCATCATGTCATTTCATGAAATTACATTAATCATATGTAGGTATGCGTTTTTAATTTAGTTTATCTTCTTCTAATGATTACCTCTTTGTTTGTTTTTTCTCTTATTTATTGTATTTTTTTTCTGACATTCTAATTAAATTTGAATTATTATTATTAGAAATGATATTACTAATATTTAAAATAATAATGTACATTTTTTTCTTTTTATATGATATTTATTATTTTTATTTTTTTCTCATTGTTTTTGTTTTTTGTTGTTGTTTTTTTTCCCCGTTTAACTTGTATATATGGTATGAATGGATTATAGCCCTAATACATATTTCCCTTCAGTGTGGCAGCTTATATTATTTTTCAAATAAAAAATATTAAAATATTGTAAATTGTGTGTTGGATTTTTTATATTATTAATTTCTTGATAATAATTACCTATATATAATTGTTGTATGTTGCGAATGTGAACTTTTATTTCTTACTGTTCTCAAATGAGGCCGCTAAACAATTGATACTTCTCAGTAAAAAGTGTGTATAAAAGATGGAATATAAGTAATTAAAAATTAGAAATTAAAAAGTATCTCATAATGCATGTATGGAAAGTACCATTGTCTTTAATAACAGCTCTTCTATGGAATAGCTATTAAGAGAAACAGATACATATATACAAATTTATTACGAATCGGAACCGCTGAGTCTCCAAAATGAGCTAGTAGCTTTTTCTATGACTCACCACTCAGCATTACCGGATATGGATCTTGTCTTGTTTACATTAGAATGGCTTGTTTTTTCGAACAAACAAATTAAACAAATAATGAACATTAGATAAATTGTACGAAGATTTTAGTCATTATAGGGACCTTATGCTTTCTAATTCTAACGACTGAACCTGCATTTTTACTTAATTTGGTTCTCCTTTGAAAGCAGAGTGAAAGCAGATACATTTTCCGTTACACTGATACGGGTATAATAGTTTTGAGATTTCCTAAAAATTTCTTGGCTAGTTAAGATATAGAACTAAATTTAAAAAAAAAACAATAATGTTCCTCATATAGTTGGAACTTCCTTGAAATTATTAATATTTTAATAATTTTAATGGATGCACACAAATAGGAGAGGAAAATATGTAATGATAACTTGGTAAAGTTAAGGTAGGTAATCATAATGCATTACCTAAATGAATTTAGAATAAATTTAAGAAAAAGTGGTGAATTGATATTAGAATAATATTTACCATAAAATTGAACACCCGACCTCCATAAAACGATTACTCTTACTTTGGGTGGTGGATAAACCAGGCAGTTGGGTGAGAGTGCTGACCACATCATCGTCTTCTATAACCACACTTAGCCCAGTCAACTGGAGACCAGAAAGGGGTTTAGGTGGAAAGTTTTGGAGAAGTTTTGAAAATTCTTTCATTTATGTTTTTTGGCGTGCGCTGATTATGACTTTCAACTTTGTTACTCCTAAAAAAATAAATGAGTCAATTTTCAGAAGTTATCTAAAACTTTCCACAGAGATACTTTTTCTGGTCACTATTTCTCTAGACCCCATTAGTTTAAGAACATATGATCCTAAACGATGCCTCGGAAGAAAAAAAAATTATAGAGTTCAAAATGTAGGGAATATACTCCTGTTTAATTTAGTATATGTTGATGTTTGCCAAAAAAATGCATGTAACGTATTTCATGTCATGTGAGAAAAAATTGAAAGATTAATTTTCTGCACTTTAAAAAAAATTTTTTTATATATATATATATATATATATATATATATATATATATATATATATATATATATATATATATATATATATATATATATATATATATATATATATATATATATAGGTGTGGTAATAAATGTGTCTTTTCATCATATTTGCAGATTAAATAAAAATTTTTTTTTTAAAAGTGCAGAAAATTAATCTTTCGATTTTTTTCACATGACATGAAATACGTTACATTTGCAGATTAAATAAACATTTATAATGAAAACAATAGAAAAAAAAATTAATATTAAAATAAAGTTTAATTAAGACAATAACATCATATACAGCTATAATTACGTGCAATATTTAAACCCACAATCAGCCTGAAGACTTCCATACCAAACTATTAGGCCCCATATTATATACATATATATAAATATATATATATATATATATATATATATAAATATATATAAGTATATATATATATAAATATATATATATATATATATATATATATATATATATATATATATATTATATGGTGCCTAATAGAAGATTGTTTACTAGAAAATTTCTTAAATAATTGATAGCACTATAGACAAGCAAGAACAAGATAACGTTCCTGACCCGATTAGAGCTCGCGAACTACTTGACAATGTAGTAATTAAATAAACAGTGGAAAGGTAATTATAGGATTCTAAGTAATTATATTGGCTCCTAATTGGTTTTCTGTTATAATTACCGTCCAGTCAGCTGACTGGAATAATCACCATAGTTACCAGTAATCTCTCCGTTTAGCCCGGCTATTAATTTAGCCACCAATCTGGTCCAGACACATTGCGCTTCTAATCTTTGAATAAATTACTTGGGTGATGCGCCTTGGGTAAAAGGACACTTGGATTTATATATCTTTGATTACGATGAACTTTATGAGCATAAAGTTCGCTCGGGCTTTTCTGTTGAAGATTTAAAAAACTAAACAAAAATAACTTATTAACAGAATTCCCCGAACCTAAAATAAATGTTTCGAAAAAAAAAAGAATCCTGAGTAGAGAGACTGGTGCAGTGCGTTAAACAGCGATAACTTGAGTTAAAACAAACTTAAACGACTTTTACAGCTTAGTTTGTTTTAGTGCTTATAAAGGCAACCTTTCTGTTTACTCACTAACCGAAATATCAAAACAAAAACACCTATTTTTCATATTTTAATTGTTCTTTTGTTTTATTTATTTTTTGCCTGGACTTTGACCTTGACCTTGAAGAACTTTTAAATCAATTTAGAATATGAAAATATTTTTGTTCACATTAATTTAAACAGTTTTAAAAACAGCACATTTTTATACCATTTTCTAGAATTTGTGCCAAAAATTCATGGAATCATTTTTTACTGGAGTGGTGTTTTTTTTTATTTGGAAGGATATTAATTGTCATTAATAGGATGAGAAAATTTCTCTTCCTTATTTATGTTTATTTTTTTTTTCGTAACTAATACAATATCACACCAAGTTTCGACGATTTTGTCTCATCTTCAAGATTTAACTTAACTTTCTACATTATACTGTAGTAGTAGTCTATCCTCCACTTCACTTCAGATGGTTATCTTTTAGTTCCATGTTTAATTCCATTTAAATTATATATATTTAAAAATTTGGAAGAATAGAAATTTCCACTTACTTATGTTTTTAAAGTAGGAATATTATGATCGTAAAAAAATGGCAAACAAAATAATGCATGATAAAAATATTTAATTTGAAATTAAATTTATTAAATATTTTTTATTCGACGCGTATGGCTTTTTAAAAAATATATGATGTGGATAACACCTGACTTCCTTGTACGCCAATTAAATTATAAATCGGTGGCTCAAAAATTGATCCTGAATTTGGTTGCTAGTGTCGAAGAATGCAACATCTCAAAAACGATATACGACGTCGCGACATCCATGTATTGGCACACAAACATACAAGCTCTTGTTTCTGGAGGTCTCATTCCGTTATTATATCTTTCAGTAGGTAACAAGTTCCCATGAGGTTTCTTTGTGTTCCGTGACAACATTAGAACTGTCAATGTCGTTAGATAAAGCATTGGAAATCGACGGTTTCGGCATTTTAATCGGAAGAACCCACTTAGCTTATATCTGATTCTCCTGCTGCAGACTTGTTCAGCTCACAAATGGGTAGGAAAACAAGTATTTTATACTCAATTTTAACACTTAAACCATGTAACTGTTTAATTAGAGTGGAAAAAAAAACGCGTTTGTAACCTTTGTTACCGAACCATATGATCTCTGTATTTAATTTTAATATAATTTTTGATGCAAATCTATTATGACCTTAAAGTAAAGTACCCTTTTTGTCTCACCAATTTTATCCAAAATCTAGTAATACATTTATATTGATATAAAGTCCTATTTACCAAATTTGAGATGTTTTACATTATATTTTAAAATAATTTTTGGTTTTCAAGCAAAGTACCACTTCCGGTAATCAAGTAGTGACCAAAAAGTGAAGGTTCACAATTAGATTTTATAAAAATCCTAAATAAAAAATTTTCTGCGGCTAACCATTTTTGAGTTATGCGAGATACGCAGGTACGCACGTACAGACGTCACGCAGAAACTAGTCAAAATGGATATTTCCGTTGAAATCTGAAAACCGAAAGTTTGTGTGATTACAATACTTCCTTTATTTCGTACAAGAAAGTAAAAAAAGGCACGCTTCATCACTTGTCGGATTTTCGTGAAACAAACATAAAATTTCATTTTGATTTTTAATTGTTAGACATTGGGTTTTTCCAATTTTGAATCTAGCCGCTAAATTACAAACCGGTCCTTTTTCATGGTCCTTTATTGGATAGGGATTGCGAACTAGGTTTTGGGGAAAATGGAGGGGAAATTCCTAAACAAAACATGCAAAAGGAAAGTCGTGAATTTTTGGAATTACAAGTCTCTGGAATGAACGATTTACTTAATTATTACTTGGTCCTAATTATGTACGCTAAGAAAAGGTAATGTTTCTTCTACGAACGTACCTACAGACGTCACGACGAAACTAGTCAAAATGGATTCAGGGATGACCGTTGAAATGTGAAAACCGAAAATTTTCGCGATTACAATTCTTCCTTTACTGCATATAATGAAGTAATAATTTTAAATTGAAAGCACCTAAATTAGAAGAGAAATTAGATTAAAATAAATGATGATTGGAGTTCATTATTTTCAAATGCTGATGTGTGCATTTTTCGATTAAAATAATTCTAACAGAAAGTATCAGATAGATTTTAACCATTAAAAAAAAGTTTCTTTTCCTTTAAAAATAATGTCAACCAAGAATACATGAAATTTCTTTCCAGAATTTTAAGACTAATAATAGAAACTCCTTGGCACAGATACACAACATACCGACTTACGACAACCAACTTTGGACCAAAACATACATCTTTATTTGCGTTTTCATAATAAACTTCACGGAAATTACAACAGACTGATAAACGATATTGCTACGACTGACATATCCACTAAGATAAGACTAAACCGAAGCTGGTTAAGAGATCTCCTTTCCTGAATTAAGGGACTAATTCAAGCCCGGGGAGAGGTGCTGCTGGATACAATCCTTCTCCATGCCTAACATGCCCTCTATGACTATCTTCTTTTTATTATATTTACTGATTGTCACTCTTATCTGTGACAGGTGAGAATAAAAAGGCAAAGAAAAAAACAAAGAAAGAAATATGCAAATACTAATTAAATTTCACGTCTAATAAATTAAAAGTCTATATATAACAAAATAAGCCATTATTATAATTATCTAAGATGGCCTCAGCTTTACAATGTGGATGGCATTTGTTGAAAAAATCAAGTTAGTAAATAAATAAAGAAGATAAGAACAGAAGAAAATACTGTATAAGTACGTCTCTCCTGAGGATGTAATGAATTGGTTTGCCTGCGGGCATAGCTGTAATCGCTTGGGCTGGGCAGGATAATGCCTCGACCGCCCAGTGCATAGCATCGTTAGTAGATTGGAGATCTCATCGTTATTTTTTATCTTACCAGACATAAATTTTTGTTCCTTAATTCGAAAGGGCGGAACATTGTGCTGGTTAAGGGATATTTTGGAAGAATAAAAATTTTCGTCAAGTAGATAATTCATAGAGTTCTATCTTCAATGAATTATTTTATTTCGCCGCCCAAAACTACTGCGAAAGAAGGATTTTTTTTATATAGCATTTCCACGTCAAATGTATCCTTTCCCAAATCAATTGTTACCTTTTCCATTTCAATTGTAACTCTTTCCATTTCAATTGTAATCTTTTCCATTTCAATTGTAACCCTTTTCAAATCAATTGGTGCCTTTTCCAATTCAATTGTAACCTTTTCCATTCCAATTGTAACATCCATTTCAATTGGAACCCTATCGGACATGAATTAATTCTATTTTATTATTGAAAAAATAATTATTTTAATTACAATTATGATTTTTAAAATGATTTTGGCAGATTATTTCAATATTTTTATCCTTTCTTAGGTAATTAATATTATGTGCTATTTTCAAGTAGTTTAAATTTTTGAAATAAAATTATTTATCTATTTTTAAATATTTATAATTTTTTATTTATTTGGAAGAAGGAGAGAGGCTGGATTTCATTGGTTTTCTATGATACAGTGATCGGTCATTAGGTTTTCGAGGGTACTGATTTTATTTTTTGAATTTGATTTTCTATCGCGCATGAGCATTTCACTTTCCCGTTATTATTGATGTTTTCTATGATATGAATGGAAATAGTATATGTATGTATATATATATATATATATATATATATATATATATATAAATAATGAGACTTAATTTTCGACACATGAGAATTAATTTTTTTAATACATAACATCGACAGAATTATAAGAAAATGACAATAAGTAACAAGATGGTGCGATTAAGACTAAATAAGAAGAAAAAATATTATTAGATTTATATTCTACATTATAAGTAAAATAAAATATAAATAAATAAACAAAACAATAAAATCACTTCAATAGTTAAATTGTTAATTTTGAAATAATTATTTTCTATTTAAAATTTGTTCGCGATTTTACTTACTTTATTTGTTTTAGAGTCCACTGATTCCACAAAAATAAAAAAATAAATAAAAATTTTCAATTTTCGATTGTATACTAGACGAACTGGTCGTATGCTAGTTACAAAGCCTTCGTTGTTTTAATATCATGGATAACTTAATAAATTGAGGTGATCTTTAGTTATTTATTTCCGAGATTTTTTTTGTAAATTCCCACCTTTTTATTTATTTCTCTGAAACATTTTTTATATGAAGGTATTTTTATTTATATGATTGATTTTTTTATTCATTTCCGAAAATTTTATTTCTTATCTCCTTCTAAATTTTAATTTTTTGTGTAATCAAATGAAATGATTTGCTATAAAAGCTTTATGATGAATACATTATGACAGTAGTGATAATAGTAATGTATAGTATGCTAAGAAATCTTGGAAATAATAACATCAGTAGTGGCAACTATGTAAATGGAAAATTTATCTATACATATATGTTTGGTGTTCATGTATGGTTGAGGAAGTCATCCTTACATTTTTTTATTATAAATTATATAATATAAAAGCAATTTACATAATTATCACCACATCTAATAACAAATTTCATGGTTAAATATTTTTCATAAAGAGTTTGCGTAAATACTCTTTGTCTCTTCTATAAGGATCGTTGTGAGATGTGATTTTTGTTTAATAATGAAACAATAGGAAAAACTAATAGACATGTTTGAATGAGGTAATTTTATTGATTTGTTAACCACAAATTTTTAGTGCAATTTGGCCAAATAAGTTTGGCCTATATATAAAACTTTATTTATTTTTTAAAATCTTAATACTTATTTATGTTTTTTAATAAATAGATTTTATGTTAGGTATACATTTTTAGAATGTGTTATCGCCAATTTGACTATTTCATCATACAAAATATAAATACTCAACGATACTTCGTGGAGTTGTTCATATTTATATATTATAGACTACGGTTGATCACATTTTGTATGTAGCCAAGGTTTGACAATAGCCAAAAATAAAAAAAAGGCCGAAACGTCACAATATTTTTTTATAATGTAACAAATGAAATTTGTTTGAATTTTATTAATAAAATTTTTTTGGGGGGATTTATAGTGGTCTTAATTTAATCTATGATTGATTAATTATTATACTTGATTATTTATTAATACAAGTCCTTTTTAGAGTGTAGAACGTTATATTACAGGATATATACGACCATTTGTAAAGAATGACTAATGTTTATTGTAAAAGCCATTAGGAGGTAAGTTGGCAAGAAAAAATAGCCTAGCTATGAACACTACCTTTCACCAAGCTAGATTATAGTGTTCGCGAGTCGTATCGGAAATTCTAAAAATGACTAAGAGTAAATAGGGTTGCTATGTTTGGACAATTCGGAATGAGATGTTGGTACCCCTGATCGACCAACGGTTTGGACATCCTTATAAAGGAGCAACGGAACTGGAGGGCCCGAAAGAAGACCTTTCTGACTTTCTACAAATCAAAAAACTCCTCTCCCCTTACACTTTACGATCCCTTACTTCGGAATCCTCAGCGGGCTACATTTATCCTTCTTTCTATCGCCGTTATTTCTCTAATCGTCTCTACCATTCTCGTGCTCGGCATAATATTTTCCATAAAAGATGTCCATGAAGAAGGCAAACGATCTAACCATTAGGCATTTAACGGAACGTGCTCTTGCAAAAAATCCATTCATATACATGAAGAGCTTTTATCATACCAACTGTTTTTGCTGAAATTGTTTTTATAAAATACCAACATTGCATTTATAGAATGTTTCGTTTGATTCTTTTTTAATCTTTTTCTTTTTTCTTCTAACATATCTAGACAATTATTGTACGACCCGTTGTTTGTTAGGAAGTATATTTTTTACAGACTTTCGGATTGTTCAGTGATTATCTACATTCCTCTTGACTTCTTACAAATCTGACGACAATAATTTCTTTTATTTATGTTCAATTTTATTCTGGGACGATGTTCGTTGTAATTATAAGTTTAATTGATTATCTATTTTCAGGAATAAATTTTCTGCCCATCATATCCTTTAGTTATTCAACTTCTTTTTTACAACGTTTCGGACATTTAAATATATTCATAGACCCATTAATATATTCAAGCATTGTGGCATGTTAATTTTAAAATTATAACATACATATTATTCTTTTACATACTTTTTGTATCTTAAATTTTTATCTTTAATCATTTTAATTTTTTTCTTTAATTTATAAAATATCCATTTATACATTATATTATTATAACTTTTTTTTTGGAAAATTATCCAATACTTAATTTTAATCTATTAGCTTATATTTATTATAATTACTTTAATCATCATCTTAGTACCTTTAACTAATTGTTTACTTGCTCTATTTTCTCAATGTCATTATTTTTAAATTTACTATTGAAATGTATTTTTCCTGTAATTAAATTCATTTTTTTTAAAAATGTATATTATATTATAATTATATTATAAAAATATAATATATATATATATATATATATATATATATATATATATATACATATATATATATATATATATATATACATATATATATATATATATATATATATATATATATATTATATTATCTGTATATTATATTTCTATTTGTTTTCGTTATAATTATTTTGATTAATAATTTTCATTTCTTCTTTACTCATCTTCAACTGATTCCTGCCCCTTAGGCCTAGCTTGCCCCCTCTATGATATTAAACTATTTACTTACTGTTATCCCCGTTCTTATTTTTGTAATTACCATTCAAATTTAATTAATTATTAATTTTTCCTTTAAGTATTTGTCTTATTTATTATATCTATATAATGGCAGCCTATTCCTCCAACGCAAGTTTTATTATTAACCACGGTCTTTATATTGGTTATATGTATTGAAAATTTAGAAAACTATAACAATAAGGCTCAGAGATCTATGAGGTTCGATTCCATCAAAGTTGGTTATCGAAAAATTGGGATAATCCAAACATCATTCCATCCAAACAGATATTATAGATAATAAAACGCACTGAATTTCATCATAGAAACATGTAGGAATGCTACTTATACACAACACATTGCAAGGTCCTGAGACCATCTTATTTTCATATGCCTCTAAGGATTATCGGTAGCTTGGGGAAGCGATAGTGGAAACAAATGCGTTTGTATGATGGTGAAGTTTATAATGGATATTTGTATTTATTTTGGATTAAATCTAAAACCTAAGCGGTATTATTCAATTATACATTATGGACTCGATCCATCTCGCCAATTTTTTTTTAATACTCGTATTTCGTCAAATCATGTCAATTTCCAATGAGACTGTGTGTTATAATGCATGAAATACCAATGATTTTTTATGTTCACGTATACACCTATAACAAGAGCCAAATACTGAGAACCTTGTCCGTAGGTTTAAATTTTATACTTTTCCTAGGTTACAATAATAATAATCCTTCAACTTGCATACTTCTGTTCTAGTTTCGGAGACACAATACTCGTCAAAATAAGAAATTAAAAACTTTTATTGATTCCTGTAAAATCCAAACATTTCTTACTCGTATCAAGTGTGCCTATCAATGCAGAATGAGAATTTGAATTATGCATTACTTGTATTACAGTTTAAAATATCGTGAACTGTGAGATGGATGATGAGGATCAGAAAGCAGAGAGCGACCTTTACAGGTGCATTACGAGATGACTCTAATGAAGCGAAGAAGGCTATCCATCAGTGGATCCTGGATCAGTCCATCTAGGGCACCCGCTCTACTCCTTCCTCCTGATACATTGTCCTCTGGAACGGTACGCTCTCCGAGGACGTCTTAACATGGCGCTAATTGCTGCTTAGTTAGCTCGTCGTCTTACCATTTCTATATTTATAAGTTATAAGAAACCAGTGTCCGTGTCCTGGGGTTTCTCAGCATTTGATTTACTGCGACTGGGTTAAATGGGTTAGCGATGTTCGGAACAGGAATCCACAAGAAAGTTTAGTGAACCTGATAAATTTATATTGATTCCACCAAAGAGTATTACCCGCATATTTCTCTTAGGATAGTCTCGTCAGAACTGAAATGAAGATGGGATTTCTAACTACCCATATCCACCCATCTCCTTCGGTTTCGCATTTTTATGAATTCGTTATTCGAATCCATAGAAATGCGAGGAAAAACAAGGAAAGAACTTGTACCACTACAATGCATGATGGGTCTTAGACTTAGTAAGGACGTGCTTCATCTTGACCAAAAGTTGTACAAGGAGGTGATTTGATCAGCGTTCAACTGCCAACTTTTTCATTCAGCCCATACAGGTCACAACCTGCTTTAAAGAGGTAGGTGTGTCTTTGGAGCCTCTTAACTATAGCGATCCATTGCAGTCTGTGCGATTTATTTATAAAGAAAATCGAAAGTTTCATTACAGCCAGGAATGCCTGTAGATTTAATGTGCGATTTCTGTGGGTTCTCTTGGCGAACAAAGAGGTATCTCACAGAAGATCTACATGAGTCGTGGTTGGAAAGGCTTTCCCATTCCTCAATAGAATAATACCATTCTGTGTGACTGGAACTTTTGTACATTGTGTCATATTCAATTGAAATTTAATTGTTTTTCTTTTTCTATTTTTACAAATTGTATACAACCTATAATGACTGTTTTCGCATGTTAAAAATAAACTCATATTTTTTCAATTTCATTCACTTCATATTATGATGAGTATGACCAACTAATGATCATCGGAAAAAACATACTACCGATAGTAAAAAAACAAACAATACCTATGAACTAGCGATCTTGTGATCTTGAGTGTGATACTAGGCAGAGAATGGGCTCGCTGACTTCGCCGTTGCGATCGTTTATTTGGTGTTTAAGATCTCGAATAGTCATCTCCGTGAAGCTGTAGTTTGTTGAGTTTCCTGACCGTCTCGATAGCGGAAGAACGAAGTGATCGGAATATGTGTTATTACTATGTGGAGATTTAAATGTTTATAATAATGAAGGTACTGGAGGAGAGTAAGGTTGCTCAGTGGGGCACTGGACGGACTTATAACTTCTTTCATCGATTCTGAAGTTTGGAGACCCTTCTGGCATACCCTCTTCACTTATAAGTTTTCAAAAACATAGCTTAGAATGGCCATTAAAATAATACATTCAGAGACTTGATATGAAATTCGATTGGGAATGAGTAAGAAGGAATAATTGATTTGGTTATAAACTACTTTTAGGGAATACTAGGGAAACACGCACTGACTATTTATACTTTCATATTAAAATCAAATACATTTTAAGGAAGTTTTTCCAAGCTCCAATGGTGCAATAGTTCATAATATCGAATACCATCTTTCTTCTTCGGCTCGAATATCATATTCAACACTTTATTCTCAAAAATCCCAAGGCACTGTTCTTCCGCATTCGTTCGCATTGAAGGAGTGTAGCGTTGTAGATCCTAATTTTAATTTTCTGAGGAAGTAGTTAAGAAGCCAGTAATTGATTTCATGATATTAAGTAACTGACGTTACATGCTTTTAGTCGTACTTCTTCGTCATAATTTTGATTATGATAAGATTGTGCTCGAAATTCTATTTTTCTGTCCCTTTTCAAAGAACAGAGGTTTTTTGTTAATTTGGGCATTAGTCCATCAACTCAGTCGTACTCTACTATTATTTTGGTTATAATTTGTTGTTAATTGAATCGTTGAACCGAGACATTTTAAGTTTTTTTTTTAAAGTACATACTTTTCTTTATATTTATATCACTATATAATATGGATATTTATATAGCTCTCCATAACTAGGCTATGAAGACTAATTTATTCCTATATCATAAAAATTTAACACTAAACTAACTAGTTCTACCAAAACAGAGCGATAAAAAAGACTCTCTGAGCTTCTGTTCAGCGGCTCTTCTACAATTGCCATTTACTTGAGGACCTCATTGAATTTTTATGAGTGTGTTTAAGGCAGTATAAAAAACATTTTCCAAGATTTCTTTCCATCGTACTTTATACAAAGTCAGGCCGTATTTCACTCTAATGATTCAAGTTCTAGAGTTGGTTGAATTTCTATGAGTGATTATAGTTGGGAGGATTGGATAGTGCATTCGCTGATTTATTGAATGGCACCGGAGGCCACAAGACATTTGGTGAATTAAACCGGTTATATGCCTCTTGAAATGAAGAGGTTTTTTTTTTTAAATTTTATTATATGTGGCAGGTCTAACCCTATTAATTTATTTTAGTAAATATGACAAACAACGTTTCCAGAAGATTATCTGCAAACTTTCTAAATTTTCTACATAAATAATAGCAGCTTTCTTTTGCAATGTTTCGAGCCTATGTGTAGTAATATAAAATGAAATTGTCGTTTTTTATTCGTAGATATAAACCTGTATATCGTCATTGTCGCCGTGAATCCTATGTGTCAAACATATTATTTTACGGGACAAACGAAAAAATGATTTATAAGCAATATTATAGAATATAATTTTATGAAATAATTATAAACATTCCTGCGTACTAGACAAGCAACTATGAAACCGTCAATGTAAAGACTGTCTCATAGGTGATTTCTAGTGGTAACTGTTGCGGTTGAGACATATGCCACCAAAAAGAAGATTCTTTTTGATCTATCTTAAATCATTTTACGATTTTTTTAACACAAAGTGCTTTTCATTAGGAGCTTGGGGATAAAATATTGTTTCTATTAAAATCAAAATTATATAACTGATATGATATGTAAATATTTTTTCTATGCATACAGGTTAGCATCTTTTCTAGCCTCTTTGGAAAGCTTTATTTCTTTAATCCGTTTTGAAATAAGTCATCTGCAGTGGTCTGAATCAAATCATCAATGCCATATATGCATTTTTTATATCAATAACGTATCGATATACCTTACAGAAACAATACCCTTTACGTAATTTAAACTAGAAGTAAAAAACTGAATGACATGCCAATAGTCCAGCAATTTTTTTTTTCCTTAAATAACAAACTCGGTTTATATTATTTACGCCTTCCCTTAAATATCTCCTTATATCCGAAAATCGGCCGTTTGTGGTATTATTGTGTAATTTTACTTTACTATATCTCCATACCACTTCTCTTTCTGACTTCAACATGCATGGACATGTCTGCTTTTACAATCCAGTAATGGATTATCAATTAATGAATACGTAGTCGTTATTATTAGTCGAATTAATAGCATAATAATTGAGATGTTTTTATGTATAATATTAGTAGCGTGTGAAACATAATTTGAATTATGATACTAAATAAAAAATAAAAAATATATATATATATATATATATATATATATATATATATATATATATATCCTGGTATCTTTGATAAATATAGGGTATATTTTTAAATATTTAGGATACATATAGTATTTACATATTTATTAGTAGTATGTATCTGGCATATATGTTGAATAAAAGCCTTCTAATGTATATCTTTAGGTCAGATCAGGTAACGGAGTTAGGAATCGGTTCCGAATATATTTTAATTGCGGGGATTCATTTCTAGAGTTGAAATTTCATCGACTTTAAAAGCCAGCTTGAGCCGTGAAAGGCATTTCGGAACGAGATGATAGTAGAGTGCTTCGTCATTGGCACAACCCAAGATTTTTGGAAACAGGTGAAAGAAATGTCTGCGGTCATAGTTTTTAAATGGCACCATGGAGAGAGAACCACTTCAAAAGAAATTTTATCGCCTTTAATGGACGGGTAGACGAATTCAAAAAAGGGTATTATTTCCATAATGAACAGTAGTAGTGGTATAGAAATAAGGCTCAATATTGACGAACGACTTCCGTTGACCAAATTCTAGACTTAAATTACTGCTTTTCTATTTCGACAATTGCATTGCTATACTGAAACGTATTTAGTCGAGCAGGAGTATCTATCTACACACCAGATGGTCAGATAGCGAAAATATTTATTAGCTGCATTAAGGCAGAACTAATCAAATAATGCTCTTACCTACTTTATATATTGTCCTTTCAGAATGAACTCGTAAAACATGGACAGTAAGTAATAAAATGACTGGACAAGGGGTACATAAAGATAGTGCGTAAAATTGAAATAAGAAAGATGTATAGAATAGATAGGATGATAAAGCGGTGGCAGTAATGGCCTGTTAGACACCACTCCTGGCTCCTAGGAATGCTTTTACCAGAAGGCACGAGGCCTGAAGAGGTTCCTCCTCCCCATTCTATTAATGATGGTTAGTCCTATCATAGCCGCCGCTTCCATCTCGGCCACAATACTCCCATCAGCGCACAGTCCTTCGAGAGTGGACAAAAACCAAAATATCATTGATTGGAGTTATCAGAAAGAAAATACAAGCACTTGAATGGAAAGATTTATAAATACTTTAATTTGTATATTTGGTCTTTTTATGCTAATGTATTACATTTTGAATTTTTTTTACTTTAATTTTAAATTGTTTTAGTAAAATAATCAATCGTTATAAATAATTGACATTGTTCGGTTGAAAAAATAACTAAAATCTAGTACTATACATTATTCATATAATTTGCGTTCATAAATTTTTAAAATATTCTTATAAGGACTGTCTTTCTGATTTGTTTGGCTTAAATTTGCCTCATAGTCACCTCCGACCTATAATGGGCTATATTCATAATCAGGATGGCATTATCTATAAGAATCCACAATCAATGGATTTTTATCCAACAAACCCCCTATACTCGAAGTACCTATGCAGCTCTCCGATTCGGCAACATTATTATTTTTACTTGTCTCCTATAATTATTTCCAACATCACTTATTTTTAGAATAGTCTGAGTGAATTCCAATCAAAATAGGAAAGTTTTCATTAGAGCGATAAGGTAATTCTCACCTCCTCGGTTAAAAAGTGAAAGACACCATTCTTAAATGTTTTCATGGCAATAGACTAGGTTTTACTTATTAATTTGTTTGTTTTATTTTTTGACGTAGAATAACTTTTGTCGCTTGCATTAGTTTAAAAAAAATATGGTGCGGTGCGCGCATCTCACAACTTTCCCTTACCATAATAATAATCTTTTTAATATAATTTTAAAGAGCTCACATTCACTACTTGAAATAAAGTCAGCATAATGCACTTCTTCAAGTCTTCTCTCACAAAAGTATAATAAATTATTTTTGTATGCAATTTTATTACTACAATTCCGTATACTATATATTTTTGGTTTGTCAAGCTTTTAAAAGTTTCGGTTTAGTTGAAATTCCATCTTATTTTCATGGAAACGTTCTGTTTCCATTAAATAACATAAAAATAGAAAATATTAAGTTAATTACTACTTTCATATTAATGCATTACATTATTACAGAGTGTATTGTTAACAACAGGCTGACGAATTGGTAGCAGGACTGTCTCCTTTCGAACGCGCTCGGCTTTCTAGTGTCTTGTATTCCATTTAAGATAGCAAGGCTGTATCTTTGCTCATATTAGTCAGATTTCGGTGATTTTTTTTTTGTTTTTTAGATACTTTAATTACTTTTCAAATGACTGTGTACATAATTTACCAAAAAGTGCATACTTTTCGAGTTATGCGCAAATAACATTTTCTTTTCGCTATAAGTTTTTTCCCTGGCTTTACTCGTTGATGTACTGCGTAAATGAAAAGCTAAAGGGCTTTATGGAGAAGACATTAGGAAAGTTTCATTAAAATACCTATAGCCGTTTACGAGAAAATTGTAAAAAAGTGTTAACTCGATGATATAATTGGTCCTTACGACTTCCTGTTCCTTGTACAGTCTGAAATGCGTTGTTCTAGGCCTCTCAACTCGTCACCGTTTAAATAGTGATTCTGTTAATACTTTTATTGTAATTTCCTTCACAGCTTTCACAACTTTATATTCTGTATGCAGGTTGTAATGTTCTTCTTTTATTGGCCGCTTCCAATTACAATTCTCACATGTAGCTCCATAGAGCCGATGGAGGACTCTAATTTCGAATAAAAGATAATTTCATTTCATAAAAATCTGCCGTTTTTCACTTATAATAATATTTTATTATTATAGAATGGATAGGACTTAATTACCTGTAAAAGTTCATTTTTATATAAAAAAACAACTTAAAATTGAAATATATTTTTCTCATTCTAATGTTCAACAGTGCCCTTGAATTATTTTTGATTAGATATTTTCGCACTCATTAACCAAAGTGATGAACTCTAGCAAGATACTCTGTCATTCTTTCTGATTTGATTGACAATGAAAATGTTCAGTGTAGCATGCGATCGATGTAGGAACGACTGTCAATTATTTTGTCGTTTATGTGAAATTATTTTTATGTATTACGTAATAATTTTGTTTGGTATATATTTTAATATTTAATAAAGTTTTATCGTATTTATTAGTTGATATTTTTCTACTGTATCACCAACTAGAAAGAGACTTCGTGTCAGATCGATTGTCTGTTCAATCGTAAAACGGTTTTAATGAAGAAGAATAAAAATAAAAAAAATATGAAATTTCATATAATTATATTTAAAACCTCAATTTTAATAGCGATGATATTACTGACGATTTTTTAAAAATATTTCACAGTAATTACAATACATTACTGATGGCTGCATGTGGTTTTAAATAACGGTAGTTTTGGAATAAAAATTTAATAACATTACAATTCATTGTTTATCATTACATGGTTTATTATTTCCAAACAGATAAATGCTGCGATTTTTTCGTTTTAGCCTGTAGTATATTGATTCCATAAACACTTTATATTTGCCCTCGATTTTAAGGTTTGAGGGGGTGGGTTAAGTTTGTTTTTTCTTGGTCCATTACAAAGGTTCATTATTGAAAATAATAAACCAAACATTGGTTAATGTATTTTAATACATACCGCTTATATTTTTTGTCAGTCAGAAATCTGTTTCCCATTGTAGGAATTATGGGAATGCATTATTATTAACAATAGTAATAAAAATGGAATAATACTATAATAAAATAATTACATCAATGTTTTTTTAAGAGGAGATAAGGTGAAAATTAAACAAAAATTGGTAAAAAACTATAATTTTTTTTTTACTATTTTTTGGTTTAATTCAATCACTATCCGGACCTCCAAGATTACTATGGTAAAACATTCCATACAATAGTTATTTTTTTGTATATGGAAACCTATTAAATGTTTTGCGATTGAAATAATTCCTGTGAATTCTATTGCTAAGTAGGCAATAAAAGGTTATTTGTTTGTTTGTGCTTTTTAGCTGGTCCAGAATATCAAAAATGTTGGAAAATATTACGATACTAGGGAAATATTAATACTGCATTGATTATTATTGAAGGTTGATTCGACACGTGTTAATGACAACGTAGAATTCCTTACTTAAGTCAAAGATCACTCACTTTATTGTATAATATTCCTTAAAAAGTTAATACAGTTTGATTTACGCTTAAGTCATTCAGAGAGAAGCACAATAAATCATGCCACAGACATGCCCTTTACGGCCGAGTGAATTATACTGCAAGATGATAACCAGCCCAAGTACTGTCCGGTGACCTTAGCGTTCTAACCACATGACTGCCTTTTGATCATAGATTTAATGCGGTAGCTCACCTTTTGAATAAATTTCTCTGATGTTGTAGGATGTCCGCGAGAACTCATAACGAGCTGTAAGACAAGATTTATAGCACCTTCGTGCTAGAGACTGTGTTGTCAATCAGTAAGTCGAGAACCAGTTGCAATGAGTCGTCAGAAACAATCCGTAATGAATGAGGTCGCACAATTGGTTATGAACGGTTTTTCGATAAATAATAAATTGAGTAGAATAACTCGTAACATTAGAACTTAAGGTACTTCAATGACTCTTCAACTTGCATCTGCATGACTTGTGTAAACATTCTCAAACCAAGACAAATCGCACAACTGCCAGGCTCTGACACTCAGTCATATTGAACTAGACAAAGAACCTCTTCCACAGAGATGCATGCGACATTAATGACGATTGACGGAAGGCTTGATGGAGGTAGAATGTTTTTACTACTTCGCCTGCAGTACTGATCCCTGTCTCAGTGATGATGATAACCATCTGCCTCTTAAGAACGGTTCAGAAAAATATTTATCGATGAATCGATTTCATTTTAGCAGTTTAATAATTTAATGAATCGGAACACAATCCTAACAGGATTTTATTTTGTTATTTTCAAAAGCTTGAACGAATATTGATTTTAGGTGTCCTATGCCTAACCTTGAAAAAACGTTCTCTCTTTTGTCATTTACCAAAATATATTATATATGGATATTATTCATCGTAAATGCAATCAAAGGTAAATGGTTTTGTTCGTGGCCGGAATAGAAACGCACTGTAAGGTTAACGTGACCAGATATTTTCTGCTCTGTAGCGAGAAACAGACTCCCTGTTTGTTGGAGGAGAAGGGGAAGAAAAATTAAGTTTTGTCAGTGATCTTTTTGCATTAATTTTACATTTATAACAAAAAAACTCTATTTCTATTAACTTACAATACATTTTTATGTTTCGTTTTTATCATTTGAGCTAATTTGTCTGAATAATTTTGGTAAAAATCTTTGAATTAAAGTCCGGGCAACTCAAGTCCCAATTAATTGTCTACCTACTTCGTCCAATAGACTCACTTACTAGAAAAAAAATTGAATGTAAGGTTAATCAATACGAATACGCATCAATGAGCTCACCTCTCCAAGCGGATTACCCAAACATCTATCTATGTTGATAAGAGCTGTTTCAATCAAATGAATTATTATTATATATTGTATTTATTTTTTTTAAGACCCGACGGTTAAGAGAGACATATGGCAAATCGGGGGAAGGCTAATCGAGATTCCACTGTACGATTCAATTCGGGGCATTTATGCGCCCCACGGCAGATCCAAGGGATATCGGGAGACATTGCCCAAAAGTCCGACGTCCAAAAGAAGGACGTTTTGTTATGTTAACTAAATTAATATACTGCATTAATGTGTGTCCACGTTTAGACCTAAGGTGTAAGGCCTCTATCAGAGCTAAAAAAACAAGATACATAAAAGAAAAAAGAAATAAATAGGTATAGTCCGATTACATGGGGATGCATGAAACTATGAAGTACAACTTATACTATACTTACCTAGAAATATATGAAAATAAATATACGTGAAGTATGATATAATGAAAAATAAATTAAATATTCAGAAAAAAATACTATAGATTACATAAAAATATAGTTTTTTATTGGACATAGAAATCGAATATATATATCTACTGGAAATCAAGATACTTATTGTCCCCAAAAACTTTTAAACCAAGCTAGAAAGGGCGGATTACCATCCGATTCTCTGTTTGCACTAGAATGTATCTACAATAAACAAAGATAAAGGAACCCCGTGCACCAATTTTTATTTTTTACTTTACTATCTATTTGAAATACTAATATGGACAAAAAATTCATATTTTAAGAATCATAGCAGTAATTAAGTATGGCTTTTTATTTAATCAATATTTACAAAATATAAAATAATCTTTTTTTTTTATTTGACAGACTTGGATAAAAATATAAAGAGATAAAAAAATTATCTTATACTATTATGCAATGCATCTATTTCGAAGAAAAAAAGTAACTGCAAGCTCACTAATTTCACGTAGCTAGAAAACTTTATATAATCTTATGTTATTCTTAAGCTTTTGCAAGATTTTGCCATACAAAATAAAATATTTTAAAATACTAACTCGGAATGGAAATACCTTTCCTTTTAATTTAATATGGCCTGATTCCTTTTAATTTGGACAAAACACTTATTTTTAAATTTTATTTATTTGAATTCATGCAATTCAAATATTCAGCATTTGATTATATTTGGGCACTGACGGCTGATTATTGTTTCTCTGTTTTTTTTTGTGGACAAAATTAAACGCAACAAAACTACCGCTTATAATCGCTTCCGTTTAAAACGGAAAATTTATTTTTGATTAATTAGATTTGCAAATATTAGAATGCTAAAATTTAAACATGCTAGGAATTCGCCTGACTAATAATACAAATCCTATAATTTGTTCTGGTAATTCGTTTAGTGCTCAACTAATTATTTTATTACATAACTTAAAATACGATGATTTCATATGACTTTGTGCATATAGTTTATCGAGTCAACGACATGCAAATAATCCAAAATAATATGAAGTACAAGCTAAATATTATGACTTTCAATTACAAAACTTTTTGTAAATTGCTTAACTGTTTGATGTAATGCATTTGGCTGTAAACAAGAAATTCCTGATAGTTGCCGAGTGGCTAAGCTGGTTTACTGATGTATCCATTATAATTTCCAACGAGGAGAGAATGAAAATGTTGGCGAACACCGATAATTCACCGGCGGCTCATTGCATTGCAATATCGCTTTCTAAGATTTATCGTTTAGGTTTCGCAGCTAGAGGAATGAAACAGTTTTCAAAGTCAGAACTTGAAAATAGTTTAGGGATAAGTGGCTGTATCATTACTTCATTGAATTTGCGAGAATATCATTATTTAAATAATTTGTTCTCTTTTATTTTGCTACTGTATGAAGAACACAACAAGCAATGGTACTTATGCAGACTATCTATTGCTCGTACCGATTGAAGGTCCCGAGACCATTTTCTTTTTTGACAATTTCTAGGATTATCGAGAATAAATTGAAGGATTTTATAATGGATTTGTGCTGGTATAGAGTTGATAATGAAGGGATAAGTAACTGGTTTATAAAGCTCTTCAATATTGGGAATCAAATAAAAAAAATCATGGATAAATACATTTTTGGGATAATAAGGCGCATTGAATATATTTTTGGAAGGAATTTAGATTGCAAGAATTGGTTTCGGGAAGTATTTTATTCTGTATAATGAATCTGTAAAACGCTAACGTGGCAAATCTGTTCTACAGAGATGAATAGATTATTATTAAAGGATACTGCAGGACAAGATGTCTTGTAGTCCGAAAGCTGAGCCCAAAAAACGTGTCTGATTTCAAGAAAATTTTTGATCGTCTAGGCCGTAAGTACTCTCATAATGAACGGTAAATATGTACGCCTTCCATCCTAGATCGGTTGTAATAAAATTTTATAGATCAACGAATTCGCTATTTTTGTAACTTTTTTCAGATTTCCCTCAGTAACTCGCTCCCAGTGCATTTAAGATAAAACTTTGACATTGCCAATTAGAACATTAAATTTGCTGCATGTTTTATGTTTAGTATTTTTTTAAATTCGGAACAGCTACTGATCTACCTCGTTCAAATCTACAAAATATCAAAATTTTAGCTATAAAACTTAAAAGAAATATAACGTTCTGTAAAATAAGTAGAGATTTACCTAAAATGCACTGGAAGTTACTGAAGATATAAAAAAAGGCCTCTTTCTCTAAAATTGTTATTTCAATAATTCTTGGAGTCTGTTGAGAGTAATTACAAACGTTTTCTATGAATCTTATAGGAAATATAATCCTATATAAGATTGGCTATATTATATATTTTTCACTGAAAAATACTTAATCATTCGAAATCTCTGAATATCTAACTTTTTGCATTTTGCAGATTTGTAAGGCCTCGTATCTCAGTAGCTATTCCGAATTTAAAAAAGTACTAAGTATAAAACTTGCAGGAAATTTAATGTTCTTTAAAATTAGCAAAGTCAAAGTTTTGCCTAAAATGCATTTGGAGCGAATTATTGAGGAAAATGTGAAAAAAGTGACGAAAATGACGAATTCGTTGACCTATAAAATTTGATTGCAACCAATCAAGGGTGGTAGACGTTCATATTTGTAGTGTATTATGAGACTACTTTTGGCCTAGACGATCAAAAATTTTCTTGAACTCAAACAGGTTTTATTGCCTCACCTCTCGGACTATTAGGTTTCCGACGAAGTATAAAGGTTATTTAGTGGAGAATTTATTTTAATTCCCACAATTGTACAAGGCGCATGAGGACTTGTCTTGCAATAAATAGATCCTTATATATTAATAACATCAAACTTCGACACAAATATAAAGGTTATAACTCGAAACATGGTCATTGTACCTTAAAGAATGTAGTGTTTTGTGAGTTGATATACCCGTAGTTAGAAATATGCTGAGTGCAGTGACACTGAAATGGCTGGATTCACCTCAGTTTGCTTATTCTCAGAGACCGGGTACCTGAAGATTAGCATGCTCGATCCGACAGGTGATAGACAACTGAACTGGAGCTACTTGCCTCTGGCTCGGCTGGCGGACCTGCAAAAAGTTAGCACTCCTGCCGCTCAACAGGCTGAGCAGTTTCTTCAATCCACTTATATGCCCGAAGAAAAAAATAATGCTTGAGGAAATTAGATAGCTGTCTGTCTAGTGTACATCTGCGTTCACGCAAAAGCGAAAATAACCTTCCCGTTTGACGACTGAAATTGAAGCATTCTTGTTTTCTGAATCCGAAATGTGCCAATCGAAGTTACATTATTATTTTTCGTACAGCACTCAACTGGAATTTATTTCGAATGTGTAACTAGGAAAAATGATTTCATTGAATAACCAAAATAAATTAGTGTTATAATGTTTTTATTTGACTATATAATATTTATCTATGATGAGAAATACATTAAATAAAACATCGTCTATATCCTGCTTTAGTTCTTTTAATAAGTATTATTTATTTATGATTATTGTCAAATCTATTGACCTTTAAATTCATATAGCTAGAAGAAGCGTTGAATGTTTATTTTTTTCTATTGATAAAAAAATCTTATGTTTGAACAGTTTATTATTTAATCATTTTGAAGTTGCAATTTTTGTAAGTCAAAATGTATTTTTTTAACGCTAAACCAATCATATTTAACAATTTCTGTCTTTAATTCAATGTACATATGAATATATGTATATTAACAGATGTGTAACAAATAGTGTTATTACAAATAGTGTACTATTTTTATATTGGCAATCTTAATTTTGCATTAAAAGCCTTGGAAAAGCTGTTTTGGTTTATTATTTCCAAACATGAACCTTTGATATCAAAGTTTTGACTAAAATAAAAAAAAAATATACTCCCCTCCCTCAGAATTTGAGGTTTCATGTTACAAGATACGAAGAATTCAAATATTTACGTAATATGAAGAAAAAAATCCATCCCTCCACCGTCCACGGCTTTTCTCCGAAACTACCGGTCAGATTTTTTTGAGATTTGACACCAAAGTCACAGGCCATCCCAGGTTGATCCTCGAAACTGGAGATGACCATCCTCCATTTCGTTTCGAAATGGTGGCCGATATAAGGTTTTATATACTCATTTATGAAGATGGAGGAAACATTTAAAGTCTTTTGGAATCAGTTCCCGAAGCCTTTAAAAAAAATCCAATTAAATTTTAATTTTCTTATTATGAAATAATAAACCATAGTGTAATAATTTGAATTTTTTTTGCAAATTTGAATACATTTTATTATGTAATAATTTAATCTCTTAATATAATTTTTTATCCGATATTTATGACCTTGGCTAATTATTTTGAATATTATAGATATATTCAAACTAATCATAATAAATAATAAATATCTCTAGAGATCACTATTTTTTTTTTTTTTTTTAGACCAATTTAAATATTTTCACTTAGAAAATAAATCTTTCTCGTTTTTATTGAAGAAACTGCAATCATTTATCTTCGTTACGTGAACAACTTGTATTGGCCCAACCAGTTTAAGTGTGCGACTACGAGTTTCGATCTTATCCCTGGCTTCTCTTGTCCAAATGTTACAATCAAATGTAGCTTTACTTCTTCCGATATTTTTATTTGTGAATTGTAAAATAAATTAATTACTTCATTTATTTTATTGGGAGGGAATGAACTTGTTGAAAAAAATATCGATTCCAGCTATCATAGAATAATAATAAAAGATTATTTTTTACTTCGAATATTGATTTATACTCTCAATTTTAAGGCCACCGCATATAGGTTGGAACACTTTCGCATGCCAGGTCTAAAATTGGTAGTAGCTCACATTTCATGTTTTCCCTAAATAAAGTAGACGAAAATCACAGGCCGGTCATTTATTTTTTTTTACTTTGTCTGTTGAATGAAATCGAATTCTAGAAACTAGGAAATTATACAAAATAAAGAAAAATTTATATGTTATGAATCTTGTGCGCATAAATTTTTACCAGTAAATTCAGAACATTAAGAGTTGGGTTTATGATACTAGTATAAATCTAAATTGTATTCGTTATAAAGTGCTTTTGAGTGTAGTTGTGAGGCTAGAGAAAAATCTCGAAAAATAGCGAGTGGTTGCTAATTTACACAGCAAAGATACTGATCAATCGAGCTGACAATATTAAAAAAGAGAGGGATAGCTAGATGGTAAAATAGAATAAACATTAATATTGACAAAAAAAAAAAAAAAAAAAAAATTGGCCACATAATTGACAAAAGAAACTGAAACATATAATATTATTATGATATTATAAAAATATCTATTATTATGTATAAACGCATTAGGTATGTTTTGTAGGTCTATCTGCAGTTGAATTAAAAAAAAAGAAAAAAGAATACTGCTTGTTATAAAGATAACATACTTCCTCAAATGAAAGGATGTTCTTGTACCGGTAGCTACTCCGCTACCGATCTAGACCTCTGGAGAAAGGCTCGTGAGCTTCCAGGCTAGAGGCAACCCTCAATCTATGTTATAACTCCAGGCATTTGACCTTACCTGCGATATAAGTTTATTGGTTCTCAACTAGTAACTACTGAATCTATAAGAATATCTTCTTAGAATTGTTTTTCTTCTTAGTTATTCATTTATATCTTATTATAAATACTTGAATCTGTGGCTGAACATCTTTGAAAGAGGGATGGCTTAGAAAATAGATTACCATATATTAGGGACTTGAATAAGTTCTCGCTGTTTTTTCGTGAAAATAAGTGCTTTATTTAAAAAAAATAGTAAAGAACATGTCATTGAAAGTATTATCCATCGCTAGCCACTACTTTCTCCCATATTTATGGCAGCATACGAATACCATGTCGAAAGAACGACTCATCTGTTGAAGTTATCCAGGAATCGATCCATTTTTTGGCATCTTCATAAGATTGGAAGTACTGCTCAGCCAGGCCATGAGTCATCAATCGGAACAAGTGGTAATCGGAAGGACCAATGTCCGGTGAATACGGCGGGTGGGGTAGGACTTCCCATTTGAGCGTTTCCGAGTAGGTTTTGAAACATGTGGCCGAGCGTTGTCATGCTGCAAAATTACTTTGTCGTGTCTTTCCTCGTATTGAGGCCGTTTTTCCTTCAATGCTCGGCTCAAACGCATTAATTGTAGTCAATAGCGATCTCCCATGATGGTTTCGTTGGGTTTGAGGAGCTCATAATACACTACACCCAGCTGATCCCACCAAATACAGAGCATGAGCTTGGAACCATGAATATTCGGCTTTGCCGTCGATGTTGATGCATGGCCGGGCTTACCCCACGATATTTTACGCTTCGGGTTATCGTAGTGTATCCACTTTTCATCGCCAGTCACGATACGATGCAAAAAAACTTTCCTTTTCTGCCGTTGGAGCAGTTGTTCACATGTGAAAAAACGCCGTTCGACGTCTCTTGGCTTTAATTCGTACGGCACCCAATTTCCTTGCTTTTGAATCATTCCTAATGCTTTTAAACGTTTGGAAACTGTTGTGTGATCAACTCCTAATGATTCTGCAAGTTCATTCTGCGTCTGAATTTTTTCGGTGCGCCAGAGCGTTCTTTATCTTCAATATTAAAATCATTTTTTTTTTTGAAAAAAGGAATGCAGTAAAATTCCCCGCAAATACTCTTTTTTTGGCACGAAATTTGACATGTTTAACGCTATGAAAATGTATGTTGTTTACACTTCGGCGGAATAAAGTATACTGTGATTTCGAGTCTAATGGTGGAGTTTCACGATAAAGTTGGCTATAGTATTGCCCGATGCAAAAAGACTAAGATAACACCATCTGTCGGGAAACAGCGAGAACTTATTCAAGTCCCTAATATAAGTTATCCGTATTATTAATACTTAATATTTAAGTACTCATTGATTCTCATAGACCAGGTTGCAAACCTAAACTACCTTTTCTGGCTTGAGAATTAGACCTGTGTCAATGACGCTAAGCAAACTATCACTGAAAACTCGGTTAGCCTCAATCACTCAAAATACAACTTTTCAGGATTCAAGACACTTGTTGTTCTTACATTTATTCTTATCTTACATTTCGTGGTGGATTCGCGAAATAAATTCAACTTTCCTACTCTTGCTGTAATAAGTTGATAATCTGTATATTAAACCATATTTAAATCGTTTTAAAAATAACCACAACAATTTCACGGATGAGAGTACATTTTTAAAGAATATGCTTACAAAAATTGCCCCAAATTTTTAAATCAAAAAGGCTTTCGTCCAGGGTTTTACTTTTTTTATATTAGTATTGTATAAATGAGAGGAGATATTTGATTCTTTAGTTATAACTTTCAACTGGATGAGCTCCATTGAACATAAACGTTACACTTGTTCTATTCTCAACATTCGTTTCTTTTAGGTATGGTTGTTTAGATGGTGTGTAAACTTTGAACTCATCTATTGACTTATTACAGCCGTTATATTTTTATAAGTTATATTTTGTCTTAATGCAAGTAAAACTTCAAAGGTATTATATCACCTTAGTATATAGTATACAACTTAGTTCCAATAAATAATTTCTCTCAGTTCCTCTTTCCTTCTACTAACTCAACTTCTTCAGACGAGGGATGCTCACATACCTATCGCTGTTCCAATCTGCATTCTGATTTTGTGCAGATCGCGTAAGATTTATCGTGGACCATTATGCCATGCTACGTATAAGGCTGCCGAATATTTTATCCTATGTTGCAGCTATCAAAACGTATAAATTCATTGGAACGTTCGTTATTTATTAAATTGACCAATGTTATAAATAGTGAGCATTCATGAGGAAGGAGAGCCGTAAAACAGAGTAGTATAATGCCAAGGAGGTTGGGGATGGTCCTCCCAAGATGTGGAGTATTATTTATTATTATTTTTGACTAATCGACGTGACTAATTGGCCGTGTTGGTGGTGCGGCGTTTAGGCGGCCATTATTGAGATATGAGGCGATTATCGGGTGACCGTTAGTTGGAACCAGTTCCCCTTCCGTCCCTCGTCTCTCACTAAATCCATCAGCTGTCTCTCTTTCTCTACCATTCTTTGTTTACACTCCATTCGTCACTTCTGCTTTCCTACTTTCCCAGATCTAGAAATAAAAATCTTCTGGAACTGAATTTATTGAATCGACTTTCTCTACTAGTTTTGGTCTGATTGCAAACGGGCATCGAATTCTATTTAGCGCTTGACGCTATACAACACTACTTTTGGGAGAGGAAGAGTATTAATCGATTAAAAAATCATTTTCAACATCTCTCTTAGTATAAAAGTTTTAAGATCCCTTAAGTAGAAAAAATAAAAAAGGTGTTTATATATTATCTTTGTTGTCATCATCTGTGTCGTCTTCTCTTAGATATAAGGACTTCCCATTCGCTACTCAACCGTTTTCAATGAACCTTAAGGTTTCGGTGTCTGTTGTTGAATCTGTTGTAATATTTTTGATCGTTTTGACTGTACTGTTTATTTATTTAATTAGGTATATATATGTATTTAATTTGTTTCGATGTTTGTAGTTTTGAAGATTTTGAAAAAAGTAGGTACAGTAGTTTGAGTAGTTCATAAAGGGACTTTATTTATTTTTTATTTTTATTGTATTTTTTCCTAAACAATAATATTACGATGGATAACAAAAAAAAATCTTGGTGCGCGACTAACAAAACCCTGCATACCGACTTACATCTACTAACAGTCGACCAACTCATAAGGACTCATTACTAACGCTTCCACAATAGCCGCCTACATGGACATCACAACAAACTTATTTTTGTATCATAAGATATATATATATATATATATATATATATATATATATATATATATATATATATATATGAGAAAAAAATAGTGCAACCCCAATGCTGCTGTAATCATCAATAAATTCGCAAATAATAATAAATAAATAAGTAAAATTCAATATATAAGTAAACAAATGGTTACTGTTTGAATTTGTGGAAAATATATTTATTTTCGTGTTAGCAGATAGATTTACTTATTGTTATAATTATAATTTGGAGATTAAGCTTAATTTTCAATGTAAACTTTGTAAGCTTAATTTTGTAAAAAATCTTTATTTGTTTATTTATTTTCTTTTTTTTTTTAGTTGAATCTGTGTAGAAACCCTGGCTGACGGTTTTCCAAAGCAGCTTTGTATTTTATATTTGTATTCTTTTAAATGTACTTTAATAACATAAATAAATTCATAAAAATAATAAATACATTTAGGTCAATTTTTTTTTTTTTATGAAGGGTTTTATAATTTAGGCAGTGAGATGCGTTTTCGCGTTTGAAGGAAACCATTTGTTGTGGGAACCTAAATAGATAAAAGAATACGACTCGGTCTGAGAATTTTCTTGAAAAACCCGAGATCGCATCCTGCAGATTAATGAAACACCCAGGCCGAGCCAAGTGGTTTTTAATTGGCTTCTTGAATGTAAAAAGAAAACTTCTTACCTTAAAACATCACTGGAACAGAATGCTAGCTATTTCTAGAATTTCGCAGAAAGTTATGAAGAATTTTTTACATATAGTAACGGTAATCAGTCAACACATATGACAGAGTTCTAGATAAATTTTTATTTTAAAGTTGGGTTTAATAATTATTTCTTTAGGTGTTTTCAGTTTAAAAAAATTATGAATGATAATAATGGTTAATGTGCGGCTACTCCGAAACAGGAATTGACTTGACCGGAGTCCGGTAGCGGACCCGTATTCTAGTAGGAGGCGGCGACACTGAGTCAGGACTGGACTTGAGCGGACTTGACTCGATACAGGATCACTTCTGGACTACAGTAAAGGCCGGTGTTTGTGTAGTCGGACCTTAATGATAAAAATTATGAATACAGTTTCCCGGGTTGCTTACATTTTTAATGACTTTCTTAGGTGAGAATCGATCTGGCTTTTTGAACTTGAGAGTCGATTGTATACCTAGCTTAAAATTAACAAATACATTTTAGTTAACAATTTTCGAAAAATCTTATAATTGAATTATATTTTACCTTTTTATTGATAAAACGTTTAATAGAATTTTTTTTTTAATCAGATTTTATTATTTAATGTGAACTATTTCGATTTGATATTTGTAAAACCTCTAACAGAAGTCTTTTCTTAATTTAGGAAGGAGGAAGGATACATATAAATTCTTACATGTATTTTGATATTAAATATATGATGATGATGTTATACATAAAGGCTGCTTAATGGAAAGCTGTAATTCTACTATTAGTATCGTTGTCATCTCAGTTATCTTAATATAAAAAATAAATTTATTATTATTATTACTCACGGTTGCCTTTTTTATTTTGTCCTGAACTCAGGTTTGTGCGTTGGGAGGTAATAATTGATGAACGCAATGAGGATAAAGGTGATAGATTGGATTTTCACCGACACACCTACAGACTCGTGGACATCTTTGTTATCCTCAATAGACTTGAAGATGCTATTGAAGGATTTGTCACCAATTGGTATTTTCTTACAGTTTTCCAGAGTTCGAACAATAGATGGATATAGAGGATAGTATGGGAGTTAGTTGGTCACACCGGGGCGTCACGTAACGCGATATCGGCAGGCTACACACCGGCATCCGACCAATAGATCACATCTTCTTACATCTTTTCTTCGAGGTGCGAGCTTTTCTTCATGGTCGCCTCTACCTGTCTTCTATCTGGCTCACGCTTCGGCGCTGAACCAATTCGAGAACAGTTACCCTCTGCCTGCGACATCGAGATGTACTTTTCTTTAAGCTATGAGAAATGAGAAGAATATGAGAAATAGAAACTCCACGTCGAGCCTGAAGATATTTTAGTAAACATCGCCGGAATAACTTAAAACCCGTGGTGATCCATTGCGGCGGGAAAGAGGAATCGACTAGCATTTGTCTTTCGAAACTTCCGTAAAGCCCTCTTCAAAAAAATTACGTCACGAAACTTAACGACTGCTGTGGAAAGTTATTTTTATTTTTATAGCTGTCATTAAGTACGTTAGAGTTGAACCTCGGATTCCTGGAATACTCTTTAAAAGTTACAAGGGTCAAATTCTACCTTAGATTGAAAAAAAAAATTCGAAAATATGTCTCATATTATCTTCGTGTGTGATGCCTTTATAATGACGTCGATTAAATTGCTCTAATGATTTTTTATTTTACTTTTTATAGGTCATCAAAGGGAGTTGTTTCAATAAATAGAGAATTTAATTACATTTGACCTTTATCTATAAATGTTTGGATTTATAATAATTTCAACTGATGTCTAAAATTACTTATAACCCATTTATTTTTGTTACATGTACTGTTAAAAACCATGGTGTTACCAGTATTTCCCGATCTGAAAACACCCATGAGTTCATTTATTTTCAATTCCTCTAGATCGGGTAACCTTATATGGTATTTTATATGTAAAAAATATTAAAAGTTTTCATTGGAGATTTAGAGACGATGTATAATTTCTCATCAGATTATAAGTGATATACAAATTTCATTTTATTTATATATAAATATCTTGTTTACAAAAGTTTTATCAGCGGTTGTTCTTCCAATTTCATTGGCCATTGCTCCTTTAAACATTGGTAATATACTATGAAATTTTGGAATTAAGCTTTCATTAATTCTTCTGTTGTTATCTTATCTAGTTCTTCGTGGAGTTGGGTATTACGAATGAGGAAACTGCTATTTCATGCTATAAAATTAGCAATGCTTAATATTTTATTTAAAATATATGCATTTTTTTTTTATTCTTACGGATACGGCTTCCAAGACCTTCAATTGTTTCTATTAATGCAATTGTCCAATGTTGAATGTATGATGAAAGTGCTATTAAGCTTTTTTATATATATTATTCCTACTCCTTGGAAAGTTTGTGAAGGTCGTTCCTATTCTTCTACTCTTCTTCCATTCTCCCACCCTTGCACCGTTCGACCTTCTGTGGTGAATTCCTGGTTTCATCCTTCATTATCCTTCTCCGCGAATGTTGTATTATGGGCTCAATGGGGAAATCTATGAAAATTATAACGTTCACTAAGCCATTTTATGAGATTTGTTTTCGGGTTCCCAGTTTTATGTCTCCAGACACATAGCAAAATTAAACTTGTTTTTTCTGAAGATTCTCCTCATTTTATCTTAAAATTCTTTCAATTCGAGACTCCTCTATACCTCCAAGAACTTTGGTTTCCTTTTTTTCTATCGAATATTTTTCTTTAAAATAAGAAGTTTAGTTCACGTTTATTTTATTGTTAATTAATTCCTTCTTTTAAATTATTTTGTTTAAAAGGAAAATCTGTGTTTTTTACTTCTTTCTACGCAGTAAAGAAAAGTATCCATTTTTACCATCTCTGAATCCATTTTGTATAGTTTCATGACGTCATGACGTCATGACGTCTGCGTACGTTCGTAACTCGCATAACTCAAAAACGGTTAGCCGTAGAAAGTTAAAATTTTATGTTTGGGATTGTTATAACATCTAGTTGTGCATCTCTCTTTTTGGTCTCTACATAATTACCGCAAGTGATACTTTTACTTGAAGGTCATAATCGATTTTCATAAAAAATTATATAAAAATATGGTGTCAACATTCTCAAATTTAGTATTTAAAACTTATATATTTTTTTAAATAACATACTAGATTTTTTCCATAATTGTTCATAATAGTACTTTACTTTAAATTCTAAACTGGTTATTAATATTTAATTGGCGTAAGGTCATGTGCTGGTAACTTCAGATTTCTTAAATGGTTTACTATCAATTTTAAAAATAAAAGCTAATTAGGGATTGATAAATTGATAAATTATTTGCCACTTCTATAATTTTGTTTTATTGAAAACTAGTTTCGAATGCTATACATTCATCTTAAGTTCTAAAAACACTCAAAAAATTCAAAACTAAACAATTCAAAATATAGTTTGGTATTATTATACATATTAAATTAGATGTAATATAATTCAGTATTATGAAACATTTATGAATTTAATTAAGGCAAGAAATCAAATATATGTTGGTACTCACAAGGTTTAAATGGATTTGATTATATTATTCATTTAATATAATTTTATTAAGAAATCATTTCAAAAGTAAAAATAACTTAAAATAGAAGTACTTGTATATTTATATTTTAGTGATGATGGCGTATATAATGAATGATAAAAATTAACAATCTTCTATCTAGAATTTTTTTATGCCCACAAATTGTGACCTATACTTTGTGGAACGTGGTCAGACTTATGTTTAATGTCTTGCTAATAGGATCCTTTAACATGGTCCTAGATAATATCTTCAAGAAGTTCTTAAATATATTCATCCTCTTTTGAAAAGCTGCTCAGAATGACAAATTAACGGTTATTTCTTCAGTTATAGCTCTAATGTAGGTCCGAAATGCTTTGCTGAAGTTTACAACCCCTTAATCGGCGAAGAATGATATCCCTGTTTGTGATCCGCCGATATCGTCTTAAACGCATCTTAGATGGCATAATATGTTTAAATTTCTTCAAATGGGACCAATTTTTCGGTACTACAGTCGGTTCTACTTTTAATAGAAACTAAACTAATATTTTTTTCCTTTGAATAAATCGCTGCCCGCTTTCTCACACAGATATGAGTGCGGTTGACGGTTTTTTTGGCTAGTTTAATTTCACATTATCTGTTTACTAACGTATACAGCCTGTAATCCTTATGATCGGTGAACAACATTTTCTGTTTATGAATATATACAGACTAAATATATCTAATAAATTATTTTATGATCGTGAAATCTTATATCGATATATAAGATATATCACAAGGAAATATGGCTTTCATGAATTTTAATAAAACGATTGAAATAACAACTATTGCAGTACATATAAAGTACTCCTGTGGTTATGAATCTTGTGAACCATGAGAATATTGCATCATAATTTTTGCAATTTCATAGCTAGTGAAACGAAGTGCTAAGTGAAATTGGAAATGATCTCTTCAATTTCTGTACCCAAATTAGAACTCGAATCTGTGCTCGGGTGTTCGGAGCCCGGTGCCTTATCTATTGAGCAACCGCAGAGGAAACGTTGACCGGTAATTAATTAACTTTAGAGACTTGAATCGAATTTCAGTTTAATTTTTTGTTTTTTATTTTAATTTTTTCTATTTTACTAATCGTCTTTGTATTCTTGTAGTTTTGTCTCTGATTGAGAACCATAGAGACTAGAGCTCGATTCCCAGTGGCCTAAAGAATATTTTCAATAAGAATGATGAATCTGGTTCGCTCATCCTCTTTAGGATAAGTGAGTAGCGAATATAATAAATGCGATTATACAGTTTATAAGGTTGCCTGGTTTATAAGTTTAAACGACGCTTGCTTAATACCTACATGGCCGATATCGATTATGTATCCAGTAAGGTTGCATTAGAAAACGAACTTTCTCAACGAAAGTACTTAGACTGATTATTGTAAAGATAAAAATCAAGTCCCGTTGAAACGAGCCGAATTAAACTTACGGCTAGCCGGCCTGAGTGCAGAACCGTGGGAACCTAGAACAAGTTCTCTACTGGAGTCGTTATAAAAATGTAATTAATCTAAGCACATCTACTTAAAAAACGGAGAGGACATAAAAAACTGGATTCTCTATCCAACGAAGGAGAAAATTCATTATTATTAGTTCCATCCTAATCGTCGGTTCGTCGGCATTTATCTGACGCCTTCCACCGGTAGTTTTTTTTCAAGAGGTTGATGGCACTGGACCCGAGTGTATTAGCAAATGAATGGGAATTGGTTTTAAATAAATAACTCGGCGGAGGATCCCGTTCCTCACAGCTCCGCTACAGTTATGCAAACTGCACTAACAGTTATCTCTAAAGGAAATTAGTAACTAATTCGTCTGGATTAGTTGAATTATGCGCATTATTCAACTTGGTGTTCTCCCTTTTACTGGATCTTGTCCCTTACCTTCCTTTTAGATTTAATAAAAAAATACTGGACTTCATTGGTATGCCCGTGTACAAATTACTCAGTCGGTATTTGTACAAGCAAGGCTTATGAACTTACCCACGCAAGCAGGAGTTTTTGCCCTCGAATAGGCTTTCTCGCATGATAACATTGTTTTTACAGTATCTAGTAAGCATGTTATGCAAAACAGAATTACAAGTTATTGAAATTTTGCATGAATTTTCAGTTTATGCGAGACTATGTTAAAAAGTTTCTTTCATTTGCATACACCGCTGGTAGGAATATATTTCAGCTTCGATGTAGATGTCAGATAGTTGCTAATGAAATGGAACTGATTTATCATTCTTGCAGATGATCACTGTGTAGTACTACTAAATCTGTCTTGAAGATCATGCTGTCATATGTTAGAAAAAGTTTTGGCTTGAAGTAGAAAATTTTAAAATGAAATCGTGACATCTTTATGCGAAGAGATTTATATATAAAATAGGGAAGGCATTGAATATTATATTAAAATACGTTATCCCACCTTGTTGACAAATTTTTGATCTTGGTTTAAAAAATTCCAATCAAGCATCAGTAAATTAATTAATATTTTCAATAATGAGTCAGTCAAACAAAAACTAATTTAATAGTTAAAAAATAATAATATAAATTATAAATGATTTTAATTGTATTTTTTTTTTTTTCTAGGTGAGTGCTTTGCATATCTTAACAATATAGATATGCATTATTAGCAAGAAATCATTGTAGCTTTCACCTAAAAAAGGTAATTAATTATTTTTATTATTCATATTTGTATATTCTATATTTAAATTGAATTTTAATATATTTTTATATTCTATATTTAAATTGAAGTTTAATATATTTTTTTTTATTCAAATTGAATTTTAATATAGAATTTTAGCCTAAAAGATCCAATTACAAAAACTCCAAACTTTCAAGTCCAAAATATTACGACTCATTACAAATGGAGCTTGATATGTGACTAAAAAAACTTTACATTCTGACTTACACCTACAAACAGTCGACGAACATATAATGACACTTTATCAACGATTTTATAATAACTTACACGGACATATGAACGCACTGATTAGAGATATGGCTACGGCCGACATACCCATTTCGGTGTAGGAAACTAAAAAGGTGCTGGATGAGAGATCTGCTTTGTTAACTATCAAAGGTGAGAGATTCAAGCCAAGGAAGAGATACTGCCGGGTACTATCCTTCCCCAACCCTCACATGTTATTGGTTCCAACAATTTTAGCCCATTTGCTGATTTTCGACATATTGTTGACTGTTGCAAATTGATATTTCAAGAGAACAAAAAAAAAATTGAATCTTATTTTACGCAACACAAAAATGCTTTTTATTGTTTACTATTATACACTTACTAAGCGAATAGCCATTTTATTTTCAAGCTTATTACGAAGAGACATCCTTACAAAATAAAATCAAGATATCAATGCTCCATTGTGGGCTAGGTGTACGAAACTAAAAAGGTGCTGGATGAGAGATCTGCTTTGTTAACTATCAAAGGTGAGAGATTCAAGCCAAGGAAGAGATACTGCTGGGTACTATCCTTCCCCAACCCTCACATGTTATTGGTTCCAACAATTTTAGCCCATTTGCTGATTTTCGACATATTGTTGACTGTTGCAAATTGATATTTCAAGAGAACAAAAAAAAATTGAATCTTATTTTACGCAACACAAAAATGCTCTTTGTTGTTTACTATTATACACTTACTAAGCCAATAGCCATTTTATTTTCAAGCTTATTACGAAGAGACATCCTTTCAAAATTAAATCAAGATATCAATGCTCCTGATAGTTTCAGAAAATAAAATTATCCATAATGACCTTACTATCCCATATTTGGCGATTTTGCCAGAAATAAATATCAATCCTTCTATTATAAACTACATTTTCAAACTCAATAGTTTCTCCTCTTGCTTCTCAATAGATTCTCCACAATTCTCCGAAACGTCAGAAAAGAAAATAGCCTCCAGACCTTTTGATATAGAACTATCATTTGAGTGCTACCTATCAATAGGTAGTTTATCAACTTATAACATTACTAATAGATAGTTTCTTCTCAAGTCACTGTCCTTTCTCACTGTCCTTATATCTATAATACTCTATATATCTATAATAGTTGTTAAATTAATTTTTAAAAAAGAAAGAAAGAATTAGATTGTTAAATTGGTCCAAAGCAATTATTATAATGCACATATGTTAAATTGATAGAGACGTTTATTTTTTATTTGTATAATATATCATATTATTTTGAAATTTCCTAAAGGATGTTGACAATGTACTTTGGTTCGTACGTCGCTTACATAAATAATTATCGAATATTCTAATAAGGTTAAATCTATGACAATGAAATTTTAAACTTGACTCTTTTCTTCATTACAAACATGTTTTTATTAGTGGTTTTTTTGTGTGACTGAGTGACTTATATATTCTAATGTACTCCAAATAGGGTATGGTAACCTAACTATTAGCTATATCCATTGAGGGTAACTGGAGATTTGATGCTTTCTCTGTAGTTAATTTGTGATCTCAGCGGTTTTTATTACGACTTTTTGTCAACAAATTACTGCCGGTTCGCCGAAATTATTGGATATCATTGCCATATCATATAATATCATTATACCCTTCCCCCGTTACAGATAAAAAAAATCGTAATTATATGAAATGGAAATTTCCAAATCATTCCAACTTGTTGTTGTGGTCGATTTCGATTAAAAGGGCCCAATCAACTATCGATATTTATCCTTGATTGCATTTCTGTCTATGGGACAGGTTCCGGGTCGGACGAACCATATTCCTTAAAGAGGGACCGAAAGCTGTTACAGAAGTTCTGTCAGCGGATGCCAATTAGTATTTTCTCCTCGGCTATTATGCGATAAACCAGTTGTCCGTTATCGACATTCCCTCCAGAGATGTCAGTCGGTCGTTAAGTGCGACGCTGAATACTGCCCGGAGTATTTGACCACCGTCCCGATGTAGATGGGTTCCGGGTAATGGCTTCTCCAGTCTCTTCACGGTAACGAGGAAGAAACGTAATCGGTATCTCTTAAAGGAACAATCTTTTGTTAATTATCATTTTCATTCGAGTTTGAAGAATGAGGAAAGTGTTTCTTGCTTTCTTCATGAATTATTCATCGTAGAATTTTATTAATTCAATCGAGAATCATTTTATAATTAGTCGTACTGCGTTTCACTTACGATAGTTATATACGTTAAAATAAAGAAATATAGGTGATCCGTCAATGTTATTTTATTTATTTTTTCAATCATTTTATCAAAAAAAGGAATTTTGAAAAATGTGTTGCACCTCGATTCGTTAGCCACTTCATACTCCTAAATTACTGATTTTTTTTTATGTAACTTTAGGAAACCAATTATATTAATTTGACGAGAAAAAAAATTGCAATAGGCACATGAAAAGTTTTATTATTTTCTTTGAATTTTTCAATTTATATTTTTACTGTGTAACATAAGAAAACGTTTCGTGATATTTGACCCAAACAATACTAATTTTTTGATAATTCCAACAAGTCCAATCCATCCTATGATACTTGAATTAGTCGATATCTATCGTAACATAAAGATTACTCTTCGCCGATGTTTAATATTTGTTTTTGTCTCAACAAAAAAAACAAAAAAAAAAAACAAGGTCTGCTTCTTACAATTAAATTGGATAATGTAAATTTTTTTTTTTACTTCAATATGGCTTTAATTTTATACAATATAATATTATATAAAACTTTATACTATAATAATTTATACTATATAATATTATAATACTGTAATAATATAATATTACATAAATAATTTTATATTATATAAGATAATATTATATTGGTCTTTGAAAAACAATTAACTAAAAAAAAAAAATAAAAAAAAAAAAAAAGAATTTAAAATAAGGTTGGTGAACGATATAAAATAAAAATAAAATAGTACACCCAGGAATAAACGAGACCACCTTGTTTTCACTTCTAGACAGATCCTATTTGCGGTTTGGTTACCCGCCTTTGAATTGACAATATTGAATCAGAGGATGTAAGAGCATCACGGAATTGAGTATGTGTTAAAAGCATCCAGATACTTATAAACATTGAATCACTTGCTGAGAAATACACTATAGATGACCCCCAAGTGAACACAAAGTGGAATTGGCTTCTGTAGAATAAAAATTTGGACACATTTTATTTCAACTAGCTAATGAATAAAAAATAACGATTAAAAAAAAAATTAATAGTTTGGTATTCGTGAATAATGAATAATATATTGTATGTTAAAAAGGAATGATGAATAAGATTATTTCCTGTTATGAAAATAACGATTAAACAATTTTTTCTTAAACTATTTTTTTGTATTCACAAATAATTTTTTAATTTGATTAAAAAATAGCTTTTTTCATGAATGAATTCTTATTCGATTATATTTATTTAATTTATCAATAGCATTCCAGAATCTAAATACAATTTATTTATCATGTTATTTAAAACATAAATTCAGAGATATATAATTTATACTTTTTATACGTATTTTTTTGTTTTCGATCAAACGTTGTACAGAGTATTAAATTAAATATTTATTTTATTAACTGAGGGCAATAATTTTCTGACATATCTTTAGAAAATTAGCCAATTAGTAGACATTGAGCGAGGCATTACGTATTCTTCGTTATTCAAAATAAAATAATACAATTTATTTCTTTAGACAATTTCACTCTGTGCTTCATTACATTACAAATATCAAAAATCACAAAATAATCAGTGCAATTACAAACAGCTCTGGAAATAAAAAACAATTAAGAATTCGATTAAATGAAGAAGTTAATCATAACTATAACAGATAATAAATATTTCCAATCGATCAAATAATGAGAACATCGAATAAACCAATAAAAGATGGTAATCAAATAATTATTCGTTGATGAATAAATTATTATTCGAATTATTCCAAAGTTTTGTATAGGAAATCAGCTCCACCCAAGCTTTATATTTATAATGATATTTAAATTATCCATGTGCTTCTGTAGCAATATACCTTCTATAAAAAACCCAGTAAAAAATAAATAATAATAAAAAAAAACATTATATCGTCTAACTTCAACTAAATCGATTTATTATTATTATTATTTTTTTTTTACTGGCATTTTATGGTTTATAAATTTTGATTCCTGAAATTAGATATATAAAGTTGAAAAAACTTATAAAAACAAAACATTATTTTCATTATGAAGTATTATATAAACATTTTGTTTTTTGAAAATTTAGTATTGATGTATCGCAAACAATAATACGATGCTTGATTTAATTGATACAGGCTGAGCCCATAACATCAAAGCCAAATCGTTATCTGCCGATCTGCCTTCTCTTCTGTCTTGGAGGCTAAGATTCCATCGAACCTTTTCTTTATAAAACGTTCTTTTTTATGAAGTTCTTCTTTTCTTTGTAGACCGGAGGCCACTTAGAGCTTAAATAACAATTCAGTAACAGTATACTCTTTAGGATACGAAGAGAGATAGATAATGGAAAACACTTCAGAACGAAAGAGCTCTAGAAAAATAAACAAGAAACGTTATCCCATAGCGTGGGGGGAGAGAGACAATTTCTTCCCAGTCACTAGAGCAAACAAATGAGGTATTAGGAATCTAATGAAAGTAGCATCGTCATGATAGCATCTCTCCTATCCCCGAGTGCCCCGGCTATCTTTAACCTCCTCTCGAGGACTAGGCCTAAAACATTTGTAAGGGTGGAGTCAGCGTAAGGTCGATATATCTCCACTCCAGAGGCCCTTAGTCTTGCCTAGTTGAGCTATCCAGGCTAGTCGAGGAGATCTATCATTAGGGATGTGTTAATTAGTAATACTGCTATCTTGGCTACAATGAAGTATTGGGTCCATTTGCATTAAGGACATGAGGGAATTTGTCAGCCTGTCTTCGCCTGAGCATATCTTACTAAACCACATAACGGGTGTGGATAGCTCGAATATAGTCGCTCGAGACGCAACATGCCATTACTCATTTTTCATATTGCTGTAATTTTGTTGTATTGATGGGGGATTGTGCTAAGTTACCAACGGACTTGATTTATGTTTACGCTACGGAAACTCAGCTTATATCCTACTATACTCCAGCTGTAAAATCAATGTCCTGTTTCCTCATGTAAATATTAATCCAGATATAATTGGAAGATTTCAAACAAAGCCACCAGTCTTTCAAATAGCAGTTAATTATTAACCATACAACGTTTAGCCAATTAGGAATCATCAGGTATGATAACCACAAAATCACTATAACGAATACTAGAGATAGTTCTCTCCAAATCAACAGCCCTATACAAATTACACAATTAGGGATAGTTCATCCCATTTCAACTGCCCTATATAAACTTACCAGATTGAGATAGTTCACGAGGTGAATGTAATAAAAACAAAATTTAACGTTATTATTTTTATTCAAAATTAGCTTCAATACTTTTCTCCCAACGCACAACAAGTTTTTTATCCCTTGTTCGAAGGAACTTTTTGGTTGTGAATCAATACATGAAAATTTTACCTCTTATTCTTTTTAATATATATTTTTTAAATGGTAGTCTATTTGAGAAGAGTCTGGTGAATATTGTGGATGTGATGGAAATTCAATTTTTAGATCATATAATTTTTTAATGATAACTGACTAACATGCTGCACTACGGGGTCTGAAAATTGAAGTTCTATCACATCCACCATGTTCACCTGACTTGTCTCCAACTGGCTACCTACCATTTTTAACAAACAAAATATTCCAAAATGAAAACGAGATAAAATTTTCATTTCTTCATTCAAAGCCAAAACATTCTAAGAACAAGAGAAAACCAAAGCAGGAACAAGTTTCTAAAACAAGAAAAATCCTGTTGGGTGTTGGGAGAGATCCATTGAAGCTTACTGAAGTTTTTTGTATAAAAATAATATCTAATTAGGGATTGATAAATTATTTGCCGCTTCTATAAATTTGTTTTATTGAAAACTAGTTTCGAATGTTATACATTCATCCTCAGTTCTAAAAAGACACAAGAAATTCAAAAATAAGCAATTCAAAATATAGTTTGTTATTATTATACATATTAAATTAGATTAATATAAATCAGTATAAAACATTTATGAATTATGAATTTAATTAAGACAAGAAATCAAATACATGTTGGTACTCACCAAGGTTTAAATGGATTATATCAAACAGAAAAGTTTGTACTGGTTTCTTCTCGCATTGTACTAACAATGAACGAGAGGTAGGCAGTATGTTTTTAGGTAAACGGTTTAAGGGTCAGGATTTTTTCCGAAATGCCGGTGAGTAATTAATTGTTTTTTCTGTTACAGATGGGAATAAATTTAAGATTGGACTATTGGAGATATTTATTTGGTCATTTAAGCAAAAATCTGGATTGGATTTGAAGGATTTTATTATTTCAAGTGCTTCATATATATATTTCATTTGAGACTGCTTTCAACGTGATGTATTAATTTAACTCCTGAGTCTTTGATGAATTTATGATTATTTTCATTTAAATGAATTGCAAAGTTGGAATTATCTGTCTTATTATTATATGCACGTATATGTTCCTTTAATCTCTGATTTAGCGATCTTCCAGTTTTTCCCGTGTATTTGGCTGCTCAACCATTACAATTTAGTTCGTATACTCCGCTTTTTTGGAAAGGGTCTATTTGTCTTTAGGAGAAGAGAAATATGAGGAAAGGGTTTTTCTAGTTTAAATGCAGGGTTTAATCCTAGTTTTTTGAATTAATTTCCTACTTTGATAGATATAGAGCCGTAATATGGAATCAAAACATAATGTTTCGGGATGGGCCTATCTTCGGGGATTGTTGAATTGATATCATTTATTGTCTTTTTTTGTTTTTTTAAAATATGATTGATAGTGGTTTTATTATACCCGTTCTTTTTTGCTATGGAATATAATTTTTCAATTTCTTTATTATAGTTCTTTTTATTTAATGGTATGTTCAAAAGACGGTAAATCATGTTATTAAAGGCTGCGAGTTTATGAGCTATCGGTCTGCTAGCACCATTGTTTATAACGACATCCGTGTGATGTTTGTTTTTTACTGAGATTTCTAAATCTAAAAAGTTTATGTTTTGTTTTTTTCTAGTTCTAAAAATAATATCGTTAAAGTTTGTTTTTCAATAATGCATTTTACTCTACCAACTGACATTTCATATGCTCCAACCCAATGTTTCACGTTGTGTTTTAAGAGACGGTCAGTGGGGTAGCCAGAAGGAAATTCAGGGAGTCTGGACCCCTCCTTCCCTCCGATATTACAAAATACTTTTACTTTTATCTGTAAAAAAAAAATTTTTCTAAACCAGTTTGAATGTTTTTTTATAAATGATATACGTAGGCATATAAAATATTAAATATAGAGAGGGCTGCCTTATATCTCCGTTTGGATTAGGTTTATTTAAAGTAGATCCTTTGATGGGATCCTACCCAAACTCCCCCTTCCGAAACGAAATCCTGGCTGCGCTACTGGAGACATTATTTAATTTGTTTTTTTAATTGAGCTACGTTTCGGTGTACTCAATACTTAATTTGGATGCATAATAATTTACCACAAATGAAATGAAATTTAACAAATCAAACTGAATTTAGATCTGCAAACTTCAATACTTTACTACACATAAGTAAATTTTCTCATAACCAGAGATGGATAGAGAAAATCTCTTGGTCACAGCTTCAATATTCTTCAAAGTGGGTTGTATCGATTCATGTATTAGTGAATCTGCGATAAGGTTCCTGTTTTAACCAAGTCTTTGATGGAAAATACAATTGTGTTAACTGAAAACATTTGAATTTTTTGGATTTTCAAGTCCTTTAGTGTATGTAGTTACTCATTTTTAAGGTAAAATAGTGCATCTACAAGTCCATTTCAAGATACTTAAATAATTCAAGATACAAAAATTTTACATGGATAAGCAATAAGATACATATATTAATTTGTAATGAAATGCACCAATTTTACTTGGAAGAACGATTATCATGTATTTAGTTATTTTCTTATCCTTAAAACTTTTCAAAGGTGGATATGGAATTTAATTAATTTTTTTTCTTACCATAAAGAAAAGAAAGATCCGTTTTCTAAATAAATTCGCAAACACTCACTGCATTGACTTTACGAAACGTTTACTCCATTATGCAAATATTATTAGTTCTAAACCAGTCTTTTAAAAGAGATTCTGCGTTTTATAGAGGTTTTATGATACTGGAAGCAGATTGTAATGATTCTATTAAAACTTATTTTTATAGAAAGAAATAAACGAATTTATATGTTATACTTTCATCAGATTTTTTTTCCATTTATGGTAAGAGTCTCAAATCATTTTACTTTGATTTAAAAGTGATCTAGTGTTCGTATGGTGTTGTTCAATGTGAATCAGTATGTGCAATCAGTTAATCACTTCTAAAAATTCTGTCATAGGTCTTCGGAAAGGTTTTTCTGAATGAATTGTTCTGATATAATTTTAAATGTATTTTTAGAATAAAATAAAGATCTTGATAATGAACAAAAAGTCCGAAACATAGACCAAGAAAGATTATATGAAGAAGAAATTTAAAAAACGATTTGAATTATACTTGAAGATGTATGATTATTATGAAGCTCTTTTTACCCTTGGAGAATTAATGACTTCTAACTTATTACTGAACAATAACATATATATTGTTTTGGAAGCTAATGTAAAAAAAAAATATATATGTAACTAATAATGATTTATATTTTCTTTATCAATAGACCCTATCAATATCCTTTAATGCATTAAAAATACAGTAAATACAAGTAATATATTAAATTGCAGTATTTTCTTGAAAAGGGGTCGTTCATTAATATAAATAATTTATTTTAAAAAATATTGCTTAATGCAGTTATTATTTAAGAGCACTATATTCAAAGGAGTATTCCGAATTGGAATTGTTTTTTATATAGTTTAAAACATTTTAACTGTGCCATAGTTCCTGTTTGTCCAGATATTGAAAAAACTTTTCTTTTTTTTTTTTTTTTAGTAAGGTTGTGCCTTAAGCTTTCCAAATTCTCTGTTCGTATCATTTCTCAGGATCGGATTAAACCAAAATAAAAAAAGTTTGTATAGAAAAAAATGTATTTAATCAAGCAATAATAAGTAATACTTCAGCTCTAAAAAAAAATAAGGAAAACCCTGTCCAAATAGTTCTTGGTTTACTTCGATTTACCAAAAAACAAAGCTTACGAAAACTTTGAAATTAAACTAAGAATCAACAATGACAGTAATATAAAAAGGCTTTAGTTCGTTTTGATTATTGTTTAAATCCAACTTTTGTGCATAGTTCTCATTACTTTGTTCACTGTCACTGTTCACTGGACCTATTCCTCCAAGGTTAAAATTTCTTTTTGGGTGATGCATGTTGAATCCACTCCTCCGTAATATTTGTCAGGCCATTTGAGCACAGTACTGACCACGATTTCATTCAAGAATCAGTAACGGTTTTTCATTTCATCAGTAACCTTTCCCTTCATTTGCTATTTGCTATTTGCTATACAAATTGTAGTAAACATTACGAACACGAAGGAAAATACGCCAATATTTGTTATCTTGACTCGAAAATCGTTTTTTATATGATATAAATATAGTTTCTACGCGACCTTTCATGTGTAATTTAGTTTCTTCAGTGCCCTGGCATTGCCTCGATTATTCTTGGAGTAATTGACCAGACAGGCTTCCAATCCCCCATCCCCAGGAGCAGTGCTGTCAGTAACCTAGACTCCCTAATTAGATGTGGGCAGAGTCCAGGGTTAAGATGGAACAAGATAGGGGAAACAGAGGCCTTCGCCGACCTCGATGCAGGTCTTCAATGTCTTGCCTCCGCCAGTAGCGATCCATGATTTCTCCTCAACATACACAAACTGATTCATCTCGGTACTTCAACTCGTGATCCTATCTCGCAAACCGTTTTACATAATTCTGTCACGTCGCCATTAAATCGTCGTTCATAATGGTTCCGTGGATGCACTTGTTTGTCCGCGCTGCTGACCTCAGGGCTCAGTTCGAAAGGAAGGTCCTTATCTCGCATCTGACACCGTTTAGTGCTTGTTAAGGCTGAGTCTGTTTCGCTCGATAACAGTTTACGATTTCACCGAATGGACAATGCAAGTAATTATGAATACCGTTATATTCCCGAACCAAGTATAAATATGTGACCAAAGCAAATTCAAATTTATTAGACAAAATGTGCTTTAGGGCTTAAAAAATAACTTGAATTCATGGGATATCTTGCTCTTGCGGGTTGCTAAATAAATTTTGTTTATAAATATACTCATTAATTTTAAAGGCAAAAAAAATGCAAATGGTATTAATGAAAAAAATATTAACAAAACTGAAATCGTTTATCAAATTGATATTGTAGACTTTACAAGTACAGCAGTTATAATAATATTCATACTTGTTATATTGGGCAAACTAAACGAAATTTGAGAGATAGGATTAGTCTACACAAAAGTAATTGTAATTGTAAAACGACTGGCCTATCTATGCATAGCTTGGAACGCAAACATAATTTAGATTTTTATGGGATTCAGATAATATCTTAGAAAATAATAATAACAAATAAAAATAGTTGAATCCATATATGTATATATATATATATATATATATATATATATATATATATATATATATATATATATATATATATATATATATATGTAACTAAAAACTTCAATAGATTCTGTAATTTTAAATCTGACACTTATAGTTTGAATAATACTATGAACATAATTACTAAATTAAAGTTTTAATGTATAAAGATAAATAGTTGTATTATTTGTAGATATAATACTGTATTTTTGTTATTTTTTTTTGTAAATTTGTAAGTTTCATAATATTAACTACGTAGTGAATGTTTTTACGTATTAAACTTCTAAGTGGATTGGTTGATCCTAACCTGATGTTTATTTTTATAGCTGATGTATTTGACCTGTTCCAGATCGGACAATAACATATTATTATCATTATTATTTGTGGCTTAAGGTAAATGCATTATATTTTATATCGTATGATAGTTCACTACGTTTTTGAAAGACTAAAATAAGAGCCTTCTTAGATATGTCTGAGGACGGCCGAAACGTTGAATATTAAAAATAAACATTTGATGAAATAATTTCAGCCTTGTATATTAGTATATTATTTCCCATTTACCTGGTAAAAAAAATTATTATAACTATAGAGATCACAGTACTTTCATATGCATTATCGATGCTGACACATTGGTAAGTACGTTAGCTTTAGATAAATAAATAGTTTTTATTATCGTATTTTAAATAACAAAAATATTACAGTGTTTTCACAATTGTAATTATTAAAATTTATAAATTAAAAACCGGTAAAGCATTAGGTCTAAATAAGTAAGGATAAAACAAAATATATGGTTGTTAGTTGAAACGACGGTCATTTCGTTGAGGAAATAAGTATTTGGGGTCTACAATTACAAATAAAATACTTATAATTAAAAAAAAAGTGAGATTAAGGTGCCAAATACTTGTTACTAATCAGTTACAAAATTACGTAGTTCCCATAAAAGTCTGTTTCCAGAAACGTAAAAGTTAGAATTTTCTAAACTATTGTCCTTCCTACTATATTCCATGGGTGCGAAGCGTAGCAACTTACTTTGAAGGAAGAACAACGGCTTACGGTCTTCGAGAATGAGGTTCTTCGCAGAATATTTTTTGGTCCGAGGAGTGATGAGCCCACTGGAGAATAGCGGAGCTTACACCCTGTTGATGAATTAACAGTATCTTGACTGTTGAGAAGGACTTGTAAAGTTTTTGGGCTTAGTAACGAACGAATCCTATCTATAAAATGTTAATTAGCGCTGCGCCGACCGGTAAACGTCCGAGGGTTAGACCGAAACGTAGGTGGGAGGATTGTGTTTAGGCTGACCTTGCAGATTTTGACGGCGGTCGGTGGACGGTGGTCTGTAGACAGCAATCAGTAGTATCAGAATTCCGGTTCCCTAAGCCTTTTCGTATTATTAAAACTTATCATATTACTCTTTTCATGAATCTTTAATGCTCTGAGGACAAAAAATGAAATAAAAGTAAAATCCTTGGCCAGTCTTTTACATACATACTTGTGAACATACGTATACAATTCCTTGTAAGATTATTTTTATAACTTTATTCATTATTCGGAAAATAATTAGTGAAAATCGAACTCACGTCTTTATAATAGAACGGACAAGTCTCAGGTTAATTCACTGCAGATGATGTTAAAATTTAATTGTTTTTAAAAGTAAATAATTTATTCTATTGAAATTTCATAGAACATTCTTTGAATTAATTACCATAGGTCTAAAAATGAAAATCAGTCTTTAATTGATTATTAAAGTTGTCCTAAAGCATGTTCATTAAACGACACTTTTGCAAGCTCTCGATAATTGCTGTAAAATTAGAAATATTAAGATATCAAAAAGAATCAGAGTAATCATCGAGTGTCATAATATTAAAAAAAAAAAGTTCAAATATTTGTATTCTTATTAACATATCATTAATCTAAGTTATCTCTTTACTACTCTTTAATTTACTGGAAACAGTAAAATCATTGTTTTAATTACATTATTATCCTATTGAGATGGCTCATTTAAAATATTACACACTAGTTTAACCTAATCAGGTTCTTATTGGTATTTAATGATTTTTTTTTTTAATTTATGTAATAAGTCTTTTAATTAAAAAAACAAACAATTAAAGTTTATATAATGATTTTAATACATTTTTCTTATTTTTATGTTTTTGTATTCATTTTTTTTTCGTTGAGGCCTGCCTGCTAAGTACTACGTAACAATTTCAATTTTTCGTTCTGTGTTTATTCTTCTTTCGCTCCTTCCAATATTCTCTCATTTCCTCTTGTCTTATTGTCCTTTCCTTTGTCCACTTTGGATCGGGTCTCTGTTTTGTTATTCCTTGGAATTCCTCAATTTTGAAAACATTTTTTTGTATTTTACGTATAAACACTTACAAAGATAGGATTAATTTACAAGTAAAATCGAAGCAACTTTTATCCAAGTTATCGTTTTATGATTAATAGAATCTTAACTGTCTTTAACTCTTACATGGAAGAATTTTCAAAACTGATTCCGTTCTTCATAACTCTCAATTAATTTTTTTTAAATTTTAATTAAAAAAATAATTTATTACCATTTTTCTCGTATTTTAAATAAAAATTACTTATGGGAATCTAGGTGATTCTCCAACTTGTTAATTGTTTACATGGACCAATTAAAATATTTTTTCCATCTTCGGTCGTGATATTTTATTTTTAATGTTTTGATAAGGCAATTTACTACAATTTCGAGTATATTTTTCTGTTATTACTTTTTTATTGCATCATATAAAAAAATATCGTTAAAAATTCCACGCCAATAGGGTATAAAAGAACAGATCTGCCCATTCTAGGTTAGATTTATTGACATTTCTCCTTAAGAACAGTTTAATTTATGATTGTTTCACAAAAAAGTTGCTCCATAATATTGTTTATTTAATGAGGAACTCTTAGGGTTGCATTCCATTGGTATGCATCTGACGTTTTAATTTATCCCGTTGTCTATATTGAAGGTATCGGCAGAAAAAGAAATATATGTATATATTTAATCGTACCTCCTTTCATGGCGGAATAAATATAAGAGATATATGACAGATAAAAATTATGTTAATGAAAAAAATATATTATTTATTATCTAGTGAAAAACGCTTAGGTATGATTTGCATTAAAGGATAGCAGTGCCACATATAATAATGTCCCTATTAACGCATTAATATTCCGAGTTGGTTCGATAAAAAGCGTTAGGCGGCCGACCTGGAAGTTGACGGGGGTAAAAAATATAATGCCTTCTGAAAAGGCAATGGTCGTTCGAGCTGGAAAAGTTTTTGATACACTTTTTCAAGCGCCTTCAGGTATGCCACTTTCACAGCCTTATAGCTTCGTAATAAGTTATCAGTTTCTTTTTTTTATACGATGAAGTTCAAATCTGAAAATATTTTCAACGCATCTTTGTGGTACCTTTATTAATTTTATCATGTTTTTGTTTTTTATGGTTCACATATCATTATTCATTAAGTATCATAATTAGGATTGCTGTTATCTCGAAGATCAACTTCTCTTTATTATTAAAAGTATAAAAAGGGGTCCGATTCTGTCACTTAACAGTAATATTTTCTTTCTTTCCAAATGACGATGCTTTTAAATTTTTCCTTAGGTTTAGTTATTTATTGAATTTTATTAATTATTATAAGAATATTAATACGGGAAGCGAAAAGTATTAGAAAAAAACAAAAAAAAAAACATTCCCAACGCGTTCCCTCGTTTAACCTCGTTTATTCTACTCTCGTTTGTCTGGATCTGCGGATTATCAGGATCAGATTTTTAGACATTTTTTATTTAATTTTCTTATAAGATAATAATATTCTATGATAGCAAGAACGTAACTATATATAAAAACGCCTAATGTTCGCTTTTTAGTTTGATTCAATGTACAATTTCTGCATATATTGTACAATAAATCATGGTAATAAAATGCTTTTTGTGGAATTTAAGAAGGGCTTACTAGAGTGCCCCAGGACGTTGACGTCGATTAACTATAGTTAGTAACTATCATAGTTACTAGTTTTAGATAGTTTTATTAACTATGTTTTATATTTACTCATTTGAGAATTTTCTTTTGCTTACTGGCCATAGATCCCTAATTATCCGTATTGCTTTTGGTTCCAGTTAGTCCGGATTAACGAGGTTTATACTGTATCAACTATAATAATGGCAGCTCTGAGGTTCGATCCCGATAACGCCAACACTTACTAACCCCAGTCATAAACCAAATCTTCAGTACTAACACGATTCTCCCATCTACGTTTCGGTCAACATCTAGACATGGCCGCTGTCAGCTAACCCCTGGGTCGGGACAAAATAATACAGCGGGCCCCCTCCAACTCTATATTCCACGTGTTTTATTTTTTTCGGTAATGTTAATGTATGAATTAAGGTTTAATAAAAACGAAACTTATTGATACATGACGGTGTATCCACTCTAGGCAAACAGCGTTTGCCAAACATTTGGTCTGAATTTCAGCAAACCATGTTTGCCGCTTTCTTAATGTGTTTGATATTCAAACAAACATCTAGTTTATGGAAATATAAGGCGTCGAAATTTTTGTTGGTTTCCATAATTACGCTCCTGAACCGAACATTCTAACAATGCTTGCCACTATCCACGTTTTTCGTTCAATTGTATCATTTTTTGAAGTTGTTTTCAGTGTGATTTTATGGTTAAACAGAATATTTTCAAAATAGAAGCATGTTTTATTTTTTTTACAATATGAATAAGGATATATTGAATTTTATATAAAAAATCTATAATAATCATCTCCAATAATAATCTCTTGCGGCTCTAGAGCCCTCACTCAGTCTCCACTGGCTTTCAATACCATTGGGGCGACTGGAAGAGAAGCTGTATATCTTTTTATGTATCACTGGCCCTGTTATAAATATTAACAATTCAAAATCTACGTTTGACTTTCTTGTAAAATTTCTTAACAATCACACGACCGTCAAATCACCACCACTGTACTCATAACGTCGTGAAAACAACCGTCTTGGCCAGCGCCGACCAGGACGAGACTTCTCCATTAAGAGATAAGCTGCTGCAATGCTAGCCAGGCGACGGTGATTCAAATCACACTTCACAATACTGCTTTTACTATTGTTTCATTCCGAACCCCAATTACTTGCGGGAGAAAGTTTTTTTGAATCAGTTTATAAAACTAATGTTTGGGCTAATACGAAATGTTCTTCAATTCTGTACATCAACCAACATGTTTGCCTATTATTTATCTAGTCTCCTTTATTATAATAACAAGAGTTTATTATTTTACATAAAATACAACCTAATTTATTTTAACAAAATTACTTAATAATGATAGTATAATTTATTAATAATAATTACTTAAGGAAAATGTCCATGATACCTTACACTAGTGGAGTTTGAACTATTTTTTATTTACAACACTCATTCGCAACTTTTTTTTGCTAAAGTTTGAATAATCGAGCCAAAATTCTGTATTCTTTCTGACCTGGACTCAATAGACAACACTTTCTTTTCTGTTTAAACTATAAACAACACACATACTTATAAATTAGACTGAGCTGTCAGAGTTGATTGCTAATATATATTATAAATTGAAATAATTGCTTTTGTTTGAATTTATTTGTTTTAAAAACTTTTTGACTATATATATTTTTAATCAACTCTTATCGGTTCCGGACACATGGGATCCCCCCTCTCTCTGACAGCGGTCCGGCATCTGGGACGTTTAACTGTCGGTTCAGTGCCGATTTCACTATTTGTTTCTTATCTCAAAAACTTCACGCCCATTTCAGTCGTTGGGATATCACTCCGATTACATTTATCGGGCTTAGAGATATACGAGTATTCAGGCAATTTCGTGTTGTTAAGATGCTCATTAGTCATTTATTTAATTTTTGATACCTTTATGGAAGAATGTACACTGGTCTATCAGAAGCACGTGCCGTACTCAATGACTATTTGTTCTTCTGGTGTAACTGTCGGTCGCTACCAGTAAATTCTAAATGAAATTTGAAGTTAGCGCGCAAAAAAGTTAATTTTTACTAATGATCTTTAATTTTATATTTCTCATATCTTAACTCAATTTCGAGCGTTAAATTAGTGCGTTTTTTTTCTTTTTGGTATCGTTTCGCTTCATTCTCATTTAAAAACTGGAAAAATGAAAAACTGGTAGATAAGTAATGGAGTTAGGCTTTTGAATTGTTCAGTATTGACCAACATAACTCATAGAGCCGGTAAAAATTTGAAGAATCATTCAAATCCGCCAAATTCTCTTGAACATCAGTGTTGAAATGGAATGAATATGTTCGAGTAAAGTGGGATTTAGACGGAACTACAATAAAAATTAAAAGTTGTGACATTGAAAGAACCATCACTTCCTTTTCATCTTCGAAAGTTGATGGTAAGTTTGATTTTCTTCCCATTTTTTATGCACATAAATAATCTTTTGAAAAAATAGATATAGTTAAACAAACGTGAAATTTTTAGTCAGGTTGTGCAGAATTTCTTAGTGCCCATGCATCAAATAGATTCCTCATAATTATTATTACTTTAGGAAACTGAAAGAAACTTTATTTAGGTTTTACTAGCAAAACATAAAATTGATATATAAATAATTAAGGAAATAAATAAACAAGGAATAACTATTGCTAATAAATCATTTATTATTACACAATTTGTGTCCTCAAACAAGTAGGGACTGCTTTAAGTATCACATAATAAACGGCATTCCTCTGTTCTGAAGCGACATTTTATTTGTTTTATGATCATTCAAATTAAAATTTTTTAAATTTTTTTGTACGATTTTTGTACAGTCCTACCAGCCTGAGTGTACTGCCGGAAGGACACCCAAATGAAAAAGTCTGGCGCTGCTGGCAGGACGAAAAGAGTTTTGACTCCGATGTACAAAAGTACTTTACTTTAAGAAGGATCTTACAGCAGGACGGGAGCTTGCACGCTCTATAATTAAGGAATTCTTTTTTCCCTTTTCGTTTCGCATGCGTAAAGATCAAGAGGAAGTCTAATAGTTTTGAAAATTCTTACTTTCCGGTTATTGGACAGCTAATGCCGACTAAATAATTTTGCGACAGAAAAATACCATGGATTTTCTTCTTTAATGTTGTTTTTATTCCTTCTCGAAATTACTTTATTTTAATTATTGTAGAGCCTAGTTACCTAAACCCCTCCATATATTCAAACGTATTCCTCTGTAGGTGTGGATATTAGTCATATCTTAATTACATTCCTAAATAAAAAAAAACTTCTTCCAAGTAGATCAGTATTGCTTGTTCACCATTTCTGTTGGTTATATATACGAGAATATGTATATAGTTCCATGGATTTTAATAAAAGTGATGATGAATCTTTGTACACTAGTTCTTAACTTTCCTCCAACTTTGCGTCAAATCTAACGAGCTGTTTTTGAAATATAGATGTGCTGAAGAAAATACGTATATATGCCGAAGATATGAATTTAGAAAAAAATTATATGGGGCCATCCATCCTCATCCGCACATCGATATTAATCCGCACAATTCCTGAAAATTCTTCAAAATCCGATTAACTGTAGCAGTTATGCCCGTCAAATGGATTTGTTTTGACAGACAGAAAGACACGAGACCAAATTTGCTCCTTAATGTGTTAAACGTAAAATATAGTGGGGAAGCAAAATGATATCTATATCCCTAAGTTATATGCAGTGACTCTTCTAGGTCGCTGATGATTGGATAAATTATTCCACATATCTTGATCATCAACACATGATATAAATTAGAAATCATTTATTATACTTTTGAGCTCAACCATAGAATTTCTCAAGAGTAGGTTCCAAAGAGATGATCATTTTTAGTTTTTAAGTAGTAACATATGACATATAACAGTAGTTTTTTCATAATAACATATTGAACTGAACGAACTCTTAATCATTATTTCGTAATAGGTTATATATGATCCTCTAAGGACAAAAAAAAACCGTTCTATTACTTTTTTTACCCTATAATATTTTTTTAACGATTGGCCTATAAAACTAATGTCTAAGTTCTGTGACAAGAGTTCCTAACCGTAGCATATCAAGTTCGAGAATAGCCCAAGTGACGATCACCGAGGCAGAGAAAGGTCATGGACCCCTTCGTACAAGAGCAAGAGAAGGGGCGTTCTAACGCAGAGGCGATCATTTAGCGAGTGATTGCATCGTTCAGTTTGGTCGTGATCTACGGCGCAATGTTATACACGTGGCTTTGCCTAGGAACATGAGTTTCCTTCTGGAAGCTTGCGAGGCAACTCTTTGTAGCCTACAAAATATATTTTTTGAAATTATTTATATAATCTCAAGAAAAGTTACGAACAAAATTATGGATCGTTCAAAAAATTAATTTTCCCCCGATAAAATTGAGAAAACAAAATTGATCAACAATTAGTAGTCATCCATTCTACGAGCAATGTGTCGCATCGCATAATGAATCAGATTCCCGATTAATAATATTATTCGGTTACTACCCTAATTATTCGGAGATGAATAGACTACCAAGATTTGTTCCATTGTAGATTCAGCCGATCTAACACTTTGCTCTTACTCAATTTTTCTTTTTTGACTTTTGATTAAAAAAAATCATTTAATTAAATGAAATTCATAACTGCGATGAAACTGATGCAGTTTATTCCGTGTTAAAAAAAAAATCAATTCATAATTGTTAATTGATTGTTAACAAAGACCTTTTGGGAAAATAAAGAATTGAAATTATATTTAAAAAAAATAAAATAAAAGTCAACAATAAAAGACAAAAGTCAATAGGAGGCAGCTGAGGCACATACGTTTAAGCAGCTTCTTCTCTGATTTCCAGGCTGCAGGAAGAAAGATATACTTTGCACATGTGGTTTAGAATGAATATTGGATACTGGATAGATAAGTGAAAATTATATTTTATATTTACGTTTTGTATTGATCGATGCTTACTTTGAAATTTACCACAGTTCTTGTAGAATCGTTCTGAGTATTTTTGTCTGTATAGTTTAAATTGTATGATTATTTGTAAGTTTTGCAAAATTGTGCTTCGGAAGAACATAATGGTTTCAGTGTAGAGTTTTGTATTAGTTTTATGTTTATAGGGGATTGATTGTCATGCAATGCGTCAGTAGTCCATATCGTTGATTAAGTTTTAGCCGTTTAAGTCTAATATGTGTATTTCAAGTTAGTACGCGATTAAGTCCAAGATATTATATATTCAAAAACGTTGCTGGTATGGTTAGCAACCATATAACAGCGTAATCGCCAATATTTCATTAATATGGATAAAAGTGTATCTTCCTTTTTTTATTGTTCTGTTTTGTTATTATTTAACTTTTACCGTTTTTTATTACAGAGTTTATCCATATTTGTTTATACAGTGTATTGACGTCGTTTTTTGAAAAAGGCTTAAGCGCCAAAAATTCGAAACTTAGGTTCCAATTGATTCTGGGACGTAAACACCACCTCTATCGATTTCCACTCACGATATATCGAGAAAAAAAATTGGAAATGGTCTAAAATAGAATATTGATGACGTAATAACTAAATACTAACGACTCTCAATCGTCATTCTGGCCTTAACCAGTGCTAGAATCCTTTAAAAGATACTGTAATTATAAAGGTTTTGCCAGATTAATAAACTTCTAATCTATACAATAAAGAATAAAATATAAAAATATTGTAATTTGGGAAAAAATTGTTTCATGTGTTTCCTGTAAAGTTTGCTAAATGGCGCTAGTTTTGCGTAATGTTTGTCCATATGAATTTCATTTTATTCCTATTTAGGTATTTAATTTTTAAACATGCATAATTTGAATTTATGTATTTATATACCCTTCAAATTTTAAAATATTTTATTTATATATTTTCTTTATACATTTCGAATCCATCGTTGTCCATTTTCAAGTCACTTTTATTTACAAAAAACGTAAATTAAAATATTACATATCATATTATCTACTATTATTATCAAAATTATCAATCTTATAAAAATATTATGTATAATATACTATAGCTCGTCCACGTTTCGATGGCATATCAAGGGCGAACTCATGTGGCACTAACAAGCAAAGGGCACAGTCAATGGGACACCGATTTCAACCAAATTTTTTGTGGTGAAAATGTTGGACAAGTGTGTCGGCGTTCGTTCCAATGGGCCGTAGTAGCCGAGAAAAAAAATAAAACATACTGAAAGTACTTTATTTTTTATCTCGAGTTTGAAAAACGATATCGACGTATTTTTTTTTCACTAAAACATTTCTTTTTTAGTGTATATTAAATGAAAAATACTAACTTTAAGAAAAGACTGCTTTTTGGTCAAATAAATTTTTTTTTAGATAATTGGATCTACTAGCCTTATAGATTTTTTTTCACCAAAAACTATTGACAGATTTTGATTCAGCGCACCAAAAAACCTTTATGTTGAAAATATTATCGAAAACAAAAAAAAAATTTTTAGTTTCGAGGTGGTTCAAAATTTGTAAACCATGAAATAACGTTTCGATTTGAAGCTCTGTATCTCTTCTTCATTTTATTCGATTTCGATTTTTTTGGATTCGTCGAAAAGAGGGAAGTTTCTTCTTTACATAAATATAAACAGCTACTGCGTTATCGAATATGCGCATACTGCATTACAGAAGGTGTGTGTAAAAAAATGTGATTACGAAATATATAAAAAATTGAGTTTTTTCCTGGATAACGTTGGTTCTAAAATATGTAGGAAGGCCATAGATAAAGCAAACCGCGTAGATTAAGAACCTTCACAGACGACCAAAATTTGGTTTGAATTGATCAAAGGGTTCCTGATTTGTGGAAAATATTTTAAATCTTTAAAAAAGTTTAAAGGGTACCCCCTTGGTGAAATGTTTTGTCAAAAATTGTATTTATAGATCCCACAAAAATTAGAATATATAGGTTTTTCAGAATGCTAAAAACAAATATGACGTCAGTTTTGATTAAAAAAATTCTGTTGATATACTTCTCTCCGTAGAGGAATTGTGTTTTCATTACATATAATTCGATAGAACCTTGAAATCGCTATAAAACTTAATTTAAAAAATTGGATAACTATAAAATTTGTAATACTTATAACACCTTGAACCCGACCATAAATTTTCAAATTAAATTTCAATTTACTATAATATCCTGAGTAAGGCCGAATAGCCGTGAGGATATATAAAGAGAAAACATCCATGAAACGTTGATGTTGTTATGGACAAGTAGAGTGAACATTGAATTCAATTTTTTTTTGGATAGTCAGAATTGCTACTTACTATGATTCATTATAAAACTTCCTAGAGTGTTTTAAAAGAAAAAGAAAAATCTTTTTTCTTGTTTCGTTTTTTAATTTAACTTTTTTTTTTCCTTTTGTATGTATATTAATCATCAATTTGTAATTCAATAGATTTTAGACCTTTTTACATTTGTATTCGTGTGTCAAAGACAAATAAATAATATTTCACAATGCTTTACTAATTTTTAATTATTAATTTCAGTCTTTTTCTCCCACTTTGCTATTTATCAAAAAACTATTAAAATAAACTGATCTTTATGTCTAATCCTCTTCTATATTACATTGTTCTAGATAGCCTAGGTTTTGTTTATTTTTAGTATGGTTAAATTTTTTTTTTCAATTAAACTATTTGTTATTTTACACTTGCACCTCGGCTGTACTGGTAATGGACATTGGACTTTCATGGTTTTTCGATGTAGTACTGGAGCCCTGACAAATAGTAAACTCTTGCTATAGAAGACCCGAAAGTATCTGTTACGTAATGGCCTTATGGCATACTTTTGGGACTTTTTTTTCTTTTCTTAGTTGTTTCTACATGTTAACGCGCTGTCAATTAACCCTTGAGATAAATATTCATTAGCCTAAAACACCTCACTTTATCAGCCTCAAATGCCAAGGGCCCGGCATGAAATACTCCGTGCTTGACTTATCTGATCCCTTTCGGTGACTTGATGGAACGCGTTAATCACCTCCTTGATTTAGTTTCGGAACCGTTTCCTATTGATCTAGCCCTATTTGGGTTACTATTTGGACAGGAGTGAAATAGGACCGGATAGAAGTCCTCTAGTCCAGAAGACGAGGGAAAGGGCAGTTCCCACGGAGTGCCGCCCATTGAGCCGGCGGACTGGTTTCATTCACTACTCCACCCTATCAATTACCTTACTTGCGAAACAGCTCTCATCGCTATTACAGCTCATGTTCCGGCTTAATTCATGACATTATCCCAAGAGAGTGTGGTCCGTAGCTTGGTGTTTTCGAGTGCTTAGTGCTTTCGATGCAATCACTCCTGCAATAAGTTTGAAACTGCTAATTCGATTCCACATTAGCCATGGGAAAACGTATTTTCTTGGTTACTTTTCTTTAAACCATACTTTGAAGAAGTTGGAAACAGTGTTCAATTTTACCTTAAAAGGATACTACTTCTCCTGTTGTAGTAAGTATAAAGAAGATCGTTCAGATTAGTAGCGTTAGTTAAAATCGTTTTTATTATAAATTATTTTTTTAGGAAATGCCTTATTTTGGGATTTAAGAACGACGTAGTAATGAGGTTAAAGTAATGTATAATAAGCTCACCAATTGTCTCTGAATAGAATCAATATCTTAAAAATATTTTTATATGTCAATATTTTTTTTATATTTTAAAGAAACTTAGTGGGATGGCTTTATATTTCTATATATTCCATTATTTCATATCACATGCATTAATTTTATTATGTTTACTATTTCATAATAATAATGACAATTTTAAAGCTCAAAAATAAATTTTATGAATATGATTTAAAATAAAACAACTATCTAAAATATATAAGATGAGTAGAGAATAATATTCATAGAATAAATTATTATCGAAGAGAGTATGCCTAAAGATAAACGACATATATTAATACGGCATTATTAAAAATTACATTTTTTTGCTGTTGGCTGAGGAACGGGTTGCCTTAGTCTTGAAAAAGCTTATCAATTCTCATAAAAGAGAATCATATAATAAATTATAAATTTATTTAGTATTTTAGAAATTATTTATTTCCTCCCAATTCTTTTTTATGTCCAATTCATGGAAACTCAGTTCTGGAATGGCTGTATATTATATATTCCATTTTTTTATATCACGTGTATTTTGATAACTTGATTATGCCTTAATAATTATTAAAATTTTAAAGCTCAAAGAATTTAGATTAGTTAAACGGAAAGTAACTTTTATTTATTGACAAATATTACAGTCTGTCACATTCGAGGTCAACAGGAAATATTTATACATGTACATTCTTATCTTATTTATAAGAAAAATAAATAAAAATAAAATAAGGAAGATATATTTAAAATTTGGAAGATAATTTTCAATAATAAGTTAAACTAAAATAATAATAAAAATAAATGAAAAGAATAATACTAAAATCTCATCTGTACAAAAAATATTTATAAAGTAAATAATTATTGAAGAGAAGGTGAGTAGTTATAACAACTCAATACAATCTTGAATGCATACAAAATAGAAATAAAATCTTTTTAAATTTATTTATCTATTTGTTTTTTACTCTTGGATCAGGAATAGGTTATCTTAGTCCTGGAAAAGCTCATCGATTCTCCCTAAGGAGAATAAAATAATAAATTATAAATTCCAATAATATTTTAGAAATGAAATTTCTGTCGATTTCTTTATTATTTTCCATTTTACAAAAACTCAGTGTAGTGGCTTTATATTTCTGTATGATTCATTATTTTATACCATATGTATTTTAATCCAAAATTGAATATTTCATAATAATTGTTATAATTTTAAGTTCGAAAATATTATATTGAGATGATTTAAATAAAAATGAGTACAACTGAAAACATATCTTATCAGTAAAATAAAATAAGTATTGAAAAACGGTTATATTGAAATACCAACTTAATATATAATAATATATAAACTTTATGGTCTTGAATGTATTCAAATAGAAACAAACTCCGGGTTTTATTAAAAATAATCTTTATTGAACAAAAGTAGGTTTCCTTTTTTTCTGTTTTTTTTTTTTTAGGATGCCCGATTTTTTGCAAAATTAAGGATCATTCATCATATAATGGGAGTAATAAATCAAAACGGTATTTTATAGGTGACCAGAGTTCTTCATAAAACAGGTTATTTAGTCATGGGAGTCTAATGAACTCAAGGATTCAAAGAACTTCCGACGGTTTTTATTATTATTTTTTTTTTCATATTTGCTAAAGTTTATTTTATAAATATTGATGATGACCGGAAACTTTTTTATCTCAGTGCATTAAGAAAATTTCTTTTCGAATAATCCACGGTTCCTTTCTCTCTTTAAAGGTTTAAACTCGTCATAAAATAATCATCTCGTTAGCTTAGTTTAGTTTATTTACTAAATTTTATCAAATTAATTACTTTCATTTAAGACATTCCGGTACCATTTCTTTAGAGGTTAGATATCCTATATTTTGAATTACTCCATAGCCTGTGCAAAATACATCGATACCGAAAAATTGTTATCTCTATGAAAACATTATTTCTAACAAAGAAGCAAATTCTTCAATCATTAGCAGAAATCTCTACCATACAATCTTGATATAATATTTTATACCCATAAATTTTAAAGCTGCCAATAATTACCGTGAACATTTTAGGAAGTATCCATTTGCAATTTAAAATCTCACTGTGATTAAAACTGCAACAAGATTGATATTCTGCGTTCACGATCTTTATACGCTTTTAGGGCTTCCGGTGACTTTCTTAAATTGTTAATCATCCGGTGAATCACTAATGTTCGTTGAAATAGCTGCCTACTGAAAACCGGTATAAAACGGAACTTTGAACTTTTGCATCACCATATTTAATATACACTTCGAAGAAGTTCAATCATATTTTTTTATTTATACATCCGTTTACATGATTTTTTCAGTGATAATGAAAACAACTAAATAATTTTTTTCAAAATTTAATCTAATTTTCAAAATTGTCTCCAGGCGGGAGCTGAAAGAGGGTGGATAAGGAAATCTGGTTCTTTGAAGAAATGTAAAAAAAACCTTCCAAAGAGACAACGTGTCTCTCTCCAGCTGGCTGCCACTTTAGTCCTCCGAGATTTGGGAATATTTATTTTTATGACTAATATTTAGTAGCTATAAAACTAATATGACTATATATGTAATATATATAAATTGGGAATTATAGAACATATAGATTGTGAATTACAGAATATATATTTTATTCTATATATAACATATAGGCCTATGGGCTGATTGCCTATGCTGGTTAGCATTCTCTTATGTTTTAACTCCTGATTTACTAATTAAAATATTAGTAATATTAGTAATTAAAAAATTAACCTTAAATTAAATATAACTATAAAAAAATTTCAAAATAAATTTTCCTTTAACATATGTATTTTTTTTTTCATTTTATTTGAATCTAAACTAATATTTACGGATAAGATTCGTTTCTCTTTTATAGTGATAAAATAAATATCTAATTTTTATTACATTTAACTGTTTATATATTTTAACAGCGGCTAAATGTTTGCATTTATGGTTAAAATGAATAAATTAAATGGATTTTTATATCTTTTATGAATTTAATTATAGTTTTAATTTTTTCCACATTATGTTAACACGTGAACTTTGCTCATAGTGGAAGTTTTTAACTCTATTTATACAATGCAGTTTTAAATTTTACTTGAACTGTTATTAAAAATCAGCAGTAACTGTTTTAACTGCCAGTTTAAATTAACAGTTTTTTTTCATTGATCCTAAAAAGCGATAGATGTAAGCGTAATGTTAAACAATCAACAAAAAACCTGTAGTTTTTATAAATAAATAAAATATATATATATATATATATATATATATATATATATATATATATATTTTATAACGTTTTATAAGTTAAGTTATAGTGCTTGACATTTTATATATATATATATATATATATATTTTATAACGTTTCATGCTGTTATATATATAGTTTATGACGTTTTATAAGTTAAGTTATAGTGCTTGACATTTTATATATATATATATATATATATATATATATATATATATATATATATATATATATATATAAAATGTCAAGCACTATAACTTAACTTAAATCCGAATCAGTATTATAATTTATGTTTTTTTCTAATTTATGTCATGAACTTAGAGTATATAATTCTAGAGCAATCAATATTATTTAATAGTTAACAAGTTCTTTAGTTGAATATTTGAATACATTTAATTCAAGTCAGAAGACTTCCGACTTTGTTGCAGCATTTTAATATCCTTTTTTTCTGATCTTCTGAACGAGTTTTATAACTCAGAAACCATTAGTGTTAAAACCACGATTTCCTTCGCTCTTTCGAAATTTATAACGCGGCCTTAAATCTCCATCTGAAGTTAGTAGCGGATCCCGAAGTCAGTTCGACAGGACACCCACGGTGTAAGTTTCCTAATATATATAGTCTTTTAGCCTGAAAGGAGCTTTAAAACAAAACTGATTTATGCACAATAATAACAGCTATAAAAATTAAACGATCTTTTAGAGGTGTCTTATAGCGGGTTATGGGCGCTTCTTTTAATAAAAATAAAAATGATTGCTCGTAAAGTTCTAGATAGACCAGTTTTATCTTATAAAATCTCTTAAATTTTCGGCTATCTAAGCATTTATTACTTAAGTATTTGATAGTACCGTAACATGGATACTTTGTTTTTTTTCTGAATCTTCTGATCAATGATAGTTTTAGTAGAATTCGAATATTAAAAATTATTTATTATATTATTGTCGCAGACTTTATATTACTTAAAATTAATTACTCTTGACCAAAAGAAAAAATGGTTATTCTTCACAATTAAATCTGGAAAATATGTTGTTTATTTTCTATTCCTTGGAATAGGGGATTTTTATATTCCTTTGATCTGTTATTTGGCAACCGTCTCTATAGTTTTTAACATTTGGTAGATGATGAAGAGTTTAAAAGGCTTTAAAAATAAATTAAATAGGTGTATTTACAAGATTTAATATATTCCATAATAATTAAAGAACAATATAAATAAATAAATAATAGAAAACATTTTTTCTAAGTGACGCTTGGGTTATATTGATGTTTGCGGATGATTGGAGGATGAAGTCATAGGGTCCCTCCCTCACTATGCCTCAACTTAAGCCGGTGTAGCGATGCGTTGGGAGCCATATTTGACCCCCAGTGTCAAAATAATTATTAAATTCCCACGTACCAGCATGAAACGTACGGGACCGTCGGTAGCCTATAATGGATGCTGTTGGCACCTTAGGCTAGACAATTTACATAATTATGAAGTACCGACTTAATCGGATTCTTTTATCTCTGATGTACCTTATATCTCGGTTACATCGAGTCTTTCGTTGATTTCTTTGAAAGCATGAGTTAAAACTTACTTCTCTTTTATCATTATTATTTTTTTTTGTTTTGCACATTAATTATTTTAACTATACCAATAATAATAGAGTTAGTTCATTGATATCTGTCGAATTTCTTATGCAGACACATACCTAGGAGCATGTACATTATTTTTAAAAAAGAACATTAGTTATAGAAAATAAATAGAATATTTCGGAACTTCAAATCCATATTTAATCTTGAAACGTTTAATTACGAAATTTGGTCCTTTTCGTTTTCGAATTCCAAAATCATACTTTTTTTTGCAGTTCTGTTGTCCTCTTTTTATGGTTCCTATCGTTCTCTGAAACTCCCGATTTCTTTTTTAATGAAACATAAACACTATTATTTTTGTTATTACATTTTTAAAATTGATTATTATATTTTTTAATAATTCTTCAATTTTTTGTGTGATTCGTTTTATAACTTCTTTTCCTGATCATGTACCTAAAAGCTTTCTCAGCGCCAGATTTAAAGTGGGAAATCATTTAAATCGATATGAAAAATCTTCTTTTTTTTTAATTTCCAAAAAAATATATTTTGTTAATGCTTTTAGTGTTTTTAAAATAAAACTTGTGATCTGAATTCGAGTAATTTTATTAATAAAATAAGAATATAAAAATCATAAAAAAAAAAGGGGGGGGGGGCTATCGAAAAATACAAGTTCTGTTTTCATAACTTTATCTCAATATTATCGGTAGTTAATTTCAATGTTGATGAGGCCACAGTTATTCTGATAATTCTATATTTTTTAAATCTTTGACGCTAAGGCTAAAATCGATGAAGGACGCCAAAAACAAATATTTTTTAATGTTTAATTTTATAAATCCTTGATAAAAATTTCATACCTAAGGAATATGAAGAAAATTTTAAGACTTAAAAGTAATGTGCATCACAATTGACATTTAATTATTATTATATATATGTAGGACGTGGATGGACCTCATTTGCGTCTCTACACCTCTCAGGACTGAAAATTTATAAACATCATTTACACCTAAGGGTTAATGGTAAATCGATTGTATAAAGGCCCTTTGAATAAGGAATGTCAAAAACTATTAAAGTGCTAGTGAAACATCAAAATAAAATAATTCTCGATTTGAAGAATATAATGCTTTCTTATTTTGTAACGGCATTAATATAATCTTATTACATTAGATGTCATCGGTGCATGAGATCATCGTGCTTTTCGTATAACGTGCTTCGGTGATTGCAAATCGGCCGTGATATTTAAGTTATCCTGGCTAGAATTAGTTAAATACTCGCTTTCTATTCAAGGGTACTCGTTATCGGTTGTTTGAATCGATTACATTACAATGCCTTTTAAATCCCATTTCATGGAGGACAGAAGCCGTGGCATTTAGTTGAGTCCCATGGACCCCTTGGCACTCACCTATCGCCGCTTGCTCTCGCGTATCCATTAGTTCGTACTGACCTAACGGAACCGCTAACAAATATAAAATTAAACTGTCAATTACGAAGACGGGAGACAAAGGTTATGCCATGGAACCCGTTCAAGAACGACCCTGTTAGGAATATAATTAACTGTTCGCTATATTTCGCCATTAGCCGCTCCAGTAATCAGCTCAGACAATAACCTCGCTACGTACTCCACCGTTCCAGTTAGTTTTTTTTTCTTCTCTTTTACTTGGGCCCATTTAAATTTTCTTTTCGATGAAGGGTATAATTTGTAAACTCGCCCAGGGGCATAATTCAGAAGAGCAGTCTTCTCTCTCTTGAGCTGTTTTGTTTATGCAAATTATGTTTTTCAACTCTTCGGTGTAGTTTGCGTTGAGGATGTTCGTCGGACGATGCGAATCCTGTTCCGCTGGTAGTTGTGAATCCAATATTTTTTCTTTGATATCTAGACAGTTTTTCCCCATGATCGTCCCTCTTAAATTATCCGATTAGGAAGAACTTCTAATCCTACTTAGGGTGTTACAGAAATGAGATAATTTCACCTTCACAAACTGGTTGAAATTATTAATTTCCAATAATGTGTTCTGTTATTTGTTAAAAATTTACTAATTTTCTTGATGCTGACATAAATTTAATTTATTTCGTATGGAGTTGATTTATCGAAGAGAAATTAATTATGAGCATTACAATTAAATACATGATATAGTTAATTTCTTTTTTAAATATCCAATTACTACCTTACCACATACCTAGTACTACTACTTTCAAATTTATGATTTATTTAGATGGAATTCGTAGAGAAGGAAGTCTGCTATTTTTCAACTTCTACTGCTTAAGTTTATGAGTATTAAAAAAAATTAATAGTAACAAAAAATAATACGAATTGTTGATTCGTATCTAATAGTAGTAATAGTAGTAAGCAGTCCTATCTCTATTCGTACTTCTTTTAAGATAATTTTACTAATATTTGTGATAGTACAAGACAGGACCAAATCTAGGGGGAAAGGGAGCAAGGTGACTATTAAAAAAAAAATTGTTTTTGTTGATGAAAAATATTTTTATTGTTGAAAAATGTTTTTTGATTATTTTGACTTTGATTCAGTCAGTAAAATGAGTTAATGTTATGAGATGATGATATTTATTTATAAATGTATTATCTGAAATATTATTGTTGGTTTTTATTGAGGAGGGTGGGATTGAAACAAAGGGTGGAAAAATAAAGCTTCCTCTGACAAAAATCCTAGTTTCGGCTCTGGTTAAAGGATTGCATATCAATGATTTCAGGGCGATCTCTCCCTATGCTCCACATTTTCACTGCTTTTGTTTTGTGTTACATTTTCATTTAATTATTATAATTATTTTAATCCCGTAAATTTAGAATTTTTGGGCCACTCATTTAATCAAACGTTTGTATTTTATTTTAAGCCTTTAATATCTATTAATTAGTTCTCGGTATATTAATTAATTAAAAAATATAAAAATTAGAAATACCGTTAGTATTAATGACGGTGGAACCAAAAATAAAAATGTACATAAATAATAAATATCGTTATTTATGTACATTAGTCTATTTATTATTTTATTTTTTCATTTGTGATTATTGTTATTGTGTACATACATAGTTATTTATATTTATGTTTTCCTAAATATAAATGGTAGGTAGGCAATTAAAATTCAAATGGGCTTACATTAACAAAAAAATATAAATTTGAGAGAGATAATAACATTTTTCATTCCATACTTTATTTTATAGAATGCATTAACATTTGTATTTATGATATTATTACAATTTAATTGTATACACCTAGTATTATAATAATGATTTTATTATTATTTGTTTCAGGTGAGCTTATTGCAGTATTATTTGTAAGTAAATATATTATTTATTTTTTTCATGAGATTGTTCACATATTAATAAAAAAAAAGTATTATCAAAATCTATTCATATTAAGGCTGCTTGTGTCCTGAATTCCATGTTTATCCTAAAATAATTACAAATCAAGTTTATTTTAATGTTATTATAGAATTAATTGATTTGTGGAGAAAGAGAAAAAACGTGGAGCTTTATGTACAATACTATAACATCATCATGGCATAATAATAATATATAAAGTTCCGCAGAGTTCATGGGACATGTTTTTATTTTATTTTATTTTTATGACACATATTATAGACTGTCTCAACTTTAGATGATTATTAATGATAGTGATACGTGATTTCATTCATGCTATATTTAGAGGCAATATAAATAAATTAAAAAAATAGACAAATAAATTAAGATGAACAAAGAAGACTCCAATAGTATGGAAATATTATTGGCGTAGAGATTATATAGACAATGAGGGATCGGAAGCCCAAGAGTAAGATGGTCCAATAGCGTGGCTGCAGAAACGAAGACGCTCTCAAAGTTTGTATTAGTTGCAGAGTTTTCGCATCGGATCGAAACAACTGAAGTATGTGCTGCATATTATTTTCATCATCAAGTATGAATACTATATCACGGACAATTCAGGATTTTAGATAGGATTGGATTCGGGAGCCAGACCTCACCGAAAACAATTTTTTAAAAACATTTTTCTTAAGAAAATCTATTCTTAAAATCAAGCCGAGAACCACTTGTCTTTTCAGTCCTGTATAAGGTTTCCACTTGAGTCACTTGTTCAGATGAAGCCCGAGGTTGCGGATCTGAACGGAGATAAGCGGAATTAATGGATATTATAGAACAGGATATCGTTGGTTTACATGAAAAGTACAAGCAGATTTGAATCCAAATTTTAAAATTCAAGACATTATTATTATTTTTATTTATTTTGTTCCCGTTATTCACGATATCTCTTACGCTGTTAGAACCATGGAAATAACACAAATACAAAGATAGGCACATGCCACCCACCAATACGATTGTGGCCATGAAACACAATTTTGCATAGGATTGCCTTAAATAAATAAATGCATAGTATAAGAATAAATTATAAGATATTAGGCCAATTTTTTAATTCTCACGATAGTCCAATTTAATCTAAGTTTTCCGAGAAAAAAATCTTATGTTATTTTTCTTCCTTCGTTAACCAGAAAATATCCATATGATCAGATTCCTTCTGCTTCGGTATTCCAATGAACACGAGAGATGGCGATAAAGTAGAATACCAAGAGGAAGCCGAGAGAGCTAAGGTGTGCAAGGTGAAGGGAAATTCCTGTTAGCGGTGGGGAATATATCAAGATCACTGGTCCGTGTAATGGTTGCCATCTTTACACAATACCACATGCCTTGTCGTCCTTATCGGCAAATAGTTTCTGTTAAAATGATTTACTTATCATCATTAAAGAGCTAGTTCATATTTTAAAAATATAATAATTTAGTTTATTCGTAACTGAAGTCTGATCCTCCTTACTTTTCAGTGTTTCTATGAGCTTAAAAAACAGAAATAATGGTTTTGTTGTAATTTTTTATTTTTTTATAAGTCCGCTTTAATTTGCCAAAATAAGAATGAATTCTGCTCAAAAGTTCTACAAAATAAGTTTATTCCGATATTTATAGTTGTCATTTAAAATTTTAATTTTTACATTCTTTATTAAATAGGTAAGAATTGTATTGTAATTTGGTCAAATTTTCGATGTGCAGTTTTTAACGAATCTAAGAGTTTTAGAATACTCTGTCCAAAAAAACGCATTTTCAGCCATTGGTCGTCCTGTCTTCCTGTTCCTCGGTTGACCGATTTTGTTGCTCATTTTGGTTGTTTTGTTGGATTTTGCCCACTTATGTACTTGGATGTTTTACCTTTGTACTTGTTTTTATTCGGGCCATTCGAAAGGTAATTCAATTTTCTACAATACCAAAAAAAAACAACTAAATAATCACCGATTTCGGACCATTATTAGTAGAAATATAGTGTATTAAACTTTGTACACATGCTTTATAAAGTATTCTGCACACGTTTCTATGAAAACCGGTTTACCTGTGTTTTTTTTGATAACTCGAAAACTATACATTTTTCGGATCATTCCGAATGCGCATTTAAAGGATAATGTTATTGTCTACAAAGCTAAACATAAAAAAATAATAAATTCAAAATCTTAATCGGACCAAAATTGGCGAAGATATAGCAAAGAATTATTCTATTTAACTATGCAGCAAAAGCAGTAAGGAAAACCGGGTAAATGGGCACACCAGATATTTAACTTTAGATTTAAATATACTTAAGTTAATACAAACAACACTCACGAATTTTCATGTTGTACAAGTCACTATACAGGGTTCGGAGGATCCTGAAATGTGTAAATTATGTGAATATAAACAATTTACAGTTAGTTCTTTAGGTAGTTCAGGATCAAACCAAATAAAAAAAAAAATAGTTTATTAAGGAATTACTTTGAAGCGTAAATCATTATCATTATAATAATTCAAAGGAATTCATTTATATTTTTAACTATCTAATTAAAATATATATTTATATATATATATATATATATATATATATATATATATATATATATATATACTTTTCTGACACTCGTGTGTTACATATTTGTCAGGAAAAATACGTTTGCGCTTGCGTAAGCGAAAGCAGTTGATAGAATTCATTGAAATTGATATGGAACCATTTATTAACTATTACCAAGCTTTTCTCCAAATTAGGATCAAATCGGAGGAGCCGCTTGTGAAGCATACCTATATAAATGTATCAAGAAATATACTTTTCGCATGCGGTAGCCAATGTAGTGGATGGATTTTGATGGGTACTATCCCGCAAAATCTCTGAAAATATTATCAAAATTGGATTAACTATAGACAGAGACACGAAACCAAATTTGCTCCTTGATGCCTGCCACGTATAACGCGAGGGGAAACTTTCGACTCTGAGGACAGAAATTGTTTTCACTTCCAGCATTAATGTAAAGCTTCACAACCTTCGGCAGTGAGGAAGCAATACATTATACCTTATTTTATTATATATTTTTCTCAATGAAGTATCGTAGAATTACTTGTTGACCTTATTAACTAGTACTTGACAAACAACATTATGACGTTCTTTGTTAAAGTCAAGGTAACCCAAGAACTAGCTATAAACTAAGGATTGAAAACAAAGTTCTGGTTGTGTCATATACTTTGGAAAAAATAAATTGTTTATGAAACCCATGTCAGTATACGATGGTTCTTCTAACCTTACAAATTTGGAACCTTCCTGTGGCCTTTAATTAGTTATGGACCTCGCTTCTATGTTTCGAAATATCAGATATATTCATTTCATAAAAAAATATTACCGAAAATAAAGTAGTCTTAATAACAGTTAGTTGACAATAGATTTGAAGAGCAAGTCGCGATGTGTCGCACGAGATCGCCATTGTGGAGGAAGTGATCTTTCTCACTGACTGTTTACCAGGGACATCGTTTCAATTCTTATTGCCATTAAATGTTATTGTTGGTTTGACAGCCTCGTGAAGATAACCTAGAATCATATTAATCGTAATAAGCTAATTTAGAGATAATGAAATAAAAATGTAATCTCATGCACACCTGATTTTTTAGACAAGTTACTACATGATAATTGTTTTCCATTGAAAATCTCAGTTGGAATTAGATGATAATGGGAAAAAAATATCGCTGTATTTAATTTGAGATGTAGACTAGCGCAGAACCTTTCTCGGTTATTTGCCTCAAACCTGTGTGATTAGCTGGTCCCGTTTGTGAAGAAAAAAAAGTTGCTCGGATGGCCGCCAGCTCCGGTTACATTTTGTACTGTTAGGCAGCTCCTTAGCAGTTTTTTTTTTTTTTTTTTTTTTTAGCATACTTTTTTATTTTTATTTCCATTTTAATGAGAAAGGTTATTGATCCCTTTGTTTTCATGTTGTCCTTTTATATATACTTATCGCTCTTAGAAAGTAAATTGTTTTTTGCAAATTATCTCTTTTGTAGCATCTCAAATTCATTAAAAGCATTCAAATGTTTATAGAGCACTTTTAGTTAAGTTAAAAACAACCTGTTTGTGTTTATTAAATCTTTCTTTTTCTTATGGATTTGAAATTGATATTAACATATGACCATTTTTCACTATTTCATCTCCATCAATGAGGCTTACTTTAGTAATTCACGTCAACCTTTTTTTGATTAGCAATCTGTCCAATACTTGTTTTTTTTTAAATATTTTTTTTTACAATTTTCTTTAGAGTTTAAAAAGAAAAAAATGCACGGACTCTGTTGACTCCCAATCCCTGTCTCTAGAACTGCGGGTTCATTTGTATCAAGATTAATCAACTTTTCATCCCAGGCGGCAAGTCACTCCAGCACTCCACTAATTATCCATCGAAATCCATCAAAAGAAGCAAAGCTTAGAGTGCCTACGATACCATCAATGTTCAAGTCATCCTCTTAGTCCGATAGCGTGCAGTGATTTATATGTAAAGTTCTTCGGCATTTCCAGATATTCCATTCTGATTACATGTCCAAATACTGAATTTAATTCAAATTCAATTCCTCCATACGTAGTAGTATTAATTCGAACTTAAAAATAAATTCAATTATTTACTGTTGAATGGTGTAACGAATAATAGTTACGCCTTGAATATTTTTTACTTATTCCGTTTTTAGTTATTTACTTAACGTAGGTTGGTGATTGCTAATTAGCTAACTGGCTATTTTTTTAGTTGTTATTTCGTATAAGATTCTGCTGCTATTTAGGTTGAAAAAAACAGTTATAAAAACAGCAGGTTTCCTTCTTTTCAAGTTTGACCTGAATATCCAAGAGATAAAAGCTGGAGTGTGGAGGCTGCTATTTTTTTTCGTTAACTCAGATTGCTAAATTAGCAGGATTTACTGGATAATATGGTGTTTGTTGTCTGTTGATTTAGTACTTTTTTTTTTATTTGGCTGCTTACCTTGTCTATATTTATGGATCCTGAAGATGGACTTACTGTAATTTTGGTTTATTATTTTCAATAATGAACCTTCGTAATTAACCTAGAAAAAAAAAATTAACATACCGTCAAAATTGGAGGCTTTACTTTTCAAGATACGTAGAATAAAAATATCCGCCCGTACTCCATCTGTAGCTTTTCAGGTCACTGCAGGTTGACACTCGGAAATGGATTTTACAATCCGCCTTTTCGTTTCAAAATGGTGGCCGATTAGAGATTTTATACCCCCGTAACTCTGTCATTTACAGCGCTTATCTCGAAAACTATAACATTTGTGTAGAAAATGAATTTAGACATATTTTTCTGTATGACGCATCGTTTTCGAGATATTAGTGAAAAACCAAGGAAGGGCCGAATGCTCCTTTATATATGCATATCATAAATACAAAAAAAACATAAAATTGTTCAGTTAAATTGTTAAATTTTTCAGTCAAGACATCTGAAAATGTATTTGTAATGTATCAGTAACATAATTTTACTTACCTCCTGTTATATACGAATACATACATACCAAAAACGCTTCTACGATAAACTGACGGACACGCCAATACAAGTATTGCAGTAATTACCATTTCTCTGGGTCACGGAGCTCTTTTCATAAACTTTGTAAATAAAATAAAAAAATTAACACCAAGAATTTTACTAGAACATGACTTTCTAAAAGGACAAAAAAAAAAAAAAATAAATAAAGATTCGGGAACCTACTTTTTTTCACTAAATGAAACGTGTCTCCTAATTTTTTTTTAAGCATCCCTCTTAGGGTCGGCGACGATTCCCGTTGTAATTGGTGCTTTAACCGGTTTCGTAAAAGACGCCATTTTAAGAAGTTTCGATTTTTCTGGATTGGGATTTGCTTCACGGGTCTTAAGAAATAAGATCAATGACACCTTAAATTAATAAAATTAATGGCTAAAATATTTTCCATTTATATTACATTTTACATATAAAATTAATGGACAGTTTATTCCCCAACAAAATGTTATTTGGATGGATGGAATTTCATTGAAATTTAGCAGCAATTATAAAAAAAATTAGTGATAAATTCACAGTCAGAACGATAACGAACGAACGGTGTAAGAGTAATTAATGCTGAACCTAAGGTAAACGTTCTAGGAGTCGATCGAAACGTAGATGGTAGCATTGTGCTAGATATTAATTCGCAGATTTCGTTGTTTTTTTAGTTCTGTGAAGAAAGGGATCCAGACAACTATTGTTCTCTTTATTTGGCATCTAATCATCGGGTTTGTTGGGATTTCTTATTATTTAAGTTAAACAAAAAACCAAAATTTACCATCTAATTTTAAAAAGAAAATCATTAACATTTTTTTTTTTACTTTGCTTTTAATCATTGAGTTGTTATGTAGTTGTTACGACTTATACTTTAAAATCGCCCAAGGATAATTACACGCTTGGTGTATTGCATTTCATATTTCAAGATTGCTAGATATTTTTAGGAATTTTGCTGCCTATTTTAGGATTTTTTACTGGATAAAAAATTCTGTCTCTATCGTTTCCAAACTGTATACAACTCGCCAACAATAGCCGATACAGATGATTTAGTGTCGTTTCATAACAAACTCCGGGGCACTTCCGATAGCTTAATACATGACTCGGCTCACATGTTAAGTGATATAAGGGAAGTTCTATCTGCAAAATACAAATACAATTTCTTCGGCAATGATCCAATGAAAAAAACACTCGTAAAATTTAGGATCTTAAAACAGAAAATTATACCTGTATCATAAAGGTCTAATTGCGCGAAGATCGTGTTTCTCAGTTTTAAGTAGTAGCTTCAATGCCATAGTCTTTCGTTGTAAATCGTGTTCGGCTGAAGTAGGTGGAAGTCATAACCAGCTTGAGATTGTCGGAAGGTGATAAAATAATGTGATTCCTTCAATCACGCACTTCATGAGATTTTTATGACCCGCTGAAATGGTCGCTCATAGCCAGGTTATTTAGCGAGTGATGATTGCCTAGTCACTCAAGAAAACTTCCTGATAAAGTGTCTTCTTCGACATTTCATGATGGGGCTAACAACATCATGAAACGCGCTTGCATAGGTCTGAATTCTACTATATAGGCGGTTAACAAAAAGTTGAGATTTAAGTCCTGAAAAATAGCACTAGCTTTATACTTAGGCTTGAATTCATCCGAAAGGAAATTCAAACAAATTGTTAAGGTAATAGCTAAATTAAATAATAAAAAAAAAGATAATAGCTTCGTTTCTTTTTTTACTAATGGACTATTTATTGCCTGAAGATAGGCTAGAGGTAAGATACAAGTAAGCCAGAAAACATCGATTTCATCACACCCGTGAATTCTCTAGAGATATTACTGATCTGAAAAGAAAGTTGACATTTCATCTGTTAGCATAATTACACAACGAACTGTGACTTGAAAAATAGTCAAATTTGATGGAGAGATGAAAAAGTGCATCGAAGAGCTAGAAGAGTCGCATAATGAATTCGACCATCTAATGGATATTGATCAAATTAATATAGATATTGAAAGTAGCTGTGACGAAAATTGTTTCGATTCAGTCTAAACAATATTATTTTTAATTGTATAATACTTCAAAATTTAGTATTTGTAAATACTTTAAACTGCAAATTTGCTCTTGTGTATTTCTGTGTTATATTTTGAAAATTTGTTTATTTTAGCGTTAAATTGTTTGTAATGTAATAACTAATCGGTGGGTTTCTTTGAAGTAGTTCCTTGGATAGACCACCCCCCTCTCCAACCTCGAAACTAAATCCTGGCCCTTGAACAGTAAGCACCCTTCCATCCATTTCTCGAAGTTGGAAGGATATGGTAGTTATTTTAGTTAAGTTATAGGATCTTCTTATCTAATAACGAGCACCATCATCAAGCCTTCCAGCAAGTTGAAATAACAAACTTTTGTATCCAGTGGGTGTTTCAAACTACAGAATGAAGAGAAGTTATGACTATTGTATCTTCTGGAAGCCAAAAGGTGATGAAAAATATGGAAATTAATTTTTGCTTTTTAATTTTGTAAAATTATACGGTTTTTATGAAAATTAAAAAACAAAAATTAATTTCCACACATATTCCGTATGTATCAATTTTTTATATCTTTCCATGTTCGTTTTATGTTTATAATATTTCTAAAAAAAGCTCGAATTTTAATCCAATCGTGTTTAGTAGCTATGGATAGAAATTAAATATTTCAAGGCGATTTGGAACATTGTAGAATAATTAATATTTTTCTCTCATGTTTTTGTTTTACAGCCGTAAACTGGGAACATATTTTATTTTGATTTGAAGGTTTTCAATGTACGTTCTGGCGTTAAAAAATGGCTCAAATTGATTATACAGAAAAAAATGAAGACAAAATCATTTTTTATTAAATTTAATCAAAAACTTTTCATAGGTAAAGAGAACCATTAGATTCTGACACATAGACAATGATGAAAACGACATCTACGGCACGTTTAAAAAAGTAAGTAAATATTTTTGTAATCAGTGTATGCTAAACGTGTAACTTAAGTTAGATTCCGAAAAATTATTTTCAACCGATTTCCATATTTTCTCTGATTTAATTTATTACCATAAACATTCTATAAATATTTAGGGCGTGTAGGAAATGGGTGTTAGCCGACAAGCCATCGATGTCTGTACGATGCAACTATGCCCGATAACTTTGGGCGCACAGACATGTACTCATGTTCGCAGGCATCCAGAGAGGAGAGATATGGGAAGGTGCCAAGTCGTGACTCCCCATCTTCCGAACGGCCTTGCTCAGTTTCCAATTACCAGTAAAGACTATTTTCCTCTCAGGCCCTTTCTCCATCTTATGCCCCTCGATAGCTATGTTCTCCCATTTTTATTTACTGCCTCGCTGTAATTCCTATGATTCCATCTGTCTATTGAAAGAGAGTGTAGGTATTAGGATTACGGGTCGCAATCGTTTTACATTTCAATGAGACTGATAAGAGGGCGGAGGAATAGGAAGGTGATATTCCGATTATTTTTATGTGTGAATGAATGGGTATGTTTAGGTTATACTGTCTTATAGTGATGATTTTGTTTCGAAAGTACCGATCATTATATACGAATCTTACGTGCTTTGAAAAGCTATCAATATCCTCGAGATTTTGAAGGATTAGACTTTTCAGTGGTCGTTGAAAATCTTTTTAATACATTTAAACATGTTCAACTTTTAGTTATAATGAACCTTTACAATCGACTAAAAAAAAAATTATAACTTCCTCCTCAAAATTTGAGGTTTTACGCTGAAATTAAAAATAGAAAACAAGAAAAAAACCCGTCTGTTTACCGTCCATTGCTTTTGTCCGTGATTACTGGGCCGATTTTTTTTTTAAATTTGGAACCTAAGTCACAGGTCACACCACGATGATCCGCAGAACTCGACATTACCATCAGTCGTTTTGTCCCCTTTAAAAGTTTCATATCAGCCCTTCAATTTCTTTTTCAATTATTTGTTGAAATTTACAATGGCAAAAATGATGCAATAAGTAGGTACATGTGCTGTATGACGCAATATCATACCAATGACTTGTGAAGGAACTACCCATTAGTAACTTCCCAATGACATCTCTATGCCAGAAGGACTCGTGGCCTTCTTCTTTTCGGACATTTGGAGGATTATTACTGGAAAGGAAGGTTTGTTGTAATTAGTGGGTTTGTGTGGGAATGGAGTTTGCCATGGAAGGACAGATTTCCATTTCGGGCCGTATCAGAACCATCAGAACCGAATAAAAAGGATGTTTAGGTCATTATGGGTATTTTATTGGTAATAATTCCAATAATATAGTAATAATTATTAGTAATAGTAATAATTCAGAGCCTAAAGAACTTTAAGAAGGCTTTAGGTTTTGATTTGACTTAGGATTTGACTCTGCAGGGATTAATGTTCCCAATGTTTGAAGTCCTAAATCTCAACTATTTATGTCTAAATAGAGTTGAAGACATACAAATGAGCTATTCGTAATTAATTGGGAGATTGTAATATTTATAAATAAAGCATACGATAAATAGTAACTTTGTGCAAAACATTAAATTTAAATTTTGGAACAAAAATTAGCCATTTCAATCTCTTTTATTCGCAGTAATAAGCCAGAAAAATTGATTGGATTCGATCATGTAAACGACCAAAAAAAGATTTCGAAGAAAGATTTCCTGACTTACTAATAGAATTTAATGTTTCACTTGTTTACCTGCGTATATATATGTTTAAAATAATCTAGAAGGAAATATTTAGGTTTTGGCCAATGATTATCATTCAAATTAAATTAATAATAATTAGTTGCGTAGTTAGTTTTCTCTATTTGATCCTTATCAACAGGCAAGTAATAAATAATACCGGGCTATCATTATTATTACTTATAGTTATTACTGACGGTATCAGACCTAACAGGTATACGATAAATGGTATACTAATTGGTATATAATGGCACAGCATCATCTTAGAGGCTTTACTGGGTTAGTGGTGACTATAGATGGAGTCGACGTCTAAGTTTATATCTTGATCACTATTTAGAATCTTAGAGTATATTAGCTGTGCCGATGCTACATTTATTATTTTAATGTCTAAGTACATTTTCTTGTCTCATGAATCTATTATTTGTATGTATGTTCTTATTCTACCTAATTGGATATGATCGTCTCCACAGTACAATACTTTTGATTATCAGAAGCAAATAGTGTGTTATCAGCGCATTATAATCTTATAAAGCACTGAGATATTTTTGATTGTTTATTGAAAACTATTACTGTGATGATAAAGTACCTGCAGTTAACATGGTCCGTGTATAATTGTACATCGATCAGTAGCGTTGCATTAATTTTTTTTATAATAAAGATGGTCGCAAGTCCATTTTCTTTCACGCAACTTTTGTATATAATTATGTATAACTATTTTTGACTAAATTTGTACTATGATGTTGCCACTGTTTCTGTCTTGAACTGTATACAAGCTTTGATCCTGGACAACTGATAAGGAAAGATTCTTCCTAGAAGGAGCATTAGGTCTAGTTATATGATACATAGGATTCTTGTCGGTAGAGAAAGTAGAAGAACAAAATCATGTGAAATGTATCATATAACTAGACCCAATACAGCTCCTTCTAGGAAGAATAGGGATGATTGATGTTAAATTTCATCAAAGAAATTGGAGGATGTTTGAAGTGGATCTTTATAATTATTAGGGAATGACATAATAAGGATTTCGGATTGATGGAATGGGAAAGAATACAACTTGTTTGGTTGGTTGAACACTATTTCTTAATAACGTATGCCCAAAATAGGTTAAAAACAGTTTTTTAAAGAGTTAATTTGGAGTCAGGTTATTTAGAACTAGCGTATTAGAGTAATACAAGTCAACAATTAGTTTCTGGTGTATCTGATCATCTGATTTTAGAGATGAAGAAATTGTTAGAAAGAAATATTAAATAGAGCTGATCTATTGATCTATGATTTAATATTAAATCAGCAAGTTAGGGACAAGTTCTTCTTGTAAACCAGAACCTTTCTAATCTAGCACATTCGGAGGAATCGAAGCTAAGTTTAGCTGGCAAAGAGGATTCATACGTTACCTTCTTTATTATCTTGGTGATGTGGAATGCATCAGGTATTGAATTTATTCAGCTTGAGTAGCATTTTTCTGCCCAGGACTTGTTCCAAACGATAAAAATACTAAGATCAGGCGTGTTTTCCGGTTCGTGAGAGTTCGTTTGGCATCACATGTATATCTGGCTTGTCACATCCCTTATACTAATAAGTCGCTTGACATTTTAATCTTAAAATATTCTATCAGCCTAAAGTATAATTTATACATCCAGAGCAACTATCATACGAGTTTTATACATAATATGTTTATATTAAAGAAAATTATAATAATATACAAAGTATATTTGATTTTTTTTCTTTTGATCCATCCTTAAGTAACTCTGAACTATTAAAATATGTTGAAATGGTAACATTAAATATTTTAAATTGCACAATACATAATGGATAACGAATTGCACTGGATTTATAAAATTTATGATAACACCAATTAAAAAATTCTTAGTTGTAGTATTTCTCTAAAATCATAATACAAATTTAGTTTGCGGCCTAAAGTTTATCTTCAATCCTTGACATACAATTTTAAGTTGTATGTTACACAAAGTAATCAGTTGTATGATATTGTTTTTTTAAATGCTCTTATTTTTGGAGAAGAGTGAAATTGTATGCATCATATCTCCTAACAGTCTATAATTTATTCCTCATGTAAACTAGAAAAAATATTATGATTGTTAAATTTCAATTAAAGTACTAAAGCACAGCACTCTTGTCACAGTTATAAAATTGATGTTTCGAAATTTCCGTAAAATGTTAGAGATTTATTTTAAAATTATAAGAGTTCGAGGATTTGGTAAGTACTAATACGCAACAATAAAACTGTCGGATCTCAACTTACAAAGCAAATTTTCTTTTATGTTTGTTATATGACTCAAGCTTTAAATTTTGCATTAAATGGTTTTTTAATACTCTTAATCCTTTAAGTTTGGAAAGTAGATGGGGGGGGGGGAAGAAAAAAAAATGTGGACACTGTTTTCCTCCCCTTTCCCCCATAATTCTAGTAAATACGATTTTTTGTTTTTTAATTTGTGGTAAGAATTAGTTTCTTTATTGATTATTTTAATAAAGTAAGCGACAAACAAATCATTTCTTTTAATATTTACTTAATGAACAAATAAATTATAAAGGATAAAAAAATAAAATCTTTTTTTAAAACTGATAATTCCGCATTTTGGTCAGGTCTGACAAGAGATGGCCCCTAATGAAAAGGGTATTATGGAATAAATTGAATAAATTACATTACATCTTATTCTTCACGAAGAGCTATTTGAAGCTGATTTAAATCGCTAAGAGAATACTTACACGTGTCTCTAAATTATATTACAAATTCTCTCTCGGATTCGTATAGAAAGATCCTGCAGGCCAGTCCAAAACTGTAATTCTACGTGCTTCAGGTGTTCGGTCACAATTCTTGCGGTTTGAGGGCGTGCATTATCCCTTATCAAAATGATCTATTCACCAATGAATAGAGAAAATAGGATACAGTATCTAGGAATACTTCCTTAATGCACCTCTGAGCAGCCGGGGCTCCATTATCAATGAAAATCATTTCAGTACGAGCTTGGTGATTGGTTTCTTATTTTCGCTTCATATTCCCAGTGCTGAAGATTTTATTCATTTGTGGATATAGTTCTCATCTTGTAACTGGCCTACAATCTAGTATTGGTCCGATGGATCAAATTTATAAAACTGCCTTAGCAAAAAGTTTTGAAAAAAAATTCTATTATAGGATGGAGATAGAGATCTATTAAAATATTAAAGTTTGTGTAGGATGACTTTAGTAAATCAAAAACATTTCTGAGTGACTTTCGTATTTTTCAATTTCTAAGTAAAATTAGGGTTTAAATGTAAATCAGAGACAACCAGAATATCTTAATATATATATATTCTAAATTAACTCTATTTATAGAACTGTTCGAACTAGAAATGCCACGACAACATGAGAAATTGTTGTGAAACACCGAAAAAGCTTGTTAAATGATGAAATGGACTTTTGGAAAAAAAATATCCTCACAACCATACAAGGTTTAATTAGTTTGGTCATCTTGAGGGAATGGCTCCTGGAAGACTATCTAAAATAGTTATGGAATGGGAAGTAGGAGAAAGAAGTAAAAAATGGAAGGGCAATAGTAAGTCGAAAGATGAAGATATTAACCTAACTCAGAGCGTGAAGAAAAACGGGTGAGACTTTTCTTGTTCAGTTTTAATATTTGTTTAAGTCCTATGGAAATGTATTTCACATCCGGTTGGCTAGATTTAATTTCACGGACTTGGCTAGTACTTGTGGACTTAGTGAGATGACCATGGAGGTGGTAACTTACCTCAATAATACCAGCTTAGCCATTCTCACTAACACACCGCATACCGCCTGTGTACTGCAGCCTTTCTCTAGCTCAAGTCACTTCCATGGCGGTCATTATTCTAAACGTCACCTGGTCGTAGTGCCAAATTTCTGTTAGCTTTCTCGCGTGATTATTTACGACTAGGAAAACTTCATAGCATCTAAACGGTGAATGCGATTGCATCATAGTAATTTATAAGCAATAAAATTTCAAACTGTTGAAGTTGCCGAGTCATACACCGCCATACGGTACTTTTATGTGGCTTAAATACTTATGGGCTTTTAATGGAAATTATGAACACTTGCACGTGAGGGCAGGAAGTTAGTGCTTGCGGTCTTAAATAGTTATCCGTACTTCATCTTATCTTAGAGTGGCGTGCAACATGTCCGACTAAAGTTTATTTTTGTGCACAATGTCTATTGTTTTCTTTTCGGACTATACCTTAGTGTCTAAATTAAATGATATAGAAACATATTTATAACTTTTTAAACATGCTCACGTAGAGAGCATATGCTAGGCCATTTTTTTTTCTTTGAGTTTTAACTTGCTTTTGACTTAGAGTTTTAAGAAGTGATTTTCTAAAAGTGTCAATCTTTCTTCTTCGTCTCCTGTTTTAAAAAACCTCTCGATCTCCTGAAATGATGCGGTTTTTATGGACTCTTAAGTATTATATACCGGTAATGCATTGTCGTGAAGAACTTGAATATGTTTAATCGTGAGATATGTACAGTGCAAAACATTGTATAAGGACGAATAAACAAAATCAAAACTGGTCTTCATCGATTTTTCCACTTTCGTGGGTATTGTTATAAACTTTAATATTGAAATGCAACATTTTTTTTTGGTTAACTAATTGCGAAATAAATAAAAAATTATAATTAAAAAAAATTTAAACTTTGCGTGAGAACTGTCATAAATTTCCCCTAAAATTAATTTAGTGTATTTGATTTTTTTGTTTCCCTGAAAATATACTTTTTCTACAATTAACTTCGGAAGTTCCCAAACTACGGATTCCCTCTTCCGTTTTTTTCCAGCACTACTGAACTGAATTTAGAGAAAAATCGTACGAAGATTTTTAATAAAAAATTACAAAACCTCCAACATTTGTGTGTATATATATATATATATATATATATATATATATATATATATATATATATATATATATATATATATATATATATATATATATGTATATAAAAAAAAATGGAAAGATATTTTTGTGTTGTATGTTTTATGGTAGACATTTTTTATCTAACTTTAATGTGTTTTAGATTTAAATACATTGATTCCTGAGGAAGCCTGTTAAAAAATAAATACATAAACAAATCGACTAAATAAATAAATCAACATTTTAGCACTAACGATTATTCTATGTACATATTACTATAAAGATTAGCATAATTTCATTCTAGATAGGCACTATTATTTTCACTCTTATTTCTCTTATATTTCAATCTTATATTTCACTCTTATTTTCAATTCTTCAAGCATAAAAACATGGGAAAAAATATTCAGGTGTTTCGAACCTGATATAAGAAGAAGGTGCTCCGTTGACGTGTCTCCAACCCACTCATAATCACCCACTTTTTTCACTGTTCCAGAATAAGAACAGGTTCAGGAACTGAATTTAGGAAAGGCTTAGTCATGCCATGACAATTTTAACATGAACTATTCCTCTTTCTTGGTACCTTTTCTTTAAAGTTTATCTTATTTCATTTGTAATTTACGTTACATAAATGGGTAAGGGATATTAATTGAAATTATAATCTTAAACTTAATTCAATTTATACAACACAATATGGTGGTTGTTCCAAATATTTCAGACAAGTGATTAAATTGTCTAAAGTTCAATAAATAAATACAATTTTGCTTTTAGACAGATTTTATGTCTAGAAAGCTAAAATTATTGTGTTTTTAAAAATAAAAAGCTGTTCGGAAAAGTTTCAACAAATAGGAATTTTCATTGTAGTAATGAACGAAATTATATCAAATTAGATTGTACTAATAATTACATCGAATATTGTTCTGTTTTATGGTTTATCCCTGATTCACATAAAAGTTTAAATAAATTAAAAAATGCAAGACATTTCAATTTATGAATGATTATGTTTTCTTATTTCTTCCTATTATTTTTGTATTTTTAATTTTTATTTTAGCTACTTAATTGTATGTTTGCTATTTATTGCCTTTACCGCTTTTAATTGGATAAAAAACATTATTTTACTTGTTTGCCCCACTTGTCATAGCCATAATGAAATGTTCCTTGATTTTATATTGTTGTTCATTTTGTTAAAAAAAAAATATTTTATTTTATTATATTCGTGTTCATAAATAACCAAAAAGTGTGGGAGGTTACAAGAGCTCTAAAAATAAATCTTTAAAAATCCGTCACAGATTTCATAAAAGATACCCGTCTTAAACTTTCATAAATCATCAATTTTATAAGCTTGAAAGGTGTCGTTGGCACTTTAAAAAATAACAGGGATTGACAATAATTGAAAATATAAGTCAGACATTTTTTAATTCTCTTATTTTTTTTATTACTGTCGTAAAAAGAAATTCATCCTCTTTCGATATCGGATTTAACGATATGCTATGAGGACCTCCGAATATGCTCACCGCAGTCGTAAACCCGGCGACCGACCACACAGCATGTTTAATTTATAACACCTCTTCGCTATCATCGTCGTCTTAAGTAGGGCTCCCTTCTCGCCTGTCATGGCAGCAAGCTATCCTCGATGTTTAATATCCCCTTCTCTATTGTAAACATTGTGCCTCTTGTGAAATCTCTTGTAGGGTGACATTTAGGTCAATGATGAGGAGACTAATGCCTAGAAATGGAATAGTCCTCTCCGATATTAATCTTCTACGCCATACAGGAAGAATATATCTGAAGGAAATATATTGTTATGATTATTATATGTTGATTGCTAGACCGTTCTATTTCGTCTAGTAGGAAGGAATAAATTTAATTTTTCGTAACAGTACAGCTAGGCGGTGCAGGGATGATTTGTAGAGTGTGGAGTAAATGTATCATATCTTCGGCCCAAACTAAATTATAAATAGTTCCTAACATTTCATTATCTGAATTTATACAGAAGGGCTTGGAGATGGAGGGTTCAAACAAGCCATCAAAATCCATCCAGTTTTATCTCAAGATTGAAACGTTTTTAAAAATATTTTGTCACAAATCCAAACCATTCCCAAAGCTATTTTTATTACAAAATATTATAAATAAACACTATTGCTTAGTTAGTTTGCAAGTTTGGTCTAAGCTACTATCTAAATATATATTTTCATTATTTTATTTACTCGGAATTGAATTTATTTAGGTGTTCAAACAAAAGAAAATGTGTAATTTGGACACAACATACGTACTTCTCATGAGCCAAAGGCCTGATTATCCTCCTCCAACCTTTCTAGGCTAGATTGAGAATTTGAAATTTATTTTGTGAATTCACGAAACAGAAGTTAACCCGCCGTGCCGGATTCGAATCGACATCGCTTTTTATTCATCAAGCTCTGCCACAACGGCCTAAAACTCAGGCCGTTGTCAGCAGATATATATATATATATATATATATATATATATATATATATATATGCTGTGTTTTAGACCGTTACTTTTATATATTTCTTCTTTGGTGTACCATACCAATCATACAATAATTTTCATTCAATAATCATACAAACATTTTATTATTATTATTGTTCACAATATACGGACTTACACAGCGTTCATAATACCACAAATAAGAATGGGCAGAATATATAAGACTATATATTTTGCGGCATCACGGCATTTGGTGGTGAGAAGCACGTTGTTTTCCCATAATAGGATACATCTGGGAACTTGGTGCTCTAACGATGGTGTTAGTTGTAACCAGATTGAGGAACCCTCAGCGACTCGGGAGACCTGAACTAGCGATGTAGGAGATGCCAGGAGGCAATGGTGGAAGTCTTTCATTCGGTAATCAAGTAGCTACGTGGAAGGCAGGATGGTTTGATAAGGAGTGCCATAGGATCACAAGTATTAAGAAGAATGATGCATGTCGCTGATGATCCAACGAAGACAGTGAGGCTCTTGTCTCACTAGAAGAATACCGAACCAGGAGAAGGGAAGAGAAAAGACTTTTACAGAGGAAGAAAAGAATCTGGGAGAGGGACCGTCTGGAAGAGATAGAGAATATGAAAGAAAAGCCAAAATGAAATCAGGAAATCCTTCGACTACATAAACCAGAGCCGAAGAACATTCAAGTTCCAGACCAATGAGGGCAATCTAATCACTAAGAGTCAAATAATGGAGCATTGGATATTTCCATCATTCAAAAGTCGTTGACGGTAGTATTCTACTCTCAATGACTTTCGAATGATAGTTTCCCTCACGTTATAGTATCAAGGCAAGAAATACCAACTGATGTCCTGCAGCTTTCCGACATGGAAGATGTGGAAGAGGAAATTAGTAGCCTAAAAACAATAAGTCTCCGGAGAAAGATGAAATACTCTTAGAATTGTTCAAATATGGTTGGGGATTATTTACGATGTTTATGTATAAGAATGTATGGCGAGAGGAAGCAATACCAGAAGATAGTACAAGACATTTATCTGACTATTTATCTGACTAATTTATCGGACTACTATAAAAGGCATTAAGGACTGCGCCAAAGGAATTTCTTAGAATGTATCCAATTTAACATTGCCCTAGAATGTGTAGTTAACGGATTCATATCGGTGGAACGGTTTTTAATCGCTCTGTCCAACTGTTAAAGTTTGCCGACGACAATGCATTGATTGGGAGAACATTAACAGCCATAAAGTATGTCTTTGTAACCCTGAGAAGAGCTGCAGCAAGAGTTGGCTTAAATGAAAATGAGAATATAAATATAAAAATGTATATGCGGGCTGATCCAAGGGGTAGTGGCCCCAGGGAAGCATGCGTGGAAATTGGAGGCTTTATTTTTTAATGTGCCTGTGTTTATATACCTTGGCTTTCATGTGCGTATAAATCATGACATGAACGCAGAGTCTATGAACGCAAATAGAGCCTACATAAGTCTTCAAAGACAACTAAAAAGCCGAATGATCTCGCACAACCAAGCTGCTATATAAGATAAAAATCCTTCATCAGACCAGTGCTAACATATAGATCGAAGTGTAGGACAATATCAAGAACCCAATAAGCAGCCCTCTTTCGATTATAGCATCCTGTTTTAAGAAGAATATTTGGCCAATACTCAATATTAACCCGCTACGGCGATTGCGAGAAAACAATGAGCTGAAAGAGCTATATCGAGGTGCTGAAGTTCTGAGGGTAATAAGGATAAGGAGATAAGATGGGCTGGACACATTCGCTGGATGCCTGGTGAGCATATATTGAGAAGAGTATTAGACGAGCGGATCTACACAAGAGGGATAGGCAGACCAATCTTAGATGGGCTGATGGAGTGGAAGCAGACTCTCGAGCTATCGTTGGTGTCCACGACTAAAAGGCAGCAGCACTTTTCCGAGACGACTGAAGTGCTGCGGTTGAAGTTACGGGAGGCCATGTTATGGGAGTTGTAGTGCCGCAAAGAAGAAGAATATACATGCAAAAAACAAAACAAATTTCCTTTCTACATCATTTATACGGGAGGAAATTACCTGATATACTATTTGTGATATTTGCTATATGCGACATATTTATTGATATTTATTACTTGATATAAAAGTTTATTTAACTTAATTCAACATGATCCACATGTTTTCAGTATTTCACATTTTTTTTTTTCATAAAATATATTTATGAATACTGAAAAGTACCTTCATACAGTATTAAGCATGTTGTAACAAAAATCTAAATATTCTTTTTTTCTGCAGACCCAAAGCGCTAAAATAAAATTGTATTTCTTTAACATAAAAATATAAACCAGAGGTCACAAAAAATAAGAGATAATATTTTAATTTTATGGTGATTGTTTGAAGATAAAAAATAATTTTCAAAGAGAGAAAATGCCTATGCTATACAATTATTATAACCTGTAGAGACATAATAGTAATTTCTTGTAATAAACGTACTAATTTCTTTAAAAAAGAAATTCTGTTCACTATTTTACAATCCATTCTATCTTCAGTTTAATTTGTAAAATGCTCTGACTCATCGATATTACGGGAAATAAACAAAACAGAAATTTTACTGTTTCTTTCTATGTTGCCCGTCAAAAGGCCGTTTCCTAAGCTCTTTGATAAAATCATTGATTATAGTCGTATTTAATAAAACAAATGAAACTTTTAAATCAATATTACATGTCCTTTATTATCAATATTAAGTGGCCGTTCATTCTTATGATATAAAAAAAAATTAAAATAAAGAAAATCAATGTTTAAAGTTTTTACCTCAACATTAATCTAAAAGTCTATTTTTTCATCTTTTTCTAATTTCATTCAGTGTCCTGGGTTTATTGCATGTTTGCAAATCAGATGCATGAGAGAAAATGTGTTTAGTAGCTAGTGTAATTAAAAATAGCTTATAAATTTTCCGAAGCAAATGACTAGGTAATATTATCCCTAGAAAATCGCATTACCATATAAATCTTTATGAATGTGTTCTTAGTAGAGTACTGTATTTATCTACTAGAGAGTGCTGCTACAGTAAATTTGGTTTTAAAAATGGAATGCGGTGTTAGATTCATAGATACGTTGGCTGCTTTGAAATAATGTCATTGGGAACCCTGGAGCTTGGTTCCATTAAAACCGCCAAGTGAAAAGGTCACCGGTACCTATTAATAAGGTATCGCAGCTTTCAGATCAACCTTAGCAAAAGATACGAGGTTTCTCTTTTGGTATTTATCAGCGCATGGTGGTTAGTTAACCTCTTTTAGGGTAACCATTCAGCGTCATCAATAGAACGTGAATGAATGAATACAAATTAGCCTGCTGCTCTGTCCTAGTAATTATTGTGACACTACATCGCTGTTTGTTGATAGTAGGATACCTATAACAGGTACAACGCCTCTTGGTGGGCTATTGTAAATAAATAAATACAATATATATATATATATATATATATATATATATATATATATATATATATATATATATATATATATTATTGTGGTATATTATTAGGTAAAGGTTGGGGAGTTTGCAATAAGTCAACATTTCGCCTGTAAATTCAATTTTTATAGTTTGTTAAACGTAACTTTTTATTATATAATAAATATTTCTAACTGGAAGACTATAATTTTAACAAGTATGTAGAGTGGGTCCTTTTGTAACATTGAAATAGAGCAGTCTAATGTATAGGATTTTAATTAAAAATTTTGAAAATAATTTTAATGAAGAAGTATTTAATAAATAAATATAAAATATTTTAATGGAAAATTTCAAACATGTGACTAGTTTTGTAAATGTTTCATACACGTATGATCCTGATGATGGGGCATAACCCGAAAATGTTTATAAATTGTCAATATACTTGTTAATAAAATTTAACAGCATTTTCTTTTCATTATTCATTTACTTGTAACTTTTTATTAATTATTGATAGCAAATACTCAAGCAAAAAGATTCTAGAATAAATCCTGAAGTCTCTCAAATACCAGTGAACAATGTAGCAGCCAACATTTCTCCAATTCAGGCTTCATCTTGACAGGAAAATATATGATCACATAATTGCAGACCAATGACAGTACATCTCACATCAACTGTCTAAAAAGGACTAACCAAATAGAAACATAGTTCCAAAGTGGATTCCAAGACATGCCGATCATTCCAATACAGCTCAACATATGCTGAATGGAAAGAGTTAAATACTGAAATGTTATTTCGTTTCATAATTTTCTCATCTACAACACCACACATTTATGATACAGTCAATTTTCTGTAGAACGGAACTTTTAAAAGTGCAAACTCACTTAAAACTCACTGGCTGAAAGTATTTTTAAAAAACGATTCATCAAAGAAAATGAAAAATCATTACTACAAAAGCGTCCACTACAGTGGAGGCTTCCGATGTATGCATCACTGGCAGCCTTGTTGATATAGGGACCGTTTTGGCGCGAACTTACATCATTATATTTCTATCCATTATTTCTAGAAAAATCTCTGGAAATACAAGTGGTAGGGAAAAATATTTCAGAGTATTAATCAGAGGTTTAAAATCTGTTTAACAAAAGAAAAAAAAAACATAATTTTAATAAAATCTTGGTTGTTTATTATTATAATGCAGTAAATATTGAACAGTTTACGATTGATGCACTATCTCTATTTGGTTAATATTTTTTGACTGGTAAGCTTACTGATATTTGGGGACTTGATACTCTGTTTTGGAATCTTCCAGTAATATTCTTATAGTAACATTATTTTAAAAATTGATAAAGGGTAACTTTATTTTTATTGATTAAGATCTGTTGGGTGATTGGGAAGTTTAAAAACGCTGAAAATTAGGTATTAGATGTGGTTTATTCTTTCTAAACTGTTCAGCACTTTATATTTTTCCTCTATCTTCATAAGCTACCGAGATATGGACCCAAAACCTCCTATCGACTGCCATTTTGAAATGAAACGGCGGTTGGTAATGAGGAGTTCCAAGGATCATCTTGGGATGGCCTGTGGCTTTGGTGCCGGATTAAAAAAATAAAAGCCCTGTTGTTTCAGGAAAAAGCTGCATATTAATCTTTTTTTATTCGATTTTTGGATTTGACATGTCTTGAATTGTAAAACCTAAAATTTCGAGGGGAGAGGATTAATTTTTTTTCTTGTTCGATTACAAAGATTCATTATTGAAAATAATAAACAAAACAAAAAAGTTTTACCTAAGTTAAAATTCAAATTATTATGAAGAATTTTCTTGCTATGTATTTTCGTGTACGATACTCCCAAATGAAGTCCCAAAAGGTAATCAGAAAGATATCACTAATTATTTAATAATTTTTTTTTATAATTAGTTCGAAATATAGTTGCGTTAACGGATCTTTCCACTAAATACATTATTTATATGATAAAGATTCACATTACGAAAATTCTTGATATTTATCGTTACTTTGACGTAATTGATTATAATTCAATTTACCGATTACTTTTAAATCAGTACGATTACCATTTATTGTTCCTTTTTGTTAATTACTTCCCTTTATCAATAGTTGGGTAGGACCTGATTCGGTGGCCGTGTAAATCGAAGGACCCCTTAGTCAAATTCGTTGCCTCGAATTCATAAATAACACGTCCCTATCATCTCACTGTTCTTTATTGCCTCGATAAAAGTTATGGCTTGAATAACTAAACTAAATCAGGATTTTAGCATTGTAGGACCAATTTGTAGCGATTTGATTTCGTTAGTCGAACACAAGGAACATGGTTTCCGCACATTTGTTGTAATAGGTTTCAGAATGGATAGAATTAGTATGTCAATTAATGGAGTTGGTTAGTTTTTTCTTGTCCGAGTCTTGGCCAGTGTCCATGCAAATTAATCAATGTAGATAATCAGTGAATTATATTGGAATACAACAAGAAAAGTAGTTAAATTGTTAATTCATAATTTTCGTTTTGCTAATATAAAATAAATCAATCACCTGACTATTTTTTATCGTCAAAAAAAAATTTTGCAGGAAAAAAAAATAATCGAAACTGTATCAGTGCTATTGTTATCAGGGAGCGTAAAAGTGGGGATTAAAACACGATTACATTTTTGAAAAAAGTGGAAATTTTTCTTTACGGTAAATTCACTATTATCTGAGGTTTACAAAAAGAAAATTCATTTCAAATTATAATCATGGCTGGAGGAGTATTTTATAGCCCTAAAATAGGGTAAGAGAAGTGGATCGCCCCGGATGCACGAAGACCTCGGCACACCACTGTCTAAAATCCTTCCATCTATGTCTTCCTAAATGGACGATCAGCAATAATTAGCCTTTTTGTGATTCAATTTTAATCCATCTCGCAAATTTCGCAAATGATGAATGCAGGATTGCATGGGATACACCAATACCACCCGTTCAAAGATAGCAAATTTAGGGCACCCCAATTTCGGATGAGAGCTTGTCAGCTTATGCTACCTAATATGGCTTTTTTCGACCTCGTATTCGGATAATAATTATTGAAGTCGTAGTGACTTCAATGAACCCCAACCTGTGAGTGCTAAGACATTTTGAAAATTTCGGTGACTACAAATATTGTAAATTTCATGCTATTGATATTAAAAATCATTATAATACCCTTTTGAGTCTAATCGATAAATAATTAGTTGATTTTTATTTTATATCCACCTGTCACATGGTGACTATAATCATATGGGGTATATGAGTGTAATGCAACTACCATCTATATTATATAACTATCCAGTTGGCGGTCAGCACACATTGGTACCTTGAAATATAATAGGATTTTACTGAAGAATATTTCTTAACCAGCTTCTATTCAGCCTTCTGCGGGAAATCTCACATATCCGTCGTCGCCATGTTATATATAAGTTCGTTTCAATGTTCGTGGAGTTTGTTATGAAATCTTTTTTAGGAAGTTCTAATATGGTAATATACAGTCAAGTAAACTTAAGTACGTTCGTGTAAATCTAAGAGTAGTTACTTAAAAAAAAAAATAAATAAAAAAAAAAAAGCAGAGTTCCGTCACTAAGGTCGCATTTCCATTAAAATAAAATGTCAGATGTGGACATCGCATCACTTCCTTGTACGCCTATTAAACTATAAATCGGTGGCTCAAAAAGTTATTTGAATTTGTTATTAGTTTCCGAAGATAGCAAAATGACAATCGGCGTCGTTACGTCTATTGGCGTCCATAAATTGACAATACATACGTAAACGTGCTTATCATTCTAGAGACCCCCAAAAGATGCTTCCTTAACACCAACTCAATTCACATACGAATTTTCAAAAAAGACATTGAAACAGTAGAAATAGCCATCTTTGTTAATAATGCTCCGATTTCGATACGACTTCTTTTGCTTTATAGGTAATTTAACAAGCTTTCTAATGCAACTGGTTACCAGCCCCCTACTAACTCACCCGTACTCTTAGGGCATCGTTCTGCATAGACGAAAACCCTACATACCGAATTTCAGCTTAATTGATCCAAAGGGAGCCGCAGGAGGTGCTCAAATGTTGCAAAAAAAAAAAATATATATATATCAGACATCTCCAAAACCTCCTAGATTGTGCTCTAGCGGTTATGAAAAGGATAGAAAACGCAGTCTCGCACCTTACAGCCTTCCACCCAGTGCAATATTATATTTTTTTCGGAGATTATTATAATCCCATAATTATACATGTTATAATTAAAAGTAATAAATTTTATTTTTAAAGGTGAAAATATTTCAAAAACAATTCCTCTAGTCTTTCAAATAACTAACCACTGTAGAGTATGTGTGCTGAGATGCCTTGGAGTGATGTAGTGTCGCTGGCTGATGGATCTTTTTTAAACTGTTGGTGTGAAGCGTCCTATCTGTGATCTGCAATTGTCTCGTCTTTTTATATTTACTGGTATTTAAGAGACTTAAAGCTTTGTTTTTGGAAACTTCCAATGATATTCTAACTAAACTGGGTTATTATAATTATTAGCTCTTTGCTATTCATCCATATAGTATATTAAAATACAGAAAATCATTGTTTACAGCAAATTTTGTGCTTTTGTAATAAACCCAGCTTGTATCACTGCAGGTCCAGTTCAGGAAACTAACGAATGCAAAGAGGAATACTCGATTCTTTTAGGAGTTCAATTGTTTAGCTTAAAAAAATAGATAGAGTGTACTAAGTCTCGCAAGTATGCCTCGTTCAGTGTCTCCCGATCTTGGTTTTAAGTAAAACGATAAGAGATTAAACTGCCATGTTTTTAATTTGAAGATAACTCAAGTCTAGGTTTTTTTAACACCCTACTAATGCTTTAATTATTTTTGGTATTTCGATACATTTATTTGACTTAATCCAATATTGTCGAATGAGAAGTAAGGGTAAGCCTGATGTGAAATGTTCGCATCTCTTGTCGGCTTTGCTCCTGTAAATTGCAATATCCCGCATGTCCGCTAAATGCGCGTTAAATGGGGAGCGGATAAGCGGGACCGCAGCGATCGGAATGGAGCGACAAGGGGTGATCGACTCCCGCGGCACAAAGCGACTGGTTGGCATTCATCGGCCGCCTCGTAAGGTCCCCTAATGAACTAGCATAGAAAGGAAGGCACCCAGCCAGTCTACTGCGGACTCACCGCAACAAATTAACAGTCTCCGGGGCACCGGTGTAAATCAGAAATCGACACTAGTTCTTCGGTTTGCTCGGTGATAAAACTAGTTGAACCTCATAGCTATTACCGCATTATGGATCCCTTAACGAATGTATTGTTCGCCCGAATCACCTTACCCCGGCGATGCACGGCTGTTTGGAATATTCCAGGTTCTGTTATCCCCGTTTCTGAAAATGAGTCTCCTTATTAATTATTAATTCGACAGAAGATGTCTGAGCTCCCTCTCTCTCTATTTCTATTCTCTTTCTCTTTCTTATGTTCTACAGTTAGCCGAATTCTAACAGGTTCTCATCCTGCATTTCGTGCCTGACATTCATAAATAAATTGAATTTGGTGGCAGAGCTTCCCTTCTTTTACGCTAGTGTAAATTAATAAAATATGTTAATTATATGGGAAGAACGTTGGGAAAGAAGTATAATTTGATGATTCGGATGGTTATCAAACCTCCTGGAGATTGGTTTAGTGATTTTTTTTTTGCTAATATAATTGTCTGTATGTTTGAGCGAATTCTCGTTAATCTCTTTTAAATTAATAGATTATTAAAATTACTTTAAATACTCCGTACGACTGCTGAACACCGCTATCTGGCAGGTATTCTGCGTAAAATTGGTTTTCTCACCTCATGTGAGTATCCTTAACTTCCTTCTCTAGTTGGTATAATTACATCACATTTAAATATCTGTACTGCAAGCATAAACAACAGAAGGAAACTACCTTTATGTGATATCCAATATTTATTGATCTGCGTGGCAACAAATGACAAAAATGCTCCCATATTTTAAAGAAATGATGCTTTATTTATAAACATGGTTTTTGGGTATTCTTTATTTATTCAGAAGTATTTTGATAGGAAATTGTAATAACGAACATGCATTTACTTACTAAAATCAATAATTCTACAGGCAAAGTACTTAAGGAAGAACTGAAGAGGGCGGAGTATATGTTGGAACGTTACCCTCAAGGAGAGAAAATTTTTCTCCCTCTACATAACTTCAGACAGCTTCTTTTACAAATATACCATATTTATTTTTTTAATTTTATTTTTTTAAAGATTTTGATTTGTTTTATATTCTTTCAATTTCAAAAAAAAAAAGAAAGGCAATTGTTAGCCGCATTCGCACTAAAAGTTTCTATCTTAAGTTGTTTGCAGATAATTTGTAATCACTTTTTTTATAATGAGAATAATATTCGTAATTAGGAAAAAGTTTTATAATTAGGCTGTTTTGGAAAATTTTTAACCATTGCCTTTAGCCCCTCAAGTCATAATACTGTCAATACCTGTCAATGCCATATACAGACAGAAAAACGGATTATCCTACAGACCATCAACGTATTTTAGCCTCAATTGGAAGGCCGAAATTAATTCCGCGGGTCCGCCGCTAAATAAAAGTTACCAACCTTTTAAAACTCCTTCAAACAGAAGCGACACTGAAATCTATGTGCAATTTAATGGTGATATTTTAATGTGTTCACTCACATCAGATACGGAATCCCTTGGACTTTCTTAGCTTCAATCATTAGGATCAAATTCAACACCGAAAAAATATATGAAGCATTGTGAAATATCGCATCATCCATGTCTGTGGTGTTTCTTTTTAATTACCAAAAACATTTAAAGCATTTTCTTTTTTTTCTTTTGTGCTCATGAACAGTGTCGTTTTCGGTTATCTCTTAGATATTCCATAAATCATCTCTTGAATAAATATTGTGGTATATAAATTTATACATATATGTCTTGGTATATTGACTAAAGCGAATGTTCAAGGAATTTTTCGGTAGCTGTGAACCAACGTTCCTGACTAATATGAACACGTTTTTTTAGACGAATATAAGGGAAATGAAAAAGGTAGTATTTCGATTTAAAATGGCATAGTAAAGGTTGTGAGGGGTTATGAATGGCAGATTTTTTTAGCTGCGGTGGTGACCTCTTCCTTGGACGTAATTTCATTCCGCTTCAGCTACCGATTTATATTTACAATTATTACGGCAGTTTAATTTCCTAAAAAGCGTATTACGATCGCGTGTTAATTTATTAATTAAGTGATTTAATATTCCTATCAGAATTGACTTCGAGAACAAGTTCCTGCAAAAGCTAAGTTTGTTGAACCTCGTTACTACTAATAATGTGCGTGCTGAATAAACTAGTGGCTTATCCGCATGTTTAACTTTAGCTATGATCCTAGAACAGGTTATACAACATTTGGAAAAGTTTCACCTTGTTTTACCCGTTTTAGCTCGCCGACTTATTATCTCTGCATTTTAGGTTGGAAACTTTAATGTCGTCATTAAAATAAATAAGTGGTCCAGTTTTTTCCTATTTTATATTATCAATTAGCATCCTAATCTGGCGCGGTCTGGAATCCAGATAGATTCGATTGCGTGTCTACGTGTTCTTTCCAGCGTTGAATTGTATCTTTTTATAAATTAAGTGATCTATAAAATATATTGTTAACTTCGATTTACTCTTCTAGTACATTGTAAAAAGCAGGATGTACCATACCCTTCAAGGAGAGTGTAAGAGAATTGTCAAACATAAAATTATTTCCACTTCTTCTTAAGCATACAATAATTGAATTATTCAGAGTGACGAGCATTTTAAAGTTATAACTTGTATTATTTTTTTTTTTTTTACTTTTTCTTATCTAGCTTTAATAATTTGTACTACTCTTCATTGCTCATTACTTTCCGAATTCTTGTGGAGTGAATCCGATGATACGGATAAACATGACAGTCTGCAGTGAGCTCTTTCTCCTCTAATTGAAAAACTATTTTAAAATAGGAACTAATTAATTATAAATAGAGAATCCAACAGTACCCTACCATCCTAGAATTCGTAATAATATTTTTAAAAAAATGATACAAGATTTCAACAGTCTGGGTGTAAGAGGCTGAGGAAGCCTCTAATTTTGATGGTCTAACAAGGTAGCATCCGATTCCAGACAAAAAGTCATATTGGGAGTTAGTTCGCTTCTGTTCGCTTGATAGGAATATCTTGGCTCGTCACCGAATTTTAGTGCCTCCCAAATGTGTACATAAATATAAAATAGCAGTTATTTACAACAATAAATTAACTGGAAACTTATCTTGAGCACAAAATCAACTGGTAGCTGAGGTTTTCTTGGAGTCCAAATAAAAAAAAAACACATTAAAGAATGGAAAAAAAAATAATAAAATAAATAATAACAGTACAAATTCTTTCTTCCAAATTTCATAATGGACCAACCCAATTGTTTTCTATTTCTTTCTCTCTAGTAATACCCTCGGCCAGGTCGCTTCTCCACAAGTCTTTCTCATTTCTTCATTCCAAGTTAGTTTGGGGCGACCTTTTCTTCGTTCCTATTCTCTTGCCTACCATTCCACAATCTTTGTCCATCGGTCATCTTTTGTTCTTATTATACGGGCTGCCCATTTCCATTTTCTATTATGGTCACATTGAATAACATCTGATCTTTCCTCTTATCCATTCGTTGGTCCTTCTGTCTCTCCTCGTGATTAACAACATATCTTTCCGTATTTCTATCAATAGATCTTATAGACGACCTCATCTTGTTTATGGTTCTGTGGGCTAGAATCCACAATAAAAATATATTATTAAAAAATATATATAATAATAATATATTATTATTATTTTTTTACCTATGATAAAAAATCACGTTTTAAAATAGTACTATGCTTTTCTATGCTGAAGCAGAACATAATATTTCCTTATGACATTTTCTTAGAGACATTTTTTTCCCTTGTATTTATTGTATATAAATTTTCTTTTTTTGCAATTTTTTAATTAATGCTATTTTCAATATTGCTCCTTGATTCTTCATTGTTTTCAAGAATACGGTTCAATACTCAGAAAGAAGTGATTACCTCATTTTGGCTCGTATCTTTGTTGTAACTCCAACCATGCTCCAACCAATTTGTTTCTTCATCTTGAATACTCTTTGAAAATGTCAGGAAGAAAAAAAAGGCGTGAAGGGTGTAGTGGTGACGGAGGCTTTGTGAGAAGAGGAATCAATCATCTTCCACGGCTGCCATGAATACCTTGTTAAACAAGGCCAATGTTCGCTAGCCATTGCCGTCCGTCACGACTGCGTCTCTCCAACGTGTCCCTCTAGGCCCAGCTCCGTTTCGACTTCTCACCTGGTCATGTCTTCATTCCGGTTTGTCAGTTTCCGATTTTGTGGCATGTATACAGTGAAAAAGATATAGAAACTTTTATGAAGCGGACAACCGGGTAAGCTGTGTAATAATCCTTTTCAGTTATTAGTATCGGACACATTTGTCTCAACCATGTTAACAAAATGTTTTATTACGCTAAAATAAAACATTATATAAGGTAATGTTACAGGTAGTGGACATTGCTCCAGTGTGGGCACTTGGGTAATTAAATTGTGAAAATAAGGCAGCTTAGCTTTGATTCAGTTTCAAACTTGGAGCAAATGCAGCTGCTATATCTAGTAGTGATTTAAGCACTTTTATTAATTGAAGTTTTTGTTAGTTATTTTCAGTATTTGACCTTCCAAATTATATGGTTATCTTAACGAATTTACCTTAAGGTCAATTAAAAACTCAGTAGTTTTAATGTATACATTTTTTTAGACGTTTCGGGGATGGTTTGTCCCTCTCTTCAGCTTCATTTTACAAACATAACAAATTATCACAGATTGCTTACAATTTCTTATATGTATTTACAATACATTATTTTTCAAAAAAAGTTCTGCGGAACCAGTCAATTTCTAAAATCTAAAACAAGTTGATAAAAAAAGTTCTTATGCTCTGAATTTATAACTTTTAATTTGATGCATCCTTCCTTGTTTTTTCCTGTATTCCTTTATGAGATTCTAAAGCAATAAAAAAATTAGTTTAATGTGTTTAAAGTAATACAAATTACAAATTCTATTAATAGTGATACATACTTGTATAATAATATAATAATAGTAATACATAATACAAATTCTTGACTTAAATTCAAGAAAAATTTGTTGAAATGTTTGTCCACCAAGGCAATTGGTGCAAATTTGATGTTTAGGAAAACTAAAATTTACTAACTACTTTAAATTGAAATTGAAATATGGAAGGTTGGTGCAAAAAAAAAAAAATTAACAATGAAAATTTCCATAACTTTACACCTATTTCTACTGTAGTTATATGCTGTCATCTACTTCAAATTATTTTATTACTTAGTTAAACACACGGAAATATTATCGCCCCATGTAGACCTCTGACGCAACTGTACAATTAGGTCAAAATTGAATTAGTGTTCCATTGTTGTTAAAATAAGATACCTTCAATTTAATTGCTATTTAATTGTTGTAAATTTTCTGGTTAACATTCAACTGCATTTCTAGGCTGTCGCCCCTGTGCCAAAGGGTCTATATTTTCATGCGTCGAATCATTTTTTGGGTGTTCTGGAATTTTATAATTTGCAATTGCTTCATAGTTTTACTGGACGGTGAAAAAAAAAATTCTCTTCTTTTTTAATCATCCTAAGTTCATTTTATTATACCTTCATTTTTACAAAATATAGTTAAATGGCTTAATAGTGAAAAATTTATTCTTTAAACAATTTTGAACATTTTTCTTAACTGACAAAATTATTAATATTTTACAGGATTTTTTGTTGATGAAGGCATAGATTACTTATAAGTAGTCTGAACATAATACCATTTACTATTTAATACAAAAACTATTGAACTTATATATAATATATAAGCCCCCAAAAAAGTTTTTAATTACGTTTTGTTTTGAAACTTTTAATTTCATATTTAAATAATAATAAGATTTTTTCTAGAAAAATAAAACAAAAGAGAAAATCTGTGAAAAATTTTGCAATAATATTTCAAGCAATAAAAATCAAAATTGAAAAAATGATAATTGTATATAATATCAGAGTAATTACGTTGGCTCATTCCATTTTTCATTTTCTTTGGCTGAAGGTTTGATTGCCGTAATATAGTTTACCAATTAACGAAAAAGCCTTCAAATGGAAAAGATAAAATAATACTTTCTGAAGACATGGTGAATGTAAATTGTTTTTAGAAAATAATTGCACAGTTCTGATAGTTCTTGGAGTTTCAGGCAGTTAATACTTGAAGTGAAAGGCTGTTACTACTGGTAAAATATATAAAAATGCTTAAGCACCTCCTTTTCTCTGTTGTGAATCATAAATTTTCAAGATGATAGCCCGAAAGATACCGTAGAAACTATAACTTCATGTTTAGAAAACCTGTAGAATACGATTTCAAGAAGTTCATAATTATAGAAAGCCTCTTAACATAGTAATGAGTTGGCTAAATATGTCGAAAATTACTTAAAGGTAAAAAAGCTGTTTTGTGGTTTAGAATCTGCTTACGATACCAAATTTAAACGGAATTAAGTTCAAAGTTTGGTGGTTGTTGGAAATCGAAGACGATTCCTAGATACCGCTGTAGCATTCCAAGCGGCCATTACACTTTAATAAAACTAAATTAGGCTATTACAGAGTTTATAATGCCGAGGCCTAAGATCCTATCCATAAAGTTAAAACATTCCAAATGACCCCTTGAAAGTCCAATAAAGCAAATCCTTTTACGCATTGTCGTGTATCCTTTCTTTGATTACAATACTGTAAAATAAACATTAAAGAAAACGTTACATGTTAATTCTTAGGTTGCATTTTCATGGCATTAATACGTTCAAGAATTTGAGGTGCTTAAATTTTCATTATGAAGCATGTTATAAGCAATTTTCAATTTGATTTGGTGCGTTCCTATCTTTATTTATGGGACTTCATAAAATAATGAAAATACATGAAACTGCACATTGATTTCGAATACTTTAGCACCTACCTTATCATGTCTCTAAACTCCCAAAGATGAAGAATATGCCTTATTTATTTTTTATTTTCATAATTCTATGATGGTTTTGAACTTGATATGCAAAAATCATTACGTTATCGAAGCCACGACCTCGTTCCTAAAATTCTCTTATTAGGTTTCATTATCTGAATTTTTATTTAGTACATTTTTATTTTGTTTTATTCTTTTTTTGCCATATCTTAATTATAATTTAAAATAAATAAAATACACTTTAAGCTGTGCAACATTCCTGACAGGATACAGTTGATAGATACTAAACTTTCGTTTCATATTATAGCATTTTTAAACGGCCTTACATTTTGATTAGTCCGTGTATACATTTTTAAATAATATCTCAAAATATGAACAGATTTTAAACCCAAGGATTTGATAATTGTCACTTTCAAATTGTGTCAACTTTTTTGCTAGTTCATTTTTTTTATTTTATTTTATTTATTCACTACTATATTTTTTATTTATTTTTTATTGAAAGACATTTTAAATTTTGTCTGTTCCTTTAATTTTAATACAATGCCCCATGTTCATATATCTTTACAATCATAAAAATACAAAATATATTATGATGCACCCACAAAACTATTTTAGCAATATATAGAATATCTTCATTATATTTATATTATTGCTGATAATCATTGACCTTATAAATAAACAAATCTATTTTAACATTTATATTAACTACCTGACCCGACTTTTGTGTTAATGTATCTTCTTTGCGAAGATCGCTCAGATATGTAATACAATTTTTTTAAAACTCTTTATAAAGGTGAATAAATATATTTACTTTGAACTTGCACAATTCACATTGATCATTTTTTCATACGATTATGACGTCAGCTCGATATGGAGTTTGAGAACCATTTGCTGAGCGAAGTGTTAATTAAGTCTTAGATTTAACCTAACCTCGCTTACTCATGGACGTTCCTGTTTTTTTTTTTTTTTTTGTATTTATGGGTTAATTTTATTCCGCAGCTTATTCTATCTCGAGACTAATTTATTCCGGGACTGGTGGATAGATCTCGTTAAATAATTCTTAATTCTCGTTAAATTCTTTATGTTATAAATTACAGGTTATTCTAAATATTAATAATGTTTACCCTAGATTAGATGTATGGTTGAAACATCATTTTAATTAAGTGTTTCCGGTTTAAAACCAAATAAAAAATAATTTAAGTATAATGATTTTTAAAAGTTATTTTATTTATTTTTTCTACAACTTTATTTTCTGTCTGACCGAAGGATCTTTTTGTCATTGCAGGAGGTACTACTGGCCCACCCTGCGACAGACCACACAACCATCATACTGGACGACATCGACGCCGAAGACATGCGGCTGCTACTGGATTTCATCTATACGGGAGCGACGGCAGTGCCCGAGGACAGGCTGGAGTCCTTCCTGGGGGCGGCAGACGCTCTGGGGGTGACCGTCCTGCGGGAGAGGGGACTCTACACGCTCGGCCGCCACCCTCGACCCCCGCCAATCGGCATCCTCACTCCCTCCCCTTGGGCCCCTAGGGCTCCCCACTCCGCACCACCTCAGGTTAGTTTCTCTTATATTATCTATTTATTTATTTTATTGTTTGATAAATACGAGTCGCGGAGAGTATAGAAGACCAAAAAACAAAATACTTTTGAAATACCAATGAGGTGCGTTTAAAAAAACTTTTTTTTGCTTAAGTAGTTGTCAAAATAAGAAGTTGAACTATTTCTCAGAGTTCACTTAATGAATTAACTAATGAACTTAAACTTAGTCAATTATTTTTATTTAAAAAAAAAAAGCGCGAGCAGCAGAGCTCCGTCGCTAAGGTCGTATTTTCACTAAAATACAAAATTAAAAATATCTAAAGCTAAGACCCCCAAAATGCACTATTCTAACAACTAAATTCACATTCGAAATTTCAATCCCCTGATTTGGAGGGGATGTAGAGGTACGTAAAACCTTAAAACTCGGTAATGTTAAAGAGGTCGAAATTTTGTTTGAAATTTATCCCCATTATGGTATCGTTCTGCCTAGAAAACAACCATACATATGTAATTTCAGCTCATATGATCCAAGGAGGGCCGCTGGAAGTGTCCTAATGTAGCAGGAAAACCTTATATTAAAACGGACTGAACAAAAACGTGAGCTTCTTCTAAATTTTGAACATCAACGTTTATTAAAATAGTCTGAAATGTATAAACGACGCTAAATGCCATGCCCCTTGTATGATTATGAAAAGAAATTTTAATCTGGGACATGTCCGCTTAGAAAAAAACATGGTTTTGTAGACTACGTGTACATTCGCAGTATATTTCAAAATATGTTTAATCGCTTATTAATGAGTTATAAATAATTGTTGCTAGAAATTACTTACATTGATTCAATATGTTGGAGACGAAATTAATGAAAAAATAAGTGCTGTTTAAAGGAAGCTATAGAGGAGGAATTAGAGATAAAAATGGGCATGGAATTGCAAAAAGAGGTAGCATGAATAATGAAAGATTTGCTAAAGGAAGTAACTATGGGAGGGGGTATAAGAGTTTTATTATTAATGAAAAACAGCTGTCATCATAACCATCCGATGAATAGCTCGTTGAAGAACTAAAGGATGAGAGGTAAGCGCACATTGGTAGTCGAGAAGTGAAGTTGTTAGATTTATCGTTGCCTCAAAGATTTCTTCACCTATAATAAAATCAATCTGTTCTCACATGAGTTGAAAAAAAAAAACTTGTTGATTGAAAGCAAATTAATCGTACTTATTCTCTGCAATCCCACAAGACAATTCAAATGCAAGGCATGGCTCTATGCTTGATGGAGAAGGAAGTGCTTGACATAAAGAGCGAACATGATGTTCTCTTACGAGGAGCCTCTCATGAATATAATACATTCCTCCCTCTTCTATCATACTAAGAAAGAAATAATTTTATATTCTCATTTCGTATATCATGGTTATGATATTAATAAATTATTATATTTTTTAAATTATTATCACAACGGTCCTTAAATTTATCTCTTCCATGTAAAGAAATTAAGAGAGTTTTATATATTCAAAATGAATTTGATATGTTGTTGATATGTCGTAAGATTTTGTACTTCAATAATTTATATAATCAGAAAATAAATAATAAGTGATAATATAATCAGAAAATTTTCTTTTTTGTCAACTAAATATGCAATTAGACTTATATTGGAAACTCATTATAATAGCTCAAATAAATGTTCAAAAGCAACACTGTCTCATAAAAAGTTTTCGAAAAATGTTTTATTTGGGAGATATTTTACATTTTGCCATTTTACAACCTTACGTTATAATTTCAGGTGTATTCAGGGCACGAAAAAAATCGGTAACATCATTTGAAATAGCATTAGATTTTCTTTCAGATAATCTTGTTTTTAATCTTCTGAATCACTTGAAAATTAAAATTAAGAAAAAAGTTTTATTTTACTGGATTGAAATAAATTAAATGCTATCATATTATCATGAAATTTGTTCTTCATTAAATGCATTTTACATTGGTTATATATAAACTCAGTACTCGGGACGATGATTCATAGCTATGCTAGGATCCAATAGGTCGCGCTGTAGTCGTTATAAATAAACTCGATATTTATAAGGTGGAAATTAAAGTAGCCATTTGTGAAATTTAAGACATTTAAAGCATTTGTGAGGTTTAAAAATTATATCTCTATGTATTGAAACATCCTAAGAGAAAGAACACAATCAAATATTGGTCGAAGCACACAGCATAATCTTAACTGTACAAGTTACTAATAATCATTGGAAACATAAATGGGACCAGTTTGTTGATTCATCCATTTATAAAAATGAGAGTTTACTTAGAAAATTCCTGTTGCCCTTTGGCTAATTTATCTTGGGAACCTAAGTACAGCCCTGATGATTGTGACAGTTCATCGAAGGTATTTATAATTGTAATACTTGTAAACTTCTCCAATTGTAGAAACACTTAGTATTTCATTTTTATCAAATATAGAACTTAGATGTGTTTTTCCAATGTGGATCTCTAATTTTCATCTTAATCTGAGGAGAGAGGTGGTAAAAATATGTTTTATTCTTTTGAATCTATAATCTAAAGTACAGTTTCGTGCCGCCCTGATTTAAGCGCTGGTTACTCCTGTATGTGCTCATGCTCCCAATAACGATATATTTTCTCCATATCAAATAAACAAGGACGACTATAAGTTATTAAGCCGATATATAAGTTATGGGGGTCGATTCATCGTTATATATATATTCTTACAAGGCACCTGCCTAACCTTGAAATGCAGTTTCATATTTAATGAGGGATAGAGATGGTAATGACAAGGGGATATGATAATTACCGTATATAAGCCGAAAAAGGCGGACCTTAGGAGCGGTCACCCGCTGAGAGTTCTGTTTGCCCACTTGGGCCTGTCAGGTATTTATCACGTCCCACTCCTCCAAGATATTTCTTTCTCAATACTCTTTCTCGCTCTTCCACTAACGACCTGTAAATAATGGCAGCCCTACTGTCTGTTACTGTGGTTCCAACGCCTCTAATGAGCCAGACATGATTCCCATTTGAACAGCCCTACCCACTTTATTGGCTTTTGTGGAACACAGCTTTATTTAATGCGTATTCATTTTCTCCTCATGCAAAAGAACCTGTGTCGGAAGTGTTCTGGATTGGCCACGCCCGTAGAGCGGAGAACCATTCGTTTAAAATTGGTAGTATTTAACACTCCTCCTTCATCCAAGCTTGGGACTAGCAGTGAACTTAGTTAAAGAACTTCAACCAGCTTTCCTAGACCTGAAGGCAGAAGGTTGAGGGAATGATTTCGTCTAAGACGTTTAGTCGATATTAATGGGGTTAGGAGGTAGCCACTAGAAGCTGTTTGCATCTTACTAAACATTTGTCGGAAAGCTAAAAATACGGGCAAAGCTCCAAAGGTTTAACCTTTTGGTTTGGGGTCTCGATGGGGTTCTGTAGATGAATGTATATAGGCAACGATCTTTAGTATTATCGGTATCGAACTTTCGGGTTCTATAATGTTACGTTATGTGAGTTATATAATACACAATAATAAAATAAACGTGAGCAACACAACTCCGTATCTAAGGTATTTTCACTAACTTAATTTGGTGGGGCTTCATTCCTTTATTTTATGGGTAATTTAATTACCTCTCAAATACAACTAATTTTAAGCCCGCTCACTCACTCAATTCTCAGTTGGTGCCAAAATCCTTAAAACCACGAATAACCGTGGGAGTGGGAGAAATAAGATGAGACCCCCAAAAGGCACTTCCCTAACACCAACTCAATTTATATGCATATTTTCAACCCTATAACTTAATTTGCTGGGGCCTTAAGGTTGCGTAAAACTTTAAAAACCGCGAAATTTCTGGTAAACATACCGAAATTTTGACTGAAATTTAGCCCTAGTTATATAGTATTATTTTCCCTATAAAACAACCCTACATACCGAATTTCAACTCATTTGACCCAAAGGGGGTCGGTGGGAGTGCCCAAATGTAGTGGGGAAAAATATGTTTATTAGACATTTCTAAAACTTACACAATCCTGTTCTAGGGGTTGATACTTATTGTCCGTTTCTTTTCGGTTTGTCTTTAATGGTAAAACAATTTCAGTATTCAGAATATCACAGTACGGAACTCTGAACTCTTTTTAATTTTTATTTATAAAACAAAAACATGCACGTAATACATAAGAAAATATTTTACTTTTGTACAATTCAGGTGTGAATGCACCTCAAAGTTAATGTCCACAATTACAATGGTATTGTATTTTTGTTTCACAAAGGTAAGAAAAGACTTCCCGTCAGATATAAGCTGAATGGTCATAACATCGAACTTACAAAAAAGAAAAAAAAAACCTTTTATATCCAAGAATTCGTTTTGACAGACATATGACGTTCACGAATCACTTTGATAAAAACTAAAAGCAGTTGGAGCAAAGGCCAACGGACTCCATCATCTGAAAGGATTACAAAACCTGTCTCTTCTTTTAGGCTTCTCAGGCTTGAATGCCTAGACTTGTGAGATCAATTTTTTCAATACACTGTCAATAGACAAGTACATATTTTCTGGCACAGTCAATGAATTGCGGTAGACTTAATAAATAAAAGAAAAAAAAAAAGAAAGAAAGAAATCTGTACGAATTCATCAATGAGGGTGTTACAAATAAATAACGTAATAAAAGCATTTATGGCTTGCGGCAAGTGAAATAGCACAAATCCTTGAAGCTTTCATTGAATCACGTTTGTAATAAACTGATTGTTATACCATTCAGCTTATTGATTTTCTTTTATCTATCTTAATGGTTCAAGGAAATTTTAAATCCTTTAAAAATTCAAAAATGCTTTATTTTTGTTTTGTCAACAACGTTTCGAGGCCGATTGGCTCATCATCAGTTTTCCAATCTTCAAACATCAAAAACATATTTAAGGTATCTTGATTTATGCAAACAAATTACCTGATATATTATAATTTTACATTTGTTCAAATTATTATCACATTATATAAATAGAAAACAAACATATATATGTATATATATATATATATGTATATATATATATATATATATATATATATATATATATATATATATATATATATATATATATATATGTATATATGTATTATGTATATTATGTATTATTATTATGTATTATGTGTATTATGTATATATATATATATATATATATGTATATATATATATATATATATATATATATATATGTGTGTGTGTATATATATATATGTGTGTATATATATATATATATATATATATATATATATATATATATATATATATATATATTATATATATATATATACATACACACATTTAAAAAGAGAGTAAAGATATTACTGCTTTAAGCAGAATTATTTTATAATCACCTTGTTCCTTCAGTCCCCATTACTAAAATAAATTATATATCAAAAAATTCTTTGAATTTCATCATCATTTCTTTAAATTAACGTTTTTCACAATTATATTATTCATTATGATTTTTAAGGTAATAATTAAAAGTATGGTAGTTTTAATTATAGTTTAATTTAAATTTCCTTAAAATGAAAACATCCAATGTGAATTAAATTAATTTTTATCTTGTCTAATTATTTATGTCCTAACCTTTCACTGTCATGACTGTACTGTGCTCTTTCTGGCTATTCATTATTAAAGGTTTAATATCAACTTATCTTATTGTATCTATTTATTTGTTTATTTAAGGATACTATTGGAATAATTAAATCTTAATTTTATTTAAGATGTTTACATAATGTTGAACTATATTTCTTTTTTATCTGATTTAAAATTGATGACGTCATTTATATCTGTTGGTTATAAATATAGATTCTATAAATTTTATGATTTTATTATTTTTGGAACTATTTAGGATTTATTCTGTATTGAAGTCAAAACTGTGTTTATTAATAACATTATGTTTAGCTAATACTGTAGTTCTTATATTTTTAGAATCTTTTATATTTGTCGTGTTCTATTTTTTAAATTTTAAGATGTCTCTACGATGTTATATTTTTCCCTACATTGTTTGCATTTTATTTTATATATAACATAACATTTTCTCTGTCTTTTTTTCAATTTTATCCTTAATGTTTGATAAATGGTTACCTATTTTATTGTTGTTATATAGTCCGAAATTAATATTATGCTCATACTTAATAAATGCTTTTTTAATATTTTTCGTTAGATTAATATTAAACCTATGTATTTGTACAATTTTTAATTAAATTTAAATTCTTCATCTATTTGTAGGTTGGGAACTTGACGATAAGCCAATCGGGCTCGAAACGTTGTTTGCAGTACAAAAATAAAACATTTTTGAATTTTGGAAGGGCTTAACATTTCCTTGAATTATGAAGAAAAAGAAAAGAAACTAATTAAAACCCTTAGAAAAAATTTCGACTGTATACAAAATCTAACAGCTTATTGATATTTCGTTCGTAACCAAATGTTCTGATAATTTAGTTCATGAATTGAAAAGAAAACTTGATTCTTAACTACCAACAGCTAGTTAGTAGGAAAGGAAAGGAAAAAAAAAAACATATTCAAGGACATTCTTTTAAAAAGCAATACAATGTAATGAGTTTATTAATTATATTATTTTAAATTACATTATTATGTAATTTAACGTGAACAAATATATTCGGCAGTTGATAGTGGTAAGAGGAACCCTTGAGGTACTCCTACAGTTGATCAAATGAATGAAAATTCCATGGCTGGCTTGATTAAGAAATTCTGTCATAAAGAATTACAATAAATATATCATGTACAGAATTCGTGCTGTAAAAAAATAGTTTTAAGAAAAAAATTAGTTTTTCATTATTTAATTAGTTTGGTATCCAATCAGTTGTTTATTTTTATATTTAGTTTTTTTAAAAAAAGGTCTTCCGATTCTTTCCGATGTTTTTAATGTGCTTGTTTCATTTATGCTTATCTAATACCAATTAGAAAACCTCACATGTATATAAAATTGTATTTTAGTATTCAAATAGCTTCTGAAAAGTCATAATTTAATATATTAATGAATGCTACGTAGATAAAAAACGATATATGATTTCTACCATCAATAAATGTATTATAAAATTATAACTGAATTAACACTTCATTATTTCCCTTTTTTAAAGGTATCAATACGTCTACCATGGCAATAATATTTTTTTTAAATTGATTCCGAACCAGGGCTAGAGCTAAGGAGAGAAGCAAATGGGGTATTTGCCCCGGGCGGCATAATTTAGAGGGTGGGAAAATTCGAGCGAAATTTTATTTCTAGGTTAAGTAAAACATATTTATTTCTGATTTTTGTTTGTCTTCACTTCAATTCAGTCAATAAAATGATTTAATGTTATGAGATGATGATGTTTTCCGAAATATATTACCTAAAATATTTATATAAAACTGTTACATTTTCATTGGAGGGAGGAGAGTAAAAGATGGACCGGCAAAATTATACTTACCTCTCCCTCCCTTACTGGCAAAAATCCTAGTTCCGCTCCCGTCTTGAAGCAGTTTTTTCTTTACGACTAATAGACATGGCTTACAGACTTTACTTGATGTTAAGTGGCAGAAGTATATAATTGTAGCATCAGGTGTCAGGTTTTAGTTAATATCAAGTATTAGGTTTTTATTATCAACTTTATTTTTTTTTAATATCTGGATTCAAAATAATATAGCGGGTAAGATTGAAAAAAAAAATTGAAATTATCAGGAAAGAATCGATACTGTAAACGTTATTAAAGTTCTTTAATATATGTAGTTTCAATGCAAATAGGCTCTCACTATTTTCTTCTTCACATATTTTTTAAACCATTTTATGTTATTAAGCTTAAATATGTTTTTTTTTTTATTCTCTGATGTTTAGCTTCCTAGAGTGGCTAGTTGCCTAATTTCTATTCCCTACTTTATGCACTAACATAGCTTTCGGACCGTTAGCTCCTAGACCAATGTGGTTTGGAATTTAAAATACGCAGCCTGTTAAACACTGGAGAATGGATTTTTCGAAATAGACAAAATTATTTATAGGCCGTGTATAATTATTTCTAGTGCTTTATGGTACCAGCTTTCTAGTTATTAATATTAAAATCGAAGAATCATATAACTTAGAATGAATAGAAAAATTGTAAAAAAACAAATATCTGTTTAAAAAAAAATGAGATCTAAGAAATGGCCGTATCTATTTTAGTAATTATAATTTTGTAATAAAATAAATAATATATATATTGTTATGAATCATTGCACTTTAAAAAAAAATATTGAAGTATTGATAAGTTTTTTATAGATATTCTTTCCACTCTTCTGGTGGCACATATTCTTTCGTCAAGGATCTTGCGAGGTATCTGGTGTCATCTTTGCCATATGACCAGGCCACTGGGGCCGACCAACCTTGATAACTCTTGCAATATCAGAGTTCTTCTACAGTTCTCCTAACTCTGTGTTGGTTCGGATCCTTCATATGCCATTACTATGTAAAGGCCCGAATATTTTTCTTAGGATGATTCCTTCAAATCGAAGGAGATGGCATTGTTCTGCTCCTTTTAACTTCCTACATTCTGAGCCACAGGTTAACACGGGTCGGATCAGCGTTTTATGGGTGCTTATCTTCGTTGAACGGGAGATCGCTCTACTGTTTATATGCTTAAGAAGACAAAAGCAGCATTTGTTGGCCGCCAAAAAAGTCTTCTATGAATCTCCACCTTTATATTATTTTTAGAGTTCAGCTGTGAGCCTAGGTTAACTTTTGAACCCTCTCAAAGGTGTTCTCTAGGTTCCCAATCTGGAGGAGTTCTTGGACAACTCCATGAGATCCTGCGAGCATGCATTTGGTTTTTTCTTCATTCACCATTAGCCCCACTCCAGCTGTAGCTCTCTTAAGTCCAAGAAACGCCTTGCTCATATTCGTAAACGTTCTGCCGATAATATCCACATCTACCGCAGAAACCATCATTGCAGATTTATTAAACACCGTACCTCTTATCTGAATTATTGATTTCCTTACCTCATATTCCAGAGCTAAGTTAAATAGTTCGCATGCAAGACCTTGGCCTTAGCTCTTTATTTTTGTGAAATCTTTCAGAAATGTCACATTAAACTCGAGAGGAGAACTGTCCTTCTGTCATAGTGACCATAGGAGTTTTGCTGGTATTCCCATTTGAAGCAAACCATGGTACAGTTCTCTGATGATCGTAGGCTTTCTGGACATCAATAAATAACTGGTGGGTATTTATATTGTGCTCCCTGTCTTTCTCCAAAATGTTCCGTACCGGGAAAAGTTGGACTATTGTAGATCTTGCCTTCATGAAGCCTGCCTTCCTGGCATTGGTATATTTTAATAGATTACGTGAGTAGGTCTCTCATCCACGTCCTTTTTAATCTCCTTCTAAACATTGTAATAACAGAGTAGTCAGTCTGAGGTAATAACGTTGACTCTTCCTTAGGATCATATACTTTATTCCACATTATTATTCAAATCGGCCCTCATAGTATTTCATATATTTTTGTTTGGTTTTCTGATATTTTTGAAAAATAAGTATATATTAAATAAGGTTACAGAATTTTCTTTATATAGGTTTGTTCAAGTTGGTAACTGTAGTTGTAGGTAGTTGATTATAGAGATGGCTGAAATAGTGGCTGCTGAAAGATGGTATTTATAGTTGGCTATTTGCGGCTAGGACGTGAGAGAAGGCCTCCTAGATAAATACCAGAAGAATATAACAGTTTATTTTGATGAGAAAAGCCAACTTTGACGAGGCTGACTCCAAATTGGCGACAGCTAGCGGTTTGGTTGACCTTTGCAGAGATAGTAAAATGTTGGTAAAAGTCTTTGCAATGACAGTGGGCTAATGCTAGGCGCTATCAACTCCTGCTCCTTGAAAGGACTCAGGTCTCAACCTGCTAATTAACATTCTCTTATCTAGGCTATATTAGCTCTTTCCTTTCATCGCCCCCTTATCTGGAGCTATCCGGGACCTTTCCGTTTTCGACCGAAAGAGACCCTGTTTGTGTCATTAGAAAATCACCCTTATCAGAGCTCATTTTCTGATGAGTAGTGCGCTGACGACGTGAGATTAGCGGGTACATAGCACTGAGGCAAGTAGCCAATCACTGAGAATGAGCAAGGGATATTTTTGTCCACAATAGTTGTGTGATTTGGCGTACTCTCAAAAACATAAATTTTTTACTCAAAACGCAGTTTTTATTTATTCGGTGATACTACTTGTCTTTGCTACTCAGTGGCTCATGTAATTGTTTACACATTCTTCTGCAACCCAACACTACTACCACCACTGGGACTATAACTATTGGGACCACAGTTGGGCACAAATTGTGACTTTACTTTGTAAATAAGTACTTCAAATATAAAATACTTTTATTATTTTTAAAGAAAAAGTATTTAAATAACAAAACACTGTGAAGCATTTTTTAAGAAAATTATTCCTAATTATTTTGTTACAAAAATATTTTAAATACAGAATTCTCTTGAAAATATAAAATTAAAAAATACAGAACAATGTTGAATTATTTGGCGAAGGATGGAGACTTTTCACTTCAAATTTGAATTTTTTTTCCGACAAATCAAATTCAACTTTTTAGAAATCACATCGGGAAGATGTGATTCTAAAAATTAAAAACTCATAACACATTGTATGTAATATAGGCTTAATTTCACTAGGTATTTATTTGATGTAATTTATTTAATATCAGCTCCCTTGAAGATTATTTAATATCTGTAATAATGTAAATAAAATTTGCCTAAAGGAAGAAAGAGAAGATTTGTCAGAATGTAAATGTTGGACTTCTGTGAAAGCGTTCTTTAGTTAATAAACAACATTGGTCTATTTTAAACACACGATTTTTCAAATTTTTACTCAAATAATGGATAATATAATATTTTTATTTCTCTCTTTTTATCTGTTTAAAAATATAAATAAATTCTCATCATAAAGTACTACAAAATAAATATCATTCCGAAGTTTTTAGGATAACTTTTTTAATTAATTTTTTTTGTCATAGATTTTAAGAGATTGATGTTATTGTTTCGTTAAAAGATAATATCAGAATATTCGTCGAATTGAGATAATTGTATTATGCTTTAGTATTTTTGAATAGTGCCTATTTCGTGTAAACTCGTTGCGTTCTTAGCGACTTACCGCTATGCACTTTAGAAGTGCATAGCGGTAAGTCGCTACGAACGCAATGAGTTTACACGAAATAGGCACTCCTCAAAAATACTAAAGTTTAATTGAAAATGGGTCGGTAGTTTACAAGATTGAGTGGCCCATTTTAACAGGGTACAATGTAAAAGGTTGGACTTTTCCTTTTTTTCAAAATCACTTTTAAATATTTGTAATTAGTACTTAGTAAATTGGTATTACTCTATGGGGATTCTTGTGTACTTGAATATTTATTTTTATTTCAATTTAAAATAAATATTAAGAAAACAAATTTATTCAAACCTATCTGAAAATTTGTTCTGTCGTTTTTTAGTCTTAAAACCGAGAGTGAATTTACGTTTATAATTGAGAAATGGCAAGTATATTGTTCTGTATATCGTATTTTTATTCCGAGCATTGATATTTTCAACCTGGTAAATTTTTAGATAGATAATCAATCTATAGAGGAGGAATTTATAACCAGTCATTGCACGCCGACAATATAAAAAAAAAAATAACGCCTTTCACTGACACCATGAATAACGGCATGCTCATGGGGACACGAAAGCAAAACAACTCAAAATTAAATATCATGTTTCTATTCAGGTCCTTCGAAGGACACATTCTACTTCGTATCTCGCTTCATTGGATACAAAAAATTAATACAATTAATATGATTTCATCTCGTAAAATTAATTGGTTTATGAAATTATTTCTGAAAACAGTGGAGGATATAGTTGATATACACTCGAATATAATCTCATTCCTCATAAAATGTATAACTAACACCAATTGTACAGTTTTATTGGCTTGCGCCAATTTATTTATAATGGCGGAAGTATGGTTGACTGTAGAAATATATAATGATGCGTGGAGTGCGGTCAATGAAAAAACATACTAATAAGAAAAAAACTTATATTGTATGCCGCCTTTTCGGCCTAAGTTGTAGACCATTATCTGGAGTGGCGTATAGCCAAGCGCCAACTGAGATTTAAATAATAATTTGTTATTCTCGTAATTTTTTTATTATCCTCAGTTGGCGCTTGGCTATATATGACTTTATTTGTAAATCTCTATTATTGATTGAAAATGTATAATATTCTAAAAGTATTTGAAGTTTTCCACGCCAATCATTTAAAACGCCTGGATATTCTAGGAATAAGAACCTTGGTTTGATATACTCGTATGCCCAACATGATTAGTTTATTACTATTGGTCAATAAATCAATTGGTGACAGTACAATGCTCAGTCCCTCCTAGGCTGACTGTTTTTTACTTAATGATTATTAGGTTATAATAGATCTCAAAAACAAAGCCTTCAGTCTCTCAAATAGGCGTAAATAACTAACCAGTCAGAGACAGCACATCTCACATCAACTGTCTAAAAAAATAACGAAGTAAAGATACTAATATATCACTTGTAAATTGTTAAACAAATCAAAGTTTAAAAAGGACTTATTAACTAGATACAGCACGTCAATACATGCTAGCCGATGGGTCTTTTTTGGCCTGTTGATTTGAGATGTATTGTCTTTGGTCTGCAGTTGTACGACCATGATTTTTTATGTCCTGATGAAGCCTGATTTGGCGAAACGTTGACTAGTTATTTAATCTTATTTGAGTGACTGAAGGGTTTGTTTTTGGTAGGGCCGCCGTCAGCCATATCCGGGACAAAATAATTAAGCAGGCTCTCTCCCACTCAAAATTTCTTGTGTTTTATTTTGGTCTATAATATTAATATCTGGATGAAGGCATTATGAAAAAGAAACTTACTACCGCATTATAATAACAAGAGTTTATTGTTTTACATAAAATTCATCATAATTTGTTTACGAAATTTATTAATAATGATAGGATAATTCAATAATAAATACTTAAGTCAACTTTTATCGTGTACCGGATACCGGAGTCTTTACCGGATACCGGAGATTTTGCCATCCTCTCCAGCCTCTCCCTGGCGGCTGGCCTGGTTTTGGAAATCTTCCAATTATGCCCTGACAATAATTTGCTGCCCCTTTTTGGGGTTTATCTCATTTTTATTATTTTTTTTTATAATAAGAAATATTATAATTTATATTAAATGCGTCTAATGAACCCATTCTTCACTTCAATTTTTTTTTTTTATCAGAATGATTTTGGTAATTTAATAGGGCCGACATACCTTATGGATTCTACATATATACTTTTGAATTATTTATTTCAATTCAAAAGAATGCATTATTTATATATTATTCGATTCTTTGAATCTCTTATTTATGTTACTCTGAAAGTACTGTAATCTTCTGGGGGCTTTCTAAATTCGCGCGGCTGAACCAGGCCCCTTCTGAGGCACTTATACAGTACGTCACGATTGACATCGGCAGCTTTCTTATTAAATACGTCGGGTTGAGTAGTTGTTGAGTGATACAGTTGAAGTTGTAAAATACACGACATCGCGGTGGGGACAAGGTAGGGCACTGTGCTATGTCCGCTGTCGATAAAAACTCCCAACAAGTCCGTACGGTGAGTAACGGTAATGTGTTGTATGTTCCAATCCCCAACCTCCCGGTTTTTTTTTATTTTTTATCTTTCCAAGTTTAATCGGTGATCTGGTTGCATTTGCGATTTTTTTTGCCACATTTTTTTATTTCTTTCGTTAATAAAATCATTATCATTCCCTTATCCACGCCCTTTTTAAAATAAAACAACGCCATAGATTAAAAAATAAAATAAGTTATTGCAGATTTAAAAACACATTTTGTATCCATATTTAATTGTAATATTAAGCACGACTAACGAACCCGAAAGCTCAATACCGACGACACTAAAAATCTCTGCCTCCACTAATTCCGTTCAAAATCCAAATCTATAGACCAGCAACTTAAGGTAGAACTTTTTAGTGCGCATGCGCCTAAAAATAACTTTTTATTATTGAAATACCAACTTATGAATTGAATATAATGAAATGTACGCGATTGAAAGAATGTAAAACAAATCAAAATATTAACTGAACGGTTATATTTGATAAATAAAACGGTATATTTGACAAGGTCGCTACTAGCTGTCCGAAGTTATACAGAGAGAGATGACTTCAAACCTAAAGTGTAACCTCCCGGCATAGTTGTCCCGCAATTTGTTGGCCAATACAAGGCCTGTATTTTTGAAAATTTTAGATTTGCATGAAGAATTCAAGAAAACAACGAAAAAAGCTTTCGATACACTTACCTTTAACATTTTCTTTTACCCTATGTCTTTTTTTTCGGCATTCCTCATTCAATTTTTCGGAAATTAATAAAAAAAAAAAAACTAACAACAAAACAAAAAACACTGTATTTATTTTAGTTATTAAGGTAGATAACTAACAAGATAACAACCTTTGTATTGTTTTTAAATATATTAAATGAGTAGTTTCTCCGTAGTTTTTATTAAAGCTATTATTATTTTGTATTAATATATTAGTAATATTCCTTTTAATCCCGACTTCGTATTAACATATTGCTCGTGATAAAAGTATTAATTCAGAGTTATTATAATATAATAAAGAAAATATTTTCTATTCAAAGGGTGCTATGCCTTTATACTATACTATAATAATATTTTTCTTTATGGTTTTCAATTACGGCTTACTAGATTTGGATATCACTGTTACGTTACACAACAATGATTCGAAAAGAAAATATCCTTAAACGATTTTGTATTTTATAAAAAATTGTATGATTAAAATTTTATTTCAGTTGATTACTCAGATTCTTATCTTAACTTTCTTATTTAAATTATATGATCATAAATTATAATTCTACCCCGCCTTTATAATTTTCCCATCATCTTAATGCTGAATTACTCTTATTAAGCAAATTTATTTTGTTTATTCATTAATTTTTATAGACGGTTGAGTTGGTTTGTTGTGCTACAAATTGTAAGTTATAAGAAATGAATAAAGAAGTCATAAATCCTTATGATACAGGTGGAAATTTAAATTGTTGTTTTTATGCGATTGTATATAGATTTTAAAAAATGTGTAATAACTATTATTCTGAATTATTATTATAAATTTATGTTTAGTGTTTTACATTTTATATACAGATACATACTAGAAGGATATCTGAATGTTAATTGCCTGGGCAGCATGATGGGTTATAAGCAAACACAGGAGTGCCAATGTCCCTTCACTACTTCTGTTCAAAGCTCAGCCCACGTTCCTCGACTCATCGTCTCATCTTTGCATCGACAAACAAATCCTTTGTCTACTCAGTCAAGTACACCTCCTGAAAAGTGTGTAAAGTACTTGTACGTGTTCATACTCAGGTTCGCTATTGAGATTATGCGGCTTTTAAAGTGGCGAGAGTTCGACGAACTTAGTTTAAAAAAAAATAGGAAGTACATTTGTAGTTCTTTGAATCCATTTGAGTTAGGTAATGGTTTTTTTGGGTGGGATGAGGAGGGAGGAAAGGGGCAAGGAAGAAGTGAGTGCGTGAATTAATTTTAAATTTAGTATAAATCGGTATACTGTGGAGATTTAGTTGGTAATGTTGAATAAAAAAAAAAAAAAAAAATTAAGCTTTCCCTATTTTTTGAATTAATTATTTCAAGCTATGTTATAAAATTGTATTGACATCTACAGTAAATGGTAGAAATGTAATATTATGTTGTATGCGTTTTTACCCTAAGTTGTCTTGTTTACCCCAAAATGAAATTCCGGAATTAAATTTTTTTTTTAAATAAATCATTTGCGACATTTTTTATTTTCAGCTACATAGGTAGCTACATATTAAAAGAAAGGTAGCTAATATGAACTGAAGGTGATTGATGAAAACTACAGAAAGCACACACAGAAAGCTAGTTAGGAGTATACGAGGAAATATCAACAGCTAATAGGACAGGTATTACTTCTAGTTTTTTATTTCTGGATTGGCTCCAGAAGAAACTGTTAGGATTTGCAAGTTCACAAGAAAATCAGGACTTATTGATAATGCACAAGAAGCGTAAGATTTTTTTAAATATTTAGTAAACAAAGTCTAATCCTTGAATTACTGAGTCCGGGAAGCTGAATAATCGTAGCAAAGGTTAATGAAGTGAAAAATTGTGATCAAGTGAAAGCAATAAATATTTATCCGTTTATTGTCTCTGAAATTCTAATTATTACCATATCCCATTATATTTGGAATTGCTTATAAAATCCGTCTAACGTACTAATGATCTATTTTAAACAGACGATAACTTATGGAAATAATTAATTTAAGAAAATAAACAAAATGATTCATTGAATATATTCGTTTATATATTCCTAGATTTAGCTATTTAAGTACAAAGCGAAACGTTTACTTTTGCCACTTCTCTAAGTTGTAGAATAACATTTTACTAAAAATCGCTACACTTTATATTTTAATCCTTTGAAGAATATTATACTCATCTTATTATGTGATACATAAAACTATCCATAATACCTAAGGTATATATCGCAGACCTCTCCCAAAACAGATATGCACTTATCATTATAATCTACATGTGCTGCGAGCTCATCAGTTCGTAAACTTGCTTCCCAACCTTTTCTAGGTAGTCCTCCGAAGTTTCGTAAAGGAGATGGCCCAGAGAACTTTTATCATAGAATAGGCTCCTAATGGACAGTTCCTCCGCAAGTCCATGCCATAGTATATATCATTTTTTCTCGTTATAGTGTATTACAAATAGTTATAAAGTCAAATAAATTAAAAATAAATATAATAAATAAGAATAGTTCCAATAAATCAAGCAAGAAATTCGCCGAACATGAATCTTCGAGTAGAACCTAAAATAAAAATTAAACTTATTGTTTTTCATTAAATTTAGAGTGAACAAAAGAAATTTAAATAATTAATGTAATATCGAATAGTATTAAAAATGCGACGAGGTGTCTTATCATATGTCAACTAGTCACGAGCCGAGGGAAGTTATGACTTGCTAGCAACAAGATGTAAACCTTTCCAACCCGCGAGTAATTCACGACCCTGAGAAGATTGAAAATCTCCGCGTTCCCAATGATGGGAACAAGATTAAAAGCCCAGATTGTCAACAATCTATTGACAATCTAGACTTTTGCACAACTCTCAGAACTCATTTTCTCTGTCAGCTAGTAAGGTAACCTGAATTTATCCATCCATTTCTTCTTTTTTCTCATCCCATTGTAATGAGTTCCTTTGCGGAATATATTTCCTAAGTTTTCTTTTTTAATCACTGCTCTCTGGGAATAGTTTTCTTGAAAATGTTAATGTCCTAGACGTAGTGAAGGAACTATGCGCACCTACGGAAAAATGTAATATCATCGAAATTTTCATATAAAAATTAATATTAAACCTATCAAACTTTTCCTTATTTAATCTAGTTTCTTAGGTTAAAAAATCCTTTCAATCTAGCAGTCATTATTTGTGTTTATCACAAATCTACAAATATTCATTTGCGCACAGTTTCCCCACCCTCAAGTAACTTTGTGCATACAGTACAATTCTGGATAAATGAGAAGATATTACTCTTTTAAACTTTTTTTTATTTATTGAGGGAAAGTCTAGGAAAGAGTGTTATTATGGATTAGACGGCTTAGGGTTGTCATAGATGATATTTCGATGAATTAACGCTCCAATTTTAGAAACGTCAAATCTGTTGGAAATAGAAAATAACGTCGTGATGTAAATTTGGAATTCCTAAAGCAAAGGAGATACAGTTATCGGTTCAAAACTTCTTCATTGTTCAATGTGGAATAATGGTACATATGTTAATTGATCAGAAATCTAGTATAATTCACGTTAGAGTTATATTTTAAAAAAATTAGTAAACATATAGTTTCTTACTTTTTCATATATTAAGGTTCCGTCAAAAAATTATGTCAAAGCATGAGCCTTTTTTCCATTACTATTGAAATGAATGCAATGAAAATTCGTTGTGCCATTTTCGACTGGACAAGAGTAACACAAAAAAAATATTACTGAAAAAGGTTGTGCATTATAAAAGCGTTAAAATAGATAATTAGGGATTGATACATTATTTGCCAATTCTATAATTGTGTTTTATTGGAAACTAGTTTCGAATGTTATGCATTCATCTTCAGTTCTAAAAACACCCAAAAATTCAAAAATAAACAATTCAAATACAGTTTGGTATTATTATACACATTAAATTAAATGCAATATAAATTAGTATTATAAAACATTTATGAATTATGAACTTAATTAAGACAGGAAATCAAATACATGCTGATACTCATCAAGGTTTAAGTAGATTATATCAAACAGAAAAGTTTGTATTGGTTTGTTCTCGCACTGAACAAGCAATGGAAGAAAGGTGGGGTGTTAATAGATAAACGGTTTAAGGGTATGGGGTTTTTCAGTAATTCCGGATTGTAATTGTTTTTTTTCTGTTATAGATGGGAATAAATTTATGATTGGACTATTGGAAATATTTATTTGGCCTTTTTAGCAAAAATCTGGAGGAACTATTTACAAAATGTAAATTTCAAGTGCTTCATATATATTTAATTTGAGGCTGTTTTCAACGCGATTTATTAATTTAACTCTTGAGTTTTTGATGAATTTATGGGTTTTATTCATTTGAATGAATTGATTCTCTTTGATATTATCTACTTAAACCTGGGTGAGTATCAACACGTATTTGATTTCTTGTCTTAATTAAATTCATAATTCATGGATGTTTTATAATACTAATTAATATTACATTTAATTTAATGTGTATGATAATACCAAACTGTATTTTGAATTGCTTATTTTTGAATTTTTGTGTGTTTTTAGAACTGAAGATGAATGTATAACATTCGAAACTAGTTTTCAATAAAAATAAAATTATAGAAGTGGCAAATAATTTATCAACCCTTATTAAATTCATCTTTCTATACCATCATGCGGATGTCAATTAAAATAGATAATATCATTATACTTTAAAACAAAAAGAATTTAAATAGAAAATGAATTATATGTAACTATTATTCCAGAATATATTGTTTTGTTTTACGAAATTTAAATAGAAAATATATTTTTAAATATCGGATTTATATGAATCATCTTATTGTTGTTAGCAAGAAATTCATGTACCACGTTCACAAACGGACCAACATTTTAAAATATATTTCTCACAAATTCGCTAGTTCATAATCTGTCTCTGATAATTCTTCAAGGTTTCTAGTATCTATTGAATTTGCTTTACCTAGCAAAGCCATTGTCATCACATAATGATCTGTTCTGTACATTTAATGGTTGTATTTAAAAAAAAAATACGTTTGTTAATTTTCAATATAACTATAAACCACCCTTTTCATTTTTTCTTTCAAAAATTATATATATATATATATATATATATATATATATATATATATACACACACACACATATACATGTATGTATATATACACTGCTTGTTTTGAATTGTGGTCAATGTTTATACTTGAAATATTGCATATTTTTTGTTCTCTTAGCTTGTTTCCTGTACTTATATTTCGGAAAATATTGTTTGATTAATGCAAAGACGATAATGAAATCAAATCAGCCAGAATTTGACTTACGAGAGTTAACCTCTGACGTACAGATTTAGTCATGGGAAAATTTTCTTTGAAATTTTTCTTGAGCACAGATATATTCATATATATATATATATATATATATATATATATATATATATTTATATATATATATATATATATATATATATATATATATATATTATATATATTCATATTTTACAGCGGCAGGCTGTGTTTAGGACAAATTATTCAATTTCCTAATATTCCCTTATATATATTATAATATATCTTTATTATATTCCTTATATATATTATAATATTCATAGGATACGGTTTTTCATTGTAGGTAGTCAGTTTAGTACCTGTATATCCTACACCGAGGCAGACCATCTATGAACCAAATGTTATCGTACTGGAAAACCGAACACGATACCAGATGAGGATACTGGTTATGCGGTGATCCAGTAGGCTCATTATATTCAGTTACCTTGAGAAAATCCGGATCATCGATAATTACTCCGAGATTCCGAGCAACGTGGTTCTTCTCGGAAAGTGGCCGGAGAGTGAGCCACCCACTCAAGTACTGCACTTAATGCTTAATAGCTATTGCACGCGTATCAGATTCCATTTGAAGGTAATTTATGGGGTGCATGGACATAGTTTTTTATACTTAATAATTGCACATAAAACAGTTTGAAAAGTGAAGCGTTTTTCGTATAAAATATTTTTATATTCCTGATAACCATTTTTCATAAAATGCTTAATTTGTTGTATGTTGAAATGTTTCTAATCCTTCTTTGAATTACCTTGAGAAAATCAATTCATTCATAGTCTGATTAAAAATGGTATTAATTCCAGTATTAATTCCATATTTACTAACTAAGCTATATAGGTTACTACTATCTTTAGCGGAGTTGTCGAAAATTTCGAAGCCTATTTTGGTCGTGGTATCTGAATCCTGTCCTAGTCTTTCTACCTTGTTATTCTGTTCCTGGAAACATCTTCCTTCCGGCTGACCGCTCCTTGAGGAGTGGGTTCCATCTTCGCCCCTATCGCTTTCCATATCATCTTCCCGATCGGCTGATGGCTTTATAATTACTATCGTTAGGGTCCTCCTATGTCCTATCAGAATCCGCCTATCAGTTGAACGGGACCTGGTCTGGACCAGTTTCCCCATATTAGGCTCCCCGCTTGGAAACCCTTGATTAATACCAACTTCATCCCAAGTTGAAATCTCGGGGCCGGCTAATGATCGAACCAGTGTTCCTTCCTTATTTAATCAGCACTGGCTATAAATCTGGTTCATTTTACTGATCCTGTTCGAAATTCCCTGATCCATCTTCTCTGATGATAATGGTTCAAGGGGTATACTTATCCTTAGCCTCTATTTCTCGTTCGTGGGTTCAGGGTTGTAACGCTTCCTATTCGTTTGGGTTAGCAAACCATTTGCTCGCAGGCGAGTTAATGCTTTTAGAAAGGGGTTCTCAGCTTTATCTGCTTTAAGTACCAGTTTCTTAAAACAAGAAAAATTGTATGTATGGCGTATTATCTCCCCTTTTTTTAACCATCTGGTCGGAAGAAACGAACAACCTGGAATGAAACATTATGATGCTCGATTATCTATTTAGATTCAAGATTTAATTAAAAATGAATTTGACGTTCAATTGCTTATTAGTTGTTTGGTACAAATTATGAGAGTTATGGAAACTTTTATATCGTAGGATTTAATTCTTTATTATTTAGTTAAAGGACGTTTCAATCATGAAAGTCATTTGCATACTGCATTGCGCCATGTGTATTACTAATTTATAATGGATTTATGTCCTCAGAAACGTCCTGACATAGGTCCTGATAGCCTAAGTCGTTTTCCTAATTTCTTATATTCTGTACGTTTATAGTTGCAGAACCTGTTCAAATACGTAGTAGTGGAGTAACATGTTAAGTGCAGATTTAGAAGGATGCTGTTTAAATTGTCGCGGAGATTTTCTCGAAACTAGAAGAGGCTGGTGGAAGTAGTCCAGGCACGATGTCCTGTCTGATTGATAATATGTATATGATATGATGTTTGATATGATGTCCACCTCACTTAGTTATGAAGTACTGTATTGGTTACACCTATATCCCCTAAATACTCATTTAAATTATACCTATATTACGTGATTGTTCTTTTAGAATTTATTTTGTTATAATTGAAATCCGATCTCTTACTTTTTCATTTTGCTTGCATTGAGTGAGTAAATGCCGTGCAATCAGGAGCCACCCACCTTCGGCATTTATTACGTAATTAGATACCTGCGGGTTTTCTACTGTAGCCAATTCTGAAACGATTCAATATTTCCTTTTTTTCTGTATTACTATTTCAAAATGGTTTTAATTTCTTCCCTACCTGTTCAGTACAATATTAAGTTAGGGCGCCAATCATCGATGAAATTTTTTTTGCGTCTCCAAAATGTTCGATATCTGTATGTATGTTCCGTATTAATGTTCTCTCTATTGCTACACAGTGGATAAGCAGTGTTCTGCTAGTTTCTTGTATGTTTCAGTTCTTAAAGGTCCCAGTATTTGGGTTCTAATCTCTCTCGCCGCCTAGACCGCATTGTTAAATAACCCAATTATAAACCATCATCCATCCTTCTCTGATCAGTTCTTTTTAAATACCTTACATAAATCTTTATCAGGGTTTGAAATTATAAATCCATGTTTATACTATCGAATTTTGGATGATAAATATATAAAAACATTGTTTTTTTATAAGAATAAAGAAATATATTAGATTCACCTCCTACAACAATCTTCCACCTTTAATGATCCGTTGGGGATAAAATCATTTATAGTGCCTACATTCATACCACCAGCATACATTATCATAATATCCTATCCTTACGCGTATTGTATATTATTCACTGTAATCAACCGAATGCTAGGCCTATCTGGTTCAATAATAATATATATCCTGGGCAGGATCTGCGCCGTGTTAAAGAGAAAACTGAAGAGGGGAAGAAAGGACTGCCCGAGGCTCTTCGGCGGAGGAATAAAGACGGCGATAAATAAAAGATGAAGGGGGATATTAGCAAAAAGAAACTGTCAGAAAGACCCTCTCATTCTCGCTACCTCCTCGCAAATATAAATCTCTTACCGTTCGGATACACATTTAATTATCTCCAACACAGCTACTAATGTCCGTCTATCCGTCATTCTACTTTCATCTCTAATGAGTATACGCTTCTGAATAATGACTCTACGACTTTTTTTTTCTTTTTCATCCACCTATTTTCAATAACAAAGAGAGACTGATTTAATTTAAAATAGTTTACGTATAACAACTCAATTATGAATTATTGATGGAGAAGCACCTAATTCTGGGTTAATTAAGAGCAGTTTAATCTGAGATAATGATCCAGAAATCGGGACGCTTCTTAGATAACGGTCTGCTAGTGAAGTCTTACAAAATATAGGTTTCGAATAGACTAATCAGCGTAAACTGGTCTTTTAAGAAAACATCAACTTTCAGCTATAAAATTAGAAATGGCAGTTAAATATCTCTTCAGTATCTAACGAAATTAAGATGTAATTTATCAATTTACCCTCGGCACATTAGACAGATGCAACTACTATATTTAGAGGAAGACTACTTGTGAGAAAGATGAACAAATTCATCACTTCAGATGCATACTATACGATTTTAGTCTGTCTGATAGACGACTGAGATAATTCGGATAATAAATAAGTGTACCTAATATCAAATCATATAAATAGGCTAGAGAGAGAGAGAGAGAGAAAGAGAGAGGAAAGTTCAGATTTATTTAAATTTAGGAAAGAAATAGATTTTGACGAACTGATTAGAAATGGCAATTCTTGTTGAGCTTCTTTTTCTTTTAATTTTTTTCATTCCTAATATTTTTATTTGGTGTGGTTTATATTTGGTATTGATGGTTGTAAGCGTTTTCTTTTATTTGTGTGTTCATTGTTTAATTATTGGTTCTAATTAACATTTATTTATGTTTTTAAATTTTATTTTACTAAGTTTCTATTGAGGCGCACAATAGGCCTCGATAGACCGCGGTGCACATATGCATAAGGTCCAAAAAAAGTTTATATTATTTTTTTTATATACCATTGTAATAAATAAGAAACAATTAGTCGATTTTAATCCAATAAATAATTATATATTTATGTACAAATATAGTTTTGTCCTGTAGAAAGACTGGTTATTTGATCGCTATTGAAAATTTATTCATTTATTCTAGAACGGAATAATTTACAGAAAATTGCATACATTGGTCCAAATAGTTCTGTTATGATCAATAATCATAACTTATCTTTAGTAAAAGTAAAAAAATATGTATTTTTTTCGTTTAATCATAAGTAATCATTTATTTCTGCTCGAATAAAAATACAAACTAATAAATTAAAAAATCACTTTGCACCTTTTCATTGATTTTAAATAAAACATTATATGAAGTATAGCATTTTATAAATTAAATGAAATATAAGAAAAAAGATTGTATCAAATAAAGTGATTACAAAAATTAAATCAAATAAAACTTTAATATAAACAATAAACGGCTACATTAAACAATATGTAAGAAATATTGAAAAATACGAATTCAGCAGTTTTATTTATTCATTTTACTTAATTAATACCAGGCACTTATCATTCTATTTAAATTAAGTAATGTAAATAAATAAAAGGAACGAAAATTATAGATATAAATAGAAATAAAAAACCCGAATATAAATAGAAATAAAAAATATAAATATAAATAAAAAACCGAAATAAATTAATATATATACAACAAGCTGCTATACCTATAAAAAAAATGTTAAAAACTTCATAATTATTAGTTTTATGTAAATAATACTAAATTCATGGCGTTTATCTTACTACTATATTTTTTATGTATTCAAACAAAAAATAAATCCGGGACTTCAAACCTCTTAGATTGAGCTTGATAATTTTTATATTAAATTAAAAACCTAGAATCTTTTATATGCATAAAAAAAGTAACCACTTGGAAAATAAAAATAGAGAATACTTTTATCAAATTTATCGAGTTATATTGGTTTTAAGATAAACAAACTAAAAATGAGTGGGATGATAGTGGACCGGTTGGTATTACGAAACTTAAAACCTCTCAGGCTCATCTTAAATTTATTACTCAGATTTAAAACTATAATCTTATTTACTACTCACCGGACAAAATTTTAAATATCCACTTCTGGAATGTAGAATTCCTAATTTATTTAATCCTTTCTTATGATTATCATCCACATTTTTTTTTTTTTTACTAATGACTCATTATTGTCAAAATATTGTAAAATAATTGAAAAAAGAAGTATCATAAAATCATTATTTTATGAGACCACTTTTCAAAAATTATATTTATACAATTTAACTGGAATTTTCGTTCCCAATGGCCTTAAGAATGTATTGAAAGGTTTTAGTTTTGGACAAACTGGCCCCACCTTCTAATTTGACAAATTTGTACTCAAAATATTTTAACTTTCATTTCCATTAATATGGTAGGAAACAATTTCTTCATCGACTTTAACTATGGCTACAAAACTTAATTAATATTTCCACAGGTGGTATCTGTTAGAAAATATAACAGCGATCAAAATTAGCCTATGCTGGTACACTGTTGCATACTTCAGCGCCATTGGAATTCATAGAAGCGATCCGATAGAACTTCGCTTCTCTAACGAACGAGCGAATCGATCTGACAACTCTCTATTTATGTCCAGTAAAACTGGTAGGTTTTAATTGTGGAGGGAGGTTTGCAAAAGGCTATCTTTATGGAGGGTATAAAGGATTCGCATTCCACTCCTATCTCCGAGTCCAGCCTCTTCCGTGATGTACAATTCAGGTACTATGCGCTCTGGAGCACGCCTTTCATAAACTAATTATACATTAATTATACTTTTATACAATACTAATTAATATATATATATATATATATATATATATATATATATATATATATATAATTATACTCGTATACTAATTATATTTCTATTTTCGAAAGACTACTGACTGGCTCTATTCATCCATGCCATTTCATAGTCTGCAATTTCAGCATTAAGAAGTAGGAATTTTGAAAATTTTATTAAAAGATTTTCAAAAACTGTTCAATCTTGATTTTACTTATTCTAAAACTTAACCAGTGCCGTATTTTAAATAAATTATACATCGAATCAGAATAAAAGATATTTTTACAAAATTTATTACTGTATTTCATGAGTTTCTTTTCGGTTTAAAATAAAAGATCAATTCAATTTCAAAATAAAATAATGATAAAGTGTACAAAATAATAAGATTTTTTTAATAATAATGAGGTTTGCCGAGTTCGAGAATGATTCATTTGGAAGAATTTTCCACAATTGCGTAATTTTAAATTTACAACAGCGAAATTTGAATTTAGCCCGTAATTAGATGATTTAGTAATTATCATCAATTACTAATTACTATATACAATCAGTTCAATCAATAACTATATACAATCAATAACTACATACAATCAGATCTTGACAATATTCAAAGGCATTCTTATAAATAAAGATTGTTTTTAAATTAGCAGATGGACGGAACAGTATAATGCTCCAGCTTTAAGATTCTTTCGTCGCAGTCCCGGCTGAGGAGAAATTGAAGCGTTGAACTGTTCTCAAAGAAGAATAGTTGACACTGTAAAGTGGATCGCTTGCTCTTGGCGTTTTTGTCAGAAAAGGGTAAGCCACGCGGCCAAAAATGGATTTGATAAAGGAATAACAGGGCACATGGCAAATCGCGATTTCCCGCCCTCCCCAGTGTACTTTAAGTAGTTGAGGGTTGTCGAAGGCTGTTCGTCACGGCAGGGTGTCATGCATCTCTGAGGACGGCATTATTCCAGCTACCGTTTCTACTCCATAATTCTTATCTTAGGTCAGTCAACAGGGATTTTGAATAAGCAGAGATAAAAATCCAATTTATCCATATTATTGGATAAATATGTAATACCTCATATTACACAGGCCAACAAAAACAATTTTTTTGAAATCTTTTTTAACTTTAATTAATTTAACTTTTTTAACCTGGCCTTAGTTTTTTTTGTATCACCCATAGTTTTCCGTAGGTTTCAGATTCATCAAACATCCTAACTTTTTAAACTTCTGTAACGTGTTAGCTACAATAGAAACATACTCTGGGTCTTTTTCATTTCCCAAGAACTTTATAACGACTTGCTTGAATGACACCCATGCTTCTTTCTCATTTAAGGCTATTATTGATTCAAAGTTAGCATCAAACATCATTTTTCTAATGTCAGGTCCGACAAAGACGCCTTCTTTTAGTTTAGCTTCTGAAAGGCGTGGAAACTTTTGGCAGAGATACTTGAAACATGGTCTATATTTAGGCAAAGTCTTTACGAATTGTTTCATGAGGGCTAACTTAAGGCCTTATTGTTTCATGAGGCTTAAGACTGAAAGCTGTTCATTTCTTTAAAAATCGCTTAATTTAATAAATTTAACTATAAAATGTGAAGAAATTGTGGGTGATGCAGCTTTTTTAATATCATATTTGGATCCAGCACCCTAAAAACTATAGGAATAAGGTATTTTTAGTACAAAAGTTTTTTCATCGTTGGCCTGTGTTATCAAAGGGTACTGAGGAAATACTTTGTGCATTTCATGATTCGATTACAAGGCATTAGGTCTTTCGGGCAATATCTCTTCAGATACCAAGATGGGTTTCCTGCAATAGATGATTCAAGAGGGAATGAAGGCCTCTTCAAAAAACAAAAACTTAATTTTTTTTTATGTTGGTAGATTTGAGTTTCTATGAATGATCTGAGCCAAATAATTAAACAATTGCACTATATTCTCTTTTTGAATCATAATGCATTGCAAAACAGCTTTGTTAATGCAGGCCTACAATTAAATTTTATTTTTTCGTGTTGTTATATTCGAGTTAACTGTTTGTGATAATTTTGCATCACGTTGTTCAACTTTTTCTTAAAATTAAATCTATGTTTAATGGTAGGTACAAAAAATAAAAAAATACTATTGAGAGAGTGGCGTCTATTTGAATGTTGTATTAAAAACTCCTTCAGCTACTAAATGTAAGCATGTGCCCAGAAAATTATATCAATTTTTTTTTGTAAAAAATAAAATAAAATAAAATACACTGAATTTCTAATTAATCAAGTTCACTGCTTCAAATGGTGTAAAAAACGCAGTTTTAATAAGATAGCTTCAAAAATTTCCCGAAGGATCACCTGTTGTTATGAGGTCTGAAATGATTTACGATATTTTACCTCCAACGTATAGAATAGACCTTTTAGTTGCTAGAGTTCTTGCCCATTGCTTCGTTACTAAAAGTTTTTCGTAAGGTAATTGTTTGTTTATTGGTAAATATCAAGATTGTTTGTCAAGTAGTGGTATAGCAAAAATGTAGGAAGCCGAAATATATTTCGTAGATTATCATATTATATGCAACCATAATATTATCTACATAATGGTCTCCTAGAAGTTGTTTAAAAAAATATCTGATGTGGACACCCCATGACTTCCTTGTACGCCTATTAAACTATAAATCGGTGGCTCAAAATGTAACCTGAATTTGGTTACTAGTTTCCGAACATGGCAGTACCTCAAAAACGACACTCGACGTCGCGACGTCCATCTATTGATGGACACACACACACACAAGCTCTTATTTCTTGAGATCTTATACCGTTATTATATATCGTTTCTTTTACGATAGTTGGTAACAAGCTCCTAAGAGATTTCTTCGTGTTCCTTGATAACATTAGAACTATCTATGTTACTTCCCAAGATTGGAAATCGACGTTTTCAACATTTTTAGCGGAAGAAACCGCTTAACTTATATCTTGTTCTCCTACTGCAGACTTGTTCAGCTCACAAATGGGGAGGGACAAAAGTATTTTACTCCCAATTTTAACACTTAAAACAAGTAATAAAATTATTTAATTGCAGTGGAAAAAAATCGCGTTTCTAACCTTTATCACCGAACCTTTGTAATAAATGTCGACATACCTTTTGATGTAAGTTTACTATGACCCTCAAGTAAAGTACCCTTTCGGATCTTCAATTTCAACTAAAATCTATTATATTACCTATATTGATATAAAAGTCTTAAATACCAAATTTCAGAAGTTTTGCATCATATTTTAATATTATATAATAATTAATATAATATATTGACAGATTGTTATATTTCATAATACAAGCTTAAATTTATGTCTTTCTATTAGATACAGCTGTCAAGATAGAGAAATTTGTGTCTTGGTAAGAATAAAGTTTTTTTCTACATCTCTCTTTAGAATTCCAGCTGTTTCGGTCACAACAGTATCCCGTTTTGCTAAGACTTTTATAGTTACGTGATACGAAGCAAAATATTATTACGAAGTCATCCGGAAGATATTACTTTAATTACAAACGTAATACGGTCCAGTAATAGAGTGATATTGAATAGATATCTCGACTCAGGATCAATTAAAAAGATTGAACTAGATTGGACTAACGGTACGGCGAGTTTTACGTTCTCCTTTGAAATAGGAGTCCGCTGAAAAATTCGAGATACGTTTAATTACAGTGGATGTGACTTGAAGATTTATATCTTCTACCAATTTTTTTATCTTTAGAAATGTCTTTAATAGATTAATTTTTTTATTTAAATTCTATGAATTGCCTATAATTAATTAAAACAATTTTGAATAATCTTAATGCTTGTGGAATTTCAAAGGTGTATGCAGTATCAAAAGATGGCAAACCATTAGAAAGCCTTCGTCAGAAACGTCAAAGGCTTTTTCAACGTTCTGTCGTCGTTGTTTTCCCCAATTTCAGAGGACCGTTAATCCTTTTAAATTACCGAACCGTTTTCCATGCGACATAAGTGATAATCAGTGGTTAGTTATGAAATCGTGAAGAGGGAAAGGTTTCCCCAAAATATTTTTCGGGTGATATAGGCGATATTATTCAGGAAGTTGTCTGTTATCAAATCCGGTCCATTTTTTTTTTTTTTTTTTTTTTACCAAAAATTACTAAATCAATGCTGATCATAAATGAATTATACTTATTTTTTCATGAAATTTGACAGATCCATTTTTAATGAAATAAGAATTTAAAAAAAAAAAACATGAAAATTTCGTAGAAAAAAGTATTAAAATGCGAATTTTTAAGTTTCTATTAAATCCTTTATTTTAAAAACAAGTTAAAATGAAGTATCCTTTTTCGCTGCTTCTCAAGAAAATCTAAATAACAGCCTCGCTCCACCTCCCAAAAAAAGAATATATATATAATATTAGGCAGTCAGGGGCTCTAAAGATAATAAATTCGTTTACAATCACACCATGGATATTCTGGAATTGCCTCGATATCCTAAAGCAATTAGCTTAGGGCAATAAACTTACCCTAATGTGTACTCCGGGTCACGATTAAGGCAATGAATTGCTGATGCCCTAGCAAGGAAGTGCTCAGAAACACAGCTAATTGGCCCTAAGCCATATTGCAGTATATCTACTAACCTAATCAGAAAATAAATCGATTCCTGGGAAACAAAGAAGAAAGAAAAATACTGCTAGCGGCGTAGCCAAGATTTTGTTTCGGAGGTGGGAGGCCTATCCAAGAATCTACTTTAAATAAACTCACCCCAACCGGACATGTTAGGGAGACTTCGCTATCTTATTCTCCTGCTGCAGACTTGTTTATCTCACAAATGGGGAGGATAACCAGTATTTTACACTCAATTTTAACACTTAAAACAAGTTATAAAAATGTTTATTGGATTGGAAACAAAATCGCGTTTGTAACCTTTATTACCGAACCACATGATTTCTGTATTTAATTTTAATATAATTTTAATGTAAGTTTATTATGACCTTCAAGTAAAGTACCGTTTTCGGCTCACCAATTTTAACCAAAATCTAGTAAATACATTCATATTGATAAGAAAGTTCTATTTACCAAATTTGAGATGTTTTACATTATAATTTAATATAATTTTTTATGAAAGTCTAATATGCCTTCAAGTAAAGTACCACTTCCGGGCTATCAATGTTAACCAAAATTTATTAGATTATTTATTTTAATATGTAAGTCTTATATACATAATTTGAGAAGTTTTGCTTTATGTTTTAATATAATTTTTGGTGATAATCAATAATGACCTTCAAGTAAAGTACCACTTCCGGTAATCACGTTATGACCGAAAAGAGAGGTTCACAACTAGATTTTACAGTGATCCCAAATATAAAAATTAAATTTTCTACGGCTAAACGTTTTTGAGTAATGCGAGATACGAAACATACCTACAGACATCACGACGAAACTAGTCAAAATGGATTCAGGGATGGTCAAAATGGATATTTCCGTTGAAATCTGAAAACCGAAAATTTTCGCGATTACAATACATCCTTTACTTCGTACAAGGAAGTAAAAAGAATGATAATTGAATAAGTTCGTACGTAACCCGAAGCAACGTTTTATCAAAGTAATAAAAATTCAGCGATATCCGTTAATCCGGTGAAAGACCTGTTTTGGCCAGCGATTACCGTTGCCGTTTTCGGCGATTTTTTTTTTTTAAAGTAAATGAGTGGGTTCCATCTTTCTGACGGCTTCTTCATTTAAAGTAGTGTCTTCAATTATACCTTTAAGAGTTCCATCACATTTTACCTAAGGCTACCATCTTTCGAAACCCATCATCAGGGGGAGAACGAGTGCTCTTCCAAGTAGCTATGTGCTTTCTAATTCTTCTCAGTAAATCTACGATTTATCATACCTCCCTGTAAATTACGAGATTTGCCCCAACGTCTTTCGAACTGCTTATGCCCTACCTACTTTCTTATTTCTGTCCTTTCTATGCTTCTTTTTTCCTTTTACTCCTGGATATCCTATTACCGTGTACCTCTTAGCCCTTGTAACTCATCTCTGGCATGTCCTTTTTTTTTAGGACGAGTCGAGCCCTTACTCGAATATATCAGTTTTACCCCTCCTATTCCCCTAGGCCCAAAGGATTAGGGCTGACCGGTATTCGTAAGGTCCGTAAAGCAGCCAGTTCAGGTTGATATACTGCTTCTCCACTGTTGAATTATTCAAACACGAGGCTATTAGGACAGTAACAACTATCACTTTTCGTTAGAATAAGACGGATTTTCTCCTTTTCTCACTTACAAGACATTATTTCTTGATTTATTATTCCGTCACTAATAGTTTACTTAGTCTTGAAATGGGCGTAGAACTGATTTATTTTCTTAGACTAAACATTGATTAGTAAACATTGAAAAAAAGAGAGAGAGAAGCTTAGGATATTGTTTACCTTTATCATTTTTTTTTTTTAAGCTGCTTACAGATTTTGCACAGTGATAATATTCTTATCTTAGAATATCCTATCATATATATCAATCTGAGATGGATAAATACTCAAACCTCCTTTTCTTTTGAGACGATGATCGGATAATCGAAAGGGAGCTAAACTTTGGTCATAAGATTTGATTGATAGCAGTGACGCTAAAAGCGTTTAATAATGGTACCGGGCGCTGATATAAATAAAAAGAAACGATGTATGGCCATTTATATTGATTATTTTTAATTTTATTTCTAATTAAACAATAATCTTTTTATGAACTTGTAAAGAATCTAATAAGAAGCCTATAATAATTTGATAGGAAAAGCACTTTGTCTCGATTGAAACTTTTTTTTAAATTCGTTTGTAAACAAATATTTAAAGAAGAATGCAATACTTAATATTAAAAAATATAAGTATTAAAGAACAGTTCAGTGAAGTAAATACATTCCATATTATGTATCTTATTGCAGTTTATTTTGTTGAACTGCCATGGCCTAATTTTATCTTAACTAGAAGTGGAAAATTCATCCGTGAATGATAAATTGATATCGAGCTGTACTTCAACCGACGGCTTGGAAGGTGGTGGGTTGTCGGATCACGTGAAATCCTTCTTGGTGGGTCCGACTCTGACAGATGTTGGGAATGTGTGAAATAAATTAATAAATTTTTCAGATCAGTACTTTAAAATGAACATTATTATTGCAATTCTTTTGAATAAGCAATTATATGTTTGCTTTTGTATTAGATCCTTTCTGCGTTCCTTACAACTCTGAACGAACCGCTAACTACTCCTAATGTTTCATTTAAGACGACGATTACGATTTACGGTTTGGTGCTTTAACTAAAAAATTAATGATTTTTTTTTAAACACTAAAATGTATCATTAATATGAGTCGCTTCATGGAAGAAGAACGAATCCTCCATGAAAAATTAAAATTATTAGTATACTTCCTCCACTTTAGATAGTAGAGAAATTTATATAAAAAGTCATTACAGTATACATATATTATTTTATTGGTTGATTTACTATTCATTTGATTTCTCACATGAATAACTTTTCATTACTGATGATAATCGACCAAAGCTGAATGTGCTGAAGTTCAGTTGTTCCAGTTGCAGATTAATGTTTGGCTATTAATCTTCGAAAAAATGTGTTTCGAATTAAGCCTTTTAAATGCTGACTTATAATCAAAACTGATTTGATAAATAATCTTATACTACTATGAATAACATGAATACATATTTAAATTATACAGATAAGGAATAGAAATGTAGTTTTTGATAAATGTTTCTCTAGCGGGCAACTTTAGTTCGCTCTGTTGGACCTTAGATGAGAGTTCGTTGAGAAATTGTATCGTTGTGGTCCAGTTTTGTATGAATGATAAGTAATGGAATGTTGAATCTGGCTTCATCGAGTCTTTGATAAAGTGGATTTCATAACTCACGTGTCACGATCGGTTTAACATATAAATGAATATATTCGGAGCAACGAAGCCCCTGCTATCAAAGACAAGCGCAAGTTCCAACTAATGAAATGGAATTCAATCTGCCTCAACTTATTTCGATTTGGCTGATAAATTAAAATTTAACAAAATAGAAATTCTGAAACTTTTGAATCTTCTAAATATTCATTAATTATTATTTTTCAAATCTGTCGTTTCCTAACTATAAATTAGTTTAGTTTAAAAATAAATTTTATTCTCAAACGAAAGCTTAGGATGTCTAGTTTTGTAACAAACTTGCCTGGCCTGCAGTGGGCCTAGAAAATCATTAACTCCACTTATTTATTAACCATCGGAGGAAAAGACAGAGGATTGCTTTATTTATTTTTTATATGTTAATTATTTTGATTACTTCTAAGGGACTTCAAGTCAGATTTGTTGCTGATTCAATATCGCTTGAGGGAAAGAATGCCATACCTAGCAATATCAAAATCGCTTAAAACTCACTGGGAAGATTTTTTGAGACTCGATTTTAAATGCCGGTTTGGATTGGTTTCACTACATTCTTTTGAAAATGGAAACAAAATATTTTTTTACTCCATTTTTTGCACGTGAGGAGAGGAGGGTGAAGAAAATAGAGATTTTACGAATATGTTGTTCTCGTCATATTTCTTAGCACCATTAGTTCTCCTCAACCACAGAACCGTTATTTTTATGATTTTAAAATATCGACTGTTCTATGTTATGAATAATCAGTTATATTGTTTTATTAACTTCGTGTTTTATTAATTATATGTGGTATTATATATTATGACTTATAATTTGAGAGGTAGCTGTATTTTTTAAATACATTTTTTATTGAAAAATATTACAATTACCACAAAATGAGTAATATATAATATACATAATAGTGCTAAGAGATTTGCATTCACACTCACACTTCACATTCTCAAGAAAAAATATAACAACTAATAAAAACTAACAGAAGAAGTAAAAATAAAGAAAAACAAATTAGAAACTTATCTAGTGAAACTTATATCAAACTTATTACTTACTTAAACACTACATTATATCCCTTGGCAGGGGAACACCAGAAATCTTTGAAAATTTTTTTTCTTATCCCTTTTCATATTAACCTAAATACATTACTTTTTCACAAACACACAAAAAAAAATTAATCAAAATAATTATACTTTCTAAATTAAATTTTTGTATCTTCTGGTGCATCTTCAAGTTAAATAATTTTTTGGGATTAACAAAAAAAAATTCAATTTGTCCTTGATACATTTTATTTAGAAAAAAATAGAAAAAAAACATTTAAAAAAACAAAACCAGTTCCATTGACGTTGTTAACATAATCTAACCTCATATTTATAAACTTGGCTTCGGTTTTCCCGACCGAACAAAGCTTAGATTACTCCTTTTCAGAGAAAACAGCCAAATAAACTGGATTGTCAAGTCGAATCTTATTAAATATGATTTTTTTTTTTTTGGTGTAGGAAAATGGCAGAAATTGTTCAACAAACAATAATTTAGAATATGAAATTTAAAAAAAAATAGCATTAAATGAACCGAAACAGGCCATGTATCTCATAGGATACAAATAACTTTTGAGCAAAATAAATCGAAGTAGGTCACGTATCTTTAAGATTGAAATTGTTTTTTGGGCCTTATGCAATTTACGACCATAGGATTACATCTATTAATATGAATATTAAATTAAGAAAACAACAAATATTTTAATTGTCGGAGCAAATTTAATAAATAACAGAATTTTTCTTTTAAACTTGATGTCATTGTTAATTCTTCCATTTTGATTGAAGTACTTACAAGAGTTAGCAGTTACAGGAGGCTCTTATGAAGCCTTTTAAAAAAATTGGAAAAGTCGTTTATCATATAGTTTACATCGCCCGATTAAGGGATATGTTAAAATTATTGAATTATTTGTTCTAACAACTAATCAAATAGGTATGTTATTATTTAGTTTTATCAACTTATCTATTGATAATAAAAACGACTATATATTTGTCCTGATTTCTGTGCCTCATCACATGCCTCTTAGTCATATGAAGATTGACTTGTGAAACCTGAAGAAAGAGCACTCAACATTTCATTAATATAAATGCACTTCCCACTCACCATCCACGTCAAAGAGTTCTTTTAATGAGAGCGATGACCGTTCCTTTCAACGATTTACAGTTCATTTGCAATTTCAATACATTTCGTTACTGCTTTTTGCAAAATGCAAGTCAATAAAGCAAACATACTTATGACTTCGCCGTTCAGAATACCAACCGTACAAAAATAAAAGCGATAAATAAATTTGACTAGTCGACTATTATAAATGTCATAAACATAAAACGGAACGGAGTATTAATTAATTATTATTTTTTCTAATCGATAGTATATTACTTGCTGGTACTTAATATTTAAAAAATCTATTTTAATATGATGAAAATTTAATTTTTAAACATTTTTTTGTCTTTGCTGAAAAGTTGGGATTTGATAGTTAGGTGCGATGTTTCAAATTGTGACCGACTATATATGCACTATGTATTGTGTCTTATGACATATTATAATAAAAAACATTGTTCCGCATTACAGTTGTCTAATTTTCAGACTCCAAACTTACATAAAAATCCTGAAAATATTTAAAAAGAAACAAACAAAATGAAAAATTATTACAACAGCATACAGTACCGTTAAAGTTTCTTAGATTTCACTGACAGCCATGATGGCATTGCGAGTGTTTTGTCGCGAACTTAAATCGTTTAAATTTCTCCCCTTTATTTCTAGAGAAATAAAATAAAAATAAATAAAAGATTTTTATTTTTTCGGTAATATGTTAGGAGAATAACAAAAAAAAAAATCGCCTTGATTGTTCATTGAGGCACAAACCCTATTCTTCGACTTAAAGAGAAATAAAACCCTCTACATTCTCAATCTAATGATATTCTTCAACCCGCTTCCAAAACAGCCTACCGCACTATTAATCTCTACTGTGGATGACTATTCTATTCTTAAATATTTTTTTATTCGTTATGTCATATTTTGGAAGTCATTAGTTATTTCTATTCGCGCAATCTTCCTTAAATGCAGTTTATTCGTTCACCTCATTTATAAATCTTGTAAGCAATATTTTTTACAGCTGTACATATTGTTAATATGTACGTATAGACGAATTTACTTTAATCAGCAAAATTGGTTTCTGGTATTTGGAGAAAGATGTCTAAGAATGATCATTGATTCCTTTATTAAAAATTTTAATAATTTTTTTACCATCTCATTTTTAATAAATTAATACATTTTTTGTTTTATTTATTTATTTAGATGGAACGTAAAATTTTGTTTTTCTTCTCCCTAAAATGAGAAAATGAGTAGCAGAGCCCGAAGAAGAGTCCCCTTAAAGCCCTTATTTTCGTAAATACACTTGAATTACGCTAGAACAAATGACACTACAGAAGGGATTCATAGATGTTCTGTGAAAACAACAGATGCATCGTACTCCTATTAGTTTTAATTTGGATCTTCAATTGTCTGAAATTTGGAGTAGTAAACCATAAGGCTACTTAATTTTATTGGGACAGGCGTTTTAATATCTGAAACTAACTGTTCACTCCTCTTTGAGCATAAACAAATTAAGCAAACCTGTATGAATGGTTTAATTACTTCTCAAAGGTAATTAAATTCTCATTTTTGTTTTACCCTCTGAGTTCGAAGCACTTGACGCAAAGTTATTATGAAATCGTGATCGGACACTCGAGAACTAGCGAATCATTTTATTGTCCCGTATTGCAGATCGGGAGCCATCCTAGGACTGAATATTAAGGAGGTGGGAAATAGAAATATTAACAAGATGATGTGGGATGACCATTGGGACTCTCTTATGCTGGAGTCAACACTCATAAAGCCTGGAAGTTAATGATGCTGCTCTAGGCTTAGCACTGAAGTTTCTAGCTCAAACTGACAAACTGGAACATGCTATATTTCTTTTCCCGGTTGTAAAAACAACAGTCTACAAGCCTATTTAGATGCAGTGGTTATTGCCTCGCCTATGGCTACTAAATTGTTGTCATTTTATGGTAATTTGTCTGACATGTATCATCCTTAGAAAAAATGTATATGGGTTAGATTTTGTATTCTACAAAATCCGCGTATAAATCTGTTTGTTAAGTTTTTATAATAAATTAGTAAGTTGGCATCCATTTTGATTGAAGAACAGATTTCATTACTTATTTCATATGTGCATAAATAATATAGGTATATTCCACTTCATTAATTTTTTTTCTCGGTATCTCACATTATTTTTGCAGTTTAGTTTATTTCGATATGTAGATAAAATATATTTTTTGGTGGGCTTTATTTGATTCCTCGCCTAGATGCTATCAAAAAAATTGGAATTTTACTATTTTATTTGCGTTTTTTATGTTATAAGTTCTTTTCTGGAATTTTTTTTTGGGGTCAAACCCATTGCAGAAAAACTTTTGAATTGATATAAGATATGACGCCGCTCATGCTTGTCTTGTAATTAGTCTTTTTTAAATTTCAAAAAGCAACAACTTTATTTTATAATATAATTTATAATAATTTATAAAAATTTTATAATATAATTTTATTTGTATTGCTTATATTTTATTTAATTATATTTTTCTGTGAATATTATATGAATGGATACATTTTTCACCATAGCCTTTTGTACTTAAATGCGGAAGGTAGTAATCTTTGAATATAAAAAATATGTTTATTCTATGGTATCTAAAAATACTCGTTTGTTGTTTTTTTTCGGGAGTGGTAATTATTGTCTACTTTTTTTTCTACTATTTTGACATGGTATCACAAAAAATATCGTCGCCAAAATTATCTGCTCCTTTCCCTCCTTAAATTGAATTAAAAAAAAATTGTATAGTCATTCTCGATATTGCAGCAAAATCATAAAAATGTTGGACAAAAATAATATTTTTACCTTCAAAATTTTAAATTTATAATTCTTTACTTATATTTTGGAACTTTGGAATGATATTTTTCTTATTGAACTATTAATGAGGTCCAAAATTAATTATTAGTAGTAAAAGTGGGAAGAAAGTAGCAAGTAGAAGCATGCTGTGTTATTGTTAAAATATGTAATTCTACTCTATATATAAAATGATAAATAAATAATAATGCGTCTATTTACAACACATTACAACAAATTTTAAATGTTTCCATAAACTCTTATTTATTTTATGATATTAAGAACTTTTAAGAACCGTGACTTGTAATAAGTAAGTAAAATGGCTTAGCTAAACGTGAAGTATGCAGTTAAAATTACCTTCCTTACTTTCCTCTACAAAACTTCATTAGTATAGTAAACGCGAAACCTCATGGTCTTTACAAAAATTTATGACCCTGTCCATCAATTACTCAAAATGACTCTCAGTACAGACTCAGTGTGTTCCCATTAATTTAGCTATTAAAACCCCATGTTTCTGCAGTTTATCTCTACGGTATCTGACAATGTTAAATTACAGTTGATTACGTTAAATTTTTTCCTTAGCATTATCTTATTGATGGTTTTTAAAATTAAATTCGCTTTAAAACGGACCTCTAATATATGGTTCACTTATATGGCAAGTCATCAATCAATGCCAAAAGCGGAGCGTGTCAAATGGAAGACCGAGCTCCTGCCGAAGCCCTGTGATGCACATAATTACCTATAACACTTAATGAGTATAATATTTAGAGCGATCTCTCTCGGAATGGTGGAGCTGTATAGAGGACGGGAGAGATATCATGTAATAATTCCTAAAGTACCTATTGGTGGTGGTGGAAATGGTTTGGTCTATATATCGGCGTTCCAAAGAGGTCAAATGCTGAGAGGTAGGAGCGGGCTAATGCCGGGCGAAGAGTGCGCTATTTATTTGACGATGAACCGTACACGGGACGAACATTCCGTCTAATTGCCGGGTGATCAATGGTGGATGAGGCCGGTTTAACGATATCCTGAAGGTCACCGCATGTCTTCCTCTCCTCGGACCTATCTTCAGCCGCGGACCATCATTAAAAGATTTAATATCTACCGAGATTTACAACTTTCGGTATCTGTAATAGATCAAATGAGATTCCACTGCAACCGCGGTTTATTATATAATTATTTTCACATCAGACTTTATTTATTGATACCCTTCGTCGTAAACCTACAACTACAACCTGCCCTTATGTATCCTTTAATAATGTTCCACTTATCCCTGTAGAACAGTTCCGCTATCTAAGAATTTATCTCGACAAGCGACTCAGTTGGAATGCTCGTAAGAATCTATAAGGACAAACTGGTGGTCGATTCCGACGATAGTAATCCCTCAGCATTGCAAATGTCGAGACCATCCCTCTGTGATTAAAAATATACGGTAAAACTTCATTTTAACGCTCTCGTTTATAACGATTTCCCGCCTGTAACGCTGTTTTTCCTTGGTCCTGGTCCCAGTTGGTGGTTCCATATGAAACTTTATTCGATCAGATTTCCCGGTCATAACGCTCAGGATGGAATTCGCTATGTGAGAGGGTGTTTATGTTAATGAATATTCTCTATTTTTATAGTTAATTATAATTTCAAAACTGTCAAAAATAACCATGCTCTTTATTACTAACTCCGAGATTTAAAACAGTAGCTAAGACACAATCATGAAATTTATATTGCGTTTAACGGGATAGTCACTCGTAATTTTTATCTGGAACCCTGCTAAGCTTGCGTGTGATCATGATAATCCTTAATTCCTTTACGGCATTTAATGAGGCAATAACGTTATAAATAATGATAAATAAATTAGTGTGCGTGTATAATCATAACCAGGATATTTCCTAATGTATTCCACTATGACTGAGAGTAATATAACTATTGCTGGTAAGGAACTAGGTATATCGAACTTCGACTCGGACGTTGGAAGTTGTAGCTACAGGTGTTCCTTGTTTACCACCCGCTGAACACAACGGGGTGTAATTATACTGGCCCACCGTCTGCCTTCTGGTTCTTCTTGTAACCTAGGCCAGTCAGTATATAGAGGTTGTGGCTGAAGACTGAATTCGAAGGTCCACTGGCCTACCATATGCAATCGAACGGATTAGTTTATACAATAAATTTCTTTTATTTATTATTTTCTGAAATTTTCTTATAACAGATGTGCGGTCTGATTAATTTGACGTGACAACGACTCATGGTGAAACTATACATTGGTAGATCTCTGTGATATTGATATGTTAGGAGGTCTTAAGGACAGCTGGAGGAATATTGAGAAGCAATTGATATGAAAAACAAGAAATCTTTAAGAAATTGAGAGTTTGTAGCATTTATCTAGTAAATGTTGCTGTAGTTGGTTTCAATCTTGTTTGGGGATTTCGAAAGCTGTGTCTTGCTTAACCGAAGTACAAAGTTCACCGAATCAGTTGAAAGGCATAATGTCGAACGTAATTAAAGCGCGGGACGCATTACATTTACAAATGTTCTTAAAATGACATTTTAGAGTGAGAATTCTGGAATATGGATAGGATATTAAAACATATTATGTAATTAAATGCATTTGGTGTAATAATCGATAAAATTACTTTATAATGGTATTTTTTTCACTTAATTTCAGAACATTTTGGGCAACAAAAAATAAACCACGGGGTGCCTGTTTGGCAGCCCTGGTATAATGGATAAGCGGGATGTTAATGAAGAATACCTTTTTTTATCATTTTTTTATAATTTGAATTATGTTCAGATTCTCCGGTTGTATAGACACCTCTAAGTAGTTTTAAAATAAATTATTACTTATAATCAAACTTTGTTGGTTTTCTTCTACATATTAAAATAGTGTTTATTAATATTTCCGGCTTTTTCAATCATCCACATGTTAACTTAAATTTCGTTTTTTTAAGAATTTGTTACACATTTTAAATATACCCATTTTTGTAGGATAATTTCAATACGATAAATACCATTCCTTAACTTTTAGCTAATATTTCAAAATTTTAAATTAGTATTTTTTCGCTAATTTTTTTCCCCATTTTGCTATTTTTCTACCTTATTTTATTTCCATAATAATATTTTATTTGACCACACAAGATAAGTTATTGATATTTCAGCCAGAGTGCACCTGGCTATGAAGAGTTGTATTTGGGGAAATTATACAATATTTTACACTGGCTGATATAACCACGTCACTGTAGCAATAATACACAATAAAAAATTACCTAACGTCTTAAAAGGAACTTAGACCCTGAATAACGTATCCTATTGATAAAAAATTGAAAAATAAATCATGGGAATTATGCCCTAAAAAGGATTGAAGAGGAGTCAGATTAAATACTTTCTGACACTTGTTTAAAGTCGAGGATCTGCTCCTCAAAAAAAAGTAAAGTCGTTCATCTTTATTGAAAGGAACCTTTACGATCTTGAATATTAAATCGTTTTAATGCTCTCAAGAGTTCGAAACCATTGCTCCAACTCGGTGAAAAGTTGGTAGGGATGATGTTGAGATATTATTATAGATTCTATCGATCTAAAATTATCCTAATAAATTAATCGTTTATAGTATTTCTCGCAATTTGAATTCAAATCATCAATTTGAATGGTTGTGTAGTGGAATCCTCTTCTGCGGGCGTACGCAGGAATGATGCTTTTAGTGTTTGAAATACATCACATGCTATCGCATTATCAGACTTGGGGTATTAAAATGTTTCTCATTGCAATTATAAACCGGTGGACCTTTGAACAGAGCCAACTAATTGCACTACTAACCGTTCGAAACAAGTTTGATTTATTGTTACTGATTAGAGTTGGGTGCTGCGAATAAAGAAGATAATCTTAATTGGATCTGCCATTACCATAAACATCGCGGACACGAGGAGCGGCTAATGGCGGTGGGCTACTGAAGCTACGACTATTGCTCTATCCCTGTTCCTCCATCTGCGCTATCTGGATCGCCTCCTTCTATAGGGCACTTGTCCTATCGCTAACTGGTTCACAGCTAGCTTAAAAGCTGTAGTCTACTTTTTATTAACTATTATATATACTTATTGCTTCCTTTTTGTCGATTATTATAGTTAGCACTTTGAGATCTACTTTTTACTGCATAATGTTCGAGATTGGTAAAGAGAGTCGTAAATGGGCAGCTTCTTCCTGTATCAGAGTCATTCTCAAACTTTGGCTGCCCTGAGGTTTCTAGAAGGTCGGCATTTTTTATTATTTCAGTTTTCATTTTTTCAACTCCTTTTTCGTCTCGGAGAAGAGTACATTTTTAGCTATTCAATGTTTGAAAATTTTGTTACAAACTTTATTGTGAAAAGTTTGCTCCAGTTACATTCTATTCAAAGTGCATTTCGAAAATTTTCTCTAAACATTTTAAATCTAAAAGTATATTACGATTATTTGAGGTTCACCCCATTATAGTCCTTATTAATAGGACCCAGCAACTAGTCCTTATTAATATGTATGAACGCAAAAATACTGGCGAAAAATAAAGAGAAAAACTGTTTTAGTACGTAACTCTCGTGACTTAAAAGATTTTTTTTTTTAATGTAATGTACCTATAAAACCGAAAAATCGTAAAACTCGCAACCAAGCTTTGACACTCCTTGACAATGAAATAGCACATATAGGCCCAAGGCTAGTTTCCATGATTTTGTTTTTACAGATTTCGAATGTAACAGTTTTTTTGAGAATGACCCATCCAATAGCCCGATATTTTTTAGATATTATCTTCGTGTTAATTTTAATAACCTATTGGTAATTTCACATGTTTTTTTCAACAGTCTATATTAGCCAAACATTACATTCCGAATCGCTTACGACAGTTTGTAGATAGTCAAGATGAATAAAACAGTCAGAGACCAGAATAATTCGCGCAACGCAAGAGTAAAATAATATATCTGTGACGGCCGGATTGTGAAGATCGTTCATTCGCTGTGAAAGAGAAATAAATTAAAATAGAATAGAATCAAAACGCAGAACTTATTTCGTTCAGGACCAGATATTTCTGCGTTTGTTGTTTATTTCAGAATTTGAGTTCGATAATCGGAGGTAAATTAAGTTTCTGAAAATGTAAAATAAATTAAAAAAAGAAATTTAACATTGGGATTATTCAATTTTCTTAGATGGGATCTTGAAACCTCCCTCTCTCTTTCGCTAACATTCTGATCATGCTTTCTCCAGATGGATATTTAATGACCTGACGTGTTGGCCGGCTACCTTACTTAGGATGTCATTCAAATTTTTGAAAAATTGTCAGAAAGAAAAATTGTCTGAACTAAAAAAATGAAAATCACAAAGTATAATTTTTAAACGGATATCACCAAATTATGTGTTGCCTATTAAATGTATCTTCTTAATTTAATATTTTATGTTAATAATGAAGTAACGGTATCAAGTTTCATTTAACATTACACTTACGATATTTTCTACTTATATTATAATATATATGAATATATATTTTCCCTTTATTTATTTGTTTTTATTTAGATTTTTCTTATACCCCGTTAATTATGAAAAATATGATAATTCAGTCATTAATTGATTATTATTTGTATTCAAATCATTAACCCCGGTCCTTAGTTACTCAAACCAAGAGATATTGGTGAAAAATCGTCTTTGATAACAGAATGGTAAGCAGTTAAAAAAATCAATATATGTGTATACTAATATGTATTCCGAAGAACCTGACAGTTGGTACTTATTTTTTAAACAAAGCTAAATTTCATAACAGTATCTAAAATAGGCAATAATTTTCAAGGGGCATATTAACATAATTATTTAATTATTTTTGTAAGGACTTATGAGTTTTGCTTTTGAGAACTCTAATTCCGGAAATGGTGAATCATCACTGCAGTTGTAACTGAGACGAGTTTGACGAATGCCCCTAATTAAGATAATTTATCATGTTATTTATAGTGATGTTATCTACTCGTTACTTCAGTATGACAAAGTTCTAACAGCTCTAATCTTACTTTTAAGAAATTCGAGTTTGAAAATTTGAAGTGCTTAAACATTTTACATTATTAATAAACCTAATCAATTTTCTATAGTATATATTATTATATGAATATATTATATATATTATTATAATATATTATTATATTGGCGGGAAAAAGGACTAATAGATGTTAAAAAAAAAAAAATCTTGAGATTTTCAACTGAAACTGAAACATTTATTATTTACAGCTGAAATTGTGTTTTTTATGATGTAATTTTATAAAATTTGCTAGAATTCTATTAATAAATTTTGTTGGGGATTTATAATGAACCTATTGTTAATATCTATGATTGATTGATTATTGTAATATAAAATAAGTACATGTGCTATACAGAATTTTGGAATTCTTATATCTTAATAATTGTTTAACAAATTGTGCTTTAGGAAATTGCAATTGCCATTCAAAAATTTTCGTATTTCATATAGATTTATAGAGTTTTTGGAGTGGAATCTGTCTCTTCTTTATCATTTTGTCAGTGATTACAGGGAATTAAGTTATGATACATCACATGCAGGAAAAAGTTAAAAAACAAAAAATTATCTGTTTCATATAAGACAATCTCGGCCAGCTGTGAAATAAGAATCATAAAAAATTATACAGTTCGTAAGAAAGTAAACAAAACTTTACCTAAATTGAGTTCAAATAATGAATTATGAATTGACGCTTATAAATTCTCTCTGGAATTTTTTTTTGTAACCTTTAGACTCTTCACTACACAGAGCTAACTGATTCTTACCTAATAGGCTGCACACAAAACTTGTAAATAATCGAGGAGAACAATGAAAAAAAAAAGAAATAGATTGATGAATATGGCGTATCCATTTGATGAGAATTCGAAAGAAAAAAAAAATTGTTATATGAATCAATGATGTGTATTAAATTGATTAAGAGATATTCCGGGAGAGGGAAGAGGTTTATTAAATTATTTCGATTTTTGTTTTTATAATGTTTTAAAATCAAAAGGACTTTTGCTCCTTTAGAACCCGAATTTCTCCTTCGACTAATCGGTGAAGTTTTTAACCAATATTTTTGCATCCTCTTCTTTCTCAGGAAGATACCTACTAGCTAGACCTTCCTATCTTAAGACTTCTGCTATTGACACTTATTGCTTAGCGGATTCCTTAGACACAGTAGACAGTATTTGAAGGTTGGTGCTTACAGTCTTTAGAAAGTAGGTAGCTGCACCTTCGGTTACTCGTAGGCATCTATTTACTGCCACCGAGATCTCCTTATTGGTGCCGGTATGGCTGGAGGGCTTGTTTGTTAGTGTTGATCTTATTTGTTACCTAGAGCCTATCAAATCGTAGACCCCGGTGGTCCCGCCCTCTTGTTACAGTTAATCGATAAATATTCATTCCCTGATATCCCTAATTTATTCTCTACATCGCCTCTCTTCATTAGCTGTCCTACTAGTCTCCAATAACTTATTCTGAACATAATCGGAAGAATTAAGCACCTCAATCAGTAGTAGACAACCGTGAACTAGACTTTAGTGTAGGTACTTAACGATACTTAACCACCAAAGCACCGAAGGTGGTTAAGGATTTTTACCATGGCTTCTTAAATTCTGATGGATATTAAACTAACTTCCTAGGAAGGTGATTTCTAGGTTGGTAGTTGTTAGATTAGTTTCTCTGAAATGGAGTTTCAGACGAAAACTCTGCAGGATATGCCCTTTAGATTGGACGATATGATTAAAAATCTCGCAAATTAGCATGAATGAACTAATAACATCATTCCATTAATGCAGCAATTCTTTCTTTCTGATGGTTGTTCTGAATTATTGATTATTTCAAATTCTCATTCCTCATTTTGTCGTCTGTTCCTTTTGATTCGGTATTTTCAAAACTGTTTTAATGCGCATCTTGGTTTGCTTTTTGGTTTTCAAGATTCCGCTATCTAGTTGAAACTAAGACTGCAGTATTTTTTTTCTTCTATGTGTTCTTCTTTTGTTTTTTCAGTGTAACTTTAGCATTTCAGCTATTGGTGTTTTAAAATTTTTGTAGAAAATAAAAATGTTGTCAAAGAGCTTACTACCATATCATTGCATTCATGGCTTGAAAAAGAATAGTGCTCTTTCGCAATAATAGTTCAGTTTGTAAAATGATTTCCTAAAGCATAGTTAAAGTGGAACGCTGGTTATAAAACTTGAGACCTCCATATTGTAACATCTGGAGCATAGTAACCGCTTCCAAACTTCTCTTGTAATCGTCCAATTTACATAATAAGACCAAATCAGAAGCAACGTGCCTCCCCTTCTCCTCTCCCAGCCCTTCTTCCAGTTGGCCATAAACACCAAAGAGCGGGCCCTGATTGGGGCCACCTTAATATTCTCCCGGTGCTCCGGTGTAAAGTGACGCCCACAGCTGATCCGCGGCAAGATATCGTGTCTCCGAGATGTAATCGTCTCAAACTGTCTTTCTAAAATATATAAAAATTCTTTCGGCGTGACGTTATGTCCCTTTCCGGTTATTCTCGCTCCGTTTTCTAGTGTATCTTTATGGGATATCTGCGGAGATTTTCGAATCCGATGGAAGAGAAACCGGCTGAATGGGTTACAAGAGTTCGCACTTATCGTATTATAGATTATAAGGGCAATTGAATTTATGTTTTTAATAATATTTATATCAGATATCCTATATCAGTACGGATTAATATTGTGAAAAAAATAAACTAGGTTCTGTGTTATTGAATTTTGAACTCTTAATTATTAACTTTTGTAATACAGCAATAAATCTCTATGAATAAATAAATATATGAGTTTTACAATCTGAAGTGAGCTCCGTCACTGGTATTATAACATTCTAGTCAATATCAATTGTATTAGGGTACCTCACCAGAATACCTTGAAATGTATCCAAGATATAGACGAAGGGAAAAAGATATGGAATAAATGACAAGAAGTAAGCAAAATGGTGATTGGAAAAAAAAATAAAAAAAACAAGGTATAAATTAAAAAAATATTTGTAAAAACCATTGAAGCTCCCTAGTTGGTAACCTTGATCCGCTGACTAGTCTTCCTCTAATAGAGTTTTTCAGCATTTGCAATTGGTTCTGTCTATATTTGTTTGTTCTTTAAATTGTATGTGTTATTTTGAGCTTTGGTGCAGTTAGGAGGTAGCTCCAATCTTACAAACTTCTTCCTCCACTCTAAAGAAAAGGAAAGCGGATTCCAGATAGTGCAGTATGATTTCTTAATGCTAATATATTTATTGAAACAAATAAAAAAGAATTACCTCTAAAACTGAATTAGATTTTTTTATTTTACCACAATTTTGTAGGATGAAGCTGACCCTTTATTACTGCAGACCCCCTCTACTTCAATGCATACATCATTGAAAACAGAGTTCAATTTTTCCTCACTTTTAGTATTATTTTTGTATTTTGGCATATTGTCGGAATATGAAAGGACTATTGATCGGTTAGTACAGGTCATTACCAAGGTCGAAAAGTAGATATTTTTAGTAGATAGGGTCTGACTCGAAATAAAAGTCAACTCTAACAGCCGAAATCGAACCCTCTGTGGGCTTCTCCAGCCCACGCTGATATTTAATGCTCACTGATTTAAAAAACAATTTAAAATCCACAGATTTTGGAATGACTACATTTATTTTTAAATTTATGTTTCACATTAAATTTTAATGCATATCTTGTTCTGACATAGACCTTAAATTATCAATTTTTTTAACCTCCATTTATTTAAATTATTGAAAATCACAACGAATATTTTTGAAATTAAACTGACATTTGATGTAAAGGGGGGTTTGGACTAAAAAACAATGTCGATAATAATAATTGACATTCTGAACAATTTATTTAATACCCCCGAAGCTTTTAGTTTACTCGACTCTAATGTCGGAACTAATGCTCAGTAAGTCATGTCCGTAATCGAATCCGGCTTCACGCGCCCACCTCAGTTGTACATCCCATCTAATCCGTTTAATATGAAGGTATGGATGGCGGTTGTCTTGGAAGGCAGGAATAGACCGGGAGTCCTAGGCGTCATAGGTGTTTGAGTGATTGACTGAAAACAACGTCATACATCAAAACGTCAAGACTCATGTAATCCAATCCCACACCGCAAGACCATTAATAGAATCTCCTATCTCATCTTAATTCTCTGCTCGAGTACTTCATCCTTATGTAAAGATAGTCGTCTCATAAATTATGTCGCGGACTTAAATCTCGTATCGACAAGGATCTGTGACTAGGTGCCGCTTCTGTGAGGTGTGATGTTTTATCTCGCTCTGTCGCATTGATTTGTTTTAGCGATGGATCAGTTTTGGCAGGAGCGTTACCAGTTCAGGTACTTTAATTAACTTTAAGAAATTATACTTAAGGCCGTTTTTGAATGAGATCAGTAATGCGATTTGTTAGCTGTTTTAACCTTAATTTGTATGCCAATAACTATTAAAATTTTAGAGAGTTTTTACTATTAAATGCTTCTTTAAATAATTTATATAATAATTATTAATAATATAAGAATTATAAGCACGATATTTCTTCTATATCTTCATTTTTGGATTTTTGAAAAGCAAAACTAAATTTCATGAGTCCGGTCTCATTGATGCTCTGTTCTAACTTTATTTCAGCTGATAAGTAATCGTTAAGTAATTTACTCATACAACTCTTTTTTTGAAATTGTATGCACGAGATGTTTATTGTTGTCATGTCTTGTATATGTATAGCTATAAACTTTGTCCTGATTTATGTTATGTTATTTTTATGAGATCTTGTGCTATGTATAAGTCCTCCCGGAGTTTTCTTTAACTGATTCAACATGAAGATCGTGTAATAATCCGCAGCGTTTGGAATTTAAAAGTTTATAATTTGTTAGTCATTAGCAGGATTGAAAAATAAAATATCGTATAATGTAGACCAGAGGTAGCACATCTTACATCGATATGTATAAAAGATTACCCAAATAGGGATTGTACATAATCTGAAAAAGTGTGATTTATACTTGAGTGTTTCTCTTTGCACAGAAACATCTTATTCTATTGATACTGCCTTACAACTTGCTGCAGAATTTATGAGTAAAACAAGTAATTGAACACAAACTGCAACTATTTCTATTGACACAGCCTAACAAATTGCCGTAGAATTTATGAGCCAACCATGGAATTGAACACAAACTGGATCTATTTGTAGGCTTGAAACAGGAACTGTGACATTGTTTCTCAAATGTAAGAATACCATACAATAGTTTAAAATAATCATGTTATAATTCGAATAAAATTTAAAAAATCAAGACAATTAATAGGCTCGTCTTTGAATAAATTTTGAACTGTCACTCGCGCAGTATACGATATCCTCTGAAGGTGATTCTGACCTCTTTCCAAAGAAGATTAGAGGTGGATATAAAGATGTTAACGTTCTTTTAGAAGTTTACGTGGTATCAGGCCAGTTAAATATACCCGGGAAATCCCATCCAATAACTACCCTATCCAATAAAATTAAAGGATCCGAACATTTAAATCTCGTTTTGTATTCGCTCGTTAGTCGAGGTTATTTAGAATAGTTTCTCCATTCTTTGGACAGCTGACTCGCTTTCGAAATGTCACACGGACAAGCTGGAAGCTGAGACGGTTCCTCCCATACAATAACTCCTGCGTGCGGTTTCCAAGCTACCTGAGGCGTCCACTGGCTACTTCTTAACATTCGCAAGCTATTTACTGCACCAACGCGGCCTTGGCATTAGAATTGTCAACTAGTTAACGGTTCTGTAAAGTTCACGGGCACTGAGGCTGCCGTTTGAGCGGAGTCACGTAGTTCCGCCAAGAATTGACGTGTCTCCATTGAGTCTGTCCGGTATTCGGATTGATGACCGTGAACTACATCACGTATGCAGATCAATCTCCTCAGCTGACAGCTCTCTCTGGCGACTTTTCACTCTGCAGTTTTCCGCACAATCGAAAAGCCTATTCTCTGGAATTGCTTTCATGCGAACCTATCAAACCCTTTTCAGCCTACGGTTCTTAGTCTGAGAGCACTGAACTTGTAATTTTTGCTTCGTCTTCATTTAGTTCCTGATCGTATACAATACATACACGCCAAGTCATTAAATGACATTTTTTCACAATTTCATTTTATTTAGCTCAAACTGGCTCATCTCACTAAGACTGAGTGATGCCCGAAGATTCGGTCACATTCTAATTAGCAGTAATATAAAAAAAAATAATAAGAAATAAAATTCTTTAATCTAGAAATAAAAGACCAGTTCCTCTTGATGGGAGTGAGCTCTTAAAAAATGGTAACGAAGAATTGAAAAAAATACAGTTGAAATAAATTAAATATAAAGAATTACATAATTTTTCTTAGTATGGAAAAAACATATCTATAATAATCAAATATAAATCCGGATTATGAAAAAGGAGTTTTTAAAATAAAACACGCGTTATTTTGAGTTGAAAACAAGAATCTGGAACTGTGACGTTGTAGCCAACCCGAGTAAGCCCAATTGCCGGAGACCGAACCGAAAAATGCTGGAGATTGACTTTGAATGAAATGTGAACCTAAAATATCGCCTGTTTTTAAATTTAGTTCTTTTATTTTTTGTTCTAGGTTGATTGATCTTTGTAAATTAAAATATAAGTCCACAATAAATACATCGTTTTATTGAAAACTCAATTATAATAGCATTCAAATTATTATAGCACTGGAAAATATATATACCTTTAAAAAATTACGGTAAAACTTTATGTTTTTATTTTTCTTGCCTTGAATTATTTCTTTAATTAAATAAAATCACTCAACAGAGTGAAAATGGCTAAGCGTTACTTTGCGACTCTTAGAACATGAGAAGTCCAGAAAGTATTTTGTACTAAATGATATAACTTAACATTAAGCAATAAAGAGTTATTTTACATAATTATGTAGATAAGTACATGTATATAATAAAATCACATACCAAGAAAGATGATTGATGATGAGGTTGTTAGCACGCAATAAAAAGAAAAATACTTTAATTACAACAATTTAGTACCTGCAGTAGAAATAATAAAAATAAATAAGAGAAGAAGTCGAAGGGCTCATAAACATTATTTATACAAGATATAAAATAATTTGTTTATTTCAGCTCTTGAAAATTTCAATTAAAAAAAAGAAAGGTTTTCTATAAAATAAATGTAAATGAAAAATTAAAATAATATATTACCTACTTTTGAAGGTATGCGAATAAATGTTCCTGAGTGATAAAGATTCTAATGATAAGATTTTTTCTATATTTGGTGACAAGATTAATGCCTGGCAGAGAAAAAATAATTAAGAACAAATTCCAGCTTCATCACAGCCTTATAGAATATTTTTCAGTGATTAATTCCAGGACCTCTAAACTTTCACTGACTTAATTAGTTTTGATAGTTTATGCTGTCAGTTAATGAATGAATGATAGTTTGTCGGTAAAAACCTTAAAACGTAATGGCATCAAACTTAATTCCGATTCCTATATTTCATCAACAACATGTTTTTTTTAATTATTATTATTTATTTTCATTAAATGTTTTTATATCAATCACGGGGCCGAGTAGTACTAATTCGAAAAAAAAAAAAAAAAATCATCATGGTTGCAATCATCTTTCATCTGATAGCCCCTCTCTTTAGAATCTTTTAGAGGTGTTGATACTTTGAATACATAGTGTGAAATGCTATTTTTAAATAAAGATAAGGTTTACTGCCAGTTTTAAAATATCTCTTTTGCAGATTTAGATATTATTTAATATTATTGGGGAATAATAGGTTCTTGTTATAGAATTTATTTGTTTTCTATTACTCAGTATTGTTACTTTTATAATGGGTTGCCTTTTTCTTGTTATATTAATATTCGTGTGTATATTTTAATTATTTTTCATTTTATTCTCCTTAATTTTTTTGTTTTAAAATTTGATACTGTTTGTTGCATTACTTTTGTAAAGAATTTACGATAGTTTTATCGAATTTTATAGAATAATAATTTTTGAGATTATTGGAGAAAAGTATTCTCTAAATCCATCATTAATTTATGTAAAATTTGGTCTTTATTATTATTATTATTATGGTTAACTTTAATGTTTTTAAAATCAAGTAAAAGTATTTATACAACTCCGAATTGCAGTAATTGGTAAAAAATTGTAATTGTAATTACATTTTGCCCAACACTGATTATTACCTTCCTACTGTTCCATACGGGTGTGATTTTTGTTATTTTTCGGTCTCGACATTACTTAGGTCGCGCCTTTTATCCAGGAAATTAAAAGTTAGAATTCATAAAACCTTTATCCTTTCTACTGTTCTGTTTGGGTTTGAAACGTGACCGCTAACTTTGAAGGAAGAACAACGTCTTAAGGTCTTGAAGAATAAAGTTTTGCATAGAATATTTTGTCCGAGGAAAGGTGAGTCCCCGGGAGAATTTAGGAGCATGCACTCTGCCACTATGATTGAAGCGACGGATGAGATGGGCTTGTAAAGTTGTTGAACTTAGCAGCTAGAACAGAATTCCTAAAACGTTAATAAGCGTTAAGCCCACCGGTAAACGTCCGAGGGGTAGACCGTGAATGATTGTATCAAGGCCGACCTTACAGATATGGGTTTAGGCGGTGGTTGGTGGTCGGAGGAGTGCAAACAGCGACTGACGGTATCGGCATCGAGCCTTCGGGTCCGCTAATTCTTTTATTATTATTAAAGATTCAAAGGTCAAATTATAATCAAATGAAGGCCCGCCTTTTGGTTAAATATCCAAAATAAATTTTTCCCCACAAAAATCATTTCCGTTATTCAAATCAGAATAAATTCGTTTCGGAAAATTGTGGACCACAGTTTCAATTACAGTGGTTCATTAAGTAATTTTATTTACGCAACTCCAAATTACTGTAGTAGGTGAGAAATTGTAATTGTAATTTGAATTACATTTTCCCCAACACTGGAAATAGTTTCATAAATTTCAACTTATTAACACTGGAAATAGTTTCATAAATTTCAACTTATTAGTTTTTTGACAAAAACCGCGAGTTAGGTAATTTCGTAACTGAAAAATAAGAAACATTCCCCGCCTTTAATCTCGCCTTTATTTCCTCTTGAATTTCGTTTTTTCTAAACATCATAGACCTCAATTACTTAAATTTCTGTAAGTGTTCAAACGTATCCTCTCTTATATCTCCGAAGCCGTCGCGATTTTTGCTGCTAACCATATTTTTCGTCTTATCCATGTTTGTTTCATGTGCCTCTTTACCGGTTTTCGTCAGTTTTGTATTTAGTTTTATAGTTTCCGTGTCTTCACCCAACTGTACCAAGTCTTCAACACTTTTTTTTAGAAAATGTTAATTTTTTGTTCGAATTTGTTAGGAGGAGATCCTGGTATATTTTTATCATTTTTTTTTAAATTTAAATAGCAGGTAAATACTGGTTAAGGGAAATAACAATTAAAAAATAACAAAGTGCTAATCAGATGTATATCTCTCATTTATTGAATTTTCAACCTGCTCAATCAATAATTTTTGTTTTCCGAAATCGGAAAGTAATTAGTGAATATTAATTGTTCTTTCAGAGTCTCAAATCATAGCTGAGAATAATTAGGTAATTGTGTTTTGTTCTGTCATTTGGTTTCTTTCAAATCCGTGCTGCGATCTAAACCAGTGCTGCGATCTGTATTCTATCAGATGCAGAAGCAGCTAGTTCTTGATTCCATTTAGGGGTTTCACAAACCAGGTATGCGGCACATAGGCGAGTCCATAATGGAATTATTTCATATAAATAAATCAAAGCATAAATTGACAATGCTAGCACTTAACCTACAATTTATGTTTCTCGTCGAGTGCATTAGGCCCTCCATTGCATTATATAAACACTACGAACTGGTTGAAGTAGGATTTAGAGGCTGATCTCAAAGATTAATAAATTTTAACTGATATGAATATCTTGATTTTATGAGTTCGTTAATGGGATCGAATCTTGGGAAGCTGGTGTCGGACGAGTCCTAATATCCTTGAGTATTTTAAAAACATGGTTGGGAATCGTATTTATTGAAATACAAATTTTATATTACCATCTTTCGTGAATCCCAGGCTCCAAAAACTATTTTGAATTATGAAACTTCTCAAGTTTCTAGACGCCGGTTCGTATGTTGATTAGCACATTGACAGTTTTTTATGTATTTTTTTTTACGATAAACCATTCTTATATTTATGTAGATACTTTTAAATTTATATTCAAATTTGTGTATTTTATAAGATTTTTATATTATGTCATTTTGGTGGAGTATATTTGTTTTTCCTTTGATGTCACAAAAAAGTGTGCCGCTTGATACCAAACGGTTAGTGGTGACATGCCCAAATTCCGATGGAACCGGATATTTTTGAGTTTCTTCTGTATCGGCCTTTCAGAAATCTGATACTGCCATATTATCCTTTCTTTCCTAACTAGAAAAGAAAGAAAAAAATTACAAAGGTGAAAAATAAATTAAAGTTTATTCGAATTTATTAGGTCGTTAATAGTGGTTTAATTTTGGTAGTTAGCCATTTAGTTTTACACAAGTTTGGCTCTGAGGTTTAGAATGTTTTTTTTCAATTTCTGTTGGACTAACTTCAATAATGTTTGAACACATTTTCTGGGTTTAGGTCATTTGTCCAAGTTAGCACGGAAGTACAAACGTTTTATAATATTTTTATTTGTCGATATACCATCGATATTTGTACCAGTTTTTGATTCTACTATTTACATAAATTATTCAGTAGATTTGTAAATAGTTTTATTTCCTATCAAAATATCCGGCCTTCAACACATTTATTTTTGTTGGTGTTTTCGTTTGTAAGGTTCAGTTTTGGTTCTTGAATTTTAAGTTTAAGTTTTTATCTGTCAAAATAAGCAATCCTAGTTGATTTTTGAAGCCTGTATTTACTTATCAAATAGAAATACTGTTTTAGAATACAATCTGATTCAAACCGAGGTATAATAAAACCGTCGTTTTTCAATTTTCTTTGTATAAGTCGTCACTTAATTTCTTCCTCTGAAGTCTCCGATCAAACCATTCTTCCGTGTCAGATTCAAGGCAGAAAATATATCCAAATCTAAATGAAAATGTCATCAATTTGATTTTGAGGACGTTAAAATTCAATTACAAAGAAAAGAATAAATTCAGCAGAAAATTATTAGAAGCTATTTCCACCACTGAAAGGATGGAAAATGCAATAAATTCTAGAAAAGTCTCAAGAAAAAGAAATATAGTTTATACAGAGTTGCTAAATAACCTGCATAGACAATTTAATATTTCTCAATCTAAATAAAAACAGTTTCAAATGGAATCCTCATAGCGATAAAACAATCTTTTGTCTCATTTTCAACTAAACAAATATGGATGATAGTGATGTATGCGTCAGAAAGTAATAGTGTTTTTTTAAGTAGTGTTTTAAGATATGGGAATAAGGTTAATTAAAATTGGTTTTACTAAATTTCATAAATGTGAATAAAAATTTGTTTCCCCAATTACTAATTATAATTAAATTGTGGTTAATAAATATTAATGTATGTTTTTTTAGAAAATTTAAGTCTCCAACATGAAAGAATTGATCTGAATATGCAAAAAAAAAAATAAATAAATAAAATCTTTTAGGAAAATCAGAAAATTTAAAATTTTAACAATTACTGTCTTGAGTAGTTGTTTTTAAATATTTTATTAAATAATATTAATTAAAATCATTTTAGATATTATTATTTGAAATTTTTACAAATAAATACCAAATAATACTTTCGAGTTTATTAATTTTTCCCAGATATCGCTGTGATTTTTGAAAATTAAAAAAAAAATACATTGTTGAAAAAAAAGTAGATGAACAAATTAACGATAATTAATGATGAAAAAACAATAACCAAAGTTTTTATAATTATTCTGTTTGTTAATTTACTTTTTTATATCCCAAGTGATTAAAGAGCCCAAAATTGTTAATAAATAAATAATTTACTTTTTTTATAATTCATTAATTAATCTATTTTCTAAAAAAGCTGTTTTACATTTTCGATATTTTAGTGAACAATTATTATTATTTTTACATGAAATTTTTGTTGTAGGTAGGCGTCACTAAGGGCTACATTTTTAGCACCGATTTTTCTTAAGACTATTAAAAGCACTTTAAATAAATATCCCAAAATAGCATTATTTCGCGTCTTTTAATTCCTTTTTTTTTTTTGTCAAATATTGTTGAACGATTTCAATTTTCTGTTTTTGGTTTATTATTTTCTACAATGAACCTTTGTAATCGACCAAAATAAAAATGTTTTTATCTTCCTCCCTCTCAAAATTTGAGGTTTTACGCTTCAAGATACTTAGATTCCAAATATCGAACATAACAAAATACGTTCTTCCGTCATACGCCTTCCTAACCTAGTTCTTAGCTATTAATCATTTTAATAATAAATACCAATACTTTGATAGTTTTTTAGTAATTCATTCAATACTAATTTTCTTCCTTTTTTTTTTAATTTTTTTTACGTTTAAGCAATTTAATTTTGTTTTCTTGTTCCTAGTAATTACTTTCTTTTTTTATTGATTAATGTTAGTAATTTGATACGTTTTGTGTGTGTGTATATGTATGTGTGACAAGTAAAACATTAATATTTATATTTATTTATATTGTTTCTATTAAAGATATTATATTACAAATCTAAGACTTGCTAATTTATATTACACTGTCTCTTAATTCAATATATATAAACTCTCTTCCCCTTCTACACTTTTTAAATATTATAAAATAGAGGCCCGATAAATCGAAATATCAATATTTTTTTATTGATGTATCGAACTATCGATACGATACATATATATACATACATATATATACATACATATATATATATATATATATATATATATATATATATATATATATATATATATATATATATATATATATATGTATGTATATATATATTTTGCTCGATATTTACGTCTCTAGTTAATATCAGAAATCTATATCATCATTGTAAATAAAAGTACTGGTTAGGAACATAGTTGCTTCCCAAGTTCAATACCGCTAATTAATACTGATTAACCTACAAAGACGCATAAGCTAATTAAATCACGGCTATAATTACTTATATAAGTAATTTACCTACAAACGCGTTGGCATCAAACAAATTACCGCTCCTCTTAAAGGCTTTAAGGCTATTAATTCCGACATGATGAGGAGGAGAAATTTTTAAAAATAGGTTCAGAGAGAAGGAGGTGGGGCCACTGGCGAGAGGTTCGAATCCGGTTGTAAATTGCGTTCGAGGTGTTATTAATGAAATTCAAATTGTGAACAACAACAGGAGCAGCTGTACCCGAGCTGGATTCCTTTAAGAGGACGATGATATACCTCTTCTCCCGCTAAATATACCGCCGGCTGTTATTTTGACTCGGAACTGGAACAGGTTGCTACAGGAGTAATATCCACACAAGCAGTTCCGGCAGTGAGCCGCATATTTCACGCTTATATACAAGTGTATAAAAGCAGCTTTTAATAGCATGAAACATAATATGTAGAAACAGTGCGTGCTGATACGTACGTTTAGGAACTTATACGTGCTTACTTGAATCTCATTGTTGACCCGAATGAAAGTAATAATACGATGATAATGATAAGACAACTGATAAATAAATCTTATTTATTCAACTATTTGTGGTAGAAGAAGAACGGTAATAAGTTGATTTTTGTATACACGGTTTCACTTAAATTACACGCTTTACGATCCTCTGAGTCGAAAAAAGTAATAAAAAATAAGCAGGTAGATCTATCGTATTTTTCGGCACCTATTATTGAAGACCCTTCATTACCGAACAACTGATCCATGTTAGATCAAACATCAGCTGTATTTTGAATTGTTTAATCTTGAAATAAGTAATTGTTTCCAAAATCTACTTTCGAAATGATGATTGATTTTTCTTTAGGATCAGCTATAGCCACTCAACATGAAAATAATACAATAAGTTTTATTTATTGTGACAGTGGAAGTTTCAGCCAAACAGAGTGGGACATCTTCAGGGCTAGAATTTATGAAATAATAACAAAAATGCGGTTACAATATGTGTTATTAAAAACATAATGGAAATGACACAAAAGAATTGATGAAAATGAATAATGGACAGGTATAATACACAGAAAAAAACAATGTACATTTACAATTACAATTAACAACAATTAAACATATAACAGCAATACAATAAAACAAAGCATATGTATAGCGCGAAAGAATCAAGTATATAGATAAACAAAAGAAATATTTAAAAAAAAAAATATTTTAAACTAAATAAAAAGTAACTACAAATAATAAAAAAAGGTAGAAGGGAAAGTATATAAAGACAAAGTTTAAATCAAAGAAACCTAAAAGAAAAATAATTAAGTCTTTCTTAGTATTAGTATGTGTGTGTTTTCCTTTTATGGTAAACTCATTAAAGGACTATTTATTAGAATTATTTAACTTCCTCCACGCCCTTACTACATGCATAATTTTGTTTTAAAATTTGATTGTATGTAGAAATTACTAAACAATAAAATTTACTACTAAATAAGCATAAATTAATAATAAACAATAAAGTCAACCAAGCTGTATATATATATATATATATATATATATATATATATATATATATATATATATATATATATATATAGAGAGAGAGAGAGAGAGAGAGAGAGAGAGTGGGAGGGATTGGCATGGTTATTTATGTCCTCTTTCTTTCTTTGTACCTCACTTGTCATTGTTAATTTTCAATATTTTTGTAATTTTCGATGCATTTTCACCCGAAATTTCGGTTCTCGTAATTCACGATAGACAGGTATTTTCACTAAATCAAAACTGATATTAAGCTAACTTTTAAATTTCGTTATGCAAATTAATTTTATAATTTTGGTGATTTTTTCTGACTCGTCAAAATATTACCAAAAGGAGCACCACTTGTTACGTAAGCCTTGTCACCCTCTCAGATCAGGTCGTCATTACAGAGTATGGATTCAACGAGGAATAACTGTAGATCGATATGATATGATAAGATTCACTAGCAGGTATTTAGTTGGTGGGATCGGAATAGCACGTGGGGTCCAATTCTATTTATTATTCTAAAGTAGAGTACAACCCAAGAATTGATCACTGAATGTCATTGCAATAAACAAATCTGTGTATTATTAATTAATTTTCGTTTAAAAATTGTATTAACTATATATTTTTTCCTCCAAAACTATTCGACGCTGGTCCGATGTTCTATTTTTTAAGGACAATTTTATCACCAATTTAAACCAATCTAATTTTGAACAAATAGGATAAATACAACTTTTAATTTTTTCCCCAATTATTTTATGTGGAATTACTACGATTTGATTGTTTGACAGTAAAGTAACCAAACAACATCATGGCAGATGTCCAACTGAAGCATGAGCTAAGTCTTCAAAGAAATAAAAAGAAAAAAAAAAAACAGGACAATAAAACTACATAATCTCTTCCATATAGAATGCGGTGACAAAAAAATATAAAATAAAAGGACCTAGCATCTTCCATACCTGGACTTAGACAAAAGGAAAGTGGATAATAATAAGATGAAACTGGTTCCAGCCGTTACTTACAACCGCTGTTCCAAAAGTATTCCTATGAATAATGACCGAGTTGAGGATGAAATATTTTTGTTGAGTGTTCATTGTAGATCTCTAACATAACAGTCAGCTCTCTATCATCTTCTTCAAACTAATTTCAACAATAAAATGTATATCCTTTTTTTATTAACTATATATTTCTCTCCTCTTTTAAGATTTACATATTGATCGTTTTAATTACACTTATATAAAAACGAGGGTCCACGTTACGTAAGCGATTTCTCTACTCAGTGCCTATAGTAATATAATTTCTTTTTAGATTATTTTTTAAGCAGTTTATTTAAATTTTCGAAAATTTCCAATCACTCCAACATTTACTCTCAAATAACATATGCAGTTCAGCTTAGAGCTCCAAAACCGTCAAATTCCTCCCGAATACAATTCTTCCATCCAAAAATCTTAATGCTCCTTGTTTTGCAATAAATTAAATTATCCATAAAGACCTCAATATTCCATGTGGTGCAGATACTCCGTACCCATTGCTCGTAACCTACCATCGCAATCTTTTATAACGCATAGAATATTTATGTAAAGTTTCTTCATAGCCCATTGCCATGCCATAATGTATGTATAGTAATTTGTTTACTGTATCTTTGTTAGTGTAGCAAATATCAATAAAATTATATCTTTAATTCAGTATCGATGTTTTCAATTATTTTTTTAATTTATGTCTAAGAGTTCTGTCCGGTAAGTATTAAAATTCCAAAAATATGATGCAAAAATGATATCATATAGCTAACTCAAATTTAAAGTAATTAATAATAAAAAATTAGTTGTGGAAATCTAAAGCAAAATAAATCTAATTTTACTTACCAGTAGTTAGAGAAGTCAAGAAGGCCCGAATGTTCGGCAACTTCTGGGGAAGCCGGGCAGTAGGGGATGTATGGGGGTGTAATAAATTTATAAACTTTTAATGATTTAAACATTAATTAGTCGCTGCTATCAATTAGAAATATATTGTTATATCGGTATTCACAACTTTTGAAATTATCAGAGTCTATACTACGTTGGGATATTGGTATTTTGTGGCCCGAGTTAAAACCTGTCTAGGGGCCCGACATTTTTATTGATCAACATTCGATGTACCACTGTATTACCAAACTCTAATGTTGTTTAGTTATTAAAATAAAAAAAATCAGATACAACGAAAAATAGGACTAACCTGTTCGCGCGCGACAAACACACACGACATGTAGTGGATGACTTCATCAACTCAGACTCAAAATTAATCAAATTTACTAGCTTACTTTAATTCCGCCTCAAGTTCAAATTCAAGAATTATCTTTCGATCCTCTAATGGCACATTTTCTCTGTTAAATGATACGATGCTTTCTAGCATTTATAAAAGTGGATCTATGAGCGTTTAAAAATTGCACCAAACCGTCTGAATTTTTTTTTTGTCCGTACAATGAGAAACCTAATTCTGAGTTAAAAACTATGAATATTAGAAATCATTTATAGTTTCCAACGTGTGCCTTAGTATTTTGACTGAAATGATTGAGATCAGTGGTTAAAATTAAAGAAAGGTTTCGTTCTGCAAATTTACAAATCCTGCTGAATTCATTAACTTGAAACTATCGAACAGTTGTGTACATTATACCTATCTATCTTTTGGAGCCCGATACTTTATTTTTTAAGGAAAGCAGTTTAAAGTTCAGAAACCTAATCCTGGTTCATGCTGATATAGATAACAGTATCTTTAATATTTAAAAATAAATACATTAGCTTGAAATGAATACTCTCTCAATTATTAATACTTATAGATAATTTTCTTTCTTTTTTCATTTTGACTCTTTTTTTTTTCTTTTTTTTTGTCAAATATGGTAATCTGTCGAATCCATTCGAGGAATATTTCCAAAATAATAAATAATAATAATAGTAAAAATTAATAATACTATAGGATGTGAAAATTTCCCTTATTCCTTATTATGGTTTCAATAAAACTCACACATTATTAAAACTAAGCCATAAATAATTATAAACAATGAAATCATAATAAGGAATATGGGAAATTTTCACATCCTATTATTGACCGACCTTAATTATTCTTTCATTTTTTAAAATAATTATAATAAATTAAATAATAGGAAAGCAAATAAATTGAAAAAAAAAAATTTTTTTATTACTCAATTTGATGTTATTTACTTATATTTTCAAAGAATGTTTATCGATTTTTCGATGCTATTTGTGTTCCTAATGATTATAAACTAACACTCCTGAAAATTTAACTGAAATAATAGATTGGTAATCGAATGGTTTTTGAAAAAAAAGAGAAAATATATTTTTTAAATTACTAGAATATTACCAAAAATAAAATAAATTAATAAAAAAAATAGAAATATTTAAAAGTAACTTTTCCAGACTCAATGAACCTTCAATGCGGAAATTACCAGATCTCAGTTTTTAAATTATTTATATATTTTTTCACAAATACGATATTTTTCCTGTCTTATGTAGAACGAAAAGTATTTTTTTTTAAATGTTATAGAACTGTTATTTAAACTGAATTATCTAAAAACGAGTTGTGTGTAAATTCTTAAACTTCCTCTATCCTTGGTAGTGCAAAAACGCGGAAAACAAAAGAACACCATAAAGTCTTGAAATTTATGTAATATTTTATCTTAGATTGCGGGTTCTCTATGTATATATTTTTTATCGTGTATACTATCTATAGTTACTACTAGAAACCAATACCCCGGTTTCAATTCTTAAGAGGATGGCAATCCTTAGCGATGCCTAACTTTGTGCATTTACAGCGGTTGTGCAGCTTTGACAGGTGCAAATAGTTTTGAAGAACGGGTTGTAAAGGGAGGTAACAGGGCGCGGACAGCTGAAACGACGCGAAGCGAAAGCTAAGAGCCGCCCTTACAAAAGCGGCCTACACATGCTCCAATTTGCTTTGCTCACTTATTCAGTCATGCTGTCCTGCAGCTCCTCTTCTGTATCTATTACCTCTTTGCTCCTTTCTTACAAACCTCTTTTCCACATCTGTCTGTATAAATACGTTTTCTGTAGTGTGGTTTGTTTACGGTGTCAAAATAGGAAAGGAGGCAATAATTTAACCGCCGGCGGCTAGTTTACGATGATTCGCATCTGAATGAAACAGATCGGCGATAGATGTGCTATAACCACCGATTTAACGATAGAAACATGAATGACAATTACAATGAAAGGAAGATTGCTTATTATGCCAACAATGTTAAGAATAAACCACGTTCAAATAAAAAATAAAAATGAATTCTTCCGATGGAAACAATAATTCTAAGCAAACTACTGAAATGACACTGCTCTCTTTTTTCCAAATCGTCAAAACTGAAAATTAGACAGAAACTAAATACATGCACATACATACTTTAATCCGTATGAATGTACTCCTTTCAGATTTAAGGTTACTCAAAAAAGGCTCACTTATAAAAACCTACAATCTTTTCAATCATACAATCTTTTACGACTAACATAAGCTCCTTGGTAGGTAAACAACATACCTCCTTTCAACAACCAACTATCGACCAACATCTGCGTACTCTTTATTCCCGTATAATAACCTTAATCTAGAAACTTTTTACCCGAAAGGCCTCATTCACTCCACCACAGTTTAAACTATAGATTTAACTAGAACTATAATTAAATTATAGATTGATGAAATAAATAATCAATGACTGTACCCCGCTTATTTATTTCATCATAATGACATCGCAGTCGATCAAGCAACATCTATAATTTAAACTATAGATTGGATTATTCTCTATTTAGGTTTCTTTTCTGTCGAACAATTAACTCTGGAACAAATGACCGTCAAAAAATTTGTCTACCTCATTTGCAGCCTGTTAAGAAACGTATCGCTGATGAAGTTTGAGAGATAATTAGGGGAAATTTATATATAAAAAAAAAAGTAGGGATACCTACTTAATACTTCTTGATTTAATTATTTGAGTGAATTTTTCTTAAATAATTTTTATTCCACTAATATATTGTAACTTTTAATGAAATGAGTTCTGTTAGTAAATTAATTATATTACTACTAATAAAAATAATAGTTACTTAAATGATTTTATCCTCTTTAATTCCTGTTTTACATTGTATTGGTTTTTTTATGTTTGTTAGAGTCTAATGGAAGTTTTTGTTACCTATATTATTTCCATATTTCCGCTACATATTGAGGAACCTATTTTATTCAAATAAGCATTTAATATATATATATATATATATATATATAGTCGAACCTCTGTATATCGAACTTCCAAATATCGAAAATCTATATCGACCTTTTTTTAGTAACCTTGAATTTTTATAAGAAAAAAACATTTTGTATCTCGGTGAGACTGGTATAGCTGAGAGAATGGTAAGGGAGAGCGGAGATACATTGGATATTTTTTAAACAAAGTTCATTAACCACCTTTGATTTATATATATATCGTAAAATGAAAATGGTGTATTTTATTAGCTAAAATCCTTTGGCCGCGGCATGCTAAAGGATATTCTTATTTGATCTGCTAAATTTGTAACAATTGAAATATGCAGGTACTCAAAGGGCCCAATTTATCCTCCCCCTTGATGGGCTTGCATTGGAATAGAGACCAAAGGTTTACTTTGGACAGAACAACAAAATGTGAAATAATATGAATAATGTCAATTATTTATAAGAATATGAAAAATTAAAGCAAAATAAAAGGAAATTGAGATGGCAAAAACTAACATTAAAAAAAAGGATACAAAGAAAAAATAAAAAATATTTGTATGTCATGAGTTTTACCATAGACGTTTATCTATGAAAAATTTCTATTGCGGACTGCTCACTAAATAAGAATAGGACTAACAAAAATAAATATAAATATTTGATAAGTGCAAAAAGTTGTTTTTATGGCTGTAAATAAATTTAATTATTAATTAAATCTCAGTATAAGATATGGAGATATAACGTACAATTCAAAGGCATACATTGTTCATTTGTCCAAAGGAGCACCAACCCTGTCCAATATAACTCCCAATCATCTTTTAAAAAAAATCCTAACACAGGACCTTCAGGCAAAAGCCAAATCAAAACATAAATTATTCAAATTCCTATCGATCTTTTAAATAATACGGCATAATTATGTAGTATACATTCTTGCACTCTAAATGTAACGATGGTTTTTAAAATCAGTGAGTAATATATGAAAATCTGTTTATCTTTTCGGTTTGAAGCAGAGACTGACATGAACTGAGCCAGTGATTCCACTTTAATTTGACAAACACTGAAAGGAAAGTTCAAGTTTTTTTTAGGCAATAATGCGGGAAATACGATGGTATGTGTCCAATATTACCCCACGTCCAATGTATACCCGTTAAACCTAGCTGTAATTGATATCGAACTTATGTTTGCAAGGATTGTGGTCCCACCGGTAACTTAATAGGGTCAAATATAACTTTCGAATATGTTTACTAACTTTTTCAAATTGATCATAATTGAAATATTCAGATACTGTTTATAATTTTACAGTACTATCGAGTTGAAGGAAATCGACTAGTGTAATCGCTCCTGTTCTCGCAATTTATCTCCATTAAAATGTGAATATTTGCCGAAGATTAATCTGCCCACGGAGCTGTTGGCTGTTGGAGGCGATTAGAGTTACGGCGATAATGCCCGAGACCCGCTGTAAATTACTCTAGCCTGCTCGGGCTATAATTAGATCTCTCGAGGAGAGTTGAGGGGAGACCTTCGGTCGGCTAGGAGGAGGCGGAAGGAACGGGTTTGCGAATGAGCTTATTTCATTAGGCAAGTGCTCGCTCTATCTGATCGAAATGAGGGGCGTCTCAGCAGGACACATGAGTGAGCTGGTTGCAAAGCCTCAGTACATCTTGTCCTGGATTGGAAGGATAGCTACTGTCGAGAGGGGCTTATGCTAAAACCGATCTGTAATGCTAATATTACCTCTCATCTGATTTACTCTAATCCTGATTATATTTATTTATTTTATATTCAACATAGTTATTCAATGGTCCAGTGGCGCTGAGGAAACCACTACATGCAGCTTACTTTAGCACCCATCTTAGCCCTTAACTGAAGACTGCTCCGCCAGATGGAGAGCTTGGATAATTTTTACCTAAGTTGTAGTTTTTCTTTTCTAATTTAAAAAACATATTTATTCACTTTAATTATTAATTATTAACCATCCTTATTAAAAATTACTTTAAAATTTAAATAAATGTATGTTTCATTAGGAACAAAAATTATAACATTGCATGTTAGCTCATTAAAATTGAATTAAAACATGATAAAATCAAAATTAATTGAATAAAATGATTACAAAATGTTATCAACTTTCATTCACACAACTTCATATTGTGCTCTCAAGACATATTGGCTTACAACACTTCATACATTTATACGTCATCTTTCTATTTTTATTGGATGCCTTTTCTGTGATGAATTCTTACAGACTCCAATTTCATGTTCCTCCTAAGAACGATTCCATTTCTCATGCTATGAAGATGACGTCATTGTGTACTATTGCTAAGTACTAACATACTTCAGCGATTCAGCTATATTATTAGTATTGATATCATCAAGCTCTTCAAAAACTTTTTGCTTGATAATAATTGTTCAGCGTTTTGTACCCCAGTTCCAGGACTGTTATACTTAACCTCTTTTTCAAAAATTTTTAATATTTGTCTTATCTTAACTTTTCTCTCATACATTTTCCTGAGAGTCACTTCTTCAATCACATGTCGTAGCCGACCAAAACCATTCTGCTTCATCCTCCAAAATGTATATATTTTTTTTATTTGATGTAAAGACTTTACTATAATATATAATCTCTATCAAAAGATGAGATATTTCGCTTAATTAAAACCATGAAGGTCTTTTTAGATATTCGATTTTTTTAATGAAATGTTTGATTTTTTACGTATATCTATATAAACATTTTATACCTGTTAATTTTAGCTAAATATATTTCATTTCAATTTTAGGAGCTGAAAACGGTCCGAGTGGCATCCCCGCCACCCATAGTAAAAGAGGCATCCTTCCCCGAGGTGAAGGAAGAACCGGGAGGAGAAGAAACGAAGGCCTGGAAGCTGAAGGAGCGGAGGCTGAGGGACTTCTACCGGCAGGAAGAGGAGGCCGCTTCCGATCTGAGGCTGGTGAAGGAGGAACCGAGCCCTCTCCAATCCTTGGCCGTCCTCTTGTCCGACACGAACAACAACAAGCCCTTTTCTTGCGGCGTCTGCGGCAAGACCTTCACTGCCCGAGCGCAATACACTGCCCACTGCAAGGCGCACGACGCACCCAAGCCGGAGCAGACCTGCACTCACTGTGGAAAGATCTTTCTCACCAGAGCGTCCCTCAAGGTAAGTGTTTCAGCCCATAAATCGAGCAACATTAAATACGTAATTTCGATTGTTACTAATTTCGTAATTTCGATTGTTACTAAGAAAAAACAGTTGTAGTCTCTAATCGTACGTTCCTGAGTTAGGTTGGATGTATCTTAGAAACTCAGGCTGGAAGGGTGGAATTTCCATTACGTTACAAATTTATTCTAGCCAGAGCAGGAAGGTTCCTATACCCTACGTCCTCCAAGAAATAAATAACACTTACAGGCCGGTGTCGGATCGACTTCATCTTCCAACTGTGTGTGTCGTAGCTCGTGTTCCGCCACGGCTGTATTAACATTCCCTAATCAATTAGCTTGATTTTTTAAACCTCTCCGAAAATTGCTATGACAATAACTCAAAAGTCATCCTATTTCTCTCAACTCCATCTCTCGCCCAACTTATTTTCCCTTATTTGGAAAAATTCTTTCCAAACTACCATCTTATTGTCTGATTGTATTCTTATTTATAATGGTGAATGTTTTTGATATCTTCTAAATTGAATAAAATATATTTTCTCGAAAGTCTTGAAAAGATTCCGAATTGACAGCATTCCTTTTGTTTATTTCACTCTACTATGGATCGATACCTTCATGATATAGAGCGCTTTTAAGCATACAAATAAAATAAAATTATACCAGGCAAAAGGCCCTAATGTAGAATTTAAAATCGCACCTTCGACTTTTTAACTCTTCAATTTATTTTTAGTTATAGGTTTAGAAAAGTTGACAAGTGATTGGGAGTCATTGACTACTATTTAAGAGACTAAAGGCATTGCCCGAAATAATAATTTTCGAATAATAATCAGTTCTAATAATAATTATAATATTAGAATAATAATGAGTTCTTATTCTCAATAATTCTAGTGTACGTGGACCGTTATCTAGTTTGCTGTCCCGTCCAATGACATAGCAATCTATGTTCCAACCAATTCTGTTTTGGCCATATCCATAAGTGACGTTAAAGTCAACTTTAATATGTCATAAATTCCTCAACACACTGATAAACTCAATAAACGTAATTAGTGGTGTTAATTGTTTATTCACTGGAGTATACAAATTATGGAGCCTATTTAACGCATAGACATTAGTTTTTTTTTTTTTTAATTAATTGTCAATTGTTAATAATTACCTTTTTTTTCTTTTTCTTTAGGTCCATTTACGCACCCACACTGGAGAAAAACCCTTTCAATGCTTGGAATGCGGCAAGCAATTTTCACAGCTAAGGAACTACAAATATCACAGGTCAGTACACGAGGGAACTAGAGAATTCGCTGCGACATGCCCGGAATGCGGTAAGTACTTCAACGACAGGGGCTACCTCAGTTCGCACATGAAGATCCACAGGAACCGAAAGGAGTATGGCTGCGAGTACTGCGGCAAGAGCTTCAACCAGCGAGTGGCCTACAACATGCACGTCCGAATCCACACCGGCGAAAAGCCTCACAGTTGCCAGCACTGCGGGAAGGCCTTCTCGAGGAAGATGCTCCTGAAGCAGCACCTGCGGATCCACACTGGCGAGAAGCCTTTCTCCTGCGTGGTTTGTCAGAAGGCATTCGCCGACAGATCCAACATGACGCTCCATATGAGGCTCCACTCCGGCATCAAGCCCTATTCTTGCACTGTGTGCAACAAGTCCTTCACGAAGAAGCATCACCTCAAGACCCACATGAACTATCACACCGGAGTGAAGCCTTACTCCTGCGAGAAGTGTGGCCTGAGATTCAGCCAGTCAAGCAACATGCGGACGCACTTCAAGAAGTGTACGTCGACGGGACCGCAACCACCCCCACCGCTCCCAGCAGACGCCCAGCTGCCACCTCCGGTCCTTCCGCTCCAGACCATTCCTGTTGCTACTCTTATTACCTGATGCTAACTCTTATTGACACCTTTAATATGGCATAATTCATCAACCTTAATATCCATAGAAATATTTATTTGTGTATTTTGTAAATTATAATCCGTTTTACTTCTACACTCGCAGGACAAGAATCGTATACTATAAATTAATTTCTTAAGCGCTTTATATTTTCTCACATTCACTATAGTTATGACCTTAAAATTATCTAGGATTTTCTGATAGATTCATAAATATTAAATAGATTAATCCCGCAATGGACATGAAGGGTCGGGAGGACAGGTACTGGTGTAGGTATCTGATTCTTACCCTTATAGTATTCTTTGAAGACAGTATACGGAAATCCAATGCCCTTTTAATACCTTGACTAATTCAAGTGTCTCATTATTTGTCGTAGGACTGAGGAATTTATCGTCAAAATATTGTAAAAGACATTATTTGTTCTGTGTTTGTAGGTGATATCACTACTTCATTCCCGAAACTCTAATATCTAATCATGGATCATGGTTCTGACTTTTTTTTAAATTTAAGTAATAAATATACAATTTATAAGGTCTTGTTTTAAGAAAAAAAAAATTAAAAACTTTTTCTAATACTGAATTGAATTCGAAAGTAATTCAAAGGTTAATTTAAATTTCAGACTAAGAATAACGAAGTATAAAATTGGTTATGAACCATGACTATTGTTCAGAGGTAATTGAGAGAGTTGGTATATTACACGGAACATTTAAAAAAAATATATATATATATATATATATATATATATATATATATATATATATATATATATATTTATTTTAAAAGATATTTTAATAGTTATTGTAATTTGTTGGCTTATTTCGGTTGCGAAATTCACCATCTATTTTCTCGCTTCATTTAAGTTAGCTGACTTTGCTCAAATTTTATATCTTATCAATGTTCACAGGCCTTGGTATCAAGTAAAATTGATTAATTGTTTTCATTTAAGAAATGTTGTTTGTATGATGATAATGTAATATGTAAATATATATGATTGTTCCAAAAAGACTGTATATTTTACTATTTGTATATTAGGGTAGTGGGTATTAAAGTATTCGGCCATATTTGCTTCATATATAAAAGAGTTCTAAATTTAGTGATATAATGTACCTCTATTTTATAAATTCATAACTTAAGATATAAATGTATACACAGCAGTTATATGTATATTCTATTATAAAATATATGGTTTTGAAGGTAATATTTATTGTTTAGATATAATTATTATTTTGTGTAAAAACGTATTTTGTTTACAAAAGCTTTTTATTGTTTAAAATATATATTTATGTGGATACGAATGAACTTGAAAATAATATTTAGTAAAACGGTCATTATGTTTTATATTGTCAGACTGATGAGGCCATTTTTGTATTATTTCTTGTCCAATATGTGGATGGATCTTGTGATATAAATATATTTATAAATGTGAATTTATTGTTAATGTGATCTGTTGTTGTTGTTTTATTTATTTTGTTATCTATAGCCTTAATTATTTATGTACGAGTGTACTATTGTAAATTATTTTTCTATGTTCATTTTTATATTTATACTACGAATAAATTTCTATATTTATACAAAATATCGTTTGCTTTAATTTTTAAGCAATACTTTTTTCGTTAACATACTATATGACAACCTTTCTGCAGTAATTAATAACATAAAATTCCTTATATACATATTTAACTAGGCTTAATCTGTATAAGTGATTAACATATTAGGTAAATATAAATTATTGGACAAATATATAGACACAGAATAATTATTCATGTTTTTTTATTGAATTTAGTAATCTTAAATAAGTGAGAGTGTGTCATTTCAGGTTGATTATTGATGAATTTGTTGGTGGAAAAGTACAGTTCATCCAAAACGTGAAAATAAAAGCGATCCCAAGGGTACTACTGAGTAGCCATACTGTAACAAAATGATTAAATATATTATTAACAAAAATATTAAATCTATTACCCTTATAGTATTCTTTGAAGACAGTATACGGAAATCCAAACTTTTACTTTTAAATAATTTAGATTCTTCCTAAAAATAAATTGATATTTATGGAAAATAAACGAAGCATTTGTAAATGCATGCGTGCTTCACCAGATGCACAGTCAAAATTAAGTTTTTTAGCTATACTAATGTCGAGTGAATGCCACATGCAATGAAAGTATTCATTCACTCATGATAATGATCTACAACCTAAAGAAGACGTAGTTACCTCCTCATCATACAGATCCATTAACTTCCTACTTCTTTGGTCTACAGTTTTCTATATGTATTTCTGAACATGATTTGTTTCATAATGAAAATTTCGCTAACTACCCAGGACAGTCATTTTGAATGTTAAGTTAACCGCTATCTGGATGAGCGCAGATATGCTTTGCGTATGGAAAATAACTTTATAGTTATAGCATATCTGCGGTTATATAAATAAATATTTTTTGTATTTTGTTCATGAATCATTGTTAATCCAAAAAATTTTGACTACCTTCAAAAATGGGCCTGTCCAGGGGCTAACCTGGACATCGAAGCCTGGAATATATACTGGAAATAGAAATATAATAATACTGGAAATGAGGCCTGAACACCGATATTTCAGAATGATATTTGTTTCTTCGTACCTTTTGATAATGCTTCGTCTTTCAACTTTTGCTGTACAGCTGTATCGGTGTTTATATACCACTAGGTTTTTTTTGTCGCCTCTAAGCGGAATCTAATAAAGCTGTTCCTCAAAATACTTCGTAATTTACATTTCTCCTTGACAGCTTTCTATATTCTTGAAATATATCAATGAATTTGTAAATCTTGATATTTGGTGACCCAATTGAATGATTGTTACTTAACAGTAGAAATGATGAGAGTTGGCGTTGGCCGTTGGGTCTGATTTTCATATCCTCCACGCTAGCTGAATATCGGCTAACGGAGCGGAAATTTCCTAGTGGGTACGCGCCTGTACGCGAACGTACCCCTTAAGATACTACCAAGCGCGAGCTATTATTTAAATAGTATTAAATCCCAACTTTGTAAAATCTAGTGCGCATTTACCTTACATCTAACGAATTTAGATTTTCACTACAACCGAATTCACAATTCCTTACTCGAGTACCCGTAAATGAAAATAATTCTCAAAGCCAACAAAGCCACAGACTTCGCTAACTCCAAAACTTTAGAGAAATCATTCCTTAAAAGACTTCTTGATCCATTGATAAACGCACACATAAAATCAGGCGATCAATTTGGACTTCGGATTCACTATCCAAACATATCCCACATCTAGAATGAAAGAGGCATAACTCAAAATTTCTCACGTCCGAAATTTGAATAGTAGGACCCCAAATATCAGGCCAAGCCGATAGACAAAGAAAATTATCTACATGCCATATATTCGTATGTTACAGGAAACACCCTCAGAGCTTCACAGAATATAACGTATGTCTAAAGTTCGTTCTGAAAAAATGCATTTTTCGTGTTCTGCCCCTTTCATTTTGGATGTACAGAATATTAATTACTATAAACTGTGATAATTTTAAGAGTTTTTGATAACCATAGATTAAGTCATCTTTTCATTTCGCTAGATTTATATTGATAGACGGACAATAACATTTTTTTTTAGTGCGTAAAAACCAAAAAACCTAATACTTATGTTCATGTTGATTAATTTAACTTTGATTCAGATTGAAAACTAAAGATTCATCACTACTTACTCCAGTCAAATTGGTAGTTGTTAATTGAAAACTAAAGATTGTAGTTGGTAGTTGTTAATTGAAAACTAAAGATTGTAGTTGGTAGTTGTTAATTGAAAACTAAAGATTCATCACTACTTACTCCAGTCAAATTGGTAGTTGTTAATTGAAAACTAAAGATTGTAGTTGGTAGTTGTTAAGTGAAAACTAAAGATTGTAGTTGGTAGTTGTTAATTGAAAACTAAAGATTCATCACTTCTTACTCCAGTCAAATTGGTAGTTGTTAATTGAAAACTAAAGATTGTAGTTGTTAGTTGTTAATTGAAAACTAAAGATTCATCACTACTTACTCCAGTCAAATTGGTAGTTGTTAATGGATAGAAAAAGAATCGCTTCTGGATATTCTGAAACAAGAAATTTTATTTGTTATCAAAGATTTTATATGAAATCATCTATTTATACCTGTACATAATTAAATATAAATTAATTGTAGATATAGAAGAAAATTAATTATAATATACTATTATATACATTATATAACATACAACAGTCTAATACGGGATTACTGCAATAATTAATTACGGATATTTTTCTAATTTAAATAAAAATTACGAATTCAGAAATAAATTTTAATGATGAATCTTTTATAATAATAGCCAGCCACAATTGCCAATTTTTTCAGATATCGCTGTACTGAAATGTTCAATCAATATCTATAAATCCAAGTTAACATCTACGAGTATATGATCATCACTGTATCTCAGAAACGACAATGCCTTTGAATATGACATTTTTAATGGTGGTTCCCCTCATGCCTCTAGGTAAGGAATAAGGCTGGGTTTGAATAAATTCTTAATATAAGTGGTTGAAAAGAATTATTTCTAAAGTCTGAGAAAAAATAGTTTTTCGAATAACTCGAAAAATATACATCTCCTGGAAAACTATAAGTAACTATTTGAAAGATAATTAAATTCTATGCAAAACAGTAACAAAATCATCTAACCCAATTTTAGCAAAAAAAGTATTAGCAAAAATATTACATATATAAAAATGATATATTAAAGTATATATATATTGTAAATAATTCGAAAACCATTGCTTTCAGACCCATACACAGATGATCATTTAAAAGGGAGGTAATTGAATTATCATTTATACTTACTCTGTTTTAGTATAATTTAAACTGACTGGTTTAGTAATCACTGTATCTCAAAAACGTCAATGCCTTTTTAATGGTGGATCCCCTTAAGTTGTAGATGTGCAGTAAGGCGTGATTTAAAAAAAAATCTTACTCTAAGTATTTTAAAAAAAACCTATTCTAAGTGATTAAATAAATTCTGAAACATAAAAAAAGTTATTTCCAAAACCTAAAAAACACGGGGTTTTTACTTTTTAAAGGCGGAAGGCTTCATCCACAAATGGGAAAAATTGTATTTATGTTGTAAATTGTTATGACGGTATACAACAGTTTTCGATGTTTAGCAGCTAAAACATTCCATTGAGTGTATTACATATAACTTGCTATATCATAATCTTTTCAACCAGGTTTTGATTAATATCTACGCTAAGAAAGAGACAGAAAGGCTTAACTTTTTAAGATTCAACCAGAGCAATCTTCAAACGGATAACTGCGTTCATCTTAAAGATGTCATGTGTAAGGGGGATTGATTACGTTTCAGAAATTGGAAATATGTTTATGTTTCCAATCCTATTATACTGGTGGGGCCCCATTATATGCATGAGAGAACTCAGGATGTCATGATATATGTTCATCACTATGTTTGTCCTCATTTGTTTATCACGTTTACAACTAGCTCGAAATGGTCTGAAATTGGATATGCCTTGAAATACAGACAAAAGCCTAATGATAGACACGATATAATAGCTCGTGTGTTTCATTTGAAAGTTAACAAAAATGATGCATGTTTTGACTGAAGGTGCAGTTTTCGTTCTAAGTATGTATTATATGTTTTCTGTGAAGAAATAGAAGCTTGCCTCACGCATATAAAAAGTGTAACGCAATTGTTATATAACTACAATATTTTAACCATAAATATATATAAATTAAAACGAAATGGCAGAAATGAAATATTCGCGCGCGAAGCCGCGGGCAACGCCTAGTGCATTATAAATGTATTCTAAGGTTTCGGCCTTTTTTTTTATATTCTGCATACAATTCTGCACATAAATGGTGACAACAAAGACCCTATTAACCATCATCCGATTTTTAACGGTTTCCTGGAAAATTAAACTTTAATGTTATTTTTTAATCTCAATTTTTTTACAATAAAATCAATCTCTTCCAAAAATAATCTTTTACGTATTCTGATGATACCACTGGATAGATATAAAAAAAATTTTCACGATCGCAATACTTCCCCTTACTATATACTTCGTATATAGGTAAGGGAAAGTAAAAAAGAAGTTATTACTAATAAATGTTCAAAAGTTCCTCCCTCTTCTGTGGTGTAAGGCGCATCTCCTCCGCACGAAATCTACAGTACGACGCAGTTCGGCTCGATTTTCATGCATTACGTCTAAAAAAAAAAAATATTAAATGTATTACGAAACCGTTAAAAATCAGAGATGGTTAATAGGGACTTTGATTTGTCACATGGTCCCTGAAGTTTCCCTGTAAAGATAAAAACAATAAAATACAATATAATCATAACGAATTAATAACAAACATTTTTGTTTATAAACTTTATTATTAAATTATTTTGGGATTACCAACGGTTCTGTTTTTTTTAAATAAATACCTAAGTGATTATTTTTTGAAAATATTTTAGTATCACAATAATTGTTAAATAAATCACCTAAAAAAGTAACAATTCACTAATTTTTTTATCAAATATTATTGCTTATATATTCAGATATTAACCCCAAAGAGGTTGGTAAAGCACATGTTGAACATGACTTGGAGAAATTCCTTTTTTTTTTATGGCAATATAATTTTGAGGTCTTGTTGAACTTATATGATTTTTCTGACCATCGCGTCATACATCGTTTATAGATTTTGTTGAAATTTAATAACAGTTCAAATCCAGCATGTATGTGATGTAATATATAAATATTTATGTTATGTAATAATAAAATAAATATTTCAACTTACATGTTCAGGAGGAGCACTGGAAATCAAATTTAGGTAGAATACAAGCAATAAAGCGGAAAGGATGAAGATCTTCATGTTGCTGAGGAGACACCAGGGATCGGAATAACACAAATCAGAAATCGGTCGGCTTATCAACGTAAAGCCGTAATTGAAACTGACGTCAGGACGTGATACGGTTCGCAGCCAAGCACAAGTTTCGCAAATTATTAGGGCAAACACCAAGAAATTTTACTTCTAAAACAGTCGAAACTAATAAAGCATAGCGAAATATTTAAATGTTTCAACTGAAGCACACGACTTTCTGATTATTAAATTTGTTGTTTTAAACGAATATAAGTTATTCACTACAGTTTTTCTTATTGTATCTTCATTAAAAAATATTCATATAAACAACATTCATCGATTTTATTTGTACGCCATGAGATATATATATATATATATATATTTTTTTTTTGTCTTCGCGGGAATGTTATTGTTTCACTGTAAATTACCTAAAAATTAATAGAGGTATGTTCAAAACCCTATTTAATAACGCTAAAAGCCACAATAATTTTTATTTTTACTATTATAAATCTTAGGGAGGAAATTTTTTTGAGAACATTAATAGTATATACAATACACATTAATAGTATGTACAATACACATTAATAGTATGTAAAATACACTTCCGTGCTCCATACCATATTTGGCCGTCATAAACAAACATATTTTAGACGATACGTGTCTAATAAAATGACCGCAATTTTGGCTCGGAATCAAAAAATAAAAATTCCTGTGCATATCTCGTTTTCCGTTACTTCAAGGAACATTTGAGCCAAATTTTAAGAATATCGAACGGCGCGCACTGGTAAAAACGGCCAATCTAGATGGACATTCGGAAAAAAATATTTCATGTGAATAGATCGACGAATGAGCTTTGGGAATTTGACGATTGAGAATGCGATTTTATGTATTTACACTAGTTCAAACATGCCATTCTCCAACGATACAGGCGATTCTCAGTTCTGTACAAAGTTCAGATCGTGTAAAATATTGCTCTGCCGGCTTTCAAAGTGGCTCTATTAAATTGTTTCTTTCTTGGTGTACTGAGAAAACTAGGACATATTTAGCCAGTTAACATATTCTGAAAGGTATTAAATCATCCGGTAGATTTACGACAAGTTTGGCTTAAAATGATCATAAAACGCAATGTTTTAAATTATGTAAATTTTTTCTCTGCATTTCTCAGCCTCTCGGGTGACATGGCTTTGATAACATCTATGGCAAAAAATATATTCACACCCATCCAGCATTATTATTATACCCATCGAGCTAAGATATTGAATTTTTTTCGGGAAAATGTTTCAGATGTGTGGAACACATCTTTTTATTTTTTATCTTTTCGATTTGTGGGTGGCACATGCTGACAAAAAAGGAAAGCATTTCTGAGATCAAACGTTACGTTAGCCAGCAGATTTTTTATTGATTTTAGATGGCATTACAGATGAGGTCACTAAAGAATTGGCAATTAAAAAGGTATCAAAGTCGAATTAAAAAAATAATATAAATTGACCCAACCGATGGAGTCAATAATCATTACAGAAGCATGAACACAAGTCACTTTGTAGGACTTTCTGTACCATACCAGTCAATAGTTGACTTTGTATTTGGATGAAGTTCTCAAGAGCAATGCTGTCTCTACTGACTTAACATTGTATTGCAAATGAGGCTGCGATGGTTGTTCCTGTCATTCCATCTATAAGCAGCGATATGTGGAAAATGAATAACTCCAATCAGAAGTTAAAAGTTAAGGTTAAAAGTCAACTCTGAAGATGATGACGAAAACGGGAACCTAGAAGAGCGAGCTCCAGACATAAGTTTCAATCCTACCGATTTTTCTCTCTGTTCCATTTGCCTAGTGCCTCTGCAACTAAAAGAAAATGGTGACAGCAGAATAATTACAACTGTCTTTGAAAAAGAGACTACCCTACAGACAAGGAAAGAAATTTCAGCCGTTGAATCACAAATAGAGGGTTTACAACCCATAGTGGTTTATTATTATTATTTTAGAATTTCACACTTACTTGGCTATTGCCAGAAATATTCATCTACCCGGACCAAAGCCAAGGGTTAGGCTATAATTTTAAACAGTATATAAGAATTTCCTGACGATGCTTGCTATACTGAGAAGAACTGTACTTCCTATATTTTTTCAGTTAGCTTCAAATTCTTAACTGAGCGGATTGTATCGTCAGGGATAAGGCCATTACTGGATATTACAATTGGATATACTTTTATCTGCTCCAATCTTTTATAAGCTTCTGGCACAAATCTTGATATTTTCTGATCTTCTCAGACACTATTTTATCCATATTATCATCAGTTGGAACAGCAATTGCGTGACATAGTCACTTTTTTACATTCTGATCTATCTATCAGGACTATATCTACTTTGTTATTTACTACCGTGTGGTCTATAATTATAGAATGATCCCAATATATTGTTTTCTTTTCACCAGACAGTATCTGTTTCGGATCGTACCGATAATAAGGAACTTGGCCAGCTATCGTACTAAGTGCTTGGTTGATAAGCTTGGCCCGGTTATTGTGCCTCATAAGGTATTCTTTACTTGCTAACGCTTGACATTCAGATGATATAGATTGGATAGACTCAATAGTAGTCTTACATAAGCGATATCGGTCGCTAATATCTTCTCCACATATATATTTTCTGTAAGCTTTAGGAGAAATTGGATGGCCAGGATAAACCTTCCCGTTTTAGAACCATTCTAAGCTAATGGATAGAAGCATCCCAGTTTATTCCTGAATGCAATACAGAATGGTAAAATCGACCATGGAGCGATTTAGTTTTCCAATTTTCGATTATAATTTCTTCGATAGGAACAGGTTTATGTTCCGGTGAAATTGAGTTTGAAGTTGTTTATGTATTGCCCAATGTTCTTATTGCTAACCGCACAGGAGATATATTTTGAGGAAAGCTGTATCTTAGGTTATTTTTTGTTTTCTGCAGCTCCTTAACCGACAAAAAAAAATTTCCTCCTTGTTTTTGGGGCAAGTACATCCTCACAGTTGATGATTTTGGATGTTTTCTGCTGAGGTTAAAAGAACGCTTAGTTTCAAGCTCTGTATTAGACCACTTTATAGCACCAAAAGTATAAGTAAGTACTTTATTTGGAATAGCCCATGTATTTATTGCTTTGACTTAATTTCCAGCTGATAGATACGTTTTGAGAATTTTTCTGATTCCTTTCTTAAATTCTTCTTTAAAATTATCCTTAATTATTTTCCTTGAATTTCCGAAGTTGGCAAAACCCTAAATATTTATAAAAGTCCGAATCGCTCAGCTGTTTTATTGTTCCAGTGCTAAGGAGCTCTACTTCTACTTTATTCGCTATCTCTCCCTTTTCAACATTACTGCTCACTTATGATTATTTGATTTTTTTCGCATTTGCAAGTTCATAACTGAGGTGGGGTACAAGTCCAACCATTTTCAATTATTAATATTTTCATACATTTAAAAATTTTGGCAAACGTAAATTAGTCGTGCCTGCCACCGTTGACTTTGGGATCAGCCCGTTTATTGATATTATTACTGACATTACCACAACGCTATCCAAGTAGTATAATTCTTTCAATTCAACTGCTGGTTCCTGATATTTTCGGAGTTTCTTCCCTCCTGTTAGCTTAGATTATTGTCATTAGGAATCGCCACAACAATAAGCTTTCCTGTCTTCTCTTTAGAATTTATAAGTAGGATCTCAGGTCTGTTATGACGAACCGTGTGGTCCGAAATAATAGATTCGTCCCAAGACACTTTGAGGGAATCTTTTTGAAGTAGCCAATTTGAATTGTACTTATAATATGGCGCCTTTTCATCCAATAGGTTAAAATCCGCCAGGATCTGATGAAAATTTGTTGCCACATTATTATGCCCATGTACCAGTTAGCACTCCACACCCACTTGTGATATGCTGGATAGATTCAAGCCTTGCAAAACAAAGTCGATATTTATGGGATGCAGAAGTATCTTTTAGGACATGCCTCCTCTACAATCTTGTGGCAATAACCTGATCTTGAATGGCAACTACAAAGCCTTCTGCCTCAGAGAATAGCTTTCGAGCTTCTAACCGTTCGACTGATATTTCCTTGTCTATACATGTTTGTTTTTCCATTCTGACAGCTGTTCTTTTTCTGGCCTTTGCTCAGATTAAGTGCAGTTAGACCTGAATATTTAGAAGTCCACGTCCTCTTTCTTTTCTTAATAAATTCAGTCGGGCTTTGGATGATATTGGATGGTGGGTCCGGGGTCGGATCTCAGGAGGGCAAAGGGGGCACTTGCCCGTGGCGGCGGAATTTAGGGGGGCTGCATTTCGAGCGAAATTGTATTTATAATTTTTTTAAATATTTGTTTATGCACAATTTTAATTATGACAAAAGAACAAAACTCAAACTTACAGACACACGGTTTAGTGTTTGGAATCTTCCAACTGTATCCTCTCAATTCTAATAATAATAATAATAATAGCTCTAGATCTAAATACATGTAAAACATGTGCAATCAAAAATCGATACTATTCAATATTTCCCGTTTCAAATGGAAGACAAGAGAATATGAGACAACTGTTGGGATTTTTTTTGTAGTGTTGACGTCACAGAAGGTGAGATTTCCAGTTATTGTCTTCGAGCTTCCTCCACCCGATTTATTTTTATTATTATCAATTTAGCTACAGAAAAAGTGTATTGGAGATTTTCACATTCCACCATTTTTTGTGAGAAGTGACTAATATCAAATATAAAATCGTATCAATTTTTTTTTTCGAACAGCTGATCCAAAAATATGAAGTGTTCATCATTATGATAGAACTGCAACCATAACAAAGACCCTTCGCAAAAATGACACGCATCGAACAACATCTTTGTCTTCTTTTCAACCCATTTTTGCAAATCCGGTATCAGATTCACGTTCCTAACGTTAAAAAAAACCGCTTTGAATCGCAAAAAAAATATTGATTTTTTATCTCGAACTTTTTAATTTTTTTTTTCCGTTTATGACAAAAGTGGTGTCCTAATTGAGTAGAAATAACGGCCTAAGCAGTCGAATTTGGTAGATAGAGAGAGGATTTAGACGAAAAGCTCCGATCAAGAAATTTTTTTATCGTGTATTCCGAAAGTACTCTCATAATATACTGGAAATATGAATGTCTGGCACCCTACATCGGTTGCTATCAAATTTTATAGGCCAAAGAAATCGTCATTTTTGTCACTTTTTTTTCCGATTTTCCTCAATAATTCAATTTCAGTGCATGTTAGGTAAAACTTAAAAATAACCAATTTGAAATTTCCTACAAGTTTTATCTGTCATGTTTTTGGAAATTCGGGATAGCTACTGAAATTCGGGACCGTAAGCATCTGCAAAATGTCAGGAAAACGCAAACAGTTAGATATTTATTGGTTTCGACTCAATAACTATTTTTCACCTTAGTACAAAATGAATGATAGCCAATTTTGTAAAGGATAAAATTGTCTACGAGATTCATAACAAATATTTGTAATTACCCTCAACAGAAACCCTTAAAAAGTGACGAAAATGAGGGTTTTGTTGACCTTTAAAATTTGATTTCCTCTTATGCATTCTTTTTTAGCGGCTTCAGGTACATCTTCCTTTGTGATGACTAATGGGATCATCGAAGGTGTTCTTTCAGATTCATGTTTTATTTGCGACAACCAGATAGTATTTGCTGCTTGTTCCCATAGTTATGTCTAGAATGACTTCAAACTCTCTGCCGAAGATAGTACCGGATTCACGTTAATGTTTTCCTTTCTTAAGTTCTTATAAAACTGGTGCTGATCTGCTCCTTATGTCTTATTTTCCTCTAAATATTATTCTATATATCAGTAGTCGATAATTATGTTCTTGTTTTTTCTGAAATTACTTGTTTGTTAACATTTATATAAATCAAATTTAAAGTTTTTAGGGCCTTATTGCCTTGAACATTATAGCTTTAAATTGTTCTAAAGGGAAGATCAGTACCAGAATAATAAAGCTATTTTCATTATTTTTGTTATCTATATTTATGCAAAATATTGTTTGCTTTAATTTTTAAACAATGCATTAGTTGTAAACATAAATTTCCCCTCGGGCTTTATCTGAATAAGTAATTAATATATTGGGGAAATATAAAACATTGAGAAAATATATAAACAGATTAACTAAAAATAATTATTCACTTTTTTTTTCAATTAATAGAAAAATCTTAATTAAGGGTGAAGGTATAAATCATTCCAGGCTGATTATTGAAGAATTTATTTTTGAAAAAGTGCAGTTAGTTCATCTCTCTATTATAATCGTATATGGCCTAGGTCCAAAGAGAGGCGCTGACGAAGTTACTCTTCCGGAGGCCCCCTGTAACAAATGTTTATATATATATATATATATATATATATATATATATAATTAACAAAAATAGTAAATCTATTAGTTTCATCCTAAAAGAAAATTGACATTTACGTAAAATGAACCAAGAATTTCTAGATTCTCACCAGATACCTAGTAAAAATTTAGTTTTTCTTACTATACTCAGGTCGAGTGAGTGCCACATGCGATGAAAATACTCATTCACCCATCACAATGTTCTACAACCTAAAGAAGAAGTCACCTCCTCATCATACAGACCCATTAATTCGCTTCTCCGGTCCACAGTTTTCTATTAGTTCCTCTATGCACGACTGGCTACATACTGAAAAATATGCAAATTACACGGGACAGTCATTTTGAATTTTGGATTCAATTTTCAGCAATATGCCAATTACAGTGCCTTACTCCAAAGTGACGGCACTTGTATGCAATTCGATTTTTTCTGGTTGTCTAGTATTCCATCGATTCTGGCAATACAGACTTATCCTCGAAATTCGTGATATTCGATAGCCCAAATAAATTTCGATAACTTGGGGTAACTTTAAATCAATCGTTATTTCAAATTTGAAATTTTTAAGCGGGGTCATTATTACCTTCTTTCGCGCAGTTTCAAATTTTAAAATTATCAAAGTGGCGGTAACAAAAGTCCGCTTAAAAAGATAGTTCAAATTTGAAATAACGATTGCCTTAAATTTATCCCAGTTTAAGGTATAAAAAGTATTACATAGCATTAATTAATTACAATTCATAGTAACGACTCTAGTATACAACTGTAGTACTTCTGGATTTCGCTCATGCGCGAAATTAAAATCACTTTAATTCGGAATTGTCTTTGTACACAATTAAATAATTGATTTCAGAAAATACCTTACTCTGGAAACTAAAGGATTTCAAGAAATTACAAAATAAAATCACACTTTGCTGAAGAAAAAATTATTATTTTAATATGTACAATTAAACTAAGTAACAAATTAATAAATCAACATACCAATAGTAAACATGAACACAAAATTTATAGTGACATATAAGTGACATATTTATAGTGACTACTTTTGTCATCATTGCTGCTTCTTTCTGATTAATCTCCAATATGTGAATAAGTTCCAATTCTTCCTTAGAACTGCTAAATTTATATAAATCTAATTTAAAGTTTTTAGGGCCATATTGTCTTGAACAAAACGAAATATACCTGTAAATTGTTGTAAAGGGAAGATCAGAAGAATAAAGCTATTTTTATTATCTATATTTACGCAAAATATTGTTTGCTTTAATTTTTAAACAATGTTTTAGTTATAAACATAAATTTCCCCTCGGGCTTTATCTGAATAAGTGAATAATATATTGGGGAAATATAAAACATTGAGTAAATATAATAAACAAATAAACTGAAAATAATTATACACTTTTTTATTTTTATTTAATAGCAAAGACTTAAATATGTGTGAATTTATAAATCATTCCAGGCTGATTATTGAAGAATTTATTTTTGAAAAAGTGCAGTTCATCCCCCTAGTTTATATGGCCTAGTTCCAAATATAATCGATTCCATAGGTACTCTTCCGGAGGCCCACTGTAACAAAATGTTTATATATATAATTAACAAAAATAGTAAATCTATTAGTATCCGAAAAGAAAATAGATATTTATGTAAAATGAACCAAGCATTTCTAAATCCTCACCAGATACCTAGTAAAAATTTAGTTTTTCTTACTATACTCAGGTCGAGTGAGTGCCATATGCAATGAAAATACTCCTCCTAAGTCACCTCCTCATCATACAGACCCATTAATTCGCTTCTTTTCCGGTCCACAGTTTTCTATTAGCTTCTCTATACACGACTGATTACATATTGAAAAATATGCAAATTACACAGGACAGTCATTTTGAATTTCGAATTGAATTGTCAGCAATATGCCAATTGCAGTGACTGACTCCAAAGTGACGGCACTTGTATGCAATTCGAGTTTTTCTGGTTGTCTAGTATTCCATCGATTCTAACAATACAGACTTATCTTCAAAATTCGTGATATTCGATAGCCCAAATAAATTTCGATAACTTGGGGTAACTTTAAATCAATCGTTATTTCAAATTTGAAATTTTTAAGCGGGGTCATTATTACCTTCTTTCGCGTAGTTTCAAATTTTAAAATTATCAAAAGGCGGTAACAAAGGTTCTCTTAAAAAGATAGTTCAAATTTGAAATAACTACTGCCTTAAAAATATCCCAGTTTAAGGTATAAAAAGTATTATATAGCATTAATTAATTACAATACATAGCAACGGCTTTAGCATACAACGGTAGTATTTCTCGATTTCGCTCATGCATTCCAAAGGGCCACAACGTAACTTCTCTTTGAACTAAATAGTTCAGTACATTTAGGTTTATTCCTAGAAACCCAGTTACAATAGATGGATTATAAGATTTTTTTTTTCTGTTTCTTGCGTCAAGAACTTAAAAGTTTATGCATAAAAAATATCCGCTTTTCTTTGTGTTTTTTCTAAAGAAATCTTATTTACTAATTTAATTATTATTTCAAATTTAAAAAATAATTCAATTTATACCTATACACATTTATCATATATATACATATATATATATATATATATATATATATATATATATATATATATATATATATATATATATATATATCAATTTATACAGCAAATGCCTTTGAAAAATATATATTGAACTATTTTAATAATCGGGAATTCACTTTATTCAAGAAAACCCCTAAAATTTTCGTTCGTTTTTTATTCTGTGCCCAATATCTTGAATACTACCAACGGCTCGAAAGAGATTTTAAAGTAAAGCATACCTTTTTTGGAGTAAAGCATGTTTGCTAAAATTTGAGCCCTAATAGCGCTCTTAACGTTTACCAGTTTCCGAAAGAAAGTTTTTCAATAAAACACATTTTTTTTTCCAAAAAAATGAGTAATCACCATTTTGCAATTTTATTTTGACAATAATCATGGAAACTATTTTTCTCACGAAGATAATCGTTATGAACTACTTTATTGTTAACTTAACTACCTCCAATTCTAGTGTTAATAGACACTTATATGTGTCTAATAGTTCCTTAGATATCTAGCTTAATATATGACTCAGCTACCTAATATAAAAATTATGTACAATGTGTTTTTTAAAAAACTTTATATCGGAAACTATTTGACGTGCAGATGTCTATTACTACTCAAATTATAGCTTGATAAATGCATCTTAAAGTAGTTTATAATGATTATCTTCCTTGGAAGAGCAGTTTCCATGATATTTGCCAAAATAAATCCAAAATATCCTTCCATGTCGCGAGATTAATAGAAAGACAAACAAATTTTTTAGTACGTATTTACCAATTTTTATTACGTACTTAATACTTAGTTGCACTTATGTCTATACTGATTAACTTAATTTTAAATCCAGGTCAAAAAGATCATCACTACTTACTCCACCTAAGTTGGTATTTTCTGTTGGACGGAAAATGTATCGCTTCATGATATCCTGAAACAAGAGATTATATTTGTTATGAATGGTATTATATGAAAGAGAAATAATCCGTTACCAGGAATTTCATGAATTGTGTTTTAACCTTATTACTTAATGCATTAATGCGAATATTATGTTTGAATAAAAATAATTTTTATCTAATACAGATCTACAACAATTTATCTTGAATGACAAAGCAACTCTGGAATAGTCAAAATAAAGATTAATCTCTGACAAAATTAAATTTACAAAGTCTGATTGTTTCATAAATCGTTAGTAATAATGCAAATCATCAATTGAAACATGTATATATTTAAATAAATAATAATTAATTGTAAATATAGAAGATAATTGAGGATAATATACCTAATGTTATATACATTATATATTTAATATGCGACAGCCTAATGCGGTATTACTGTAGTAATTAATTTCTGCTATTATTCTAATTTAAATGAAAACTTTAAATATAAACCTTAAAGATGGATTATCATCTTTTGTAATGATAACCTATCACAGTTACCATTTTTTTTTCCGATATCGCTGTATTTAAATGTTCAATAGGATATTTATATTTCACTTTCAAATTCAGTACTTTATATAAAATTATAAATTATTTATTCAAATGAAGAAATATACTTTGTAACAAATTTAAAGAACATGGTTTATTTAGTCCTTTATGAAAGCTCATATACTCGTATAATGTTTTACTAATGTTTTTGTCTTTTATTTTCAAGTATGTAGCACATCTGCCGCAATTAATTGCAATAGCTAATAGTGCTAAATAAAACCATTTATACCACATCAGATAATTTACTTAAAGAAAAACAGAACCAGTAATAATCCTAAAATTAATTTATTGATAAAATTAAGAACCAGGAAACTTCGGGGCCCATTGTATACATCAATTGTTACTAAAAATTCCTAATTAATCATCGTCCGATTTTTAAGTGGGAAATTAATTTTTCCTGTATTTTTTTTATGTTTTTAATTTTAATTTTTTAATTCTCGACTTTTTTACATTAAAAACCTCCACGCCAATTAGTAGTAAACCCCTCAAAACAGGGGGTCTAAGATACAATATTTGATTATAATTCCTAAACGGTGCATTCAATCGAAAAAGTAATGGTATAATTGATAGTAGAACATTAAACTCTGCGTTGAATAAGTAGCACAATATAATAATTGAGTTATGCAGTGAAGTCGAAAACTATGGCCATATAACAGCGATTTTTTCCAAATTTGACAAAACCTGAGACAGTGATGAACCTATAACTTGTAAATGAGTTCTCTAAGAGAAAAACTCAATAGATAAAAGTTGTAGAGCAACGAAATATGCGTTCGCTGATGTGATTGTCAAACTTTTAAATTCGGTCAAGTATACTTCTCGAAATTGGCAGTCTCCCTATCTTCGGGATTGGTATATTAGCACGGTAAAAATATTATTTTGGATTACAAAAGATGGAGTATTTTTGGTTTTCAGATATTTCATTTGCATGTAATTTCTTACAAGATTCATACAAAAAATTACTCTCAACAGAAGCCAAGATATATTGAAATAACAATTTTAGAGAATGTGAACTGGAAACTGAAAATATTATCCGGTATTCAAATTAATATTCCTGAATATAATATCACCATTAATTTATAATGTTTATGATTCAGACATGTAGTTCATACATACATAGTGAAGAATGAATGAATGAAAAAAAAAATTCTTATTAATTCATTATGATTATTTTTTAAAGTTTTGGTCGTTATTTTTTAATATATTACTTTGTTTTTAATGACTACAGGATGTATCAGATAGAAGAAAGAATCTTTAAGGGCTCTACCTCATACATCATATCTATACCTCAGTGTTGATATCAAAGGCTTTATTTGTCAATTATGATAAAAAATAGTCCCTTTTTGATCCTTTATTCTAAGCTGTTCTATAAATGATCTTTTTCTTATCAGATACCATTAGATAGGTATATAACAAGTTGTATAAAAAAAAGGATGAAGTCCGGAATTCCGAATAGATTGCTTCGAACAAAATCTATTACACGATGCAGTTCGACTATGTTTTTATACATCGTTGCAGTTTGCGTCGAAGCGTTCCAACAGTTTTCTAATATCATCAGATTTCTAGAAAGATCATTTTTGGAAGGGATAGAAAGTTTTTATTGTAAAAAAGCCGAGAATAAAAAATAAATAAAATATTAACGGTTAATAACCCACGAAACCATTAAAAATCAGATAATACTTAATAAGGACTTTTTGTCAGAATTGAGGAGTAGAATCGGCCCCTGAAGGTAACTGGTTTTATTGGGTACCTCCATCCTTTCAGAATTTTAAAAAAAAGTTAGAAAATGTTTAAAATATTAAAAAATAAAGACGGATACACGAGATTAATTGCGGCTCTGTTTTTCCTAAATAATTGGTTAGTTTTTACAAATATTTTATAAATCCCATTATTATTAAATAATTAACCTCACTACTTGAGTTATCAAGTTATTAATTTTATTACTCAAATTCAGATATATCCCTAATAAGAAGAACACTTATGTTAATATATATATATATATATATATATATATATATATATATATATATATATATATATATATATATATATATATATATATATATATATATATATATATATATATATATGTATATTGTAAACATTTCTTTTTTAAGACAATGAGATTTTCTAACCAATGCGTAATATATCGTTTATATGTTATGTTGTTATTTAATAGCAGTTCAATGACAGTAGAAATGTAACGTAAAAGATGGCTAACCTTTGTTTACAAAGAGTGTTGAACTAAATAATTAACATTTCAAAGACAGCATGTATGTAATGTAATATGTAAATATTTATGTTATGTAATAATATAACAAAATAAATACGTCAACTTACATGTTTAGGAGCCTCACTGGAAATCGAATTGAAGCAGAATACAAGCAATAAAGCGGAAAGGATGAAGATCTTCATGTTGCTGAGGAGACACCAGAGATCGGAATAACACAAATCAGAAATCGGTCGGCTTATAAACTTAAACTTTTAATTGAAACTGACGTCAGAGCGTATAGGTAAGGTTTGCAGCTAATCACGTTTTAGCTTTGCTATTAAATGTTTAAACTGATGCACGTGACTCTATGATTATTCATCAGTTGTTTTAAATATTAATTATTCTATGCAGTTTTTGCTTGTTTCTCATTGTCTCTTTGTTTAAAAATACTCAGATTAACACCACTCACCATTTTATTTGTGAGTCATAAACCTTCAACATTTTTAATCCGTTTCTCTTCACATTTTTTTCCCGCGGGAATTTTATTGTTTCTTTTTACACTAATCAAAAACAATATGAACATTTCTTAGGCTCTGTTTATTTATGTTTAAAGTTTTAATCATCTTTACTGATTTAAATCTAAAGGGGTCCATATACGATCAGTACGCCGGTCCGACTATTTGTTTGACGTCATTTCTGAACGGTGAATGAAGCTTCCTTCGAGGTTTTTTGTCCGGCCGCCGGATGCTTGGACTGAAGTGGACCCACATGCGATCAGTTATTTGGATCGGATTTCTGTCTGATTCATGTTTGAAAGTAAAACTTCAAGCTACTGCAACTTCAAGCTACTGCGCAGGCGCTTCGTCTGCCCATCCGTTTTTTTTTTTTTTTTGGCCTCAGTTTTGGGACGTCAGTCCATTACATTTTCCATACCTCCTCTTTAAATTGCTAAAAATAGTTCTATCGCCAAGGCTACCACGAAGCAGGAGATTATGATTTTTTTATTGATAGTTATCGATCTCTTCCAGCTTTGTGGGATTTAAAACATATAGATTATACTAATAAACTAAAAATGAATCAAGCTTACGATCTCTTCGCTATGAAAATAATTGATCCGAATATAAATCGGAAATCTGTTACAAAAAAAATTAATAATATGAAGTCTTCTTTTCGTAAAGAATTTAAAAAAATAGTAAAAATCGGTACATATTGTATTTTATAATATTGTCTTAAGACATTTATTATTTATACCCCCTTCTATTCCATTTTGGTAATTATATGTCTTTTTGTCTATTTATTTGTACTTGCATAAAAGTCTGTTAATAGAATTTTTATTAGGATTTTTCTTTGTATGTTATTTTCATTTCAATTTAGTTAATCAATAGGAATTGAGATTCCTCATCCTCCGCAAATGCCTGTTCCTCCTCTTCAGCTTCGGTAATATTTTATGCTTACCAAAATTAAAGAAGACAAAATTGTCTACAAAATGCACTGGTAAAACTTAAATTTTATATAATCTTAACGTTTACCTACAGGTCTTTGAAGTTTGATGAAATTTTCCAAAAAATCTTAAAATGCGGTATTTTGACTTCTATATAATCGTTTATGGTGCCAATTCTGTTTTTAATTATACCTATGTTGAAGAATTATTGATAGGATGTACATACATGTATTGACATAAACACACACATATATGTAGTATACATAGTAATTTAATTTATAACATTAATGTGCCCATTTGTCATATTAGAGAAGTGAAAGAAAAAGAGTGAGAGAGAGAGGAATATATCGGAGTGAGAGAGTTGGAGTTGAATAGAAGGGCGCTACAAAACAGAGTCAATTAATTGAGACACTACTAAAATGCACTAAATTAATCTTAAATGCGTTAGGATAGGTAGATAATACCTTACTTAGTTGAGTCAATTAACAGTCCGACGAAGATCTAAAGATCTTTGTCTATGAACTGACAACTTATCCCTTATCTTTGTTCAGTGAAGAGGGATTACGAAAGTGAACAAAGCATTATTGTACAAAGTTTCCAAGCCTGCAGACATCCAGACGTTGTTGCTGAAAAATAAGATGCTTGCTGAAAAATAAGATGGAGGCTTGATCCTTCACAAAGTTGTGTGGGTTTGGGAAAAATCCTGTAAATGTTATAACTTATATTGCTATAGATACTACATATATGTGAGTGTTTATGTCAATACATATAAATACATGTATGTTCATTATTATAATGTACATTATATAGAAGTCAAAATGAGCAAAATCCTGTTAATGTTATAACTTATATTGCTATAGATACTACATATATGTAAGTGTTTATGTCAATACATATAAATCATGTATGTTCATTATTATAATGTACATTATATAGAAGTCAAAATGAGCAAAATCCTGTTAATGTTATAACTTATATTGCTATAGATACTACATATATGTAAGTGTTTATGTCAATACATATAAATCATGTATGTTCATTATTATAATGTACATTATATAGAAGTCAAAATGAGCAAAATCCTGATAATGTTATAACTTATATTGCTAAAGATACTACATATATGTGAGTGTTTATGTCAATACATATAAATACATGTATGTTCATTATTATAATGTACATTATATAGAAGTCAAAATGAGCAAAATCCTGTTAATGTTATAACTTATATTGCTAAAGATACTACATATATGTGAGTGTTTATGTCAATACATATAAATACATGTATGTTCATTATTATAATGTACATTATATAGCGGTCAAAATGAGCAAAATCCTGTTAATGTTATAACTTATATTGCTAAAGATACTACATATATGTGAGTGTTTATGTCAATACATATAAATACATGTATGTTCATTATTATAATGTACATTATATAGCGGTCAAAATGAGCAAAATCCTGTAAATGTTATAACTTATATTGCTATAGATACTACATATATGTGAGTGTTTATGTCAATACATATAAATACATGTATGTTCATTATTATAATGTACATTATATAGAAGTCAAAATGAGCAAAATCCTGTTAATGTTATAACTTATATTGCTATAGATACTACATATATGTAAGTGTTTATGTCAATACATATAAATCATGTATGTTCATTATTATAATGCACATTATATAGAAGTCAAAATGAGCAAAATCCTGTTAATGTTATAACTTATATTGCTAAAGATACTACATATATGTGAGTGTTTATGTCAATACATATAAATACATGTATGTTCATTATTATAATGTACATTATATAGAAGTCAAAATGAGCAAAATCCTGTTAATGTTATAACTTATATTGCTATAGATACTACATATATGTAAGTGTTTATGTCAATACATATAAATCATGTATGTTCATTATTATAATGTACATTATATAGAAGTCAAAATGAGCAAAATCCTGTTAATGTTATAACTTATATTGCTATAGATACTACATATATGTAAGTGTTTATGTCAATACATATAAATCATGTATGTTCATTATTATAATGTACATTATATAGAAGTCAAAATGAGCAAAATCCTGTTAATGTTATAACTTATATTGCTAAAGATACTACATATATGTGAGTGTTTATGTCAATACATATAAATACATGTATGTTCATTATTATAATGTACATTATATAGAAGTCAAAATGAGCAAAATCCTGTTAATGTTATAACTTATATTGCTAAAGATACTACATATATGTGAGTGTTTATGTCAATACATATAAATACATGTATGTTCATTATTATAATGTACATTATATAGCGGTCAAAATGAGCAAAATCCTGTTAATGTTATAACTTATATTGCTAAAGATACTACATATATGTGAGTGTTTATGTCAATACATATAAATACATGTATGTTCATTATTATAATGTACATTATATAGCGGTCAAAATGAGCAAAATCCTGTAAATGTTATAACTTATATTGCTATAGATACTACATATATGTGAGTGTTTATGTCAATACATATAAATACATGTATGTTCATTATTATAATGTACATTATATAGAAGTCAAAATGAGCAAAATCCTGTTAATGTTATAACTTATATTGCTATAGATACTACATATATGTAAGTGTTTATGTCAATACATATAAATCATGTATGTTCATTATTATAATGTACATTATATAGAAGTCAAAATGAGCAAAATCCTGTTAATGTTATAACTTATATTGCTAAAGATACTACATATATGTGAGTGTTTATGTCAATACATATAAATACATGCATGTTCATTATTATAATGTACATTATATAGAAGTCAAAATGAGCAAAATCCTGTTAATGTTATAACTTATATTGCTATAGATACTACATATATGTAAGTGTTTATGTCAATACATATAAATCATGTATGTTCATTATTATAATGTACATTATATAGAAGTCAAAATGAGCAAAATCCTGTTAATGTTATAACTTATATTGCTAAAGATACTACATATATGTGAGTGTTTATGTCAATACATATAAATACATGTATGTTCATTATTATAATGTACATTATATAGAAGTCAAAATGAGCAAAATCCTGTTAATGTTATAACTTATATTGCTAAAGATACTACATATATGTGAGTGTTTATGTCAATACATATAAATACATGTATGTTCATTATTATAATGTACATTATATAGCGGTCAAAATGAGCAAAATCCTGTTAATGTTATAACTTATATTGCTAAAGATACTACATATATGTGAGTGTTTATGTCAATACATATAAATACATGTATGTTCATTATTATAATGTACATTATATAGCGGTCAAAATGAGCAAAATCCTGTAAATGTTATAACTTATATTGCTATAGATACTACATATATGTGAGTGTTTATGTCAATACATATAAATACATGTATGTTCATTATTATAATGTACATTATATAGAAGTCAAAATGAGCAAAATCCTGTTAATGTTATAACTTATATTGCTATAGATACTACATATATGTAAGTGTTTATGTCAATACATATAAATCATGTATGTTCATTATTATAATGCACATTATATAGAAGTCAAAATGAGCAAAATCCTGTTAATGTTATAACTTATATTGCTAAAGATACTACATATATGTGAGTGTTTATGTCAATACATATAAATACATGTATGTTCATTATTATAATGTACATTATATAGAAGTCAAAATGAGCAAAATCCTGTTAATGTTATAACTTATATTGCTATAGATACTACATATATGTAAGTGTTTATGTCAATACATATAAATCATGTATGTTCATTATTATAATGTACATTATATAGAAGTCAAAATGAGCAAAATCCTGTTAATGTTATAACTTATATTGCTAAAGATACTACATATATGTGAGTGTTTATGTCAATACATATAAATACATGTATGTTCATTATTATAATGTACATTATATAGAAGTCAAAATGAGCAAAATCCTGTTAATGTTATAACTTATATTGCGAAAGATACTACATATATGTGAGTGTTTATGTCAATACATATAAATACATGTATGTTCATTATTATAATGTACATTATATAGAAGTCAAAATGAGCAAAATCCTGCATTTTAAGATTTTTTGGAAAATTTTATCAACCCAGACCTATAAGTAAGGGTTAATATCATATAAAATTAAGTTTTATCAGTGAATTTTGTAAGTAATTTTATCTACTTTAATTTTTGTAATAATAAAATTTTTAGTAGGACATAGAGTTTTTGAGCTATAAGCAAAAAACTGAAATAAGTGCCAACATTTGGAGATTTTTCGCCTTCCAAAAGTTCTTGCGGGGGTTTTCGACGTCGCAAACTTAGTTTCAGGTTTCTGTTACCATACCAAACAATCCTTAAAAAAAAAAAAATTTGCCACCTATTAATGCACGCTCGAACCCTCTCAGGGATATACTGGGCTAATATCATACAACTTTCTTTTTATTTCAAGTAATTACTCTTTAGCTATGAATCTTATTCTTTTATTCACAACATATAGTTTTTGTCCATGCTGATCATCTGGATAAAAGTTCAATATTGCATTGCTAGTTAGTTATATATGTTTTAGTCCACTTTTTTTTATCCTATTTATATATATATGTAATATTATACACATTTTATAGGTATACATATATAGCAAAAGGGTCTCCTCCAAACTTTTTGGCCCGCTGGCTACAGTTGTAACTCCATTTAGTCCCGCAGGCCATGACTAATAATGGAAAAGATTTAATTGATTTAATGACAGAACATACAGAGCAACCTCTGAATTTATAAATTCTCATAAAAATAGTAAATGTAGAAATTAGAAATTGTTTTCCGCCAGCTCAGAATTTTCTAAACTTTCTGGTAGTAGTATCGGCAGTCCTGCCAGCGACATCGCTACCTATCCCTCTCATGTCTGGAAAATTTGAGTTCCTTTCATAAATTATTGCTGTAATATTATTATCAGTGTTCATAATAAATTAAACAAATAATTTATTTGTATTCCAAAACTATTCTAAAACCACGTTTTTTTTAGGTTTTTTAATTAAGATGATATTTCAGCCGTATATAGGCCATTTTTAAACATAAAACATAAAGGTATGCTTGTAGTGTTATTCTCATTAGAGAATTAATATATTTGGTATTACTTTATAAATTTAATTAATTGGATTTATGCATTAATGAAATAGACAAAAATAAAAAAAAAGCACGAGGTAATATTAAATTGATTCTTAATGAAATTGTTTTTTACCATTTTCTACTGAGTATAGATATTGTTTTTTGTATTTCAGTTCTATTTTTTATTTCATTAATTAATAAATTCGATTAATTAAACTTAAAAACTAATACCAAATATCTTAATTTTCTAATAAAAATAACACTATAAGCAAAGCTTTATTTTTTATATTTAAAAATGGGCTATATACGGCTGAAATATCATATTAACTCTGATATCCTGTCATTAAAAACATCGAAAGTCTGAAATCGATATTGTTACTACATTTCCTGTAAAATTAACTAATTTAGGAACCTTTTCGCTGTTAATTTTTAAAAATATAAAAACAAAACATGTTTTGAGTTCATACAGGAGTCTTATTTTAAAAAGAAATCCACCAAATATCTCTAACTTTTATTTATAATTCTCTAAAAATCGTTCTTTCTTTAATTATTAAAAATAATCATAATTATTGACGTTTCGGGGTTCTATCCCATCTTCACGATATTTTACTAATCTGTCCTTTTTTACTATATATCATTTTAATATTACCTATTAATCCTATTTGTCCCAATATTCATATTATTATTTTGTTGACAATAATTATATAATTCTGATGTAGAACTAATAAATATTAAAAATTATTGTCTACCTATGTATCAATTTTATTGTCAAATTGTATGATTAGATATTAGGAGTCTTAATATAACCTTTATAAGTGATTTCTTAAATTAATGGGCCCTAAATTAGTAACTTTTACGATAGAATCATGATGAACTTTGGTGAGCCGAATTGGAGGTGGTCGGGCGCCATATTTTGGAGAAGTCTGGTTTAATACAGAGATTAAATCCCTCTATAAACAATTTTTTATCTTCTATCGGTGTGTGCTTCATTATTTCTTGTTATCTAGTTATTCTCTATTAATTTTAAACACTCATCTAAATAGGACATTAGTGAATAGAGATTTAATGTCGGTAAACTATCATCTTCACATGTTTATCATATATTTTTGTGTTATTTAAAACGTTCTAACTCCAAAGAATTTTTTAAAATTTAATCATTATTTCTATTAAAGTCAATTAGAAATGGGCTTGGATATTTTGATAGAGCTTCTGTCGGACAACCAATGTTGTTTTTAATAGATCTTAAATTTTGGTTAATTTTATGTGTTTATATAAGCCGATGTATTCTCGGTATAACACAATCAATGATATGTAATCCATTTTTTTTTCAATGTTCCTATTTTTAAAAATGTTATTAGTACATATATATATATATATATATTAATCATATTATTTTGATATTTAAATGCGTCATTCTGTAATTTCCTATAAAAATAATGTGCCCAGAAAAAGTTTATAAATAATAGTACTTAATTTTGCCTTGTCTCAATATAGTCTTTCAACACCATCGTTATTGCCTCACATATTTCCATTATGGCTTTTCCCAGAGCTTGAGGTGATATTCTCAACGACAATTTTAAATCCTCAAAGGTTTTCTCTGTTGCTAAAAATCTGAGGGTAGCTATGAGCCCCATTTTAACAGGAATCGGTTCTCGCATGCATGTGCTTGGCTTTAGAATAATTGGCGAAATCTTATCCAACAAACAATTGATGAATACAGTTTCATCCAGTCGAAAATAATTGGCGTAATATTTTTCTTCTGTGCCACATAATTCTTCAAGAAGATTTTCGTTACCTCCTATGCTTCTGTACAGCCAATCCTTTGTCTTTTTTTTTTGGCTGGTGTTCATTCTTCTCTCTCTCCTGGAATAATGAACCAGCTACCAAACGGCAAAATAATATTTTTCTTCTAACGCCCATCCCGCACTAATGTAATTGACAAACTAAAGGAAAAACTGATGAGCGACCACATACGGTCGGTATATAGACCGGTGTGGATTTTCATCCGGCCAGGCATCAGAGCTCCGGACCGGCTAACTGATCGTGTATGGGCCGCTTAAGAGAGGAAGTTGACAGAAAACTGAAATTGTTTGAGAGTATGTTTATTTTAGAAAATTAATATCACAATAAATTTAATTTGTATTTTTTTTTTAATTCTGGGTGTAGTGCCATCGTTGTTCCACATTAGCCACATTGCATTTTCTTTCTATACTGTTTATAATTTTATCACTAATTTCCATAGCAATTTTCGGCCAAAGCCTCCGTAAATCGGATTTTGGGTAGATAAGATTCTTTTATAGATAACCTTCTTGTATGGCAGGAAAGATTTCTTTGTTTCTAAATTGACTAGTGTATCAAAGATGATTCTTCGTTTTGGATGCATTATCATCCAGAAAAGAAAAATCTCAGCCAAGGATTGACCGAGTGTAAGCGAGGTCCGGTTTCAAATCGACCGTTTGGCATTTCATCTGTCTGTTTGTTGTACGAATCAACGAACACAAAACAATTAAGACTTAAAAGACTTTACTTTTATTTTCAAATGAAATGTTTCATTGGCATTTAAAATACTTCTTACAGACTATGGTTCAGTATCTAACCTAATGTTACTTACTAATAGAATCATATGGAATGATGGAATCCAGTAAAATTTAGGAGGATACCAACAGGTTAGTAGAGGAGATAACTGCTAGAAACAGAAGGAGGGATAGATTCCTATACTGGGCTCTGTGGGGATAATTCTTGGAAGCTCATGTGAATTTCTTGTGAGGGGTCTCCTGAGGGTTTAATTAAAATATACGATTGACATTTGACCAAGAATATGGCAGCAGCAAGCAGTAAGAGGGAGCTTGAAAGGGTTTCCGGTTGAAAGACAGCAGATCTCTGGTCAACGGTCTTTCAGAGATGAATCCATACCAAGTGCTTTCCCTGAGAACGAGACCACAGGTTGGGTCTAACATGTGGACACAATAACTCTTGGCCAGTAATGTCCGAGATGGGGGGGCGGATTTGCTAATTAGGATGAAAGAATAGAAATATAACAATTTCGTCGTAATAATGATAAATAATAATAATTGTCCGTTAATTTCTCCTTTCCTTCAGAGCGAGGTCCCCGGACCAAAATTTAAAATATTTTCGTATTTATTAATAGGGTTTACTTAAACTTTGGCGTCAATATCTGAGAAAATATCAGGGTCTAAGGTAGCTATCCTTATATATTATTATCTCTATATCCATAGATCTGTAGATTACATTTTAGTGTATACCTATGTTTACATAGTTTATAAATTACAATTTTTATGAAATAAAATTCCTTAAAGATATATTACATTAATTACATTATTATTTTCATCCATAAAACCTCTCTTTATAAGTTTTACTCCTGTGTTTCTATGTTCTAATACAGGTATAATATTTTACTAATATAATGATGTTTTATGCATAATTATTATCTTTTATATACTTTTAAAATAATTATATTATTACTTACATTTCTAATAAATATAGAAAATACTAAGTTTTTTTTTTTAACTTTATCATTCTTCTTATCAATCTTAAAATTAAACATGAGCAACACACTTATTATACAAGTGATATATAAACACAAATGAAATAGAATAACTTAATGAAATAAATATATAAATACAATTAACAATTATATCTTCTTATTAACTTAGTATTCCAATATATTACATATTTAGTTTATGCACTACTATTATATAATATATATCAACTTAGTTTTATTTCTACCTTCGTTATTTTATCAGAAACGAGAATTTTAAATATTTTGTATTATTAAAATCGTGATTAATTTCTAAATAATTAATCTTTTCCGATATTTATTTAATCTCAATGGTTTATACATATAACTAATTTTATTTTAGTACTATTTATGAAATTAACCTATGAGATAATGGTACGATATATGAAAGGGCTTTAATTCTTTTCATTATATTTCATTGATAAATTTTATATATAATTTTAAGTTTTTGTAACATAATAAGATAAAATACATTATATTCATATAACTATTGGAATCAGGAAGTAACAGTATTTTTCCTTTTCTCTGTCTATAATACAGGAATTGTATCATAAAATGGCATAATTGGATAAAGTTGATACAAACAATCAATAAAATAAAATAGTAGTAATTGTATACATATGGGTGTGGAAAGTTGAAATACGTCATCATTCCTATTATGTTTAATGAATGATATCTGATTATAAATGATAAATTATTATTGCCTATTAACATTCTTTAATTTGCTGACAATTATTTTAGCACTTTAATTTAGGATCAAGAGGCTATGGGCTACCTGTTTTGTTTTTGAGATGTTGAAACTTTTAAAACTTTTGTTTTTTTCAAATTTAGAATTTAAGATTATCTACCCATCAATTTTTTTTTTTATGTACTTGTGCTGTAACGCTTATTAATATCCAATGTCTCTTTTGGGGATAGTTGTATATCTTGGTTCCAATTTAGCCGTTTAAGAAGTTTTCTATTCCATTTTTGGTGTGAATCCGGATTATCATGTTCAGAACCATCAGTTGCAATAGTGAAACATGCTAACCTGAGATAAGCTGAATTTTCATGAATTACATTTCGGTTTGCAGATTTTGTAATTGAATTTTAGTTTTCTATTTTCTGAAACGATTTCTTCCCGTCTTCATAGCATAAAGTAGTTACTGAATTTATGTTTAATGATGAATGTAGCTCAAAAAAATCATTTGTATTTTTGTAATTCAATGGGCACATTTTATTAAGCTCATTACCAGTTTTATCAAATAAATATTCAATTTCGGCAATATATTTTGGAAATGTTTTATTTTGGAGATATTTTATCTCCCGAATCCGTGGTAATGCGCATTACAATCCCATATTTAATTATTTGGACGTCTGCAGGAGCAAGAAAACGCTCCTTCAAATCACTCTCATCTGGTCGGCTAGTCTTTGCACTGATACAATAATTTCTGAATATTTTTCCATCCAATAACCTTCGATTCTTCTAATGTATTCTGTTCGATTTTGTTCCAAATTTGTTGCGAAGTAGCAGGCTCGGATGACCGTTTTTCTCATCTCAGGCGTCCGCTTCATCCTTGTAAGAGCAATTCTTGGTCTCTGTTGCTGAACACGAACGGGAAGAGCACTTTCTTCCAAGCGCGAGTTCAGACTACGGGCCATTGAATGCAATCTTGTGGTCCGTTGCGACAGGGTGGAGCAATAACTCGCTTGGCCAGTACCTGAAGGAGGCTTTCAATATTGATACTGATACTGAAATTCTTGATGAATATTATTATGGGATCATTCGCGCCTGGGTTTGTTACTAGTTTTGGTCTGCCCCGGATATTTTATTTCCCCGACAACCGCCATATCTACGTAGCATTCCCATATCCGCCACCTGGAGAGGCGCCGGATGGGAGACTAGAAAAGTTTCGCGGGTTATTATAATAATAATAATTATTATTATTACAAGGTAAAACTCACCTCATATAATTCACTATAACCTTATGATTACCATGATTGACGACAAGACCATTGGGGCTTTAGAGTACATACGGTGGGTGCTGCCCCTAAGTTATTGAATGATCTGCCATCAATATTTACTCGGTCAAACGATAAAAAATTTCGGGGTTTCTTCAGGTCATGTCAACATTTGCTGTCTCAAGATGTTTTTGAATACTTCTTATAAGCTACAAATAATCAAATGGCTGATTTACAAAAAAGATAAAAACAAATACAAAAGTAAAGTGCGAAGATAGTTGCGGGAAAAAAACTGATAGCTTATTGTTGTAAAAAAGGCATTGGATCAACTAACGATGGGAGCACAGCAGCTCGTTTTTTTGTTGAATATATTCTTGTCGCATCAATTACAGGACTTAGGTAACGAAGAAGTGCTGAAAAGGTTCAACATCATTCTTCAGGCAGTTTCTAATGGATTCGTCATGAATACAGAGCATTTTTCAGCCTACAGTCTACGACAGCCAGAATGTTTTCATAATATATTGTGCGAAGCGTTTGGTCGTAATCGCGTAACATACAGACAAACGAAATGCCGAACGTTCGAGTTGAAACAGAACTTCGCTCACGTTCGGCCAACTAGTAATTCTTTGCATTGTAGACCTCGCGAAGAAATCCAAAATCAGCTTTTTATTATAGCACGAAATGCTGAACAGTCGAGTTGAAATATTTTCTCTCAAGAATGTTTCAATTTTTTTATAATTACTCGATTGCAGAACAATGTTTTGGGGAATAGTTGTGTAAAAATAGATTTTTTACTATATGGGACCATTAAAACGACTGTCGTCTTGTATCGAATTGAAAAAAATTACACCTCATATACATACGTCGTTTTTCCTGACTTCAATAAGCATTTTTGCCAAATTTAACGAAAATCGAACGACGCGTTTGGTCGTACAAAGTATCTTTATAGACGGCCGAGTTATGGATAGATAAGATCTTTAATCGGCAATTATATAGATTTTTTGTTTTCCATTTATTTATTTTTATTTTATTTTTTAAAGCTGTTTAAGCTTGCAAACAAACAAATACGAGTAAGACGATCTACAGGAATTAGGCACCAACTCTTTGTTTGCTTATGTTAGTTTGTTTGCTTTGAACCCGGTTAATACGATGATTTCTAATATCTCTGAATCTTAGTCAAACTTCAGAATTCAATTTTAGACGAAATATATCACATCAGTTTTTTTCCTTTTGACCCGCTAGATTGTGATGAACAGCCCCACATTGCGCTGTCTGTATTTCCTTGCATCCTTCCTGTACCAGGTGATTAAAAATCAGCGTCCCACCTATATCTTACAGGGCCTTCAATTTAAATCCTCCGTTCAATCCCGTCCTACAAGGTCCCCTCCAACCGACTTCTGCCCTTCTCCTCACAGAACTCCTGGGTCTGAAGAGTCCTTCCTAACCAGAGCGCCTCACTCTGGAACTCAATTCCTCCCGTCATTCGTCATGCACCAACGGCCTCCTCGTTCATATCTCTTCTTTTTAACCACTTTTCCTCGTCCAATCAGAATCATTACCACACTGTACATGTTTTCGTAAATGTTATTCTATATATCAGCAGTCGATTATTCTGTTCTTGTTTTTTCTGATATTACTTGTATATAAACATTTATAAAAATCAAAATCAAATTAGGGCCATATTGCCTTGAACTATACGAAATATAGCTGTAAATTGTTCTAAAGGGAAAATCAGTTCCAGAATAATAAAGCTATTTTTATTATCTATATTTATGCAAATATTGTTTGCTTTATTTTATAAACAATGCTTTAGTTGTAAACATAAATTTCCCCTATGGCTTTATCTGAATATAACAAACACACGAAAAAAAGGATAAAAAACAGATTGAATGATACCAGCCTCTTGATGGCACACTCAAGAATAACGGACAAATATTCTTATATATACTTAATCATTATATTTTATATACTTAATCATTAAGCAGTAATATTCTGTTTAAATCACATTCCAAATAATACTATATACATTATGAATTTATAACATTCAACATAGGTATATGTATACAGAATATTTAAATAATACTAATAAAACTGAAATAAATGGATAAATTCTATAGAGTAACAGTCGGAAATGTATTAATAATATGATAACAATATTTTAAAATAATTAATAAACATAAGATATTGAAAATAACTCATAAAAGTCATGACAGTAACGTTTTGTAATACATTCTATTTATATATAATAATAACATAATATATCTTTATTTGAGAAAGACAAGTCTTGTACAATTTTTTTTTTTTATCTGAATAATTAATTAATATATTGGGAAAATATAAAAGATTGAGTAAATATATAAACCAATTAACTAAAAATAATTATACTCATTTTTATTTTTACTTAATAACAAAAACTTAAATATGGATGAAGTTATAAATCATTCCAGGCTGATTAGTGAAGAATTTATTTTTGAAAAAATGCAGTTCATCTCTCTCGTGTATATGGCATAGTTCCAAATTGAATCGTTGTCAAATGTACTCTATCAGAGGTCCACTGTAACAAATGATTATATATTTAATTAACAAAAATTGTAATTCTATTAGTTTCATCCTGAAGGAAAATTGATATAATGAACCTAGAATTTCTAGATTCTCACTAGATACCTAGTAAAAACTTAGTTTTTCTTATATACTCAGGTCGAGTGAGTACGACATGCATTGAAAGTATTCATTCACTCGTACCAATGATCTACAGCCTAAGGATTCAATTTTCAGCAATATGCCAATTGCAGTGACTGACTCCAAAGTGGCGGCATCTGTATGATATTCGAATTTTTCTGGTTGTCTAGTGTTCGATCGATTCTGACAATACAGACTTATTTTCGAAATTCGTGATTTTCGATAGCCCAAATAAATTAACATAACTTGGGGTAACTTTAAAATCAATCGTCATTTCAAATTTAAAATTTTTAAGTAGGGTCATTATTGCCTTCTTTCGCGTAGTTTCAAATTTTAAAATTATCAAAAGGCGGTAACAAGGAGCCCGCTTAAAAAGTTAGTTCAAATTTTAAAAAACGACTGCCTTAAATTTACCCCACTTTACGGTATAAAAAGTGTTGCATAGCATTAATTAATTAGAATACATAGCAACGGCTTGAGCATACAACTGTATATTTCTGGATTTCGCTCATGCCATCGATAGGGCCACAAGGTAACTTCTCTTTGAACTAGTACTATTTAGTTCAAAAGTACATTAGTTTATTCCTGGAAACCCAGTTACAATAGATGGACTATAAGATTTTTTTTTAGTTTCTTGCGTCAAGAAATAAAAAGTTTATGCATAAATAATTTCCGCTTTTCGTTTTTTTTTTTTAATTACCAATTTTTATTACGTACATAATACTTAGTTGCACTTATGTCTATACTGATTAACTTTACTTTAAATCCAGGTCAAAAAGATCATTACTATTGTACTTACTCCATCTAAGTTGGTATTTGGTGTTGTACGGAAAAAGAATCGCTTCATGATATCCTGAAACAAGAAATTGTATTTTTTATGAATGGTATTATATGAAAGAGAAATAATCTGTTACCAGGAATTTCATGGTTTGTGTTTTAACCTTATTACTTAATGCATTAATGCGAATATTATGTTTGAATAAAAATAATCTTTACCTTATACAGATCTAACCAAATAAATAAATACAACAATTTATCTTGAATGACAAAGCAACTCTGGAATAGTCAAAATATAGTTTAGTCTCTGACAAAATTAAATTTACAAAGTCTGATTGTTTAATTAATCGTTAGTAATAATGCAAATCATCAATTGAACCAAGTATATATTTAAATAACTAATAATTAATTGTAAATATAGAAGATAATTGAGGATAATTTACCTACTGTTATATACATTATATAAGTTATATAAGATGCGATGCCTAATGCGGTATTACCGCAGTAATTAATTTCTAATATTTTTCTAATTTCAAACGAAAATTACGAATTTTTATATTCAATACAATATTTATATTTTACTTTAAAATTCGGTATTTTATATAAAATTATAAATAATGTATTCAAATCAAGAAATACACTTCGTAAAAATTTTAAAGAACATAGTACATTTAGTCCTTAATGAAAGCTCATATACTCGTATAATGTTTAACTAATGTTTTTCTCTTTTATTGTGAAGTATGTAGCACATCTGCCGCACTTAATGGCAATAGCTAATAGTGCTAAATAAAACTATTTATGTCATATTAGATAATTTACTTAAAGAATATCTTATGTGGACAACACATGACTTCCTTGTACGCCCATTAAATTATAAATCCGTGGCTCAAAAAGTGATACTGAATTTGGTTACTAGTTTCCGACTAAGGAAGCTAAAGGAAGTAAAGAAATAATCCAAGGAAGAATAAAACAGAGAGATACGAGGAAGTCAGAAGCCCAATAAATAAGTATGGAAGCAGGATGACTAGCCGCCAGAAGAAGCAGTCTCAGAAGTTCCTTACGCTATATCTCAGCTAATAATGGTCCGATTAAAATGATTTTTATTTAGTTATGTAGGGAATTTCATTAGCTTTCGTTTAAAGCACCAAACAAAAAAGTAAAAAAAAGTAGATTCCAAAGGTCTATTATTGAAAATAATAAACCAAAAGCATTTACAGATAGAGATTTTTTTATTTTTCGTTTTTTTTTCTTTTTTCTTATTTTAATGAATTGAAATGCTGATTCCAAAACATCTTGCATTTCTCCTCTATGTTTATAAATGGCCAAGTTATGGGCATATACGATGTTTAATCGGCAATTATTATAGATTTTTTGTTTTCATTTTTACTTTCCCTTACCTATATACGAAGTATATATAGTAAGGGGAAGTATTGCGATCGTGAAAATTTTCGAATTCGAGTTTTCGACGGAAATACATGTTTTATGATCCCCTGATTCTAGTCATTGAGTCAAAATGGATATTTCCGTTGAAATCTGAAAACCGAAAATTTTCGCGATTACAATACTTCCTTTACTTCGTACAAGGAAGTAAAAAAAAAAAATTTTGCTGACGGATTTTTTTTTTATTCGATATTTGGATTCTACGCATCTTGAAACGTAAAACATACTCAAATTTTGAGGGAGAGAGGGGGTTACACAAATTTTCTATTGAAACTCTAATATGACCTTCAAATAAAGTACCTCTTCCGGTTTTCCAATTTAGACCAAATTCTAGTATGTTATTTAAATCAATATATAAAGTATAAATACTAAATTGGAGAAGTTTTGCATAATATTTTAATATCTTTTTGATGGAAATCAATTATGGCCTTCAAGTAAAGTACCACTTTCGGTGATTAAGTAGTGACCAAAAAGGGAGGTTCACAACTAGATTTTACAACAATCCTAAAAACAAAATTTCAACTATCCACGGCTAACCGTTTTTGAGTTATGCGAAATACGAACGTACGAACGTACGTACGCACGTACGAACGCACGTACGTACGTACAGACGCCACGACGAAACTAGTCAAAATGGATTCAGGGATGGTCAAAATGGATATTTCCGTTGAAATCTGAAAACCCAAAATTTTCGCGATTACAATAATTCCTTTACTTCGTACAAGGAAGTAAAAAAACAGAACCAATATTAATCCTAAAATTAATTTATTAATAAAATATTCAAACAAAAATTGTTATTATCAATACATTATAATTATATTGTAACGTATCAGCCTTTTTTTTTTCTTAATATAAAGACCAAATAAAAACAAGGAAACTTCAGGGCCGATTTTACACACGAATTGTTTCTAAAAATTCCTTATTAGTCATCGTCCCATTTTTAAGTGGGAAATTAAGCTTTCCTGTATTGTTTGCATGTTTTTTTTAATTCTCGTCTTTTTTACATTAAAAACCTCTACGCCAATTAGTAGTAAACCCCTCAAAACAGGGGTCTACGGTACAATATTTGATTATAATTTCTAAACGGTGCATTCAATTGAAAAAGTAATGGTATAATTGATAGTAGAACATTAAATTCTGCGTTGAATAAGTAGCACAATATAATAATTGAGTTATGCAGTGAAGTCGAAAACTATGGCCATATAACAGCGATTTTTTTCCAAATTTGACAAAACCTGAGACAGAGTACTATATATGAACCTGTAACTTGTAAATGAGTTCTCTAAGAGAAAAACTCATTGGATACAAATTGTAGAGCAACAAATTCTGCACTCACTGATGTGATTGTCAAACTTTTAAATTCGGTCAAGTATACTTCTCGAAATTGGCAGTCTCCCTATCTTCGGGATTGGTATATTAGCTCAGTAAAAATATTATTTTGGATTATAAAAGGTGGAGTACTTTTGGTTTTCAGTTATGTTGTATCTATTGCCTCTCTCGTGAAAAATCCAAGTTTTCCACATCCTTCTTCTTGTGCGTTTACGCTATTATAAAAACCGTTTAAAAAAAGAATGTATTTCAGTTATTCCTCAGTAACCCGCTTCCAGTCCATTTAACGTGAAAATGACTCATTGCCAATTTTAAAGAACGTTATATTTCCTGCAAGTTTTGTTGGATTTAATTTCTTAGAAGATTCATAAAAAATATTACTCTTAACAGAATCGAAGATATATTGAAATAACACTTTTAGAGAATGTGAAGTAGAAACTGAAAAAATCATCCGCTAATCAAATTAGTATTCCTGAATATAATATCATCATTAATTCATTATGTTTGTGATTTAGACATGTAGTTCATACATACATAGTGAAGAACGAAAACAAAAAAATGTCTTATTAATTCATTATGATTATTTTGTAACATTTTGATCTATATTGTTTAATATATTTCTTTTCTTTTAATGACTACATGAAGGGCTCTACCTCATAAATCATAAATATACCTCAATTTTAATATAAAAGGCTTTTTTTGTCAGTTATGATAAAAAAGTCCCTTTATGACCCTTCTCTTCCATAAATCATCTTTTTCGTATTAGGTATCATTGGATAAGTATATAACAAGTTGTATAAAAAAAAAAGGATGAAGTCCGAAATTCCGAATAGATTCCTTCGAACAAAATCTATTACACGACGCAGTTCGACTAAATTTTTATGCATAACGTTGCAGCTTGCGTTAAAGCATTCCAACAGTTTTCTCGTATCATCAAATTTTTAGAAGGACCATTTTTGGAAGAGGTAGAAGGATTTTAAAAAAGTCGAGAATAAAAAATAAATAAAAATATTAATAACCCACGAAACCATTCAAAATCAGATAATGGTTAATAAGGACTTTTCGTCAGAATTGAGGTATAGAATCGGCCCCTGAATCTGTATAGGTACAGAATCTGGTTTTATCGGGTACATCCTGCAGAATTAAATATAAAATAATAATTTAATATAAAATGAAAATGATTACTATATTATGAAATTAAGACCAATACGTGAGGTTAATTGCAGCTGTGTTTTTCCTTAATCTATAATTGATTTATTTTTAAAAATATTTTAGAATCCCCATTATTATTAAATAAATAATCTCACTACTTGAGTCATCAAGTTATTAATTTTATTTCTCAAATTATCATCCCCTTTTAATTATTTATTAAAATAAATTTATTTCATTAATTTTATTTCTCAGATATTATCCCCAATATGAACTTATATATATATATATATATATATATATATATATATATATATATATATAAATAATAATAATATATAATATTATAATATAATATAATATAATAATATATAATAATAATATATATAATAATAATAATAATAAACCCGCAAGGGCAGCTGATGAACGCAGTTGTTGGAGTTTTACGTTCCCCCGGGCTCCTGAGTGCATTATACCGTTCACAAACTCACACATTACAGGACACAATAACATTTACACTGACACAGAGGCCAGTTTCAGTACATACCCTAGGGCAACCTTACATAGGAAGACCTGGCAGAAGGTCTAAAATGCAACCACCCACTAAAAATGGAGTTAAGAAATCGACGTATAGCCTCGGACGAACCTGGGAATGAAGCTGCACCAGGTGGAAATCTTCGACAGCTTCCTTCAGGGGATGGCGGAGCGAGTGGCGTCACCCTGCCGCAACGGATCACAAGACTGCAAGAACCGGCCACTAGTTCGAGTTCGGGCTTGGGCGAGACTATTTCTCCTCCCGCACGAACCCGACCATCGAGACCAAGAGGTGCCCGAAGGATGAAATGGACGCCAGAAATGAACAAGGCTGTCATCCAGGCATATCTTTTGGCAACAAAATTAGAAACAGACAAGACAGGATACCTTAGCAGGATTCAACAGTATTGGCAGGAATCATGCCCACAGATGACTATGAGTACGCAAAGGTTGAGCGATCAAATTAGAGTTATCCGATCTAGAAAATTTCTCTCTGCTCTGGAAATGGAAAATATTAAAGCAATAATATCTGAGCGATTAGGGTTAGTACCTACTGGAAATAAAGAGCAACCAACTGAACCTCAACAATTAGAAATATCATTGACACTAGAGGCTGCTCCTTCTGAAGAAGAAGATGAAAAGATTCAAAAACTAATGCAATCATTGTTATCCCAGCATGTGCTTTATCAAGGAATGCCACATGATGCAAGGCCATCCCTTATAGCTTTAATACACGAACAACAATGAAACAGGTTAATGAAGCTTTAAGTAAACTTGTTAGTAATTACCCAGAAATGGATGTTGAAGCTATTCGTCACTGGGCGTATGTTGCAGCAAGGGTCGTTATTATTGAACTTGGCTTGGAAGAACAAGAACCAAAGAAAGATAAATGTAAATCAACCATACCACGCTGGCAGAAAAGATTAGAAAATAAAATAGGCTCGCTCAGAGCGAATATTGGGACAATCACAAGTTATATCAAGAACCAGATGGAGCAAGTACAAGATTAAAAAGAAAGATTGATGAAATAGTTGTACTACAATTAGCGATGGTGTTGGAATCTGAGCTTACCGAAAAATTGGCTTTGCATGCTGATGTGCTGAAGCAAAAACTTGCAGTTTATGCAAACAGAATAAGAAGATACAAAAAGTCGATGCTTCGTAAACAGCAGAACAAAAGGTTCATAAACAATGAGAGGCATTTTTATCGGAACTTGAAGAGTGGTAAACAGGGATATGTGAATGTTTCACTGACTGAAAATATAACTGATTATTGGAAAAAGCTGTGGGAGGACAATGCATTTCACAATGATGAAATTGAATGGTTAAGATCAGTAAATAATGAATTTCAGGATGTACCTGAAATGCCAGAGTTTGATATATCAAAGCAGGATGTAGTCATCGCAACAAAGAAAATGAAAAATTGGAAAGCACAAGGCAGTGATAGAATTCAAAATTACTGGTTGAAAAATCTAACCTGTTTGCATGAAATGCTAGCGACCAATTATCTAAAAATGATAAGAGGACAGATAGATATTCTTAAAAATTTCTGTCAGGGCATTACAGTGCTTATTTTTAAAAAACAGGAAAACCGATTGGAACCGCAAGACTTTCGACCAATAACCTGCGTTAACGGAGTTTAAAAGATTTTAACCTCCATTCTCACAAGCAAAATTGAATTTCATCTGCGATCCAATAATTTGATCGCTCGAGCAACTTGGTTGTAGGAAAGGAGCCCAGGAATGTAAAGAATTACTCATCATCGACTCGTTCATTGCAGGCCAAACGACCATAAATAAAAGAAATCTGTCATTAGCATGGATTGATTACAGAAAGGCATTTGACTCAGTCCCTCACAGCTGGCTGTTAAAAGTCTTGGATATCTATAAAATACATCCACATGTTAAAGATCTTCTGAGGAAACTCATGAGCAGCTGGAAAACAAGATTGAGGATGGGACATGATCAGTTGTCCGACCCTTTGCAGTACATTACCATTTCGAGAGATATATACCAGGGAGATGGCCTCAGCCCCCTTTGGTTTTGTCTTGCGATGGCTCTTTTATCGATTTTATTAAATCGAGAGGGAAACAGATACAAAATAAAATTTAATGAATCAACTGTAGTGATCAGCCATGGCTTTTACATGGACGATTTGAAGCTTTATGCAAAGAATAAATCTCAGTTACAGTCTATGATAAAAACAGTAATCCAGTTTAGTGATTCAATACAGATGTCGCTTGGTATTGAGAAATGCGCTGTTCTTCACGTGATAAAAGGAAAACCAGTTATTTCTGAAAGTATGTTTGATGATGAACTGCGGATTAAGCATCTTCAAAAAGGAGAAATGTACAAGTATCTTGGGATAGAACAACATGTTAAAATTGCGAGGAAGGATGTAAAGAATAGCCTCATGGAATCATTAAAGAAGAGATTGAAGATTATCCTTGCAACATATCTATCCTCAGGATCGAAAATAAAAGTTATAAATACGTGGGTTATACCAGCCATATCATACAGCTTCGGAGTCCTAAAATGGTCTACAACATCTCTCCAAGAATTAGATAGACTAATACGAACGAGTATGACTGGGTCCAGAATGCATCATCCGACTGCATCCATCGCAAGGCTTTATCTGCCTAGAAAGGAAGGTGGAAGGGGTCTCACAAACATTGAAGAGGCATGCCGAAAGCAAGAAATGGTCCTAGGACAGTAAATCAAACAAAGCGAGGTGCCATTGCATAAAATAATATGCAGTCCTGACCGGGGGGAAACTGCCTTGCAATTAGTCTCTCAAGAAGTTGCGTCCAACATTATTACCAACAGCGAACGCCTGGAAGAATGGAAATCGAAAGCATTACATAGGAGATTTTATCACCAGCTTCAGCAAACTGAAATAAATAAAACTTTGTCTACTAGCTGGCTAGTTAGAGGAAGTCTGTTCCCCGAAACAGAAGGATTTCTTATAGCAATCCAGGATCAGGTCATAGCAACTAGGTCTTATTGGCGACACGTCTTGAAACAACAGAACGTATCAGACAAGTGTAGGCTCTGTGCCAGCACATACGAGTCTATTCAGCACATAACTGGAGGATGCGGTGCGTTGGCTGGCACAGAATACCTCAAGAGGCATGATGATGCTGCCAAAATCTATCACCAGGCGATAGGACTAAAAAGAAAATTATTAAATGACTTGATGCCATATTATAAGTACAATCCTAAAGATCTCGTCCGGGGGGTAGGGATAAAATTGTATTGGAATCAGTCGTTTATAACAGACCATTCCGTGACCCACAACAGACCTGATATCGTGCTGATTGATAGTAATATGAAGACAGCAGAGATAATAGATATTGCTGTGCCGAATGATGGAAATACTAATTCAGTATGTGCAGAAAAAATTAGAAAATATCTGGCAGGTGAACTAAAAGATCTGTACAGACTGGATAAAGTGATTGTGAGGGCTATTGTGATCTCCAGCAATGGTCTGATACCAGTGTCCACTGTGGAAGCGACTGAACGGCTGGGCCTCTCGAAGGCTGTTTATATGAAGCCCAGACAGCTGTGCTGTTGAATACCTCAAGGATTGTAAGGAGTTTTCTAAATATACAATAAAAACGACCAAACAAACAGTGACCTGAGTGGTTGGAGTTGATTCTCCCTCTCTCCAGGAAAAAACCTTTTTCGAAAGTGTCGAAAATTAATAATAATAATAATTTTATATAAAATGAAAATGATTAATATAATGAAAAATTAAGACCAATGCATGAGATCATTTGCGGCTCTGTTTTTCCTTAATCTATTGCTTCCTTAATCTTATTGTCTTAAAAAAGAAGTGTTTACAATATATATATTAAACATTTCTTTTTTATGACGGTAAGATTTTCTAACCATCGCGTAATATATCTTTTATATGTTTTGCTGAAATTTTATAGCAGTTCAATGACAGCAGATATGGAACGTAAAAGATGGCTGACCTATGTTTACAAAGAGTGTTGAACTAAATAATTAACATTTTAAAGACAGCATGAATGTAATGTAATATGTAAATATTTATGTTTTGTAATAATATACCAAAATAAATATGTCAACTTACATGTTTAGGAGCCTCACTGGAAATCAAATTGAGGCAGAATACAAGCAATAAAGCGGAAAGGATGAAGATCTTCATGTTGCTAAGGAGACACCAGAGATCGGAATAACACAAATAAGAAATCGGTCGGCTTATAAACTTAAACTCTTAAATTGAAACTGACGTCAAGGCGTGATAGGTAAGGTTTGCAGCCAATCAGGTTTTAGCTTTGCTATTAAACGTTTAAACTGATGCACGTGACTCTCTGATTATTCAAGTTTTTGTTTTAAATATTAATTATTCTCTGCAGTTTTTACTTGGTTTTCTCATTGCTCCTTTGTTTAAAAATACTTAGAAACTTAGATTAGCACAACTCATAATTTTATTTGTGCGTCATAAGCCTTCAACATTTTTAATCCGTTTCTCTTCACATTTTTTTCCCGCGGGAATTTTATTGTTTCAGTTTAAAATAATGAAAAAGAATGTAGTTCCTTTTTATATTATTGGGTTGATGCGAAATTAATGCAGGTTTTTAATATTCATTGAAAATGCGCCATATCTTCACTTTAACTATATATATTTAATCAAAGTAATTTCCGTCAGAATCAATGCACTTTTGCCAACTTTGAACGAGCTTTCTTATCTCAGCAGAAAAAAAATCTGGATCCCTGGATCCAATGAACTCACGAAAAGAATTTTCAATTTCATCCTGGTTTTGAAAATGTTTCTTCCTCAAAAAGTTGTCCAGATGTCTGAAAAAGTGGAAGTCTGTAGGAGAGAGGCAGGTGAATAAGAAACTAATAAACTATAAGAAGCTAAAGAACTTCGTAGCCCAACTCGTGCAGTCGTCGGAGCATTATCATGGAGAAGGATCGGCCCCTTCCGATTAACCATTGTTGGGCAAAGAGGCTGCAACCTCCGATTCATATTATCAATTTCTTGACAGTGCTTGTCGGCAGTTATAGTCTCGCCCCGATTGAGAAAGCTGTAGTGGATAACACCGCCAGTATACCACCAAACTGTAATCATAACTTTTTTTGGGTGCAGGTTGGGCTTTGGGAAATGTTTGTTGTTCGTCTTTGTCCAGTCATGGTCTACAACGCCTTCTGTTGTCGTACAAGATCCATTTTTCATCGCATGTCACAACGCGATCGAAAAATGGATCATTTTTGTGACGTGTCAAAAGCATGGAACAGATTTCAAAGCGGCGATTTTTTTGGTGGTCGTTTAATTTGTACGGCACCCATTTGGTCAACTTTTTTACCTTACCTATTGCCCACAAGTGGCATACGACGGTGGATTGGTTCATGCCGAGTTCTACCGTCATTTCTTGGGTGGTTTTGGTTGGTTCTTCTTCCATTATTGACCTCCGCTGGTCGTCGTCAACTGAAGAATGGCTGCCACGACCTTCCTTGTCTTCGAAGTCAAAATCTCCATTGCAAAACTTCTGGAACCAAAGCTGCACCGTGCATTCGTTAATAGTCTCCTTACCCCGCACTTCATTAACATTACGAGTTGTTTGGGCAGCGCTGAGCCCTAATTGAAATTCGTAAAAACAAATTTGACGAAAATTCCACTTCGACATTTTCAATTTAAAACCTTTAAACACACTGAATAAAAAGATTTTACTGATTAAATTCATGGTGAAAGAGAGGGTATTAGATAAGGTTTATTATGGTATATAAGGGATGAATATTAGGATTAGATTTGTTTACAGAATTGGTATTAAGATATTGCAATGGAGGAAACCTGCATTAATTTTGCATTCACCCAATATTTATAGTGGTTTTTGACTAAGCTTCTAGCATATTAAAATGATATAGTTTAACATTGTAATCCCTAACAATTACTCATAATTTCTACACCTGGAGAAGTATTATAAAGTTATAATCCAAGTTTCCCCGGCACCCGTCATGTCTGGTGAGCATCGCCCTATCCGTCACCTGGGGAGGCGCCCGACGGGAGACTAGAAGATATTCGCGTATTATAAGATTATTTTATAAGAATTATAAGAATATTTTATAATAATTATAAAATTATTTATAATTTTAATTAATTATTATTATTGCAAGGTAAAACTCACCTCGTACAATTCACTATGACCTTAAGATGACCTTGGTTGACGGCGAGACCATTGGGGCTTAGTTAGTATATCGGAAAATCGGTTCAAACCTGCAGCATATACGGTACTGTCCCGAAGTTCCTGAATGATCTTCCATCAATATTTAATCGGTCAAATGATAAAACACAGTAAACTTCGGAGTTTCTTCACATCACGCCAACATTTGTTGTCTCGAGATGTTTGTGAGTGTTTCTTATCAGCTACAAATAATCAAATTGCGGTTTTACAAAAAAGATAAAAACAAATACAAAAGTAAAGTGCGAAGATAGTTGCGGGAAAAAACTCGGATAGCTTGTTGCTGTAAAAAAGACTTTGGATCTACTAACGATGGGAGCACAGTAGCTCGTTTCTGTTTACGAATATACTCTACTCCCCCAAACGATAAAAAATAGGCACTTTTTCGGTGAGAACGCGTTGCTGTCGGAAGGCGCCCAATGCGACCGCCGCTGCTTCGCATCGGATCAGCGCCGAATATCTTTGGGATCTTAAGAAGATTTCTAGAAGATATGAGCAATGCCCACCTAGATTGGCCGTGTGCGAAGCGTTTGGTCGTAATCGCGTAACATACAGACAAACGAAATGCCGAACGTTCGAGTTGAAACAGAACTTCGCTCACGTTCGGCCAACTAGTAATTCTTTGCATTGTAGACCTCGCGAAGAAATCCAAAATCAGCTTTTTAATATAGCATGAAATCTCGAAAAGTCGAGTAGAAAAACTTTCGCTCAAGAATGTTTACATTTTTTAGTAATTGCTGGATTGCAGAACAAGGTTTTGGGGAATAGGTGTGTATAAATAGATTTTACAATGGGCCTTCTTAGCAATCTAGGATAACAAAGGTTAACATAATCAAATTAATTCTGTTTTTCGGTCAAAATTATTTTGATATAGTTGGAAAAATCATTTTTATTCAAAATTTCTATAGTACCCAATTAAATGATGAATTTTAGAAGATACTCGAAACAAAACAAATTCAGAAAATTACAAAAAAAAAATCACATTTTGCTGATGAAAACTTTGTTATTTTAATATGTACAATTAACGTAAATAATAAATTAATAAATCAACATACTAATAGTAAACATGAATACAAAATTTATAGTAACATATCTTTCGTTATCACTGCTGCTGCTTGTTCAGAGATCACCGATTTGCGAATAAGTTCCAATTCTTCTTTAGAACAGCTAAATTTTTGTTGAGGTAAGGTTCTGGGATATGAGATCATTGCATCAGAGGATATTAGCAAATTGTGAAAAATATCTTAATTTGTAAGTGTCCTAGATATTTTTCTAGAAAATTCCAGCCGGCTCTTTATGGTGATGCCAAATTGTCTTCTTCGCCCCTCTTCCCTGATTGCTTTAATTTTTGTTCAGCTGCATAATGGAGTTCATTTGCTGATCGCTTTCTCAGAAATTTGGTAATTATGTAAAATATAGGACTCGGATAAACAGGGCCGGATCTAGGATTTTTTGAGGAGGGGTAAGCGTAATTTCGCCGCCCCTTCTTTCATCCCCCCTCCCCGATACAAAAACCAGCAGATTTATAATTGTATTTTATGCAATATGTTTAGAAATGAATATCATATCATAGCATTAATACGTATTATTACGTTAACTCCTTTCTACAGAAGAAACAGAAACTGGGATGGTAAGGAATATTCCTAGGGATGTAGTAAGGTCGATCTAGGGAGGCAGGCGTTCATATTTCCAGTCTGAAGTTTTTTCAGGATGGGCGTATTTTCGACATACACGATCAAACATTTTCCTGGACTTAGCTGCTGGTCTAAATCCTCTCTTTATTGCCAGGGCGTGGGGCCTGGAACTTTCTATTTCATAAAGTAATTCTTCCTTATTAAGGTTTTCTACATTACTATCTGTCAATTCGGCTGCTTTGACCTTTAAGTCGATTTCCTTTATCAATTAGGACACCACTTTTGTCATGAATAGAAAAAAATTAAAACATTCGAGTATAAAAAAATCAATATTTTTTTTTACGATTAAAATTGGTTCTGTGACATTTGTCTATTGCGAGGAACTTGAATCTGATACCGGATTTGCAAAAGATGAATAAAAATTTATTATGACTATATGTTGCTATATTTAGCTGACCTTGTTGGGATTGCTACTTGCGCAGTTCCAATTATAGTTTGAAAAGAAGAGAAAGAGGGGTTGGTGGATGCGTGACATTTTTGCGAATGTCTATGTTATAGTTGCAGTTATATAATAACAACGACAACTTTATATTCGACCAGCTATTCGAAAAAGAATTGTTTTTGATACGATTTAATACTTGGCATTAGTCACTTCCACAAAAAAAGGTGCAATGTGATAATCTTCAGCAACACTTTCCCTGTAGCTTACGTCATAATAATAAAAAAATAAATCCGGTGGAGGAAGCTCGAACAGAATAACAAGAAACCTCGCCTTCTGAGATGTCCACACTTCAAAACAAAGCTCAACATTGTCCAACAATTTTCTCATTGTCTCGTGTCTTCCATTTCAAACGGGAAATATTGAATGGTATCGCTTCTTGATTGTACTTTTCTTATATATATTTAGATCTAGGATAATTATTGGAAGATTCCAAACACAAGGACGTGCGTATGTGAGTTTGAGCTTTGTTTTTTCGTATTAATAAAAATTGTCCATAAACAAATATTTAAAAGAATATAATATAAACCGACCTCTGCCCTCCTCCTCACAGAACTCCTGGGTTTGACAAGTCCTTCCTAATCAGAGTGCCTCACTCTGGAACTCAATTCCTCCCGTCATTCGTCATCTCCAACAGCCTCCTCGTTCATATCTCTCCTTTTCAACCACATTTCCTCACCCAAACAGAATACACAGTACATATTTTCGTAAATGTTATTTTCTATATCTGTAGATTATTCTGTTCTTGTTGTTTCTGTTATTACTTGTATGTAAATTTTATATAAATCAAATTTAAAGTTTTTAGAGCCATATTGTCTTGAACAAAACGAAATAAACCCGTCAATTGTTCTACAGGGAAGATCACTTCCAGAATAATAAAGCAATTTTTATTATTTTTGTTATCTGTATTTATGCAAAACATTGTTGCTTTAATTTATAAAAAATACTTTATTTGTAAACATACATTTCCTAAGGGCTTTATGGGAAATATATAAAACATTGAGTAAATATACAAACAAATAAACTAAAAATAATTATTCACATTTATTTTACATAATAGCAAAACTTTTATCAAGGGTGAAGGTATAAATCATTTCTGGCTGATTATTGAACAATTTATTTTTGAATAAATAAATTGCAGCTCATCCCACTATTTAATGTTGTCTATTTTCCAATAGAGTCGATTCCAATGATACTCTTCCGGAACTCCACTGTAACAAAATGATTATATATATAATTAACAAAAATAGTAAATCATTTTTTTTATTTTAAAATCATTTAGTTTCATCCTAAAAGAAAATTGATATTTACGTAAAATGGTCCACAGTTTTCTATTAATTTCTTTATACAAGACTGGTTCCATAGTGAAAAATATGCAAATTACACCGGACAGTCATTTTGAATTTCGGATTCAATTTTCAGCAACATGCCAATTACTTTGATTGATTCCAAAGTGGCGGCACTTCTATGAAATTCGAGTTTTTCTGGTTGTCTATTGTTCGATAGATTCTGGCAATATAGACTTCTCTTCGAAATTCGTGACATTCGATAGCCCAAATATATTTCGATAACTTGGGGTAACTTTAAATGAATCGTTATTTCAAATTTGAAATTTTTAAGCGGGGTCATTATTACCGCCTTTTGCATAGTTTTAAATTTTAAAATTATCAAAAGCCCAAACCATCACAAAGAGCCCGCTTAAAAAGTTCAAATTAGAAATAACGATTGCCTTAAATTCACCCCAGTTTACGGTATAAACATTGCTACATAGCATTAATTAATTACAATACATAGCAACGGCTTGAGCATACAACTGTAGTATTTCTGGATTTCGCTCATGCGATCGATAGGGCCACAACGTAACTTCTCTCTGAACTAAATAGTCTAGTGCATTGAGGTTTATTCCTAGAAACCCAGTTGAAATGGATGGATTATAAGACATTATTTTTTTTTTTTAGTTGCTTGCGTCTAGAAATAGAAAGTTTATTCATCAAAAGTTAATTGAACTATTTTAGTAATCGAGAGTTCACTTTATTCAAGAAAACCCCTAAAATTTTCGTTCCTTTTTCATTCTGTGCCCAATATCTTGAAATCTACCAACGGCAAGAAAGACATTTAAAGTAAAGCATACATTTTTAGTTAAAACATACCTTTTACATTTTAGTGTATACCTATGTTTACACAGTTTATAAATTACAATTTTTATGAAATAGAATTCCTTACAGATATATTACATTAATGGTTATTATTTTCATCCATAAAACCTCTCTTTATAAGTTTTACTCATGTGTTTCTATGTTCTAATACAGGTATAATATTTTACTAATATAATGATGTTTTATGCATATTTATTATCTTTTATATACTTTTAAAATAATTATATTATTACTTACATTTCTAATAAATATAGAGAATAGTAAGTTTTTTTTTAACTTTATCATTCTTCTTATCAATCTTAAAATTAAACATGAACAACACACTTATTATACAAGTGATGTATAAACACAAATGAAATAGAATAACTTAATGAAATAAATATATAAATACAATTAACAATTATATCTTCTTATTAACTTAGTATTCCAATATTTTACTTATTTAGTTTATGCACTACTATTATACAATATATATCAACATAGTTTCATTTCTAACTTTGTTATTAACTCATAATTTCTACACCTGAAGAAGTACTATAAAGTTACAATCCAAGTTTATATTTTTAATTAAGTTGTTTAATATGAATATATACTTAATATAATATGAATAACAATAATATCTTATTTGTATTATACAAAGTATTATTCAAATTGTACAAACTGAACGCTCGCTTTGAAAGGATATATCTATTATAACACTTTTATAACATATTTAATAATTATCAACAATAAATAATTTAATCTAACTTTAGTTAACGTTTCTGGGCATTGATCTCCATCTTTGGAAATAAAATCAATATTCATTTATTGACATTAAACAATTTTCATAAAAACTATTTTTATTGCATAAAACTTTAATTATACAGCAATATAATAATTTAATTAAATTTACCTTAAATTGATTTATTTACAAGGATATATTCCTACAAAAATAGAAAAATATTATTAATATATATAATTTTTTTTAACTTATTTTATATTTTAAATATTTTGTATTATTACAATCGTGATTAATTTCTAAATTATTAATCGTTTCCGATATTTATTTTATCTCAATGATTTACGCATATAACTAATTTTATTTTAGTACTATTTATGAAATTGACCTATGAGATAATGGTACGATATATGAAAGAACATTATTTCTTTTCATTATATTTCATTGATAAATTTTATATATAATTTTAAGTTTTTGTAACATAATAAGATAAAATACATTATATTCATATAACTATTGGAATCAGGAAGTAACAGTATTTTTCCTTTTCTCTTTCTGTAATACAGCAATTGTATCATAATATGGCATAATTGGATAAAGTTGATACAAACAATCAATAAAATAAAACAGTAGTAATTATGTACATATGGGTTTGGAAAGTTGAAATACGTCATCATTCCTATTGTGTTTAATGAATGTGATTATAATGAACCTGATTATAAATGATAAATGGTTATTGCCTATTAATATTCTTTAATTTGCAGAAAATTATTTTAGCACTTTAATTTAGGATTAAGAGGCTATTGGGCTACCTGTTTTGTCTTTGAGATGTTGAAACTTTTAAAGCTTTTGTTTTTTTTCAAATTTAGAATTTAAGATTATCTACCGATCAAGGTTTTTTTTTATGTATTTGTGCTGTAACGCTTATTAATATCCAATGTCTCTTTTGGGGATAGTTGTATATCTTGGTTCCAATTTAGCCGTTTAAGAAGTTTTCTATTCCATTTTTGGTGTGAATCCGGATTATCATGTTCAGAACCATCAGTTGCAATAGTGAAACATGCTAACCTGAGATAAGCTGAATTTTCATGAATTACATTTCGGTTTTGCAGATTTTGGAATTGCAGTTTCATCCGGCTTCAACATCCATAAATAGATCGTGTCTTTACCAATCGACCGTTTATGAATTTTTTTAATATTTGGCTTTATATCAGTTTTCAAATTTTTGAAAATGTTCCCCAGAGCAACAATCTATTTATTTTTATCGTCATAGTGACTGAATTTCATCAACGTTCTTTTTTCCTCACTCGTTTGAATTAAATGGGTAAGTTCTTCTAATAGTTTGTCTGCTGTGCTATCATTTAAATTTCCTATGATTTCTTCTGAGGTATATTGCAAGGTATACCAATCGTTTCCTTCTTCTATTAAATTTGAATTTAAGTTTTCTATTTTCTGAAAAGATTTCTTCCCGTCTTCATAGCATAAAGTAGTTACTGAATTTATGTTTAATGATGAATGTAGCTCAAAAAAATCATTTGTATTTTTGTAATTCTATGGACACATTTTATTAAACTCATTATCAGTTTTATCAAATAAAAATCCTATTTTCGGCAACACATTTTGAAAATGTTTCATTTTGGACATATTTTATCTTCCGAATCCCTGGTAATGCGCGTTACAACCTCATATTTAATTATTTGGAGTCTGCAGGAGCAAGAAAACGCTCCTTCAAATCACTCTCATCTGGTCGGCTAGTCTTTCCACTGATACAATAATTTCTGAATATTTTTCCATCCAATAACCTTGGATTCTTCTAATGTATGCTGTTCGATTTTGTTCCAAATTTGTTGCCAAGTAGCAGGCTCGGATGATCGCTTTCCTCATCTCAGGCGTCCACTTCATCCTTGTAAGAGTAACTATTGGTCTCTGTTGCTGAACACGAACGTGAAGAGCACTTTCTTCCAAGCGCGAGTTCAGACTACGGGCCGATTAATGCAGTCTTGTGGTCCGTTGCGACAGAATGATACTACTCGCTTGGCCAGTACCTGAAGGAGGCTTTCAATATTCCTGTCTGATGCGACCTACGTATCAGGCTCATCCGGAACGATTATTATATTATATGACTCCATCAGGTTATGGGAGTTGTATTTTATACCTTCTGCCAGGTGAGCCTACTCTCTAACATGGGATCAGACCCTGACGAGGAAGCCACCAATCAAGGGATACATTACATCAAGAGATGCTGAAATTCTTGTAGAATATTATTATGTGATCATTCGCGCCTGGGTTTGTTACTAGTTTTGGTCTGCCCCGGATATTTTATTTCCCCGGCAACCGCCATATCTGGATAGCATTCCCATATCCGCCATCTGGGGAGGCGCCGGATGAGAGACTAGAAAATTTTCGCGGGTTATTAATATATAATAATTATTATTATTACAAGGTAAAACTCACCTCATATAATTCACTAAGACCTTATGATTACCATGGTTGACGGAAAGACCATTGGGGCTTATGAATACATACGGTGCTGCCCCTGCAGCATAAGTTCGTTTCAAAAGTGGGCATTAACCAAACTGCCAATCGGATAGCCGGATTTTTATCACATGATTCAATTTGTTTTAATGGCAGCCAAGGTTATCAGCAAGTATATAGGTGTTGATGCTTCTTTGGTTTATCCATTCATTATTTCTTAGTTTTTAAAAGTATTTTAAGAATCTCTAAAACGAAAAAAATGGCACCGTGAAGAACATCTCGGTATCTGATGGGAGTTCAAGAAAAAGGAATAACAATCCACAAAACTGGAAGATGAACTTAGAGAAGTGGCAAAGTTTTCGTTTCAAAACCATCTGTATTTTCAAAGCTTAATTAGATTTTTAAAATAAATTATATAGATATCAAATGCTTCACAGAATGAACAAAAAATGTTTAAGTTGAATCATGAAAAATAATTTTTGGAATGGGTTCAAATTGAAGCTTTATAAAAATAAAAAAAACGCCTTTTTCACAACTTTTCGAAAACGACAGATGTCTGCCTTTGATATGAGATATAAGATATATATATATATATTTATTTTGGCACTATAGACCGTGCAGATTTTAGGCCGCACGATGTCGTCGCCTTACAGACATTTAATCGCTTGCGGGAGCTCGGACAGCCTGGAGGGGGTCACCCAACCTCACGTTGCTGCGAACCATGATTTCCATGGTGCAGCGGCAGGCAGCCCATTGCTCCATAGCCAGTCCCTTTGGGCCCAATAGGGCAGTGTCTTTCTCACCGACTCTGTCGGGTTCAAGGACAGTGAAAAATCGGTCTAGACCCACGGATTATGGCAGGTCAGCAGGCGTACGAGGACCTATATTTCTTTCCCCGAAGCAGATCGTCCATGGGCCAAACCTCCGGGAGGTTATTTAACATCCTGGAAGAACTCAACGCGATTCACAATTTAGGTACACAGGATAGGGTTATCACTCCTACGCCCGGTATGTGTGAGTTGCCTCCAGTAGGCTGGCGGGACTCATATACCCGAAGGAGGGAGGATAGTAGAAGCTGCGTGGATTTTTCCCGATAGGCGGTCACCCATCTAAGTACTAAACATGCTCGACGTTGCTTAACTTTGATTACCTATTGCAAGCGCCTGAGCCCGCTCGGCCACCCCAACTCATGTATAATAATAATTAATATAAGATGCCACTTTTTGCCTACTGAAAACACATAAATATGAGGTAATTAAATAAACTAATATTGTATTTTATAATTTTTTATTGACAAAAAATTATAAATATAATGTGTGTATTAAAATATAAAATGTAGATAAATAAATAGCTTAGTGATTGAAGGGGTCGTCTTGCAGTTCAAGATCCACAAATCATCCAAATATATAAGGATTAGGTCCAAATAGAAATTGCCCAAGCGTTACTACTGTCTGGCCCCACTGAAAAATGAAAGCTCATATTAAAATCCTATTATTTATTTGTATTAATAATTTCATGTTAATTTATATGAGGAGTAATTTACACTTACTAATGATGAAGAGGGAAGATTAAATTTAAATGTATATTTTGCACATTTCCTATTCACAGTTTATAAAAAAAAAAAAAAAAAAAAAAAAGCGGTTACTGATGTTCTATTTGCAACTTGCTGTAAATCGTTGGTGAAAGTTTTTCAAAGCATTTGCTCCCTCAACTTCCGCGAGGTTCTATGGTCATTAATTTCAATTTATATTGTTATCTAAAATAGATTTTAATTATTATGCTTAACAAACTATAAGAAGTTCTTTTTACGGCGACGAATTTAGTTTTAAGCCTATTTTGGTGGTAAAATATATAGATTTTAGTTAAAAAATAGTAGTATATTCAAAACTTTTTTGTTCCGAATTTTAAGAGTGGGGCATAAATAACTGATATATTTTGACAGGCTGTAAAAAAGAAACCATTGTCTCTAGAAAAAAATGGGATTATGTTCAAAAAGAACATTGAAAATAGTTTTATTGCAGTAGTTTTAAAAATTACATATTCGAAATGTCTGCCATAATTGACTACGCATTGCCAGAGACGTTCTCTGAAATTTTCCGTCACCTTTCAAGCCATTTCTATTTCTGGTGGAATAGCTTATACATTTCGGGAGGGCACTGTTGGCGGTTTTCTGTGACTTCGGCGTTATCGTTCCTTATTTTTTTTAGGAAGAGGATGTAACGGTAATTGTTATCTCTGTAATGGTCGGGGTTTACGGTTATCTTTACATTACGTTAAACTGCATATGTTTAAGACTATACTCCGCACTGGAGTAGGATTTTTCTTAAGTTGGATGAAATCGATGCAGGATGAAACTGAGATGTGTCTTTCCACGGCTTACACATCTCGATGTTCGCTTGGGGGTGAGGAAAATGTTCCTGATAGATCGATTTATTTGAGGAGTGACTTGGGGTGATCACCACAGTCACGCGATTTTTTTCTGTGGGGGTATCTTTACAGGAGACATAGTTTTGTTTTTTACAGCCCTTCGAAATGCTACAGTTATGTCTGGCCCAGTCTGTATAAAAAAATTGCAATGAAAGTGAGGTAAATGCAATTTCTACTGTTATGAGATACTGAGTGTTGTGACTATAATCTTAAAAATAATAATAAACTTATATATTAGTTTTTGAATTTTTTAAATAATTACTGCGTAAAAGTATACTTCAAACCATTGAATGCCTTTTTTTTTCGTTTCTTATTTTATGAATCTAAAAACTATGTTATTCCAGTATTTTCAATGGATATTTTGAATTTTATTTGAGCCCGATAAATCTTGTACTCTCCAGCCAAATAAAATTTGGCTGGAGAGTACAAGATCTGCGATGAATAATTCAATCGAATTATTTAAATTTTAAACAAAATTACATTAAAATAACAGTAGTGCAATAAATACTTAATATTTTTTTTTTAATTACTACCGGTTGTATTAATATTTATAAGAAATTTTGAACAGTCCCTACAGGTTTTGCACTTTTCACTAACTAAAACCTGTTAATCACGGTCCCAAATATCTGTCAATAAACTTCTTATCTTTATTAATACTGAAAAATATAGCAATAAAAATTTTGGAATATAAACTTTAATTAAGCACCAAAATCTCATTATCACATAGATTTGATAAGTTAATGATAGAAGTTTAATATTATATATATATATATATATATATATATATATATATATATATTTTTTTTTTTTTTTACGTACTAATTAGCACTACTTAATATGTATTAATGATAGATGTCTGCATTGATTAACTTTACATTAAATTCATATCAGAAACCAAATATTCATTTCTACTTACTCCAGTTAAGTTGGTCGTTGCTGATGGAAAGAAAATGTATCGCTTTTCAATGTTCTGAAAAAAGAAGTCCAATTTATTTTTGTACGGTTAAAAAAAGAAAAAAAGGGGGGGAAAGCTACCTATGATTGTTTTCCTACTATTTATTTATTATTTTTTTTGTTTTTATAAGTTCAAGTAGTTAATTTTTATGATTTTTTTATTGTACTTTTTAAATAATTGAATGGTAAACATTAGGAAATAAAATATATAGGACTAAATAAATACTAATTAAAAATTTTCAATTAATCTGTATTCAACATATAAAGTTCAACCGACAAATAGAAAAATATTTCATAGAATCTGAATCCATTTTAATTTTAATTGATAATGATCATTATTTTGGCCACAAAACTAAAATAATTAACAGTGAATTATTCCTTTAAAAAAAAAGTGTGTTTAATAACAAGGTTTGTTGTTCTTCAACTGAAAACTTTTGAATAACGTCAGTTTTTTCTTAAAATAGTAAATTGTTAGGCAAGGACTTTAATTTTAAACATTTAAGTATCGATAAATTTTTTCGAACCAAGTATTTCCTGATACTCTTTGTGCTTCGGCCTGATACTTAAACAACTATTTAAACTGAACATCAATGAATTAAACATGCATAAAATAATTTACACGCTTATCGGTTAAATTAAATAATACGCCTTACGTGATCCTGTGCGTTTGAAATCAAAATAAGATAAAAAACAACCAGCAAAGCCGACTGAATCAGGAATTTCATCTTGCTATGGAGGTACAAAAACGAGAATGAGTTTTATTGAAAAATCGCAGTTCCTAAAAACCTTTATGTCCTCATGCTAGATCACGTACAGGAAGCAATTACGGTTGATAAATTATTCTGTCACACATAATCCTTAAAATTTACTCTTTGAATTGTTTATGTAAAACATAAAATCCATAATTACTCTTTTTGATATTTGCTGCTCGTAAGTGCCTATGTATAATATTCGAAAATTAGTTTAAAGTAAATTTTACCAAATCAAAGAAAAAATATGCTAAAATTAACAGCTAATTAAGTCGCTTAATACTAACCAGCATAGCGGCTTAAGAGAGACTTAAAGGGTACGTTTGCACGAAAGAGTTTTCACTCTCGAAAGTAGTAGATATATTCTCAAGAGTAAAATTGCCAAGTTTCCATCCATTCTCGTCCATTTCGTGTTTTCCGATCACCGTCGGTTCCATTCCTCTGTGGTATGCTCTCAGATTATCTGTTTCCATCTGTTGGGATCATGCGCAATCCTCATACGGAGAGTCTCTGGAGACCTGCCGAGCCTTTTCTCTTATAACTGTACACCGCTGTATCTTCTAGCGGGAGGAGTTCGAGAGGCACCGCTCCCGCTAGGATCTGCACCGCCTCGTGAGATAAGGTCCTGTAAGTCTTAGTTACCCGCAGCAGAGCCATTTTCTGTATTGTCGCTAACCCGTTCTTCTGTTTTTGTGAGAGGTTTCGGTTCCAGGCGGAGGACACGTATCTCAGAATACCCAGCACTACTCCTTTATAAATTGACATCGTCGCCGGGTATCTGAGGTTCCAGAAAGCGCCTCCGACACGATTGAGCTCATTCAGTGACATGGTCATCCTGCTTGCCAAGTGAGGCTTAATGTTGAAATTTCTACTAAACCTTGCTCCAAGATTATCACCTCACTTGGACGAATTCTCTCATCCTGGATCAGACGGATGGCCTGCCTGGCTATCCTCAGCGTCTTCCTCTCATCCCATCTTGTTACCAGGTTGGCACATTGTTCGGTTCCATCTTGAGCTCGGCTCTGCTGTTCTAGGCTTCCACTGCTGCCAAATCATCCAGATAGGCTATAGCAGGATACCGCTCTTCTTCTAGCACGCTCATGAACTTATAGTTTCCATAGATCCGAACCGAGGACGGACCCTAGGAGGCATCCCCTTTCAACGGAAGATTCAATATCGTAAGAGCAACCTCGAACTTTTATCCTCCTGTCCTGGAAGTAGCTCCTAACAAGATCATTTACGATGCCCCAGTATTTTTGAAGCTGCTAGAGTACGAGTGGTCACCAGACGGACGTAGAACGCGGAGGATATGTCAAAAAGCAGCAACATGGCATAAAGCTGTTCAACATCCGCGGGTACTCTCAGCAGAGCATTAGCGGTTCCCTTGCATATCGTGGAGCCATATTGCCGTGGATGACTCGCTCTCATTAAAACTGGCAGAAGGCTGGTCAGCATGACTGGTGAGCATTCTCCAGGACTTTACTCATCACAGGGTGAATGCATATAGGCCTGTATGATTTAGGGAGCTACTTATCCCTCCCCCTTGTCTTGTAGATCAGTCTCAGATCAGAAATCTTAAATCTTACACCAAATTTTACGATTATAGATATTTACCTTCAGTATATTAAATCACCTATCGAAAAAAAAATCCGGGTATTCATTCCCCTTTCTCTGAGACAGTAAAATCACGATCCCCTCAATGCATAATATTACCCCAAGGAGAGTTTTAATCATTCTAAGCAGTTTGAATTTCCTGAGAGTACTCTCATCGAGGACAGAGGGAACGTTTGCACCTGCTTTGGCCAGTGGCGTGCCGAGGCGGGAGCGAGGGATGTCGCCGCCCCGAGCACCACAGGAAGGGAGCGGAAAAGCGGAGATTAAAAAAAATGTATTACTGAAATTGGAAGTTTATGTGAAACATTATTTTTGTGATTTGTGTATAGCATTTTATATCTTGATGTGATCTCATAATATACTATCTGATGATGTAGGCAGCTCTTATTTATAATGTAAAATTTAAAAGAATAAATAATTTTTTTTAAAAGTTAAAATGGAACGTGAAAATATTACTTCACTGTTATCAGAGAATCACAAACAAATTATCTATTCCTATTTTTAGTTAGGACGGGGGGCGTAAATGAAGTGAAAAGAGGCGTAAGAGAAATGGACCGCCCCTGGTGCACAAGACCTTGGCACACCACTGGCAGTGACTTGGTAATACAGCTCTCGGAAAGTTCACCCTTGAACTCTCATGCGAATTTTACTCTTGACATTATATTTACTCCTCTTGAGAGTGAAAAACTCTCTCGTCAAAACGCACCTTTAAGCTATCTGTTCAGTTTAGAGTTTTTCGCGTAGACCCATTGAAGTTCTCGGGAGCTGTAATCGCAAGTGGACACTGCTCTCATCGTCGGCTTGAAACACTCTCGGAGATTTACTCTCGAGATTTCTCCTACGATTTACTCGCAAGTGAACACGTAGCTTACAAAATTCATGTATTAATTTTAATATGTAATTCTTAAAGTTTTTAACACAAGTATTTTTTAGAAATTTAGAAGGAAGGTAACCTGATATTTTAATAGTAGTCATTTTTGAACATAAATAGATGGTGACAGTTCCTTAAAGAAAATAGAAGATAAGTAAGGTAACTATTTACTTTTATCAGCTACCGATTTATTTTAGTAGTAATTTATTATATTTATATTATATTATAGTTGGTTTTTTATACTACTGATTTATTTTTATTAATTAGAACTGAATCAGTTCTAACCAGTTCTATGCTCCCTATAAGAGATTTTTTTGTGTTGCATTTAAAATATGAAGCTAACAAAATAAAATCACTAGTAAATGACAAGGAAAGAAGAGGACAAATTACTTTTAATTATTTTAAAATGTAGCCCAATTATATTAAACTAACACCTAAATAAATTTTTGAGAACTCTATAATATGTTATACAGTAGGTAAGTTTTGGCTAAAGAATTCGAAGAAAAACAATCGATGGAATTCCTTGCCATCTTCACCCCATGGCCTTGCGATCCATAGGGTCTCTTAACTTCCGTTATCGATAATATTACTAGTACACCAATTTATGACCAATTTTGGTAATTTCTCAACCAATAAATAGACTTTGAACACGTAATTTATGATTTGTATAATTCAGTCAAGTGCCTGTTCTAAATGCTTAATTTTTTTTAAATGTTAATTAGTTTTCAAATATTGAATAAAATAATGATATACTAGTTAAATAGGTATCACAAAAACAACATTTCCGTTGATAAAACAAAGTTGTTCAGAAAATAAATTCTCTAAATTGAAAGGCCCTCATGAATTGGGTAGTTCGGCTCTTTGACTTATTGTTAATCTCAAAAAAATTAGTTTAAAAATAAGTCATGTAGGTATTTACTTACAAAAACAGAGGCATAGAATCCCCCTACAATACGCCATAATAAACGTAAAATAGTCTCTCTATTACGCAAAAAGCTATCATATAAAAATAAAAATTATATAAAAAATTAATTCTTCTTAGTATTAAATACGTACCTCAAATAACGAAGTTTTTAGGTTGTGGATAATAGAAGATAAAACTTGTGTGTATGAAACAACAATAATTATTAGACACGTCATAAAAATAAACCTTTCAAACTTTAATTTGCAGCTAGTAACATTTTTAAATAATATAGAAATTAACTAAAAATTATTTATAAAAGATAAATGAAAATATTTCATAGTTTCTCCATAAAATGAACAGCTGATTTTTGGTATTGAACAAACTATTGAATATTGTATTGTATACGGTATTGAATATAATATGAGAAGAAATAAATATCATGTTGAAGTAGAAGCCAAAAATTATATAAAATATGGTAAATTAATGACCAGAGAGCTAATCTAAACATTCATTTTCTAAAAAGTTATCAACGGATTATATAATTATTTTTCTCTATTATAAATCAATAATTTAATTATATAATATAATATAGTATTACATTAGATTATATTATATTACATTATATTGACAAAAGGTATGTGTTTTTTTTTCTATTTAGGTATTAACATTTATTACATTTAATGTAAATGTTTTTAATTTTTAGGAAATTATTTAAAAATCTCTAAAAAAAGGGAGTAAGGATTTTGTACTTTGGGTTTAAACTTGGTTATAATTGATGCTACAGGTTTTCCTTAGTTCCTTTTATATTATTAAGAGATTCTACCATTAAGAATATTATATAAGAGGTCTTTAGCCAAAAATTACACAAAATATGGTAAATTAATGACCAGAAAACTAATCTAAACATTCATTTTCTAACAAGTTATCAACGGATTATATCATTATTTTTCTCTATTATAAATTAATAATTTAATTATATAATATAATATAGTATTACATTAGATTATATTACATTACATTATATTGACAAAAGGTATGTGTTTTTTTTTCTATTTAGGTATTAACATTTATTACATTTAATGTAAATGTTTTTAATTTTTAAGAAATTATTTAAAAATCGCTAAAAAAAGGGAGTAAGGATTTTGTACTTTGGGTTTAAACTTGGTTATAATTGATGCTACAGGTTTTCCTTAGTTCCTTTTATAATATTAAGAGATTCTACCATTAAGAATATTATATAAGATGTCTTTAGCCAAAAATTACACAAAATATGGTAAATTAATGACCAGAAAACTAATCTAAACATTTATTTTCTAACAAGTTATCAACGGATTATATAATTATTTTTCTCTATTATAAATTAATAATTTAATTATATAATATAATATAGTATTACATTAGATTATATTACATTACATTATATTGACAAAAGGTATGTGTTTTTTTTTTCTATTTAGGTATTAACATTTATTACATTTAATGTAAATGTTTTTAATTTTTAAGAAATTATTTAAAAATCGCTAAAAAAAGGGAGTAAAGATTTTGTACTTTGGGTTTAAACTTGGTTATAATTGATGCTACAGGTTTTCCTTAGTTCCTTTTATATTATTAAGAGGTTCTACCATTAAGAATATTATATAAGAGGTCTTTAGCCAAAAATTACACAAAATATGGTAAATTAATGACCAGAAAACTAATCTAAACATTCATTTTCTAACAAGTTATCAACGGACTATATAATTATTTTTCTCTATTATAAATTAATAATTTAATTATATAATATAATATAGTATTACATTAGATTATATTACATTACATCATATTGATAAAAGGCATGTGTTTTTTTTTTCTATTTAGGTATTAACATTTATTACACTTAATGTAAATGTTTTTAATTTTTAAGAAATTATTTAAAAATCGCTAAAAAAAGGGAATAAGGATTTTGTACTTTGGGTTTAAACTTGGTTATAATTGATGCTACAGGTTTTCCTTAGTTTCTTTTATATTATTAAGAGGTTCTACCATTAAGAATATTATATAAGAGGTCTTAAAGTAGACCCTTAAAGGGATCTACTATTAATAAGGTCTCTGACGAACACCAACCGCTCAACGCCAACGTGGAACGGTCATGAGCGTAAAATCCTCTGCGGATTTTTTTAGAGTGATGTGAAGAGGCTAGAATTCCATCATGCCACGCCAAAATCCAATCACTCCAACCAACCGTGAATGCGAAAAACTGATGGCGAGAACGATGAACTTCACAGTTTTTAGGCTGTGTTATAATAATAAAAATTAAAATTTATGGTCAGTAAATACACTATAGTAAAACTTTACGATATTTATTTTATAAAGTATATTACTAAAATATTGATATGAATAATTTACAATTTTGTTTATTTTTTTTATTATTAATTATGTTAAAAAATATAAATGCTAATCAAAAGAAAATAAACATTTTCAGCTCTAATTGAGGATTTCTTCGACTTCGTAGACATCCTATATTGTTTTATTTTTTTTACATTTAAATATTAATTTTAAAATGCTTTCAATCAATTATATTTAATCACTATCCTTATATTATACGTTCTCTTTTAATTTTCTATAATATATTTTTTGTGTGTATCTTCAATTTTTCTAAGCATTTTTCTTTATTTGTTATATTTAATTTTGATATCATTACTGTAACTGCTTCTTACTACATTCGATATTATTAATTTACGTATATATTTTTAATTTTTTTTTTCATTAGAATCTGCCTTTCTTAGTATAAAATTTTAAATATTATTACTATTATTTATATAATTTTTTAATCATATTTTTGCAGTAGCACTGATTATTAATAATTGTGAATTGAGCATTTCATGTATTCTATTAAATCTTCACTCTAATTTATTTTGAGGACACTAAGGTTCTTAATTCTTTTATGGGGTAAAAACAATTTTTTTTTGCTTTGCTATATATTTTAATACAGTTGAGCCACCATAACCTGTTGCGTAGCCAGATGGGAAGTCCTGTGGATCCGGATCCTTCTCCCGAAATTATAAAATACTATTACTTATACTTGTCTGTAAACAAAAATTGTATAAACCTATTTGAATTTTATTTTATAAATAATATGCCTCGGCATAGAAAATATTACATAGAGAGAGGGCCGCCTTACATCCAGGATTGGTGTGGGTTTCTTAGTAGTAGTCCAAGTAGATCCTAGACATGTTTTTAAAACTTCTTTTCTCTATATTAACTGTTTAATGTATGGCTTCATAAAAATATTTTCATATCTTAATCATATAATCTTACGAAACGAGAATAAAAAAGAATAGTCATTTGAGTTGGCAATACTAACAGAATTTTCTAAAAAGTAATTTCCACATGATACTAGAGATTAGATATTGAGCTAACTTATTAAATCTATTTCAATAAAATAGATTTTTTTTTTAGGCCTTAACTTTCGTTAACAGAAATAGGATTATTTGAATGATAATTGATAAAATATTATACATTCACCATATGCCATTAAAAAAAATTTATTTACATGTTTGCTAATTATCTCAATTTATGTAATTTTAGTCATTGAAAAGGTAACAAAAGATTAAACACAAAAATTATAGAAATGATTTTACAATAATTTTAGAGATAATTTTATACAAATAATTATAGAGATAAGTAGAAGATTTAACCAAGAAGATAAGGATTTCTTCCATATAAGATATCCTGGAGAGTGACAAACGTTGGGATCCACTGAAACAGAAAGATACACCTAATTATACGTTCTTTTTGATATTTAAATTACTCATTAAATAAAATTGCTTACAGCTGTCCTGTTTGGCGAAGTAAACGTGTTGAAAAGAGGCTGGTAGAAAAGCGACTTTAAAAAAAAAAAAAAAAATATAATAAAAAAAGAAAATTAATTATTTATTCATTAATAGTTAGTATTATATTATATGCATGAAATATGTATGTGAAAACTAAATAAATAAACACCAGCTATTATAAATGGTTAGTTTTCTCCAAAGATATTATATTGTATAATATACTTAATTTTCTTAGTAGTAATTAAGTAATAAAGAATAATAATAAATTGGAAATTAGTGAAATGAAAAATATTCTTCTTATATTGTTTTCTTTATTGAAAAAAATTAACTACAACGTTCCGCGGTGAGTAACCCATATATTTTTAAAAATGAAATTGGAAAATTACATTTCAATAATTTCCAAGAACTTATTTGAATCTTCTTGCTACATTACCAAATTTACAGATGATAAAATATATGAACAAAAGTGAAAATCAAGTGGAGGTAATCAAAAAGAATTTCAAAGAACAATTAATAATACTGCAGCATCAGAACGTAGCAAAGTTGACCTGAGGATGGGATACTCAACTCGAAATGTTGTAGTTAACAACAGTTAACGTTTTTCAATAAATAAAATATGTGAAATACTTCCTTTTTAGTGATCCCCAAGAATCAACACAGGCTGTTTTATAATAAATTGTGTTTACTGACAGAAATAATTGTATTTATTACTATCATTATATCTTTAGGCGTTATTAAACTGAAATCTACTTTTTAGGATAGATATAAATAAAATTTAACTTCTCTCTATGCATAATTGTATTAATATATCTACCTAAAATATATCACTTTTGACCAAACTCTATCCTGGAAAAACCATATCTCTGATATTTCCCGTCGTACCTTTTCCACCTTAAAGCGACTAAATTACCTTCGTAACCTATTCCCATTTGAAACTCGAAAACTCCTAGTTACCTCCTTAATATTCCCCCACTTTGACTACTGTTGTACGGTGAGCGGGGGCGTCTTTGGGGACCTCGAGACAAAAATGAAACGATTGATAAACTGCTTTGTACGATTTATCTTCGAGATCCCGAGGGACTCCTCTGTCTCCCGATTTTATGAAGAGTTGAAGTGGTTTTACCCTTCCTACCGTCGTAAGTACTTCCTGGCATCTTTTCTCTACCAAGTCATCCAATCCCACCGTCCATCATACATCTTCGACCTCCTTCAATTCAAATCCTCTGTTCATTCCCGCTATACCCGTTCTCGGTCTTCAGATTTATATATAACGGCCCACCGATCCGCAAGTTTTGATAGATCTTTTCTTATCCGATCAACATCCCTATGGAATTCCATTCCTTCTTCCATCCGTTGCTCCAATACTCTTCCTACCTTTAAATCCCGTCTATTCAGTCACTTCATGTCCATGCAGCTCCAAAAGATTTGTAAATAGGTACTCCTTATTTTAAACTAAAATTTGCACCCAATTATATATTAATGCATTATTTTGACTATTATTATTAATATAAATTTATTCTCTTTTACGGTATTTATTTTTAATATATTAAAAATGCTAGTTTATTTTTATTCTAAGCTCTAAGAGTTTATTTTTCCTTAAAGGTTTAAAAGTTATATCATTATTATTTATTATGATTTCATTTTTTTTCTTATTTGTTTATTTATGCTATTAATTACTCAATATCATATTCTTTTTTGTTCTACTCTAAGGCTCTAAAGCTCTACTGATTTTACATGTAATATTATTCTAAAGGGACATGTCCCGGAATAAATAAATAATTTATTATTATATTTTATTATTATTATTATTATTATTATTATTATTATTATTATTATTATTATTATTATTATTATTATTATTATTATTATTATTTAATTTTCGACACTTTCGAAAAAGGGTTTTTCCTGGAGAGGGGGAGCATCAACTCCAACCACTCAGGTCACTGTTTGTTTAGTCGTTTTTATTGTATGTTTAGAAAACTCCTTACAATCCTTGAGGTATTCAACAGCACAGCTTTCTGGGCTTCATTTATAACAGCCGTCGAGAGACCCAACCGTTCAGTCGCTTCCACAGTGGACACTGGTATCAGACCATTGCTGGAGATCACAATAGCCCTCACAATCACTTTATCCAGTCTGTACAGATCTTTTAGTTCAGCTGCTAGAGCTTGATATTTTCGAATTTTTTCTGCACATACTGAATTAGTGTTTCCATCATTCGGCACAGCAATATCTATTATCTCTGCTGTCTTCATATTACCATCAATCAGCACGATATCAGGTCTGTTGTGGGTCACGGAATGGTCTGTTATAAACGACTGATTCCAATACAATCTTATCCCTACCCTCTGGACGATTTCTTTAGGACTGTACTTATAATATGGCATCAAGTCATTTAATAATTTTCTTTTTAGTCCTATCGCCTGGTGATAGATTTTGGCGACATCATCATGCCTCTTGAGGTATTCTGTGCCAGCCAACGCACCGCATCCTCCAGTTATGTGCTGAATAGACTCGTATGTGCTGGCACAGAGCCTACACTTGTCTGATACGTTCTGTTGTTTCAAGACGTGTCGCCAGTAAGACCTAGTTGCTATGACCTGATCCTGGATTGCTATAAGAAATCCTTCTGTGTCGGGGAACAGACTTCCTCTAACTAGCCAGCTAGTAGACAAAGTTTTATCTATTTCAGTTTGCTGGAGCTGGTGATAAAATCTCCCATGTAATGCTTTCGATTTCCATTCTTCCAGTCGTTCGCTGTTGGTAATAATGTTGGACGCAACTTCTTGAGAGACTAATTGCAAGGCAGTGTGCCCCCGGTCAAGACTGCATATTATTTTATGCAATGGCACCTCGCTTTGTTTGAAGTACTGTCCTAGGGTCATTTCTTGCTTTCGGCACGCCTCTTCAATGTTTGTGAGACCCCTCCCACCTTCCCTTCTAGGCAGATAAAGCCTTGCGATGGATGCAGTCGGATGATGCATTCTGGACCCAGTCATACTCGTTCGTATTAGTCTATCTAATTCTTGGAGAGATGTTGTAGACCATTTTAGGACTCCGAAGCTGTATGATATGGCTGGTATAACCCACGTATTTATAGCTTTTATTTTCGATCCTGAGGATAGATATGTTGCAAGGATAATCTTCAATCTCTTCTTTAATGATTCCATGAGGCTATTCTTTACATCCTTCCTCGCAATTTTAACATGTTGTTCTATCCCAAGATACTTGTACATTTCTTCTTTTTGAAGATGCTTAATCCGCAGTTCATCATCAAACATACTTTCAGAAATAACTGGTTTTCCTTTTATCACATGAAGAACAGCGCATTTCTCAATACCAAGCGACATCTGTATTGAATCACTAAACTGGATTACTGTTTTTATCATAGACTGTAACTGAGATTTATTCTTTGCATAAAGCTTCAAATCGTCCATGTAAAAGCTATGGCTGATTACTGCAGTTGATTCATTAAATTTTATTTTGTATCCGTTTCCTTCTCGATTTAATAAAATCGATAAAGGAGCCATCGCAAGACAAAACCAAAGGGGGCTGAGGCAATCTCCCTGGTATATACCTCTCAAAATTGTAATGTACTCCAAAGGGTCGGACAGCTGATCATGTCCCATCCTCAATCTTGTTTTCCAGCTGCTCATGAGTTTCCTCAGAAGATCTTTAACATGTGGATGTATTTTATAGATATCCAGGACTTTTAACAGCCAGCTGTGAGGGACTGAGTCAAATGCCTTTCTGTAATCAATCCATGCTAATGACAGATTTCTTTTATTTATGGTCGTTTGGCCTGCAATGAACGAGTCGATGATGAGTAATTCTTTACATCCCTGAGCTCCTTTCCTACAACCAAGTTGCTCGAGTGGGATCAAATTATTGGATCGCAGATGAAATTCAATTTTGCTTGTGAGAATGGAGGTTAAAATCTTATAAACTCCGTTAACGCAGGTTATTGGTCGAAAGTCTTGCGGTTCCAATCGGTTTTCCTGTTTTTTAGGAATAAGTACTGTAATGCCCTGACAGAAATTTTTAGGAATATCTATCTGTCCTCTTATCATTTTTAGATAATTGGTCGCTAGTACTTCATGCAAACAGGTTAGATTTTTCAACCAGTAATTTTGAATTCTATCACTGCCTGGTGCTTTCCAATTTTTCATTTTCTTTGTTGCGATGACTACATCCTGCTTTGATATGTCAAATTCTGGCATTTCAGGTACATCCCGAAATTCATTATTTATTGATCTCAACCATTCGATTTCATCATTGTGAAATGCATTGTCCTCCCACAGCTTTTTCCAATAATCAGTTATATTTTCAGTCAGTGAAACATTCACATATCCCTGTTTACCATTCTCCAAGTTCCGATAAAAATGCCTCTCATTATTTGTGAACCTTTTGTTCTGCTGTTTACGAAGCATCGACTTTTTGTATCTTCTTATTCTGTTTGCATAAACTGCAAGTTTTTGCTTCAGCACATCAGCATGTAAAGCCAATTTTTCGGTAAGCTCAGATTCCAACACCATTCCTAATTGTAGTACAACTATTTCATCAATCTTTCTTTTTAATCTTGTACTTGCTCCATCTGGATTCTTGATATAACTTGTGATTGTCCCAATATTCGCTCTGAGCGAGGCTATTTTATTTTCTAATCTTTTCTGCCAGCGTGGTATGGTTGATTTGCATTTATCTTTCTTTGATTCTTGTTCTTCAAAACCAAGTTCAATAATAACGACCCTTGCTGCAACATACGCCCAGTGACAAACAGCTTCAACATCCATTTCTGGGTAATTACTAACAAGTTTACTTAAAGCTTCATTAACCTGTTTCATAGTTGTCCGTGTATTAAAGCTATAAGGGACTCTTAATAGGGATGGTCTTGCATCATGTGGCATTCCTTCATAAAGCACATGCTGGGATAACAATGATTGCATTAGTTTTTGAATCTTTTCATCTTCTTCTTCAGAAGGAGCAGCCTCTAGTGCCAATGATATTTCTGATTGTTGAGGTTCAGTCGGTTGCTCTTTATTTCCAGTAGGTACTAACCCTAATCGCTCAGATATTATTGCTTTAATATTTTCCATTTCCAGAGCAGAGAGAAATTTTCTAGATCGGATAACTCTAACTTGATCACTCAACCTTTGCGTACTCATAGTCATCTGTGGGTATGATTCCTGCCAATACTGTTGAATCCTGCTAAGGTATCCTGTCTTGTCTGTTTCTAATTTTGTTGCCAAAAGATATGCCTGGATGACAGCCTTGTTCATTTCTGGCGTCCATTTCATCCTTCGGGCACCTCTTGGTCTCGGTGGTCGGGTTCGTGCGGGAGGAGACATAGTCTCGCCCAAGCCCGAACTCGAGCTAGTGGCCGGTTCTTGCAGTCTTGTGGTCCGTTGCGGCAGGGTGACGCCACTCGCTCCGCCATCCCCTGAAGGAAGCTGTCGAAGATTTCCACCTGGTGCAGCTTCATTCCCAGGTTCGTCCGAGGCTATACGTCGATTTCTTAACTCCATTTTTAGTGGGTGGTTGCATTTTAGACCTTCTGCCAGGTCTTCCTAGGTAAGGTTGCCCTAGGGTATGTATTGAAAATGGCCTCTGTGTCAGTGTAAATGTTATTGTGTCCTGTAATGTGTGAGTTTGTGAACGGTATAATGTACTCAGGAACCCGGGGGAACGTAAAACCCCAGCAACTGCGTTCATCAGCTGCCCTTGCGGGCTTATTATTATTATTATTATTATTATTATTATTATTTTTATTTCATACAATCTTGGCTATTGCCAGAAACATTCACCTAGCCGGACCAAAGTCAAGGGTTAGGTTCAAATTTTAAACTATATTTAAAAACTTCCTGACGATGCTTGTTGTACTAAGGAGAATTGCTTTCTGCCCTTCCTCCAGTACTTTTTCTTATTATTATTATTATTTAATTTTCGACACTTTCGAAAAAGGGTTTTTCCTGGAGAGGGGGAGCATCAACTCCAACCACTCAGGTCACTGTTTGTTTAGTCGTTTTTATTGTATGTTTAGAAAACTCCTTACAATCCTTGAGGTATTCAACAGCACAGCTTTCTGGGCTTCATTTATAACAGCCGTCGAGAGACCCAACCGTTCAGTCGCTTCCACAGTGGACACTGGTATCAGACCATTGCTGGAGATCACAATAGCCCTCACAATCACTTTATCCAGTCTGTACAGATCTTTTAGTTCAGCTGCTAGTGCTTGATATTTTCGAATTTTTTCTGCACATACTGAATTAGTGTTTCCATCATTCGGCACAGCAATATCTATTATCTCTGCTGTCTTCATATTACCATCAATCAGCACGATATCAGGTCTGTTGTGGGTCACGGAATGGTCTGTTATAAACGACTGATTCCAATACAATCTTATCCCTACCCTCTGGACGATTTCTTTAGGACTGTACTTATAATATGGCATCAAGTCATTTAATAATTTTCTTTTTAGTCCTATCGCCTGGTGATAGATTTTGGCGACATCATCATGCCTCTTGAGGTATTCTGTGCCAGCCAACGCACCGCATCCTCCAGTTATGTGCTGAATAGACTCGTATGTGCTGGCACAGAGCCTACACTTGTCTGATACGTTCTGTTGTTTCAAGACGTGTCGCCAGTAAGACCTAGTTGCTATGACCTGATCCTGGATTGCTATAAGAAATCCTTCTGTTTCGGGGAACAGACTTCCTCTAACTAGCCAGCTAGTAGACAAAGTTTTATCTATTTCAGTTTGCTGGAGCTGGTGATAAAATCTCCCATGTAATGCTTTCGATTTCCATTCTTCCAGTCGTTCGCTGTTGGTAATAATGTTGGACGCAACTTCTTGAGAGACTAATTGCAAGGCAGTGTGCCCCCGGTCAAGACTGCATATTATTTTATGCAATGGCACCTCGCTTTGTTTGAAGTACTGTCCTAGGGTCATTTCTTGCTTTCGGCACGCCTCTTCAATGTTTGTGAGACCCCTCCCACCTTCCCTTCTAGGCAGATAAAGCCTTGCGATGGATGCAGTCGGATGATGCATTCTGGACCCAGTCATACTCGTTCGTATTAGTCTATCTAATTCTTGGAGAGATGTTGTAGACCATTTTAGGACTCCGAAGCTGTATGATATGGCTGGTATAACCCACGTATTTATAGCTTTTATTTTCGATCCTGAGGATAGATATGTTGCAAGGATAATCTTCAATCTCTTCTTTAATGATTCCATGAGGCTATTCTTTACATCCTTCCTCGCAATTTTAACATGTTGTTCTATCCCAAGATACTTGTACATTTCTTCTTTTTGAAGATGCTTAATCCGCAGTTCATCATCAAACATACTTTCAGAAATAACTGGTTTTCCTTTTATCACATGAAGAACAGCGCATTTCTCAATACCAAGCGACATCTGTATTGAATCACTAAACTGGATTACTGTTTTTATCATAGACTGTAACTGAGATTTATTCTTTGCATAAAGCTTCAAATCGTCCATGTAAAAGCTATGGCTGATTACTGCAGTTGATTCATTAAATTTTATTTTGTATCCGTTTCCTTCTCGATTTAATAAAATCGATAAAGGAGCCATCGCAAGACAAAACCAAAGGGGGCTGAGGCAATCTCCCTGGTATATACCTCTCAAAATTGTAATGTACTCCAAAGGGTCGGACAGCTGATCATGTCCCATCCTCAATCTTGTTTTCCAGCTGCTCATGAGTTTCCTCAGAATATCTTTAACATGTGGATGTATTTTATAGATATCCAGGACTTTTAACAGCCAGCTGTGAGGGACTGAGTCAAATGCCTTTCTGTAATCAATCCATGCTAATGACAGATTTCTTTTATTTATGGTCGTTTGGCCTGCAATGAACGAGTCGATGATGAGTAATTCTTTACATCCCTGAGCTCCTTTCCTACAACCAAGTTGCTCGAGTGGGATCAAATTATTGGATCGCAGATGAAATTCAATTTTGCTTGTGAGAATGGAGGTTAAAATCTTATAAACTCCGTTAACGCAGGTTATTGGTCGAAAGTCTTGCGGTTCCAATCGGTTTTCCTGTTTTTTAGGAATAAGTACTGTAATGCCCTGACAGAAATTTTTAGGAATATCTATCTGCCCTCTTATCATTTTTAGATAATTGGTAGCTAGTATTTCATGCAAACAGGTTAGATTTTTCAACCAGTAATTTTGAATTCTATCACTGCCTGGTGCTTTCCAATTTTTCATTTTCTTTGTTGCGATGACTACATCCTGCTTTGATATGTCAAATTCTGGCATTTCAGGTACATCCCGAAATTCATTATTTATTGATCTCAACCATTCGATTTCATCATTGTGAAATGCATTGTCCTCCCACAGCTTTTTCCAATAATCAGTTATATTTTCAGTCAGTGAAACATTCACATATCCCTGTTTACCATTCTCCAAGTTCCGATAAAAATGCCTCTCATTATTTATGAACCTTTTGTTCTGCTGTTTACGAAGCATCGACTTTTTGTATCTTCTTATTCTGTTTGCATAAACTGCAAGTTTTTGTTTCAGCACATCAGCATGTAAAGCCAATTTTTCGGTAAGCTCAGATTCCAACACCATTCCTAATTGTAGTACAACTATTTCATCAATCTTTCTTTTTAATCTTGTACTTGCTCCATCTGGATTCTTGATATAACTTGTGATTGCCCCAATATTCGCTCTGAGCGAGGCTATTTTATTTTCTAATCTTTTCTGCCAGCGTGGTATGGTTGATTTGCATTTATCTTTCTTTGATTCTTGTTCTTCAAAACCAAGTTCAATAATAACGACCCTTGCTGCAACATACGCCCAGTGACAAACAGCTTCAACATCCATTTCTGGGTAATTACTAACAAGTTTACTTAAAGCTTCATTAACCTGTTTCATAGTTGTCCGTGTATTAAAGCTATAAGGGACTCTTAATAGGGATGGTCTTGCATCATGTGGCATTCCTTCATAAAGCACATGCTGGGATAACAATGATTGCATTAGTTTTTGAATCTTTTCATCTTCTTCTTCAGAAGGAGCAGCCTCTAGTGCCAATGATATTTCTAATTGTTGAGGTTCAGTCGGTTGCTCTTTATTTCCAGTAGGTACTAACCCTAATCGCTCAGATATTATTGCTTTAATATTTTCCATTTCCAGAGCAGAGAGAAATTTTCTAGATCGGATAACTCTAACTTGATCACTCAACCTTTGCGTACTCATAGTCATCTGTGGGTATGATTCCTGCCAATACTGTTGAATCCTGCTAAGGTATCCTGTCTTGTCTGTTTCTAATTTTGTTGCCAAAAGATATGCCTGGATGACAGCCTTGTTCATTTCTGGCGTCCATTTCATCCTTCGGGCACCTCTTGGTCTCGGTGGTCGGGTTCGTGCGGGAGGAGAAATAGTCTCGCCCAAGCCCGAACTCGAGCTAGTGGCCGGTTCTTGCAGTCTTGTGGTCCGTTGCGGCAGGGTGACGCCACTCGCTCCGCCATCCCCTGAAGGAAGCTGTCGAAGATTTCCACCTGGTGCAGCTTCATTCCCAGGTTCGTCCGAGGCTATACGTCGATTTCTTAACTCCATTTTTAGTGGGTGGTTGCATTTTAGACCTTCTGCCAGGTCTTCCTAGGTAAGGTTGCCCTAGGGTATGTATTGAAAATGGCCTCTGTGTCAGTGTAAATGTTATTGTGTCCTGTAATGTGTGAGTTTGTGAACGGTATAATGTACTCAGGAGCCCGGGGGAACGTAAAACCCCAGCAACTGCGTTCATCAGCTGCCCTTGCGGGTTTATTATTATTATTATTATTATTATTATTATTATTATTATTATTATTATTATTATTATTATTATTTAATTTTCGACACTTTCAAAAAGGGTTTTTCCTGGAGAGGGGGAGCATCAACTCCAACCACTCAGGTCACTGTTTGTTTAGTCGTTTTTATTGTATGTTTAGAAAACTCCTTACAATCCTTGAGGTATTCAACAGCACAGCCTTCTGGGCTTCATTTATAACAGCCGTCGAGAGGCCCAGCCGTTCAGTCGCTTCCACAGTGGACACTGGTATCAGACCATTGCTGGAGATCACAATAGCCCTCACAATCACTTTATCCAGTCTGTACAGATCTTTTAATTCAGCTGCTAGAGCTTGATATTTTCGAATTTTTTCTGCACATACTGAATTAGTGTTTCCATCATTCGGCACAGCAATATCTATTATCTCTGCTGTCTTCATATTACCATCAATCAGCACGATATCAGGTCTGTTGTGGGTCACGGAATGGTCTGTTATAAACGACTGATTCCAATACAATCTTATCCCTACCCTCTGGACGATTTCTTTAGGACTGTAATTATAATATGGCATCAAGTCATTTAATAATTTTCTTTTTAGTCCTATCGCCTGGTGATAGATTTTGGCAACATCATCATGCCTCTGTGCCAGCCAACGCACCGCATCCTCCAGTTATGTGCTGAATAGACTCGTATGTGCTGGCACAGAGCCTACACTTGTCTGATACGTTCTGTTGTTTCAAGACGTGTCGCCAGTAAGACCTAGTTGCTATGACCTGATCCTGGATTGCTATAAGAAATCCTTCTGTTTCGGGGAACAGACTTCCTCTAACTAGCCAGCTAGTAGACAAAGTTTTATCTATTTCAGTTTGCTGGAGCTGGTGATGAAATCTCCCATGTAATGCTTTCGATTTCCATTCTTCCAGTCGTTCGCTGTTGGTAATAATGTTGGACGCAACTTCTTGAGAGACTAATTGCAAGGCAGTGTGCCCCCGGTCAAGACTGCATATTATTTTATGCAATGGCACCTCGCTTTGTTTGAAGTACTGTCCTAGGGCCATTTCTTGCTTTCGGCACGCCTCTTCAATGTTTGTGAGACCCCTCCCACCTTCCTTTCTAGGCAGATAAAGCCTTGCGATGGATGCAGTCGGATGATGCATTCTGGACCCAGTCATACTCGTTCGTATTAGTCTATCTAATTCTTGGAGAGATGTTGTAGACCATTTTAGGATTCCGAAGCTGTATGATATGGCTGGTATAACCCACGTATTTATAGCTTTAATTTTCGATCCTGAGGATAGATATGTTGCAAGGATAATCTTCAATCTTATTATTATTAATAATTATTAATTATTGATTATTATTATTATTATTATTATTATTATTATTATTATTATTATTATTATTATTATTATTATTATTATTATTATTATTATTATTATTATTATTATTATTATTATTATTATTATTATTATTGGAAGCGGCATCCTGAAATATGATTGATTTTCATTTTTCAAAATGATCAATCCAGTTTTCTAAAATACCTAAATCTCTGAAATAAGATCTAATAAAATCCTCCCATCAACACCTCGTTCATGGGTTCAGTGCTTATTACTTTTGTAGATTCACTCGTTGTTTCGCTCCTTACAACTTAAAACACCCATTTCAGTCGCCGCGAGGCAACAATTCCAAGCCACACAATTTCATCTAAGCCACACAATTTCGCCGCCTAAATTCTTCAGTTAAATCGTCTTTCTTCGTGTCAAATATACTATTCTATACATTATTTTCAAAAACATTAGCGCACCGCATTTATCTTTAACAGTATCAAGAAGTATACTTGATTATTATTAATATAATAATATTAAGTCTAACTTACACTATTAGTTTGCCCATAAACTAAATTCGTAAATAATATCGATACGATAAAAATCGTCAGGAAGTACTTCATAGCTGAACGAGTTTCAAGCTATTGATAGATTTTTCGAAAGTTCTCCTTTAAAGCCTTTTTTATAATCAAAACTGCATATGCTCACCCACGTATAAATCAAGTCCTTCCTTCACCTCTTTTTCAAGATAAAACGACCTTTTGAAATTTTCTGTCCATATTCCAGAAATTATTTTTAAAAACAAAAGAACAAAGCAATACGAAATCACGGAAATTTTCTTTGTATGATATATGCTTAGTGCTCGTGCACTGACACTAATTATGCGCACTCGCGGCATCAATAATTCATGGCCACCAAACAAAGGTGACAATGGGCAATGAATACAAGCGAAATCCTTAGCATTACAGTCTAGAATAAATTTTCAAAAAAATTCACCATTATTGGAAAAATTATTTTATTTTATTTACATTTTTGCTTTAATACACATCTGTCAACAGTTATTTTAAATTTAATTAAAACAATATTTAATCCCAGAATAAATATTTAAGAAGGAAAAATCATATAAGATTAAACAGAAAAAAAATGTTATTGACCCAATAATAACAATTTTGTTATTTGCATTCAATATTTTGACTTGAAGGGTTCGTTGTTATACAACTACAAATATCTTTTAAAATCAATTCAAACGAATATTGATTCAGGTAAATATCATTTGCTTATACAAATTAAAAATTATTTTCAACTTATAAATTCTTGTGACATACGGTTGAAGTATACTCAATAATTGTGTGCATATAGTTCGACAATATGTGCATAAAATTGTGTATGGTTAATTATTGGCAAAAGTTTATATTTTATAAAATATATCTACAACCGTTAATATCATTTTTTGCAAAAAACTTTCCACATATATTTTAAATAATTTTAATCTTAATTAAATGATAAAATTAATTATTTTATATAATTGTGTCTGCTAAGAATATAATATATTCTTAAGAGACTCAATTATGATTCAATTATTATATTATGCCATAGTACGTTATAACTCTTTCTTTTCTTTTATCTTGTATAATTTGTACAAATCCACCCTTCCACGTATAAAAAAATGGTTTCATTTATTGTTTTCTTTATGTAACTATGTTCAGATATGGTATTATAATGGTATTATTTTATGTACAATTTTTAGATATTTACAAATTTCATTATATTTAGCTTAATTTATTTTTAAAGTTTTCAATTGATTATATTATTCATTATGGCTGTTTATTTATTATATAATTTTTCATTTTTTTTTTATTATTCGATAATTATTCATTATTATGTTGAGTAGAGGCCAACTCTATTTAAATATGGCCTTTCCCCAAAGACAAATATACAAATGAATAAATAATTTTAAATCCAATTTTTCAAAAATTCTCAGTTTCATTTTTAATGTAAACAGATCATCAAAATCATAAAACGGTGATAGGAAAATAAATAAATAAAAAGAGCTATTTCCAATACAAATAGCTTTGGAATAATATTTATCTTAATTTTTTGTTCAATTCAATAATCATGTTTCATTTAAGGACATTTATAAAAAACGATAAATTAAAATTAGAGGTATTGTTACTTGTAGAATCACGTACGTTCATTTATATTTATTTTTTAAATTTCTGAAGTATTTCACAGACTAATTTTTTTTTATTTCTTTGATAAAAAAGAAACCTTTATTCTGGAACTAACTTTAAGTCATTTAAGAATAATATAAATGAACAAAATACAAAAATCATTTCATTCTAGGATTAAAAATTCCCTTGGACTAGAAAATGTTCCCTACAAAAAATCTCCCAAACTTTCATACGTAAACTCAATAAATGTTTGTACAGCAAAGTCATATATACAGAGGGTTCAAAAACAAACGACACCACGTCATGTGCAGTGTCTAACGGCGCACAGTGAGAAAAATTGTCGATTTAGTGGCCAAAATTCTATAACTCTTGATTAAAAGACGATAAACAAAAAATTCTTTTTTCATTTGTGAGCATGGAATGTCCTGTATTAGTAAAAGTGAAAAAAATATAAACAGGGTGTCTCCGGGCCTTTGAAGTAAATTTATTTCTTAATTGTTTCATCACTTTATTTTAAATAAAACAGTTTATTAGGTATAGGACCATCAATAGGGGTAGAAATAAACTAATATCCTTCTGTATTGAGCTTTCTGCGTATATAATTGCCTTTTTCAGGTATTTACTACGTTTACAAGATTTATAAATCATTATTATTTGAAGCAAAAAAATTGAAGTTAACAATGTATTATTTTTTTATTTATTCGAAATTTATCATGTGTAATAAAATTATAAATGACAAATAAGATAAGTTGAAGCATATTTTAGACTTATGCCTAAGTTAATGGCCTAAACATATATGTAATATTTAAAAATATGGGTTCAGATCTTCAAATCTATATAACACTGATTGATCGCATTTGATCGATCAAATTGTACCATGGTATTTTAGTACCATACACCATCTACTACTGTGAAAAAAATTAAAACCACGTGTAGCCACCTAAAATGTTAATGTTTTTGTTTTAAATTTTATTTTAGTTTTAGTTTTATTACACTTACTATATTTTAGAAATGTGAAAATGTCTGTAAAAATATAAAATAACAACTGCGATATAATTTCGACCATATTAAATAGATTAGTTATTGAAAAGAGTTTTTAATAACTGATATATTTAAAAAGTCAGTTCAATAAAGCAAATAGAAGATAATTTAAGAAAAATAATCTTCCTCTAGGTTCCCAGTCATTCTGGAATTTCTAGAAACGAGGAAGTAGTTAAAACAGCAACAGAAGCCCTATAATGCCCTCATATATCTCCCCATCAGATTTATTTCAATCAATTAATATAAAGATCCTAATTGACTGGCAACGGACAGGTCCCAGGGACAATGCTGGAGAACAAGAAACTCACAACCGACCGTCGCACAGTGGGGCCAGTAGCCAATCTAGGAGGATAAAATTCAATGACCATAATTTTCGATTCCAATCACGTGTTCGTCACTTTAATAATACCTTTGATGATTTTTAATTGATTAATAAAATCATTTATTAGCGAAAAATTAAATTTATAATTTCAAAGAATGTTAAAGAAATAGCATGAAACAACATTATTAAATAGAAAAACAATGTGGACATATTCAAATTAATTTAATCTATTTCCTCATCCTCAGGATCGACAGTAAGGATTGATCCGTAGAAAAGTGATTCTCTGACTAATGTTTGTCATAATCACTTAGCGACAAGTCAGAAAGTGATGAACCAAGTGGCTCTGTAAACCGAATCCACAGGTCCAGAATTAGAAAAGTGGCAAAGAGATCTCTTGCCCGGAGTGACAGAATACAGATGGCTGCAAATTTCAAGCGAAATTTTATTTTTAGGTCAAGTAAAACATATTTGTTACTGCTTTTTGATTGAGTTGTTTTTTTCTTTATTTTGACCTTAGCTTTATATAAACTAAGTTCTGTCAATAAAATTAGAATATTATGGAATGATGTTTATTTCGAAAAATATTGCCTAAAAAACTGTTCACTTTTATTGACCTTTTTTAAACTTAACTTGCAATCAACAATTACCGCAAGGCTTCTTCACAACTGTACTATCTTCGATTTTTTGATCAGTGATCATTTCAAATTTTCATATTGTTAGTAGCTGTTAATGATGATTGTGTGTTAACCATAAGTTTAACTATTTTCGCTTCACGTTGACCGAAAATACAACCTGTGCTGCAACAGCTATTCCTTCGGAAGTTGGTCTTCCTGGTCCTGCGAAACCTCGATAAGACCGATGGACCGATAAGACCGATCTTAACCGGAAGGTCCAAAAAATTAGGTTCAAGAAGGTATTTTATTATATTATTTTATCTCTCATAAAAGCCGATTTCTTTCACTCAGTATTTTTCAAACGCTCATTAATTTTGTATGTTAATGTGGCTATATTGTCTTTCAAATCTGTTTAAGTATTATAATCTAATACGTCAATTTTGAGAGTATTAATAATTTCATTTAAAGTTTCAGAGGTAGGTTCATGAGAAGACAAATTTTCCAGTAGTTCAAAAAATGTGAGCCCAGAAATTTTATTCAATTTAAAAAAAAATTGATGAACATTTCTTGAAATAATGCTATAAAATGAAATAACAAATTTTGCGTTGGGATACCGGAAAGGTATTTTACAGATTATAGAAGTATTGTTTATCTTTTCCAAAGCATTGATCATAGACGTTTTCGAATACCAATTGTAATCAATATGAAATTGGTAGAAGCAATGTTAATCTGGTAAGAAAGAAACATAATTACCTGATTTAACAGAAGCCATGATGAGCGATAACACACTGGCATTTACAAATATAAATGACTGTGGGCCTGCTTGGTCATGCCTGACTAATTCGTACTCTACAACAAGAGCATAATCAAATTTTGAGATTATATTGGGGCACTTTTCAAGTCACCAACAATTCATATAAAGGATGCTTTATTACATTTATCATATTTTGAAAGTCGTTTTTGTTCTCCTTGATCGGCTATCGGTCCCACTGTGCGTTAGTTGCTAGACTTCATCCTCCAGACAGTGTCGGAGAGAGGAGATTAAACGCCTCAGAATTGCACATTACCGTTTGTCTCATGACTACCTAATGGCATGGAGAGATCCACCTCAGTGTCAACTGTGTAAAGTGACGCTCACAATGAATCATGTCTTAGAGGAATATCCTCGATACAGGATAGAGATGGAAAAATGTGGTGTGCCACGGCAGGTCTTTAAGACCTTGAGTGATAACGAACAATGTTTCAATAATACCGTTGCATTCATTAAAAATATTGGGATATTTCTGCTAATTTATAATCAGTTATATTTTGACTTAATTTCTATTTAGTATCCCATAACTATTCACCTATATTTTGACTTAATTTCTATTTTATCTTTATTTAGTTATATTTTTCAGTTCTATTCATCTCTACATTGTTGTTTTCGGTTATATTTTACTTAATTTTTATTTAGTTTTTCATTACTGTAAAACTATGTTTTGACTTAATTTCTATTTTGTTTCATAACTCTCATAATTTTCTTTTTCTATTAAGTTATTGAATAAAATAATAAATAAATCTTTTTTGTCTAGTTATGAGGACAGTAATAACTAGAATCAGTTTTTTGCCCTTAACCAAACAAAAACAACAACTATAATACTATAATTGTGCGATGCAACAAAGTTTGTTTTAACTTTTACTCTTCCATTTTTAACTACTCGTTATTTACAGTAGTAGTTTCGGCATATTTTGGGATTATTTTAATTTTGTTTAAATAAATATTATATTTTTTACAATGTTTTAGATAATGTGACGTGAAAAATGCAGCAATTCCACACGGTTACCGCACAAAGGAAATAAGGGGAAAATAATAAAATAAAACCTAGAATAAAAGAAGTTATTCCATACAGCCATGACAATTGAATGGACGCGTGCAGAAATTACAAAGACGCTCACCGTTCTTGAGTAGAGATACGATAAACCGCTCCGTGCGAACACGGGAAAGTTGACGGAGTAGTTTAGGTCTTATTTACAGTATCTTCTCAATAGTCTCCGGGAATTCTTCTTGTCCATCTTATATCTCCTCGGAGATCTATCGCATATTCCCTTGTCTCTATGGGTGTAAAGTATTTATTGCAGGCTGAAGGTAGAAAATATTGTGAGCAAGAGGGAAAAAAATATAATCTTTATTGCTCTTTATTACAGCTATGGAATCCAGGTCCAGGATGTATGTAGGATTTATAGCAGTAGTTTACTTCGGTTAGAGACCGACAAGGAACGGTATGGATTTCTTTTAAATACTTTGAGGAAATCCATTACCTGTCATTGATTTTTTTGTTAATTGAAAAAAAATAATTACTTTAAATTGACACTCATTGTATTGCAATTGTAGTATTAATTCTTTTTACTTCTTCAGTTACTTGAAGTGAGGAAAAATATAAATCGGTTTTAAAAGAGATTAGGAGTTTAATTTATACGTTCTGAATTATTATTCCAGGGAAAGGGCCCTCGTTCCAAATATTCCAGTAGCCATTTGTATTATTGTTTGATATGTTTTGGAGTGCTAAATTCGAATCTGGAGTTATCTAAGAAAATTTCTCGGAACGTTTTAAAATATTGGAAAAAAAACAGCAAAATATTCGCATTTTTTTTAGTTTTACAATGAAAATTCCAAAAGTATGTGCGGTAGCGAAAAGATCAATTTCATCTTAAATAAAGTAGACTAAATTGGCCACAATACTGTGTACCGCAGCTTTGTAGGCCTGAGTGGAGAGCGGCAGCGGGGACTGGCGTGGAGCGTTTTCAATTATTATATATTATTAGAAATTTTAAATATATACACACACACACACACACACACACACACATATATATATATATATATATATATATATACACACATATATATATATATATATATAAATTCAACCTTTCTTGATTTTGATTGATTGATTGATACCGGAAAAGTTAAAATTATTCGATAAGAATACCACTTGAACGAAGCCACGTTTTTTAAAAGACACAATAGGTAATTAAGATAATCGTAAACAATAGCATTATGTGAAAATGATTTATATTAATTTATTAAAATCAAAAAAGATTGAATTAAAACCTTGGCATTTTAATTCACCTTTTTTATTTTAATAAATTAATATAAATCATTTTTACATAATGCTATTGTTTACGATTATCTTAATTACCTATTGTGTCTTTTAAAAAAAATTATATTTAGGGTTATTATATAATCTAGTTGTGAACCACCCTTTTTGGTCACTGTATGATTACCGTAAGTGGTATTTTACTTAAAGGTCATATTATACTTTCATCAAAAATGATATTACAATATAATGCAGGACATTTCAGATTTGATATATAAAATTGGTATGTCAATATAAATAACATACTAGATTTTGGTTAAATTTCGCTTCCAATTCCATTTATTATTACTTTTATTGTATTATATGAAACAGGGACCATTTTTCACATTCTAAGTGCGCAAATTCATAATCGATAATGCAAAATATATTTTTTATCGCGCATGGGCATTTCCATTTATTGTAATCACTTAATTCAAAAATCGTTGGTATTTTTATAATAAGGGCTCCCGATAACCCAATAGTACACACAATATTGAGGATATCCGAGAAGTTAAAATAAATCGTTACGAAAGCGATTTCAAAATCGAAAGTATTTTTGTGAAAGGAGCCTCCGATAACCCAGTGATGGATCTGAATATCGAGAACATCCGAGGAGTTAAAATGAATAGATACAAATCCCATATGAAAACAAGCCACGTTGTTTAAAAAATAAAATAGATAATTTAATTATCCATAAACCACATAATCATGTAAACATGATTTATATTAATTTATTGAACTCTAAAAAGATTGAGTTTTTCTTGGAAATGGTTGAATATGACTTGAGAATGCTATTAATTATTTAATAATTATAATTATTAAATTATTCATGTAATGTATAGCTATACAGATTCGCTCTGTATTTCGATAATAATCTCTTCAATTCAATTTACACGCTCTACAAACGCTCTATGAGGACAAACAGGTTTGAGATGCACGCTGCCAGCTACGCCAGGCAGTAAACAGCACACTCCCCGCCTATATGACCCGGGGCATGTGCATTTATATCAATTTTATAATTAAAAACGCTGAACGCCACTCCCCGCTGCCGCTCTCCACTCAGGCTTCAGCCTAAGCGTTCCCGAGATACAGCACTTTAAAAATTGGTATATTTTTTCAAAAAGTGAAATTTGAAGTATTGGCTCAAATTTTGAGACGAATATTGGGAAAAATAATAGTCCTAATAGGAATTAGTAATACAATATATATATTTATATTTATTATTTCTTAATTCAGAAGTCGGTAGTAGAAACTTTATAATGTTTGCTTAACTAATGTCATTTTAAAAAAAAATCTACTATTTTCGATTGATAATTTTTTTTTCTGCAATTCAAAAGATTCACCATTCGGAATATAAAATAAGCTAAGATATTGGAAGCAAGTAAACTGGAGAGCCAATTATCTTCAATTCATTTCTAAATTGTTAAGTAATAAATAAATTACCAGGAGCCTGTTAAGTTCACGATGTGAGTCAATGAATTGTGAATGAAGGGCCTTAGTACTACAGCTTTACATTCTACAGCCACATAGCTCTTAAAAATGGAATGGCCATGGGAAAGCAAACAAGGAACATGTTAGTTACAGAGATAGAATATTGTGGGGGCTTATTCACTCAATGTCCCGTCCAAGAAACTGGACTGTCAGTGTATATTTTTAACCATATTTTAATAAAATTTAAATATTTCAATTATTTATGAATGCATGTATATATTATTAATAATATAATTTATAAAACGTCTAAGGCTTTTACCTCTGTGGCTCTCCACCACTCAAGACGTTTTAAACAACTCCTGATTTCCAGTCGACAAAGAAACGCAACGCATAAATAAATGAATACCTACGACTTAATAATAATATGTGCGAGAAAGGAAAGCATTCCCTCATACAGATCGATAACAATAGACGATAATTTCTGAAATTATCCTAACGAGCAGAACTCTTCGAAGCAAGTGGAAATAATGAACTGATTTGCACATCAACTTTCCTTGGAGTGAACTCCATTATGCCCGGTACAGAGCAAATCGAAGGCTTATATTATGCTGGCAGCGATGACTGACTCTCCAACAACTGACGGGTCCTGTGGGTGGCATTGTCAAGGAGGGTGTGGGAGCCGGGTCAACGCACTTAGACATACAGTTCGCTTGTCCTTCACAAACACTCTAATATTCACCGCAAACACTTCCCTCTTGTTAGCATTTCGGGTCTAATGCTATTAGAGCTATCTGAGGAGGAATAGGAGAAAAAACAGCACACTATGTTATGGCAGTTCTTGTAAAACAGGAAATCGGTTGGTTGGTTTGTATTGTTTATAGCCGTAAGACCTATCGGAAAGGCCGTGGACGGCGGAGCGCGTTGAGGTCTACCCTCCCCCTCCCCTCCAGCAGTCACTAGGTAACTACCGCAGAAGCGAGAAATATCTCCAATTCTACTCATCTAAAACGTTGCTTCCGGTATCATTTTAAATCTATTTAACAAGATTATAAGGTGATAGAACTAATTCCGGGAATGCTTATGGAAAATTTTCTCAAATTTATTCCATTTTTTGTATATAATTATGGAATATTAGTACATTTGTAGTATTATACTATTATAAACTGTTAAATAAATTATAGCATTTCCAAGTCAATTGTAACCTTTTCCAAATCAATTGTCACCTTTTCCATTTCAATTGTAACTTTTCCTTTTCAAATGTAACCTTTTCCATTTCAATTGTAACTTTTTCCATTTCAATTGTAAACCAACCGGATATGAATTAATTCAATATTATTTATTTTTTTATTGAAAAATAATTATTTTAATTAAAATGATGACTTTTGAAATAATTTTGGCATATTCTTCCGACATTTTTTTTCGTTTATTAGATAATAGATATTAAACGCTAATTTCAAGTTCTTTAAATTTTTTTAATAAAATTGTTGTTTATTTATTTTTAAATATTTATTATTTTTTTATTTATTTGGTGGGGAGGAGAGTTGGATTTCATCGATTAGGTGATCATTCATTAGGTTTTCGAAGATGCTAATGCAAAATTCACTACCGAAAATTTGTTCTGCCACGAGCATTTTTACTTAATTTTTAGTTTTCATGATTCCTCGGTATAGGTATCGTTTACTAGGTTTCAAGGACCCTATTTCCGAATTTATATATAAAGCATATCAAATACAGAATTAAATAATATTATTATAAACATAATTTATTTGAAATATGACTTTTTATTGAAAAAATTTCACTTTCAAATTTAATCAGATTTTGATAGTTCTACAACATTTATAGTGTAAACAAATAAAAAATATGATTTAATGTAAGTTTTGATTAAAATGGTAAGTAAAATCATTTCTCAAATGAAACTAACCAATATTGAACGCATTTAATATTACTTTAAAATTTTAATATGGGATTATTAAAGCTTTGATTTTGACAAAAGTGCCAATTATTAATATCAATAATTATCAGTATTATTATTATCAATAAAGGTCTATTATTCATATTTTGTTAACTAAAATTGCAATATTTGAGCTTTCATTATTTGCCCAAATGTTCGACTTTACTGTACCTTCGTCTCACTGTGTGCTTGTTTGAATCTGACCTAGGAGGGTTGAAATTTATTTCATGGAAATTTGGCGCTGCGACTGCATACTATTTTTTGCGTGTATCTATGCATAATAATAAGAAAGTTTAAAAAAAAAAAAAGAGACAGAAGTGTGCTGTAAAAGCAGAATTTAATGCTCTACAACTGTATGTAAATGGCATTTTTCTTTTGGAATAATCGTTTTTGAGTTACAGTCTTGTAAAACTGAGCATAACATTAACTACCGAATTTGACCAAACTGCCGAATCAAATTTAGTGTTTAAGAAGAACATTCGACGCCATTTAGTTTTGGTAAGAATAAACCCTTCTGATGTCAAAAGAAAAAGACTGGAAAAAGTGTCAAATTTCGGAGTTTTATGACTACCAAAAGTTCAGCTTATCTCAGAAAGTCTAATTTGACTGAGATATTCCATTAGGAGGGGGGACAAATAAAAATGGACCGGCAACATCTGGATTATAAATCTTTAAGTTATAATGGACTATTAATATCCATAGACAAAATGCGGCCCTCTGATTTTGCATGCTCAACTACTTCCAGCGAATGCTCAATGAAGGAGAACTGCTGTTTGACATACTGATTATATCTAACAAGAGCTAATTTGTAAATTATTTCAAATTTTTAGTGGTCTTAAAATATTTAATTAATTTAATATAGCGGTAACGTTGAATATATGCCATGGAACCCTCACTAACTCCTGCGAAACCCAGCCCCTTTCAGGTTTACAAAATCATAAAAAAAATTACCTTCATGCTTGCTTAACGAGTTTGAACTTTACATTCTTGCAGAAGCCGGCACATAAATATTAATCAATAATGACATTTGTTTTGTGCAACAAGTAAAATCCATCACGAAATAATGCAAAGAGCGTGGCACATTATTCTGCTTGGACAGAGATATGGCTGGATGTAAGGGGGTCTCGAATTAGCATTCACTGGGGGAGCAGATATTGGACCTAAATAACTGCCTTGTATTGACAAGAAATATTCAAATTCCGAGCATGCACCGTTATATACCACTCTACATTCCGAAGTATTAATCAACAAAGTATTACGAGATTTATTGGCAGGTGCATTCTACAAAAGCTTTCCAAGGAAACTGATAAACAAAAAGTCGGCTGGTTCTGTTACTTTTTATTTATTTTTTCCAATGTGGAGACTCGTCCTTTCTGCAATAGTTGGAATAAATAAGTACCTTAAACCCAAAAATAACATATTTTTACATGAACCAATTAGGAAAAACAGAGCAGAAGTTTGGAGTTCTGAAAAACTATACACATTCACGAAATTCAAACTAAGTATACAGTCAAAAATACTCAGCTCAGGGATGGACGCACCGAGGTTTATTTAAAAGTAATCTTTTATAAAGTGTTTATCGTGTATTGTGTTTCTAGAATAAAAATAAACGAATTTTTTCTTACAATCCGCTCATAAGAAAACTGCAGAGCTGCCAAGATACTTACTGAACTGAACTCTTTAATTTATTTTATATTATTATTTCCGAATTTCGCACTCCTTAGTCTATACTGGGAATATTCACCTACCAGAACTCAAGTTAGTCCAAGGGTTAGGCTCGGTTTATGAAATATTTAAAACTTTTCTCACAATGCTGGCTGTCGCTAGTAACACGGCTCTCATGTAACAATCAGCAATCATATGATAATCAGCAAGTCCCAGCTCTTTGCAGCTCCTAATCCGTCTCCTCTGGACCAACCCGTTACTGAAAATGATGAAGGGCAACACTTTGCCTTATTTTAGGCGATATAGCCGCTTCAGTTCTTCACAGAGCTGTTGATACTTTCTTATCTCCTCTCCAATCACCTTATGCATATTGTCATCACTTGGAACTTTTATTTCAATTATTGTCTTTTCCACTTTTCACAGTAGCAGAATATCCGGTTTATTATAGGGCACTGTATGGTCTGTGATTATAGGCTGATCCCAATAAATAGTGGTGGCTTTATCAGTGAGAATAGATTGGGTATAGCGGCAGTAAGGCTTTGAAGTTGTAATTTGGCAAGACTTTAGTGAATTACTTTTGCCAAGTTATTATGCCTTTCTAGATATTCCTTTGCTGCCAAATTGTATAGCCCGTAGTTGTATGCTGAATGGATTCTGTCGCCACTTTACAAAGTCGGCATTTATCATTTATGTTTAGTTTAAATATGTGCTTGCGGTATGAGTTAGTTGCTACTTGGTCCTGTATAGGAAGCAGAAAACCCTCGGTTTCTGGGAACAGTTTTACTTTTTTAAGCCATTCGACGGAGGCAGAAATATTGATTCCAGTTCAAATCAGGGCATTGCAAAACCTACCCTGTGGCTGCTTACTGCTCTAGTCGCTCATCAGTTCCTCACGGGTTATCGCTTTTTTTGGCTCAGGTACAAGATTTAATGCAGTCAGATTTGTATCCATTGTCCTAGTGGTAGCCATTACTCGCGAATCGCTATTGACAATATAATTCCTCATCTGCATCTCCTGATCTGAACAGCTTTTGAAAAGGCTTATGATTCCTCTTCCATCTTGTTTTCTTGGGAGATATAGCCTAGAAACTGAGGATTTCGGATGCATTTTTCCTAGTCGCAGTCATCATAACTCTAACTCTACAATCCAGCGCCTGTAAGTTAGTGTCCGTCCACTTCAACACTCCAAACGTGTACGCTAATGCAGGAATAACCCACGTATTTATTTCTTTTATAATATTACCCGATGAAAGATATGTTTTCAGTAGAATTTTGACACGCCTCAAACTTGACAAACTCTTTCAAAAACATTTCACGAGTTTCATCCTTAAATTTCAACAGCTCATTTACACCTAGATATTTATAGGAGTCAGATTCCTTGTGCTACTTTATTATATCCTTGTTTGGTAGTTCAATTTTTTCAGCTTCTTTCAGTTCGCCTTTATTTATATTGACAATATCACATTTTTCTAACCCAAGGGTCAAATTTATGTCTCTGGTGAATCTTCCTACCAGCTCTAATAAATTTCTCAGGTCTTTCTCATTTCTTGCATGTAACTTTATATCATCCATATAAAAGGCCTGAGTAACTTTCACTCCATCTTTTAGAGAATATCCTTTGCCCAAACCAGCTAATATTTGACTCAGCGGATTCAATGCTAGGCAAAACCATAAAGGGCTCAATGAATCACCTTGAAATATCCCTCTCCTTATTACTATTGCTGGTCTACCGGGTTTGTTCTATGGTGTTGAAATACATACCTTCCATCTCTCCATTAACCTCTTTATCAGATCGATGATCTTATGGTTGATTTTGTAAATTTCAAGAATTTCGATCAGCCAGTTATGTGGCACAGAGTCATAAGCTTTTTGGAAGTCAATCCAAGCAACATTGAGATTCCTTTTATTTTTAGAAACCTGCGCTCCTAAGAAACAGTCGATTATCAAGTGCTCCTTAAGCCTTTGGAATTAGTTTTACATCCCATTTGTTGATCTGCCATGATCTTGTTTTCGGTAATATGATCTTTCATTTTTTTTGGCGATAATTGATGTAACGATTTTATAGACATTGTTTAAATACGTAATTGGTCTAAAATCGTTTGGTCCAATTTGTTTATTTCCTTTTGGGATCGTGTGAGTGATTCCTAGGCAGAAATCATCTGGAGGCTTTGGGATATTATTGAGTATTTTGCAGTAACATGTAGCAAGGGACTTATGCACACTGTTAAAACTCTTGATTCAATAATTACAGATCTTATCAGGACCTGGTGCTTTCCAATTGTTTATCCTTTTTACCGCAAAAGCTACATCTTCCTCAGTAAAATCGGAAATATTCATAGCAGGTAAACTCTCAGCTTGTCTACTTGATCGGAATAATGCGTCTTGTTTCCTTCTACATTCCGCTTTGGCATACCTTCTTTTCCGATTAGCACAAACAGCTAATTTTTGCTTTAGTTTATCAAGATGTGTCCCTAGCCTCTTAATCATGTCACATTTGCAATGGTGCCAATATTTAAAACAATTATTTCGTCTACATTAGTCTTTAATTTCACAGAACATTTTTCAGGGTTATTTAAATAATTTGTAATAATTCCAGTATTGCGACGTAGTCCTATTTTATTTGTAAGTCTCCTCTTCCATGGTGACAATTTTTCTTTGCACTTGAGGTCTCGATTGTTCGTTGGTGCATTATCTTTAATAAATGTTAGCGTTTTTGACACTACTCTTCCTCCAATATAAATCAAGTGTTTCACTTCATCCAAATCCGGATCATCACCGATAAATTGCGCTATTTCATCGTTGACTAATTTAACAGTATTTTTAGTCTTTATGCAATACGGGACTCTTGGAAGTATCAGTCTACATTCTAACTGCAAGCCTTCAAATTTAGAGTTTTCAGCCAATAGCAGATTACGAATTTCATTCAGATCTTCCAGGGTTATATTATTTTCCGCTCTCTCGCTCGCATTCTGTTGATCTTCAACATCATTCTCCACTGTACCATTTATATGCATAGGTTCCTGGTTTTGGCTTTTTTAAGATTTCTCCCTTTATAACATTTAGCTCTACATCAGATAAGAACTTTCGTGCCAGAATCTGTCTAACCTGATCTGCAATGCGTTGGACGAAAACCGTGAGTGAGGGTAATAGTTCTTTCCAGTGATCTACTAATTTACTTCTGTGTCCTGTCTTTACTGTTTCAAAATTTGTAGCAAGATAATAAGCACGGATGGCTGCTTTATTCATATCGCGGGTTCATCTCATCATACGCTGAATCTCACTCCACCCTAATTGATAAACTCAGGCTTCACCACTTCCCGGACCAGCTAGTCGACATTATTGGATCCTATATCAGTGGCCGGACTTTCTCTGTACGTGTCAATTCTGATATCTCTGCCCCCCGCCCAGTCACCTGCGGTGTCCCACAGGGCTCGGTCCTTGCGCCTGTCCTATTTAACATATATACAGCCCATATAGTAGGGCAAAAGATTGACGATGTTCAAATCGCTGCGTATGCTGATGATATTGCTATATACACAGCAAGCATGAATGCAGACCACGCTATGCGCAAGGCCCAAACTGTAGCCCAACTGATTACAGAACAACTACAAAACATAAACATGCACATCAACGCGCAAAAAACTGACGCCATTGTATTCTCTTACAAGAAAACACTCACTAAACAACCGAAACTAAACGGTCAAACAATACAGAACAAAAGACACCTCACATACCTCGGTATGAAACTCGAAACACATTTATCATTCACAGCTCACATAAAACACAGAACACATATAGCCAGAGCCACAGCACACCAACTCAAACACCTACTCTACTCACCAGGGCTGTCACTCAGACTCAAAATCCTAATATACAAGGCCATACTCAGACCCACACTACTACATGGTGCACCCCTCCTTCATCACCTATACCCCACAGCCCTGAAGTCCCTCCAAACATTTCAAAACAGCGTGCTACAGAAGATCACAAAACGTACGACACTCGAAAGACGAAACATGAAACTCATACATAACGAACTACAATTGGATACTATACAACAACACATCACAAGGCGACACGTCAAATTCTTTGACAACCTCCCCGCTTCCTTCAACCCACTCTTCCGAGCCATCACTCCATCCCCCCTTCCTGCCAGATGGCAGGGTCGTAAGGGCTCAATCAACCCTATTAACATCATCCACCAACCCACTTAAATAGTCTTCTCCCCCTCCCTTTCTCTCACCTACCCCAACTCCCACAACCTCCCCTCCCACATCCCATCCTCTCCTATCCACCACCTATTTTTATTATTATTATTATTAATTTTTATGTTTTGCACTATTACGAGTCACGAGGAGGCCCCTCACCTCCGATTTATTAGAGAAATCCTAATAGGAAAAGATGATCCCAGGTATGTATATAGATGATCCACCTTCAAATACTCACAGGTAGAATAAGGTAATGTATGTATTCTGAGTCTTAGTTTTACTTGCATGATGTTATAATGTTACTAATTTTATGTTTTTTCTTTTGTTTGAGGGATCCGGAAAAAAAAAAAAAAAATCATACGCTGAGGCCTATTCCTCTAGCCATTGGAACGTCTTCTTCGTGCGGGAGGCCGATCAGTCTCCAAGCTCGAATCAGGTGTTGATTGTGATCCTGAGGTAGCTGATCTTACGGTTCCATACGACATCGGAGCACCGCTCGCACTGCCTGCCAATGTTGGTGATCCATTCCTTCCAGAGCCGCCCTAACTCTGGATCCGTCCGAGGCAATTCTCTATTGCGCAGCTCCATATTAGTGGGTAGTTTGCATTTTATACCTTGGAATATCTATACCAGTTTATCATGAATTATAAATATTGAAGAAAAAGAACTGAACTGGAAGAACAAGGTTATGAGGAAGCTGAACAGGCTGCTCGATATTACCCCACCTAATGCGGCAATATCGAACAACGATAACTTTTTGTAAATATTTGATTTTTTTTATTAGAATTAATTATTAAATCAATAACCTAACTATCTCCAGAGAAAAGAACTTTAATTTAATAAAAAACAGAGATATAGGCCATGAAGCTTAATGTATTACGTGGGAGAGAACGTATTACCCCTTTCTCCCCTATTTGATTTCGTTAAAGTTAATTTTTCGTTGCTTTTGTGTCAGTATATTTCTTTATAGCTGTATCAGATGGTAAATTTTAATTTATTAAAAAACATAAATTATCCTCATAAATGAAAATTGTGGGTAAGAATTTCTTCGATATTCGATACGTTCACTTGAATCTAGTCCAGAAACCGTCTTCTTAATCATGATTATTCATTTAATTTCATTCATTATTTATTTCATTATTTATTTATTATTTTATATTATTCAATCAATATTTTTTTCATTATTTATTTAATTTCACTTATTTTTGAAAATATTTTCCAGTTTTAAAACATCAAATCATATAATCTGTAGTTTTTTTTCTAGATATGTGCGGGAAAAAGCAGAAATTCCCTCAGATTCGCCACATGTCGTCTCCTGCAGTTGTGAACTTATATTAACAGAATAGAGAACAAAGTAGTCTAACTCTTACAAATATTACTAGGTCTTTGGGTGTAGCCTTTTTCTGAAAAAAAAAGTTCATATGGACCATGGTTCGATTCCATACAGAAAAGCAGGAAATTTAAATTTTGTGTTTTTTAAATGTCACTTTTTTTTTAATAGGAAGCGATCACTCAAAAACTATTCTAGGTAATTAAGTTCCAATTGTATCAACTTAAAGTAGACGATATTCCCTTTAAGACATTTAGCTGCACTAAATTCATTGTTAGGAGGCTTTCGGGCTAAAAGTTTTATTTTATTTTTAAAATCACACTCTACTTGTGAATATGATATATTATTCATTTTAATTTGTCAATGTTTCTTTTATTTTCAGTGGCAATTTCATTTCATATTTCATTTTAGAATTGTTTTGGTCAATTTATAGATTTTTTTTTTTTTGTAAACTTTTGTTTTATTTCTTAAATAAGCTATTTATTCTGTATTTAAGTGTTATGATATTCACCAGAAACAAAGTGTATTTAATAAATTTCATTCTCAAAAGACTTCTTTGTTGGAAAAACCTAATTCCACACCACACTTTTTAGTAAATCAGTTGCCTATTCCGGATCAATCCTAAAAGAAACATCAACTTCATTTATAAGGAATTAAAGCTAAACTAATGCAGAAGTTTTCCGGAAAGTGGGGTATCTGTAATCCAGCAGAGGGTTGAGTAAAATATTCAGAAGTAAAGTGTGATATTAAAAATAAAATATAACTTTTCACTATTGGTTCACCCGAATCCCCCTTTACAATGGATTTAGTTAAGCCAAACTATTTTTCTTAAAGGGGATTTTGTTTATTTTATAATTGGAACTCAATTACTTTGAATAGTTTATGAGTGATTGCTTCCGACTCAACAATAAAATGTGACACTTAAAAAACACAAAACTCGAATTTCCTGCTTCTCTGTGTCGAATCGGATCATGGCAATTATACCATTAAACAACTTCTACTAGATATTTTTAATAAATGGCATCTAAAAATACATAAGTTGACATGAGGTTTGTTAAATTATTTTAAGGTAATCCAAATTTAATTTGTATGATGTTATAGAATATAAGTTAAAATGTAATTGTAATCTATTCAAATTTTAATTAAGTTGATGATGAATATTGTAAAAAATCTGAAGATTAATACTCTGAAACATTAACAATGTATTAGTATTGAATAATAAAGATACTAATTTTGGAAGTAAGATTGTCATAATTTTCAATTGACATATAACAACTTACAAAATTTGAAAAATATTAAAATAATTACATTTTTACATTTTTTATATTTACTATTTTTAAATTTAATTCTTTGTCTTATATTGCATACTTCTTTATTTTATATTAATATTTTTAGGTATACTTATTTTTTTTTTCTCATATTCCCGATGCAATCTCGCTATATTTATACTTCTCGCTTCTATAATTCTCGTATTTTGTTTTTATTAGCCTGGTGGCATATGCCGAAATGTCAGCATACATTAAAAAGCCTACCTATTTCATTACTGTGCGTTTTGTTTATAACCGCATCCCACACTACCTTCTTGATATCTAATTTTTTAATATTAGTGAATTTCTTCCATTAATGATATACCAATACAATCTTGCCCTATATATTAGTACTATCATACAATACATGCCTCTCAATACATTTTTGTATTTTTAATATTTTTCACAACCGTACTTTCCGCATTTTTTTTTTTTTAGATTTTCATTATATAATGTTTTATAGAAACTATATTTTTTTATTCTCCGACCTATGAAACGGAAAACCGGTATTTGCCTCATTCCTGATACCGTAGGAAAAAAATATTCACAAGTTTCTCCAATTGCGGAGGAAGGAAATTGATTAAGCGACTAAACTAACCGGCTCGACTTGTGTCAGGATGAGCGACCGTTATGATTAGTCTAGGGGAAATTCTCCACTCTCGGAGTAACTATTTATCTGTCGTGAATCATCAATGAGCTAGTTTATATAAATTGCTTTCATTATTATTTTTTATTTACTTAGTTATCATTTACTATTGTAGTAACCTATTTTATTATTTTGAAGCACGTATTGGAATGTCTTATGACCAAAAGAAGCTATTGACTATAGGTTAATCAATTTGAAATCATCCAGTTTGAATAAATTTTGTTACCCGAATTTTTTAATTTTAATAATTTGTATCCAGCTATTCTCTATTATTAGGTGAGTTCAAAACTATGGTTGATTCGTAGCTGATAAAAAGTTTTGGGAAAATGTATCTGGTAATTTCGAAGATATCAAAACAAAACCAAAACTGAAATTACAATAATGATGTGCTTTACATTTTTCGTCCTTACAACACATCACTTAGAAAGTGAGATAAGTGGTTAAAAAAATTCACGAAAATTGGCATAAACGAGGCGATGTAAATGTGTCTCGCCGTTGATTTTTTTTTTATTGTATAGTTTTGTCATTGTACTATTTGCTGTAGAATTCAATCTTGAAAACATTGCTCAAGTCATTTTCTGCAAAATTTAAATTTGCGGAATATCTCACATGACACAAATTTGATCTTATTAATGAAGTTAAGAATGTTCCACCTCAATTTTTATTGATAAGACGCTTCTGAAATCCATACTTTGTGCATGTGTCATATATAACGAGGTCACTTATTATACAAATAATTATCTGTTGCTACGTGTTCAAGAGGAAGGATATTCTGAAGCCGAGGCCCGCGAAGCAGCAATATTTGATGCATCTTAACTCTGAAATCAATTAAGTATCAGTCACCAAATATTTTTCATATTTTTCTATTATATAGAGAATTAAACTGTAGCAGTTTCATAATTTTTCAATTCTATTCTACGATATTCTGCTTTAAATGTTGCAGAAAATGACTTTTGGGTATATTTGAAAATTCGTTACAATTTTTTCAAGATTTAAATTTCTACTGCAAGGAGAACAATGACAAAACTATAAAATCAAAGTCGAGTTTCTTTTTCTGAATACTCTTTTATAGCGTTGAAAGTCTGGTTTTGTGTCAATAATACCGATTTTTTCTAACCACTTTCCTCATAGCTTAGGTGTGAGAATAAAAAGTATAGGGCACATCATTATTATAATTTTAGTGTTTATATTGTTTTGATACATGATAAATTATCGCAATTAGAGGCATTTGACCAATGCTTGTTTTCAGCTGCGAAGCGAATTTAAAACGGCCACAGAAAAAAAAAAAAAGTATGAGCCTGAAAAATGTTTTGACCATTGTTTTGAACTCACCAATCGATACCACTAGTAAAAAAATATCCAAATTAACAATGCCAAGAAACAAAATTATGGATGATTTCATAGATTGGCCCCTATTTTATTTAGTTTAGTTAATTAACTAGGCTATTTAAAACTAGCTAGCTAGTCCACGTTACATTAAATCAGGCACATTTAAGATTAAAACATGTAACCAGATCATATTGTTAAATAAAAACATGAATTAATTAATCTCTTGCTACAGTACAGATGTCTATTACTACTAATAGGACCAAATCAAATGAGGAATGAAGTAGCTTATAATCATTATCTTCTTTGGAAGAAGATATTTGCCAAAATAAATTCAAAAAATGATTATTTCAAGTTTTATGATAACAAGTATTGTTATGGAAACTAGTAACCATAAAGAAGCTCAAATTTTAGATAATTTACTTTACTTTAAAAAAGGGATGTTTTTCGCGCAGTTTGTAGTTTTCAAGATATTGATCATAGAATGAAAAAGAAACGAAAATATTAGGGGTTTTCCTGAATAAGTAAACTTCTGATTATTTAAATAGTTTAATATCTATTTTTAAGGAAATTTATCATACCTTTTGTAAATTGTAGGTAAAAAGTAAATTATTTTTTGTTTGAAAAAAAAAAATTAATAAATATTTTTTTTAAAACAAATCAAATGCGGAAACTTTAAATGGGTAAACTTTTTATTTCTTCATGTGAGAAGCTAAATATATATGTATAAATAATTTATATATATATATATATAGTTAATTTTATTTTATTTTTTAAATCCATCTATTGTAACTGGGTTTATCGGTATAACCCGGAATTCACTGGACTACATGTCTTCTTTCAGCTCTTAATGAACAGGATTCTTAATAGAAATTTGGCACAACTTCAAAACTAAAATATATTAAGTAAGATAGAAATTTGAAGCACTTTATTTCATGCATAAATTTAGTATAATTTTTTTATTTTTTTTGTCGTCACAAAATTTAAAAGTGTCAGAGAATCTCTCTTTCATATTCCTAACCTAAGGTTAATCTAATAAAGAATCGGGTAAGTGTCTTAGAGTGGTCTCTAAAATATCATATTTTTTTTAATATGTTTTTTTAAAGTTATAATTACATATATATTAATTTATGCTCCCATACATAATATAGTTGTCAAAAGGTATTCTTATATTCACTATCAGATGTTCATACATTTTCTATTGATAAAACTTAAAAATAGACACGGGGCAGTCTATACAGTACCGGCAATACGGAACAATTAGAAGCGTACAGTGGGTCCTAACAGTCGGACGCACCTAAGGAGTTTATTATATAGATATGTAATTTAATATATTAATGCTGCTTAGAAATGTTAAAGTTGTAACCTCTTCTTGACTGCTACTCAATGCTTCTCAGTTATTATGGAAGTTATGCTGTGTCTTGTTTTGGTGTCAATGTAAAATATGCATGATGTTACAATATACTTTAATGCTAATGTTGCATTGCTTGTGTCAGAGATTTGGGTGGTTTCAGCTCCTCGTCAGTTATCATTTATTAAAGGCGGTGCAGCCAATCCTCAATCTAGTTAGCTAAATTTCTTCCTTTCTATTTTTCCAATCATAGTTTTCCTAGGCATGATGACCTTTTTTATATCCTGTAATTTGTAATATGACACCAATTTCGTTTACTTATTTTTCAGTTTTGTAATTATATTTTCAATTTGATCCATATTACCTCAGTTATTTCTTGTAAGACAATGGAGATATTAATTATTTTATGATTAAAAAGTATAACATTTTTGTCCTCAGTTTGACTAGTAACTACTTCGATATACATTATATACTACTTTTCCTGAACAAATACTCCAGTTAATAAGTAAACCAATCAAGTTTATAATATACGTTAATCATGAAAAGACGAAAACAATCCAAATTTGCAAAGTGGGTTCGAGTTTCTGGCTAAGCAAATTAGGCAGATAATTATTTATTTATATCAGTCGTGGAATGACCCTGGAATCGGGACATCTAGCTGGGGCACATCCAGTCTTGGATCCCAGGGAGGGGAGGGAAGGATTTGACAGCTGAGCGTCACCCTTGCCAAATCCACCTCCTTGCTCAACCGTAAGTAAGGAATAGTACGGCCTTACTAATTACTGGCCCCAAGACCTTTCATGGGTTGTAAGAGTTATAGCTTTATGTTTTTCATTTATTTTTTTTATGTATACTAAGGCCGATTGTGGTCTACAGAGTTAGCTCTAAGGATCCCATCTCATTCTAAAATATTAGTAAAAATCCTGGATATAAATAGATACATCTCCTTGTATGATAAACATACATTGGTCACTGTTCTGTGATCATTCTTCCCAATAATCCTACCAAGCTTGTAAAAAGAAGAAAGGATCTCCAGGCAATCATTGGATAATAACTTGTCAGTTCAAATCATGCCATAATAATCTGTTGTATTGTAAACAAGGCTATACATTTCAATTTACATCTATAATATATATTTGAAAAAATAAAAATTCCATATTAAATGTTCATGCATCTCCTATGAATAGATACATTCATATATGTACACGCAGAATTAAATTTATAATGGTCAGGGTGGTCGAGCGGACTAAGGCGCTTACAATAGGTAATCAAAGTTAAGCAACGTCGAGCGTAGTTAATACTTGGATGGGTGATCGCCCAGATTGAGGTGACCGCCTACCAGAGAAAATCCGCGCAGCCCGCAACTAATTCCCCTAGGTATGTGAGGCCCGTCAGCCTACTGGAGGCAACTCACACAGACCGTACGTAGGAGGTATGCCCTATCCCGTATACCTAAATTGTGAATAGCGTTATGGTCTCAAAGGATGTCAAATAGTCGCCCGGGATGTTTGGTCCATGGACAGTCTGCTTGGGTGAAAGAAATGTAGGTTCTCGTGCGCCTGCTGAACCCGAACAGCCATAATCAGTGGTTCATAAACCGATCTGTCACTTTCCTTGAACCCGAGAGAGTCGGTGGGAAGGACCCTGCCGAATTGGCCCCAAAGGAACTGGCTTTGAAACCATAGTTCGCAGCAACGTGAGGCTGGGTGACCCCCTCCAGGCTGTCTGAGCTCCCGCAAACGTTAAAATGTATATAGGAAGACAACATCGCACGGCCAAAGATCTGCATGGTCTGTAGTGCCAACAGAAAAAAAAATTATAATGGAATACAGTTTTCACTAGATGCGCTTTTCAAATGTATTGATCAGAAATTAAAAAAAAATGTCTGAAAATTTGGGAGTTTCCTCTACCTTTCCCGCCGTGGCTCCACCACTTAGAATGGGGGAAACTCAGATTACTATTATCTAACGTCTAATGAACAGATTAAAACCATTTTCTGCTTTCTAACACTTATTTCCAAACGCTGTACCCAAAAGGTTTAGATAAACTGACCTACAAGTTGATCAAATCAGAATGACTTTTATAACCTCAAAGTTTCATTTCATAAATTATTTCAAAAGTTTTTAAAATGTATTAAATAGGCAATAATTTCTTGCTTTAATAAAAATATTTTCTTGTCTGCTGCATAAGACACAGAGTAAAACGAAATAAAGATACCTTATAACACTACACAAAGTTTTACCGATAGTACTATATTTAGATATAGCTAAAATGTTTAATAGTTATTCTCAGTTTCAAGAAATGAGCTATGATTTTTTTTTTTTTAATTCATGGATGAACCCAATAAATATATATTTATAAAAATAATTTATTTCAGGTTCATAATGACCCCTATGATTGTTTAAATATACAATTAAAAAAAAATCATAACAAATTATATATTTTAAATATTTAACAGTAAAATAAAGTAATTATTTTCTGCATTAAAATTTTCTCCTCAAAGATAACTTGGGATTCTTCGACAGACCTACAGAGCATGAAATCGCTATGCAAATCTGTTATTAATCACAACCGAAGGAAATTGAATTTATGTTAATTGAAATGTTTATTTAAGATTTAATTTTCAGAGCGTTTTTTCGCATTTATCTCACTTGATTGGGATTCCGTTAGACGATCTGGCTTTGGTTGAACAAGGTAATGAACTGAATACTTTATTTTCATAAGTAATTAATGTAATTCAAACAACTGTCAAGAAATCTCGTCGGTTTATTAAGTGAAATTTTTTAATTCAGTAATTTCTCCCTTTATATGCAAAATGTCAACTCTGAAATAACGTCGAATGTATATAGGTACTTAATGTTATGTTATAGATACTAGTATACATTGTACCAAGTTTGTCCGAATAGCGGCCTAATGAAAAATCATAAACTTACTGACATTGAGGCTAAAAATGCAGTCAATAAAACTACTAATTCAGTTTTATCATAATATTTATTCACAAGCGATGAATATTATACATGAATTTATACACAGGTTGGGCCAAAAGTATCTTTACTATTTAAGTTTGAAATAACATTTTACCGGAGTGATAAAAACTAATGAAATAAATTGCCAATCAAAACTTATTTCATATTTTTTTTTACGTTAGGTGTGGGAATTGATATTGATTATGTGCAAAACATTATAATTCCTAGTATTCCAAACGCAGTGTCTGGTCATCAGTATTTAGCTGTCGGGCTAACTGAATTTTGTAGTTTTATAGGTTCAAATCTTTCTTAAGAATCCGACGAATCGTGCCACACGGTATAACGACTGTTAACGGTCGTCACACAGTGAGACAAAATCTCAAAAAAGCGCTTAAAAATCAATTTTTTTCTCACTAAACTAGGAGTTTATTTTTACTAATCAACCTTTCGGGTATCATAACTCAAGTTTCAGACGCTAAAATCGCAAATTAATTTTACAGCAGTAGTTTGCTATTTTACATTTTATTTCTAAATATATTTTTTAATAAAACTCTTTTCTATCTATATAAAAATATTTTTTGAATCAGAAAATGATAGAGCCACCTGTATATGTTTTATATAACGATGTAAAAATAAAATTACTGTAGTCTCCATCTGATATCAATTGTTCTGAAAGAGATAAAAAAAATATATATCTTTTTCTATGCTAATTTATGATTATTTTATAGACTATAATGGTCGTAGTTTATTTTATTTCTGTTTTAAAACGTTTTATTATACCATTCCCGAGAGTTAGAGACTGGAACCGATAGGAGAAAGGTATGTGGATTTGTAATATCAGTTACTTGCAACTCACTTCGCACAACCTATCAAACCTGAGTGAAGTTTTTACATCAGAAATATTAATATTTCATGAATGATGAAAAACAGCATTTCAATTATTCAATTTCTATAAATTAATATTGGCTCGCAAGCCGGCGCACAGTGGTCCAAAAATGCCAAAAAGTGAAGAAAAAAAAATCAATATCTAGAAAAGTAATATTTTTAGTACAAAAAAAAGAATAGTATCAAATTTTACATAAATATGTTTTTCGACGTACTTACTTATGCACACGTATACACGACGTACACTCGTAATACAAGATTGCGGTCATTCAGATTTTCCTTATCAAGTTGCATTTTTAAAAGTCCATCTATAGTGGATCAACCACATTTTGAAGAGAAATCTTGGTCCATCTTTTTGTTATCACATTATTTTTTAAACTTCCTTTCCTTTCCTGTAGCCTGGAAAAATATTATAGCTGAACATCTTTGAATTACCTTAATTTAGTAAATATTAAAGATTCAGATAGTCTGGTCTGCGTAATCAGAATTCAGGCTGTCAGGACCGAAGTTTTTGCTCTTACCTCCGTTAGTTAAAGAAGGAGCGTTAATCATTCATCACTAGTATGAGACAAATCAACTATTTTTTCGACCAACAATACTTTCCAATGAACTATGATGTAGCGAGCCGATATTAGTTTCTGTTAAAAATAAGAATATAATCTTTTGTTTATGAAATAATAAATTTTCGTAATCGTATCCTATCCCTGTCTTCACCAAAAGTTGGCCTATTTCTTCTCCAACTATCGCTGTACTTACAAATTCACCAGCCTTTCAAATGGCATATTTCCTAACATGAAAACAACATATTTAGTCCTTGACATAATACACGCATGTGGTGAGGACATAATATACCTTGTAAGTTATATATTTCCATTCTGTCTATTATTATTAAGCATTCAATTTACTATTATTTTAAGTATTTAAGTTCTTAAACCTACGTCAAATAATATCATATTTATCATAAATACCATTATCATTAATGTGAGACACATAAGGGACGATAAATAGTTTTGGCCAGATTTTAGGGTCAAAACACCACTGTGCGACGGTGGAAAAATATCAAGAGATCGAACAACAATATTGTGTCGTTGAAGCAGTAAATCGCACAAAGTGGATCGGTTAGCTTTATTTTACGGACAAATTGGTTGCTTAAGAGTGTTTGGACAGTTCCTCGATTGTCTGACACGAATTTGCTTCCACTTCCACCCTTAGCACATTATTGACTAAAATTAATTTACCCGTAAGGTTTTCCTTATCAATACGAGTCGGAAAGACCAAAATTAATGGATCTGAACTTAAAAAAACATATTTGGTATTTACGAACATCTAATGTACTTGGAAAAACATTAAAACTGTTGTGTTAGTACCGTTGTGAAATTCAAAAATCAAATAATGCTTTATTTACTTAACTCAGGCAGGTCATTTCACCCAGATTTGCCAAAAAAAAATTTAACTTCTAATTATTTACAAGTAGAAAAGGACACTTTAACCGTAAGATGTATTTGGTATATGAAAAAATAAATATTGAGAAGCGCAGAAACGACATCACTTTCCACTCCTCCCTCCCTATATTTTTTTAAGAGATGGCACTATGAAGCTATTTAAAAAAAATGTTCATATTCGTTTCATTCAAGATTCTTGCTTTATCTAATATTTTCTTTTGACAGTTAACATGGACTCATTGTTGGTGGCATAAGGTTAACGATATATAATCAATAACTAAATAAAGTTTAGCTATAAAATATTGTGTTATTTAAATGCCTTTTCTTCATAGAAGCAGTAAGATTGGTCATATATCGCGGGAAATATAAAGAATAAGTATCTTAATAAATATTTTGAAATCAGTGGGCCACCAAAGCGTAGCTATGGACACTCTACATTTCTTGATTCCTCTCATCTCTTGTTTAATTCAAGTCGTCGAGATCATTTCCAAGGAAGGTGGATATCCGAACAGTTTTGAGGAGCGAGATTCAGCTGAAGGTAAAATGAGTTTTCTTTGAGCTAAACATAAAATAAAACGTTATACAAGAACAAATGAAATTAATATATATTTTCAAAAGTTACGGAATAGTCGGTTCAACATATGACATTTTTAATACCGAATATAAGTTTATGATGGTTAGATTTTTTTTTTTTTTTTTTTTTTTTTTTTTTTTTTTTTTTTTTTTTTTTTTTTTTTTTTTTTTTTTTTTTTTTTTTTTTTTTACCAGGATACAAAATATTCCGGCTATTGTTGAATCAGTGCAGAGGTGCCGCAAGGCAGCATTTCAGGTTCAGTTCTGTACTCTATTCATATTTCCGACATTCTCCAGATACCAGACACATTACTCGCAACATATGCGTACGATACCGTAATCCTTTCGACCAATACTAACCCTACCACAGCTTCCCACAATGTACAGAACCATTTAAATTTACAACAAAATTTGTTTAATAAATGGCGTACAAAAATTAACATACAAAAATCAAATCATGTAACATTTATATTCCATTACTAAAACAAACAGAGCCAAAATATTTGGGACTCACAATAGACAGACTATACTGCCCTGGAAATCAAAAGTGACTACTTTGAAAAAAAGATTAAATCATCGACTCTCACTACCAAGGCGTGTACTAAAAATAAACTATCACTTACTAACAAAATTATCATACATATTATACAACATACTACTTTAACCCATAGGACTTAGCCAATCAGGTGTGGGACTCATGCCAAAAATCGCTTTTAAAGACCATTTAAATCTTCCCATCGAAATTCCTCGGTTATATTACTCATAATTAATTCATATTTGTAACTAGTATATAATTAACAAATTTCAAAAAATCTAGGCATTCCACTCGTGACTGAGGCAATTACGAAACACCACAAAAATTTGATGACTCCAAATTTGATTGTACAAACAGTACTATCGGAGAGCACTACTACAAAATCCGACATGGACACTGAAATGCCTGAGGAGCAAAAATCAGCTACATTAAAAGAGATCCACCACGCTAGGAGTGCCTTCATTGGTAGGTTTCTCCATCCATGTTTTCATGTCAATGCCTAAGAGGATCCCTAGGAGGTTTCTTAAAGATGAATTCACATATTTTATATGCCAAAAGTCATTTGAATAAATTTTCTAATATTTTTTTTTTAATTATGTCTTTGTTGTTAATATAACCGTCTTCTTTTGCCGCTTTGAATCGATATGTCTTCGTAACCCGTTTGAAAAACACTCGCAGCTATCATGATAAAAATAATATTGAAAACGTAAAACCGAAAAGAATCTTTGGTCTTTCATTATATCTTTACGTCGGAAAAGTTGCCTTTCTGGAATAAGGAAGAGCCCTTTTCATCCTGATCTAATTCGGAGAAGCGCTTATCAAGATAAGAGCTGTTGCGCAGGATCATATTTTTGTTTGACCCAGAACTTGAACTTGCAAGTTTCATTTTGCTTTGAAAGGGGCACTTTTATTTTTTTCATCAGTTTCATGTTTTTTCTTAGCTACTTCTGCTTCAAGCAGTTCTTTATTTGGTGATGATGTCAACAACACAGATTTTAAGCTTTCTTCTTATATTAATTTTCGGTAGATTGTTAGTATTAAAACCTAGAATAGAATAACAGCAATTAGTTTGGAATTAGCGATAAATCATTATATACTGTGGTAAATGTACGCTGAGGGATACGTACTTTTGTACCACAGATCTTGCGAACTTTTACAACGTTTAGGTCATTTCATTTTTCGCTGCTCAACAGATCAGTGAACTATATAAATGGTGGACTTTGTTTGATGAATTAAAAGGTCAAATGCGTCCCTATCAATATAAAACAATGACGAAAACGAAAGCTCAGATCTGTTTCACAAAGAAATTAAATGAATTATTGAATATATTACACCAAAACTGTTAAATAATTATTAATTTCATTTTCATGGTTCACAGCTGCAGTAACACCATTGAGGTCCGTTTCACAACTGGCACTAAACCAACTGACTGTTTGCGGGGACATGAAGCTATGTTCATATTTTCAAAACACCGCTGCGTACTTTTCTGCCACGCATACTTTTACACCACTTACCCTATAAAAGTGAAAAAAAAAGAAGAAATAAAATAAAAAAGTACTAAAAACATAAAAGAAATAACAATAATTAATAATATTTATATTACAAATTAAATTGCAGAAAAGTAAGTAAACCAAGTAAAATAACCAAGATAAAGAGAAATTAAGTTAAGTAAAAATAAAATAATGGTGAGGTGTTTGTGATCATGGCAAATATATGTTGGGGAACGGCCAATGAATAAATACACAAATAAGATAAAAACATATTATATTATGTGCCGTGTTTGGCCCTAACTTTCAGGCCATCATCAAGGGTAAAAAACAAAACAAATGACAATAAATGTAACAACAATGACAGCACCAGGAATAATAAAAAAAAGTTAACAAACAATAAGATAAGACAGTAAGATGTTACCCTTGACCAATGCGTTTACCAGTTAGCTTAACCAGTCTTTTAAACCAATATTTTTACCTTTTCATCCAGTGTTATATTTAAATCTTAGTATCCGTCGATCCAATACGTTTAAAGATCATCTATTCTGTATTCAGTTGGCGCTTGACTATATGTCAACCAGTTATGCCTTTTCTTGTATATAAGAATTTTTTTTCCTTCCTCTCCATCCGGTTTCTATTACTTATGTAATCATAATTATATTGATATTCTTTTCATACTCCTAAATCTTTATTCTAGTAGTTATTATAATAAGTTGTTTTCATGTATTTTATTATATCTTTCATATCATTCATTATCTTTCTTACTATATTTTCACAATATTTTAAATATCTTTATTTTCATTATCTATTAACATATTTTTCTTTATTTCTTATAATTAGCATATTTTTCTTTATACTTTCTTTTTTTCTTACTGTATTATATTACTGTTTGTCAACTTTTTTTTTTACTATTACTGGTGCTGCCACTGTTGTTACATCTATTGTTATCTTATTTTTTCGTAGCCTTGATGATAGCCTAAAACTTAGGCCGAAATGTCGGCACTCAATATAATAATTTTTTTCTTATTTGTGTGTTTATTCATTGATCGCACCCCGAACCAAGCTTCTCCTAAATAAAAATAAAATAAATCATCTTGAACACATCCATGCTTACATAAAATATGTACACTCTACCTAGGGATCTCCTTGTGCAAGTGTATGTCCATGTGGCTGGCAGCGCTTATCTCCAGGATATTATCAGTAGAAAAGGCTTGTGTTTTGGACTTGAATATAGACCTGCCGATGAAGCATGAGCCTCTTTTCCTTCAACGAACTTCAGGTTCTTTAAAGCTGCTCTTTCCAGTGATGGAAGGGAAACGTGGTGTCGTGAAACTCGAGACAGCAGAGGTAATTGTAGATATTCTAAAATTAATTTTAAAAAATTAAAAAATTAAAATTTTTAATCCTTAATCCGGGGGTTGCCGAGCGGACCGAGGCGCTTGCTATAGGTATTTAAATTTAGACTCAGTTGATTGTGGTAAAAAAGTGGATGGGTGACCGCCCGAAACGATTGGCCACTAAACACGAAAAGCTACGTCACTTTACTTTCCAGACTACGGGAGACACAACAGCCCACTGAAGGCAACGAACTTGGGGATTAAATATTATGTTTACGTAAATATTAATCAAACAGCGACGCCTTCTCTTAATATATTTATTTATGAATATATCGTCCGTTTGGAGGTAAAAGTCTGAATTTTTGTGAAAATAAAAGTTTATTGCTATTTCATATAATTGAACTAAATTTACGCTTAGTATTAACAAAATTGTGGAATTCTCAATAATTAACTTATAGGTAATTTCAGAATACCTACTTCTAATCTGCAATACACTGAACCGCGATATTTAGGGCGTTTTCATCAACTCTTCATCCATAATTGATAGGCCATGGTGGCCGAGAGTGTTAAAGACTTCGGTTGAAGGCTTCCTGCATCTCAGTAACATCGAGAGTGCTACGTCAGTTCGAATCCGGCCTGGACGGGTTGAAATTTATTTATATTCCGGCCCAACGTAATGAATCTTGACCTTTCCACTCTGGTTAGAATAGGTTGTTAACCTGTGGGATAGCCCGTCCTGTTTGCCTCAATAGGATAGGAAAGAACGTTAAGCCCAATAAAATTTTTAAAAAATACATAATTGATAATTAACGAAGAAAGTGTAACTGAAAAATTTCTAAGACTAATACTGAAGACTAATAGCTGGTTGTTGGTACAAACCTAGCATTGAAAGAATGTAGTATGCTCTAATATTTCAAAATTTGGAGTACAGAAGATAACACTAGCCGGCCATTTTGTCGAAATTTGCAGGAAGAGCTGAAATAGTGATAACAGACCGCGTTTATATTGTATAGTTTCTTCAAAGAGATCGTATGACAAACTGAACTAGAATTGATCAAGGGTCTTGGTGCAAAGCAGTATTGTTCAGTTATCAAGGTAGTATGGCAAAACAGTACTATTCAATTATCTGCCACAACCGGGAGTCGAAACTGGGATGGAATGTTACGAATTTAGTGAGCTAGGCTATCTCTTCAAAATTGAGTTACTCCAGTAGTTATCGCAAGGATTTGATAGAAACTGAATATTTCATAGAACTATTATTCAATTTGTAGGAGAAGCTTGGTTGGGTGTGCGGTCAATGAAGAACACACAAAGAAGAAAACCTATTTCATTGTGTACCGACATTTCGGTCAATGTTGTAGGTCATCATCAGGGCTGAGAGGTGTAGACTCAAGAGCCAACTCAAGTTACTTATTTTTTTGTACGCCTCATAACAGAAAAACTTATTTTATGTTCTTCATTGATCGCACCCCCAACCAACATTCTCTTACATTTATTTTTTCGGTTAACCATGCTTTCACCATTATTATTTTCTTTTTTTAATTTTTTATTAGTATCGCTTTACAGAAAATTATCATCTCCTGCCCCGGTAAGAATAACCACATCGTAAACATCAACACCAAAATGTCTGAAGCCTCCTGCAAGGAGAGAACCAAACTGATCGTAGAAGGCGCGGTCTACTGTGCTAAGAACCTCAACTGCCGATCCAGAGTGGCCGCTATGGACAAACCGACCAGAGAAAGGTGTGCTGGGGGAAAGGGTATCATCGTAGAGCTGGGTTTCGATGTGAGTAGACCAACTGTTTACATAACAGGCTGTTGCAGAAAGTAAGTCTCCTTCAGAGCGCACTAATAATAATTAGCGATCATCAAATAGTTAATTTATTTAAAAAAAAGATGATTGCTTATTTTAAAGGTGTTGACGCAGAATCGGTGCCTTGCATAGGTTTGGCCACGGCAGACGAGCACGGACACCCGGATTTTTTGTGTTCCCGGCACCACTTCACTCAAACATATCGGATTTCACGGATATCATTGGATTTGCTCTTGATCAGCCATTTTCAACCGTACATGATTTTTATGTTTTAATTCAGCTTTTTGGCGAGTTAAGGATGAGATTGTATTTTTTTTTTTTAACTTGAATCCTATTAAAACTCATTATAATCTTTATGATATATCTTATGCTCTCTATTATATATTTTCATACCCGCTATCTGTAAATATTACCGAGAGATTTCGACTAAAACTTATATCATAACTTCATCAAGCCATGAGTTATACTCCATGGAAATTATTTAAGATGCCGAAACAAACCAAAATGGCGCTGCGCATCTCTTCTTCAAATGTCATGCGTCACAATGCCCACTTAAAATGACCAGTTTTTTTATCCTTTGAGTATAGAGTGTTATAATTAAATTTCGGATGACGAAACATTTGTAGTAGTAGTAATTCTAGACCAGATTTCATAATTTTGTCAATGTTGGGTATTCTGGAATGTCTCTCCTTATGATAAGAAATCCAATGACATGTTCGTTAAGTATACTTTGCCTAAGGAAAAGAATTCTTGTCTTCATTAACAGATGTTGATCAATTTTTGCCATGGTCCGGTATGAATATCTATTTCTGTTGTCCTTCTTTGACCGGAACCGTGCACTCAGCATGGTTTTATTTCTATTTCAATCATAATTGATGTACTAGGTTGTTGGTTACCGCCAGTAATTGTATTTGTTGCTGGTACAACTCGTTTGGTTTTGAGCCAAAGAACTCTTTACATCAAATTTTTACGTCCTCGTAATTTCCGAGGAAAGATCCGATCTCTTAAAAAATGAGCCATTGATCTAAACAAATTATAATCTGATGGTGCAATATCTGCTCTATACGCTGGTTGAGGCAAAACGTTTACTCCTTGCAGTTGCGATAATTTTTCCTTGGTCAAACGAGAACGATGTGCAGAGGCATTGTCGTGTTGCAAAATGGCATGGTTCCTCTTGATCAAAGCGAGGTACTTTGCACTCAAAACTGCATAAACTCTATCTCATTCACAGTAAAGATTTGAGTTATTGCAATGCTGATAAATCACGAGTAGTTGCATGTGCGTCCTGTTCACACATTCAAGAAGAACGTCATCATCAACGACCGATGAGCGACCTGATCTGGGTTGTGCGGAAGTATTTCGATGGATAATCGACTCTCCTTCTGTGGCACAAATTTCTTCGGTGGCTGACTTTACGCTTAAACCTTTTTTCCAGTAATATCTCAAAAACCGCGAATCACAATTTTTTCTTCTGACATTGCAGGTGCGTTTTAAACATGTAAATGACCCCATAAAGCCAACCCAAGTCTCAAGGAATTAAAGGATTAGTCAATAGACTTTCATTGACATAAATAGTAAGAACAAAAACATACTTATAGGATAATTATGATTTCTAATTAAGGATTGTATTCATGGACAAGGACTTTTGTAACAACCTTATATAGAGTGTATCATTTATCGAATTGAATGTTCTGACATCACATCGCTTCTAATATTCCAGGTAGAAAATTGGTTTCCGTTGATCAAGTCATGCCACGACGTTGCGAAAAGCCACACCTACTATTCCAAACACATAGTGCTCGGTGCCATCATCGGTGGCAAAGTCAAGAGGAAAACCGGACGACCTCAGTTTTCCAGAGGTGATGGTATGTTCTTCAAGGGGTTCAAACCAAGTATCTCTTATTCCAAGGTGAGTAGTGAATAACCCATTAATGCGTTGATTGGTGTCTTAATTACAGGGAAAACTTTGGTGAGCAAATGAGATCAAAACCCCCCGCAAAAGAAAAATCATTGGCTGCTTTTGTTAGGACCCATGTCTCGCAGCAATATGTTACAATGGGGCGTATGATTGTCTTGTAGGTTATGATTTTAATCTTCCGGGAGAGGTTCCTAAACTTCAAGACCTTCCCCAGAGCATATAAAACACATTTTGATCATTGTAATCCTTGCCTTGACTTCCATCATCATGTCATTGTTTCTTGACAGCATCTCTTCAAGGTATCTGAAGGACTCACATCCGGGGAATTCACGGTCTCCGATCTTTATTGGTCCAGGCCTAAACATCCCGCTTCTCGTCGACTGCATGTATTTTGTTTTTGCTTCGTTTATCACGAGGCCAAATCTTTTTTCTGCATCCTCAAGCTCCTGCATAGCTCCGGCTAAAGCTGGTATTGTCCTGGGCGATATATGAACATCGTCGGCATATGCTAGATGTTGGGTTAGTCTGTTATAGATCGTGCCATTTGGTCTCGTCTTTATACATCTGATTGCTATTTTCAAAATCAAGTTAAATAGCACCGGTGAGAGAGGATCTCCTTACCTAAGTCCCTTTGGTTTGCCTTAAATTCTTCTCAAAGCTTTTCCTGGATCTTAACTCCACTCCTGGTATCATTCAGCGTCATTCTTATAAGCCTTATTAATTTCATTGATTGTCCCAGACTCATTGATTGTCTTCAATCCTTTGTATATTTCATTTACCTCCACACTATCATATGCTTGATGAAAATCAATAAATAAGGGATGGAGATCTATGATCTGTAATCCATAGAACTTCTACAGCATTTGCCGCACTGAGAACATGTGGTCCACTGTAGACCTTCCTGACCTAAAACCATATTGGTACTCTCCCAGGATTCTTTCCGCCCAGTCACTCACTCTTCTACACACGGCTATTGACAGAATTTTATTCCCAATAGTAAAGAGAGATATTGGGCGATAGTTGCTGCAGTCTTACCTGCTACCTTTCTTAATATATTGGACAGATGACTGATTCACTCACGAGAAGATCTCCGTCCCCTCTTCCATCCAGCAGTCCCATGTAACCTGGCATACTTCTTCCTATAGGTCCTCTCCGTCATACTTTATTATTTCTGAATTGATATTATCTAGTCCTGGAGATTTGTTATTCTTGAGATCAATTATTATTTTCTTGATTTCTTCCCTATCGGGAGGCATCTACTTCGTCTTCAGAACGCTCAATCCTATTTTGATCTCCCACATCGTTTCTCTCTGTAACCTGCTGCCCTCACAAGGCATCCGTTTTTGTCTTTTATGAATTCGGTCCTCTGGCTGTACCCAGTTTTGATTTCTTGTAGACCTTTGTAGAACTTTCTGCTTTCCTTTCCTTTATGATTTTCCTCCAGTTCTTCTATTTTCTTATTCTCAATTTCTCTCTTTTTTGACTTGGCCATCTTTCGGAACCCTTTGTATTCATCAACAGCATTTCTTGTACTTCTCTGGAGAATATTTAATCTAGCTTGTTCTTTTATTTATGGTTTCTTCCATATTCACTATCAAACCATTCATTTCTCGATGCTTTCTTTCTTCTTCAGTCCCACCACTTTTTGTACAGTCTCTCTTATTGTTTTTTTTTTTTAAGGAATTCCATTTTTCGTCTACTGAACAGTTTCCAGGTGCTTTGTTCGTAGAAATTTTTTTTTGAAATTCCTTTTTTAACTCTTCGCTTGTTCGCCCTTTCATTACCAACCTTACTACATCAACAGAAGCTATATGTCATTCGCTTGTCTTTTTTAATCCACATTGTATTCTCTGCTTTATTTTGCTGAGAACCAAGTAATGATCACTGAGCACCTCGGTAGCTTCTGCAGTCCAAAACAGCGGATGAATGCCTCGAGTAGATGAGTACGTGATCTATATGGTTCTTTGTAAGTCCATCCGGAGAGACCCACGTCTCTTTATGTATTTCTTTATTTGCAAACATTGTGCTCATTATTTTCATCCTGTTGGTCGTTGCAAAATTGCCTAATCTTTCACCGCTACTCTTTGTGATGCTGTGTAAACTATGTTATCTTATCGTGGGCCTCTGATTTCTATTTTCACATCATATTCAGGAACTGAGTCATACACCCTGTCTAGTTCGCTGTAGAAATCCTCAGATTCATCCTTCTTTTCTGTAGGAGCATGTACGCTAATAAAGGATATGTTAGAAAATCTCCCTTTAAGTCTGATGCTATAAACTCTTCATCTAATCAGTGAATAGCTTATCAAAGCCTGCTTCAGAGATTTTTTTTATTATAAACCCAGTTCCGTATTGGTTGGCGTTGTTCCCACTATTTATAATAACTCCAGCAAGGAGTGCGTCAGTAGTAGGGGCTTTGTTATATTTGAGATTGCTGATGGCATCTGTAATATCATCGTCATCACGAGGCTCGAGATTTAAATATTGTTCATTCAGCTACCTTCTATTGATTTCTTCTTTCCCTTGTTAGGTTCTTACTTCTTCACTAGTTCTCTAAAGCTGAGATGGTTATTGAACTAATTCCTTCATTCTGCAACAATTTCAGACTTGTCATTCACCATGTTACCCTCTTTATCCTTACTGAATTTTAATTTTTTTTTTTCTTAGGGGTTTCTTTCTCTGTTTTTCAATGGAAGAAGACTCTACTTTCTTTGTTACTACACAGCATTGCCATCTTTTCCAGCTCCTTCCTCTCCTTCTGTCGTTTCTTCTAGTCGTTTTTCATCCTTCCTTCTCTGTCTGAATTCACAAACGGACCTCCTTGTAGTTGTCCTAATCATGGTTTCATATGTTGGTTCTTTCATTTCGTGGCTGTTCTGAATTCTTCATCGAACCATTGCGACCTAAGTTACTTCTCATGTTTTCTTAGCATTTCTTCTGCTGCTTCCATTTTTGCTTGACAGTCTGATTAATCTCATTAACCTAAACAACATCGTAGCTTCCTAGACGTACTTTAGAATCAAGTAATTCAGCTTAGTTATACTGAGACTCTATATCCTTCAACTTTTTCAGCTTGAAACATTCGTTCTTCTCCGCAGCTTTGGGGTCCCTATTGAGCAGACCTTGGAAGTCATGTGTGTTATGTGTGTTGAAAGTGGTCCGAATGTGCATTAGCTCCTCTGAATGTTCTCACATTTTGTAGATTGCTTCTATGATGTCTTCCTTTCAGAATATGGTCAATCTGGTTTACCTTTGACTGGTCGGGTGACGATCAAGTGGCCTCGTGGATATTCTAGTGTTGTTAAAGGGTACTGCTCACAACTAGGTGTCTGGACGCCGCGAAATTAATAGCCCTTTCCGTGGGGTGTGGTCTAGGGCTATACAATCATTCAGATGTTCAGCATCCAATGCACCGCAACCACATAGTGGACACTTGGGAGACGACAGAACATGGGGTGCGGAGGTTTTAAAACGGAAGGCGGCTACGCTGACTACTCGTGTGAGGCATGAAACCTTCAGAGACCAAAGTCTCCCATTTTCTACCAGGAGTCGCTTCGAAGAGATACTGTTCGTTCCATCTGCTGATTCCTGCGCTAATTAATGCCTTGAATGTTTTGCAGAGACGTGGGGCAACTAAGTTGAGGTAGAGTAGTTCCTAACTGGGTTAGTTTATCGGCTTCTTCATTTCTATGTATATTGAAATGGCTGGGTATCCATTAGAACATTAGTGTCCATCCACGATTTTTCAATATTCGTCTGCACTGAGCCGTCCTCTGGCAGTTTGGGTGTTACGCGACAGGTTGTGTATTGCGGTTTGCGAGTCAACCAAAAACACTGCTTTTAAAGGAGAACCAATCCTTTTCAGTTCGGCTGCAGTGGCATGCACTGCTTCAACTCCTCTATCTTAATTGCTAAGGGAGTGCCTACAGCTAACTGTCCTTGAAACAGACGGGAGTAGTCCAGCTCCAGTTTTGCCGCCGTCTGGAATTGAAGATCCGTCGGTGTGAAAGTGGATCCACTCGTTTTCAGGGTATTCTTTAATGAAATATATGGTATGTAGTATAAATGCGATTTAGATATAACAGAGAACACGTTTAAATACATTGGGAATTTTGAATATCAGCGGTCCACGATAACTGAATGAGATGAAATCCAAAAAGAAATAAAGGCATTGTCAAAGGAGGGTAATATTTGTTATTTCTCAGGCAGAAATTTAGCAGTTCGCCCATGGTATCAGTTGTGTCTAGAAACCTAAAAGTTAGATTTTACAAAACTATAATCCTTCCTGCTTTCTCAGATGCGAATCATGGCCGCTTATGTTATAGAAGGAACAATGATTTCAGATCTTCGAGCATTAAGTGGTATGTAGAAGGATGAGCTGAGGTTTCAATCGAAAAATCCAAGCAGTTATAGTGTCCAGAAAAGCGTGACATGCACCCGAAAAATATAATTGAGCTTAGCAAAAGGGCGACGTAGAGAGGGAGGGGGGGGGGTGAAAATATTTGGGATGGATAACGAACGAATCACTGACAGGGTAATCACCTCTAAACCGATGGACAAATGTCCTAGGGGTTGACCAAAACGTAGATGAGAGGATTATATTAAGCCTGATCTTACGATTTGGATGTTGATGAAATTGAGTGGAGGGAGGTATACAGGCAAGAAACGGTCGTGATATGGACATCAGAATTTTAGGTTGACTGTCTTTAATTATTATTATTATTATTGAACAAGAGAGAAAATGTATAGAGAAGCGATATTCCGAAAACATTAGTATAAAACGATGGTAAAGAAATTTTCTAGCTGATCTTTATTTATAAATTACGCTATTAATCTTTTCCTTCAGAAAAATCAGATGTCTGTCTTTAGCAACAAACTTGGACGGAAATATGCCAACAAGTACTTGGGCTCAAAAAAGAACTTCTTAGCGAGAGGACATCTCGCACCCGATGCAGATTTCATCTTCAGCGCTCACCAGTTCTCGACATTCTTCTACGTCAACGTTGCCCCCCAGTGGCAATCCATCAACGCTGGGAACTGGCGCAGGGTGGAAGAAAACATAAGAAAAACAGCTAAAAATGTAAGTGTTAGATGATAATCAATATGGTGTCTTCAAATTTTGTGCTTTTTCCTCCTTCCGTTTTATAAAATACTTTGAAAACAAAAATGTCTTCTAAACCCTAACTTGTCATTTCTGGGTACAGCACAATCTTTTGACCGGCAATGGCTAGGGCTGGAACATCGATATCCACCGATAATCGGAAAAAAAATATTGATATATCGAAAGGAAATAGATGAAAAATCAAAAGAAAGTGCATCAAATGAGTATAATTTTAAAATGTTCAGAGGAGAAAATACGTTTGCACCAACACCCGATTTTGCTAAGAAATAGCCCCCCTTGTAGATGATTTATTTCGCCGTTTTAGAATTAATCATCGGCACTTCAATCTCTTCTTCATCTCCTTTTCAAACGAAGTCAAAATTTCCTCGTCAATTCGGATCCTATCAACCGCTAAACCTAAGATAGGAGTTTCCCATCCTCAATGCTGTAAAAGAATTGTATCACTATTTCCTTAGGCTAAATGTTTTAAATGAATGTCTCTCGAGCTGCTTGGTCTGCGAGCTCGTCTACGATGCCAATGTCACTGAGAATTCTTATTAAATATACACACTTATCCTATTCTTGGAGTATTGACAGAGAAGATTGAATTCTTATGACTACTGTGTTCCAGGTATATACCTTTCTTGAAACCCTTTAGAGAGCTTAATGAATCCGACATTATGACGATAGTCTTCTGAGCTGTTGATAAACAGAAGTGTAGGGCTGATGCTGATGATTATGAAAAAGAACATAATTTAGGTAGTTTAAATTTATGTGTTTAGTCGCGAGTTACAAAAGACGAAGCCGTTGAGTTTTCTTACTTGGATTCCTCCGTATAAATTAACAAATGTTCCATATGAGTATTGACAACCGTTCTTTATATTCGTAAAGAGTGGTAATATTTTTAGAAAAATGGGAAAGATTTAGGATTATTTTAGGTGGACATAGGGTCCAAGATGGATTCTGAATCTTGGATTTAAATAGCGGAATCGCTGCTGAAAATAAGTGCTGAAATATAATGCTTTTGATCAAATATAATGCCTAAAAATTTGTGATGATTAGAGTAGGGAATCAATGAATTTTCTAGACTTAGTTCGGGAGGGAATGGAGTGTTTCTCTAATTATATAATCCTATCTCTAATTATAATAATTCTGGAAGACATAGCACCAACAATGACTCTGAAGTAATGGAATCTCAAACCATCAATGATGATACGGTGTTAAACTATAACCTTACATGCACAATGTGGAAACTCGAAAATGTTTTAAATGCCGCCAAACGATCCTCGCCAGCATAATATCCACTAGAGCATGATAAAAAAATGTCCATGTAATACTTTATATTAGCTCCTCGATTACTACAATCACATATGATCCGTTGCGGAATTCCCAAATACCTGACGAGATTCCGTAATTATTCCAATATTGAAAAAGGAGAAGACAAACGGTTACCTAACAGTAATCGCCTGTTTTTCTCACAAGCTAAGAATTTTTCTCAAAAGCTGTCTTTTTGCAAAATCTTAGAGCGGATTAAAGAGATTAGTGTGGATGATGGAAAAGAATGACTTAATTCAACCTTTTCAATATGGATTTTGCAAAGTACGATCTACAATTGATCATTTGGTTGAACTAGAGGCTGAAGTCCAATATGTCAATAGACAACAAACAATCGCGGTATTCTTTGATATGATGAAGGTATTCGATACCATAAACTGTATAGCCTTGGTTGGAATTAGTGGACAAATGTATAATTTATTACAAATCGCCATTTCAGAGTACGAGTCGCCTGTGAACTATCCCGAGATCATGTCCAGATCAATGGTGTCCCTCAAGGTTGCGTACTTAGCCCAACTCTATTCTCCCTCGCAATAAATGAACTGGGACTCAATCTACCAAGAGGTGTCAAACCATTACAGTTTGCAGATGATCTGGCGATTTTTTTCGGTTCGAAAACATTAATACCATAAGAGGCAAGAAGCCATCAACAGAATTAATAACTGGTCCATATCATAGGTCTGAAAATTTCCTTTAAAAAAATCATATGCCTCCATTTTAGCCGTAAGAGAAACACTCCATTCCCTCCCGAACTACGTCTAGGAAATTCATTAATTCCTTAATCTAATCAACACAAATTTTTAGGCATTATGTTTGATCAAAAATTGAATTGAGAACCACACATCTCATCATTAGGGACTGCCACTCCAAAAAATTAAATATATTGAATTTTCATAGAGGTACATCAGACAGAGTCACCATCAACCTATATCGGGCTTTGGTTTGTGCCAAATTAGATTACGGATCTTATATCTATGGTTCTGCCCGTCGCCGAACCCTAGCCAAGCTTGATTCAGTCCATCATTCCAGAATCCGGATTGCAATCGGTGCATTCAGAACCAGTCCCATCCTTAGTATATGTTCGGAAACCGGTTTACCTCACCTACACAAATTGGCTGTAAATTACATCTCCAAATTATTTCTTTAGACAGACCATCCCACATACAAATACATTTTCTAGTCCAAATTCTCGGTAGCTTTTTGGCAAAAATCAAATTCAACCCTTACTCTGGCAGAAAGAATTTTCAAGGCTATTTCAGCACTCAAAGCGATTCCGCTATTTAAATCCAAGATTCAGAATCCATCTTGGACCCTATGTCCATCTAAAATAATCCTAAATCTTTCCCATTTTTTTAAAAATATTACCACTTTTTACGAATATAAAGAACGGTTGTCTACCCTCCACCGTAACATTCTGGAACATTTGCTAATTTATATGGAGGAATCCAAGTCAGAAAACTCAACGGCTTCGTCTTTTGTAACTCGCGACTAAACACATAAATTTAAACTACCTAAATTATGTTCTTTTTCATAATCATCAGCATCAGCCCTACACTTCTGTTTATTAACAGCTCAGAAGACTATCGTCATAATGTCGGATTCATTAAGCTCTCTAAAGGGTTTCAAGAAAGGTATATACCTGGAACGCAGTAGTCATAAGAATTCAATCTTCTCTGTGAATACTCCAAGAATAGGGTAAGTGCTTATATTTAATAAGAATTCTCAGTGACATTGGCATCGTAGACAACGAGCTCTCAGATCAGCAGCTCGAGAGGCATTCACGTGCTCTGACCGATGCACCACCGTTCTCACTCCTTTGAAACTCAGTAGACCTCTGATAATGAAAATATCACATAGATGGCAAGCCATGTGGGACGCAAGCACCCCTAGTAAATTAAAAGTTATCAAAAAAGTGGTAAAACCATGGTCTACGTCCTTCCAAAGCTGCCGCAGAGAGAAAGTCGCTCTGACCCGCTTAAGAATAGGCCACAGTGGGCTCACGCAATCACGCCTTATCAGAAAACTGGCACCCCCATCATGCCAATATTGTAACTCCGTTCTTACGGTTAGGCATATTTTTGAGGAATGGACTCACTTTTTCTTCCCAGCAAGAAATAGAATAGGACTGACCCCAAATTTATCTAGCGCACTTAATGAAAATGAAGCTTCGGTAACATTGGTATTTAAGTTTTTGAAAGTACATCGTCTCTTGTCTAAATTATAGAATTATAGATCTTCCGCCATTTTTTTTATTTAATTTTTGAGGGCCCTACTGGCTTTGGCGTTGGTGGCGTAGATGCCGATATCGTCTGCAAAGGCTGCTACTACTGTCGCTGGATGCTTCACTGAGACCACTGGTGCCGTGAATACGACGAACAGTATTGGTTCAGACCCTTGAGGTACTCTGTAGACACCGTGATAGGCTTTTGCCGACCGATACAACGAACAATTTTCCGCTAGATACCATCCAATCAATCGGCATAGGGAGGCAGGAAATCTGAACTTCTCCAGACGGCGGAGTAGGAGTTTGTGTAGTCAAAGGCCTGTGTACAGTCCAGAGATATATAGGCCTTACTCTATTCATAAAATATGTTCTTCTTCGGTGTGGGCCTGCAGCTTCACAAGAGGGTGCTCATAGGTGACCCCTCGTTGATAGCCAGTCTGCTTCGGTTGGATGACGTGCTCCTCACTGCAATGCTTTATCAGGTGGTGGCGAAGAAGCCGCTCAAAAAATCTTGCTCATGTGCGAGATCAGCCGACAGTGCTCCGATAGGTTTCCCGTCTTCCCCAGCATGAGTAGCGGCACTACGATTGCTTGTTTCCAGACATTAGGAAAGTACGAGATCCGAATGCATGAGTTAAAGATATTCAGAAGGAAGGTTTTACCTCTCCTGACGTGCATCTTCAACAACACATACGGGATACCATCCTGTCCCGACACCTTGTTTCTCTTAGTACAGTGTAATTCCGACTCAAGCTGGCCAAATGTGGAAAAAATGGCCTTCTCGTTAGGGCACGGTACTGGTCCTTCTAGAAGTCTAGGATCATCTGCCTGCCGAGCTTCTCTCACCACATAACTCTTCGCCAGGAGGTTAGCCTAGGTGTTAGCAGGCCACCTCCTCATGTAAGGTGTACAGTCCTCCTCTTAGTTACGTGGGTCCTGACAAGTCTTCAGAACTGGCGATAATCGTCATAAGTCCTTCATATCTTTTCATGCCACAGTGAGGTCTTCCAGACATGCATGAGACTGGCTACCTGCCGGATCATCTCATTTATGCCCGGTTTCAAGCTATAGTCACGCGTGCGCTGAAAGATGTTCTTCAGGTGGGTACTATGACCAATCAGAGCGAGGATGTGCTGTGGAGGTTTCGTGACAGCGTTGAACTGCGGACTGAATCTGGAAATGTTCCTATTTTCTGAGTCCTGGATAGCAGTGGTGTTGACTTCCACCGCAGTATTCACCTCGACTTCACTCCGAAGAGACTGAATCATGGGTAGTGTTTTTCAACACAAATCTTGTAGCCCTTCCAGTCGGCCTTGTGTAAGAGGTACTTGCTCGCCTGTGGTGTGGCGGGCGTACCCTCAAAGGTGTAGAGGACAGGCTTGTTATCTGACGGTCCGGCAGGGAACTCTAGGCAGTCCGTGACGGTGTGCAAATCTCTGGTCAGGAACAGGTCAATTGTTGAAGTCCCAGGTCGGACTGCATCCCGGAAGATGTGCACCTCCGGGTGGAAGACGGCCATTCTGGTCTTAGTGATATAAGGACTTAGTGGATTATTACTACTCCACAGTCAGACGGAGTGTCGAGCATTGAAGTCCCCAAGGAAGACATACCTACTCTTTGTCTGGGTGTGTTGTAGCAACAGCTCCATAGATGTTAGTACAGCCCTTGGTCTCCTATAGACACAGCTGAACGTGAATCGATTCTTCAGTCTCACTTCAACTGTGACTAAAGAGTACCAGGGCTTCCCCAGGTACTCATTTAGTCACTGATATCTACTACTGGTGATATCATGGTATTTACTACCACCAGGTTCGAGATGGGTCTGGATAGGATATCTCGCCTGACCAGGATGGCACCGCCTTCAAGTGACCCTAGTGAGCACTCCTCCCGCCCGATATGCAGTGTACTACTGGAAGTGAAGATGAGCCGAGGTGTTGATTGCGGAACCCAGGGGTTTAAGAGTAGGATGTGTCCAGCTGGACTAGCCGGTATTCAGCCGCAATAGGGGCCGCCTCCACCTTCTCCCTCCATCGGGTCTTCAGGAACTTCAGCCGATTGGGGCATTCTTCAGAGAAGGTCTTCACCGCTGCAGTGCTGGCACATCGGGAGCTGACTCCTCCTCTTTGGGCACACCAACACAACAGTTCTAGGTGGTAATTCGAGTACCATGGGGAGTGGTATGTACTGCCACAATACTGGGTAGCGTGTCTAAATTCTTGGCACTGCCGGCACTGAACAGGTCCTCGTTTTTCGTTTAAGGGAACTGCCCGTAACTTCACTTGTCCCACAGAGACAATGCTCTCACGTCTTCTAACCAAACCTTGTGTTCGGTTATGATTTGGATTCCCTCAGTTAGTCGAAGGCGACTGTTGGTGTTTCGTCTCATCATTTGCCTCGCCATCTTGAAGCCGACGAGGAGCTCCTTGAGCTTTACAAATATCGGGTCGATTTCCAACGTCGATACAACAACATCATAGCCTTAAAGGACGAATTCTTTCGACGTGGAGCGTAGGAATGGAATTCAACTGCTTCGTCATCTCTCAGCAGTTTTGATACCCCATCATGATCCCTATTGCTCGAGAGAACGAACCTCAGCTCCTTTTCTGAATTCATGGTGGACTTCATGATCCCCACTTTATACAGGTAAGTCCTCAGTTCCCTCTGTAAGATGGGAGGGCTGATGATGACGGGTAGTGGGTGTCGTACCTTAGCAGAGTTAGGCGCAGGCCCTGGTCTGGTCTCACTCGGCGTTAGAACCTCGTATCTATTAAAGACTCGTATGGGCGCAGGTTGCTTATATGCAGTGAAACTGGATTTAAAAGTCCTCTTCTTGGATTCCGCGATAAAATCTGCTTCCGGAGCCCCACTCGGCCTCGTAAGTAAGCTTAATAAATGAGAGAAAAGTAAAATTATCCACATGTTAAACTAAGACACTTTTGCTTTAATACCATAAAATTTAAAAATGACGTTATTCATGAAAATAATATTTTACCGCACTTCAACAGCGCAATACTGACCTGGAAGTAGTCTCTGGAACCGAAGGAGTCCTCAAGCTGTTCGGATATAAAGGCGAGAAGGAGATCATGCTGCAGGTATCGAGACTTCCGGTACCCAAACACTTCTGGAAGGTCCTGAGGAACCCCAAAGACAATTCCTGCATTGCCTTTGTTTCCACCAATGATCCCTTCCTAAAAGAAAAACCCAAGACCATCTGCCAGGACATATGCGCTAACCATGGATGGCCCTTGCTCCAAAACGACCTGTCCAAAGGCTATGTCTACTGTTGCCTATACCAGGACCTCAAGGCGGCCATACCTGAAATACTCGACCTCACCTGCAAGGATGTCTTCAAGGGATTTTTTTAGTTTTTTTGCACTTGCAACTTTAAAAATATTTTTCTTGAAATCCATTCCAGGTATCATCATAATTTTTCTGCAAGTTTGTGAATTATTAATATTTAATTAATGTTGATTAATATTTCGTTTAATATATTTTAAAAGATATTCTTCTGTTGTGCACAGTAATTAAATATGTTAAAAAGCCACTTAATTTTTTTTTTCTAATAGCCCATATATTTATGAGTATTTTAAACAAAATTGAGCTTTCTATCAGGTCTGAGACAGTAGATACTGTGTTTTTTTGTTTGTTTTTTTTAACAAAACACCCGTTCTCTATATTTCTAAAAAATTATATATAAATATTTTTTAATTTTCTAAGAAATTGAAATATGTTCATCAGAGAATTTTTTGCTAATTTTAGATATATAACACACAAACCTCCTTTAAAATTTAATGATGATATTTTGGATGGTTTTCAACAAAAATATTTTAAAGTTGTGAGTACACGTTAAAGGCACGATTTCCTTTTGTTGTGCACAATAATTAGGCATGTTAAAAAGCCATCTATACTTTTTATTTTGCTAATAGCCCATCTATTTAGGAGAAAACTAAAAAAAAATTAAGCATTCCATCAGGTCTGAGACTGTAAATATTGTGGTTTTTGTAAAACAAAGCACGCTTTTTCTTTATTTCTACACACATCTATTTAAAGATAAAAATAATGGGCTGTAATTGTATTTCAGCAACGTTTATTCAATTATTTCATTACGTTTCGGATGTACATGCCATCATCAGGTACATCTACAAGGACATAAAATGTTAGTATTGCAAGATGTTAATATATACGTAGTGAAATAATTAAATAAAAGTCGGTGAAGTAAAATTACAGCCCATTATTTTTATTTTTAATTGAGTTGGACCTCTCATCTAAATCACAAGGAAAATGAATATATTTAAAGATTTTTTTAGTTTTCTAGAGATATAAATGGATTCATAAGAATATTTTTCGCTAATTTTAGGTATAACACACAAACCTCCTACAAAATTTGAGTAATAGGGTCAAGGTCCATCAAAATCTGAGAAGGTGGGTTTCATGAGCGGGTGATATGGCATGGAATGACCCTGAAAACTTATTTCTCCGTGTACCCTCCAATAATGCTCGACATATCTGAATGGGGAGGAGGTTCGTTAGTTTGAGAAGGTTGTAGCTATTGTGCTACGTGATCCACTAAAGGGAGGGAATAAAGATCAAGTCTCAATCCGGAAAGGAGGGTGGCTGTAAGTTGGCGCCGAAGAGGATGTTAATTGGCAGCCCAGGCAGGCGGCAGGTTTATGCCCCGCTGTACCAGACCGCCTCCATAACTCCTCGACTGATTGTAGTGTCCTAGTGTCTGCATAAATACCTAACGCTGCTCCACTGTCTCCTATCTACTGTTCCTTCAAATACAGTTAGCAAAGGTTAATTATGCTGTGGGTTTCGCTCCCAAGAATCCAGACTAATGCTTTGTCCTCGGCGGCTAGAATGCGAAACGTTCAGCGGTGTCTAGATCCAAATGATCTCTAGTTCAATTTTGCTGAAACCTCTTGAACCCGCTAATGAGCATTCATGTTAAAGCACCCATATAAGGGTGGAGACATTTTCAAACATTGATATTTATGTATCAGTGAAAATTGATCACCTTACTCTTGCTTAGTAGTTTTAAGTTTTTATTTTGCTGCCTTATATGAATCTATTATCTTACATATATGTATATGTACACTTATTTCCTATATCTTTAACTCGATTTTTTCCTATAATTTATCTTTTATTCGGCTGAGGAAAACTTCGGAAGTAAAGAAATCTTCCAAAACATTAATAAATAATATTTTTTTTTCTGTTATTTTTCAATTATAAAATTATAGAATCTATTTGTTTCCTAAAATATGCGGGGAATATTAAAATTTTAAATTTTATAAAACTAGTTTTATAATTTTCGATTCCATGTAACATTTCATTATGTTATGAAATTGAGGTTGGACTGGAAATTTAAGTAAGAAAGAATATTTAAAGAATTTTTTGTTTAATATGAGACATGTGATATGCATTAAATATACGAAGAATAATTATTTTTCTATCAGCCTAAATAAAATACGGATGGAGATAAAATACGTAGAAGTTCTCATATCACCATTTCTTTCCTTACAAGCCATTCGAAGTGAGATATACTATTTTTTTTGCTATCATTTTTTAAAATTTACCCTCATTAATTACTTATTTTTAATAATGATGATATATATACATATAAATTGTCATTATTAACATTATAATTATTAATGTATTGGTTATAAAACTAGATAAATTTAAAATTTTACTAATTTGACACAAATAGATTCTATAATTTGCTAATTGAACAATAAAAGAAAAAATTATTATTTATTAATGGCTTGTAAGATTTCTTCACTTGCGAAGTTTTGCTATATATATAGTTTACCGTAAATATGAAATAAAGAAAATGATAATTGGGTTTGCAGTCAGAAACGAAACATGCAGTAGTGAAAGGTGCTATTAATCTGTGCTAACGTTTCGGCCTAAATTATAGGCCTCATCAGGGCTAAGCAAAACAAAATACGAGAATAATAGAAGGAAAAGAAGAATAAATATAGATAGATAGATAACATAGGAGAATATGAAAACAAAAAATTACTTTCCATGCTTCAGTTTTTATCCCTTCCTTTTTTTAGTCCATCCAAACTAAAGTATGTACTTAAACTATTTATTGTTTTGTTTTTTTTAATATCTCGAAAACGGTCGGGTACTCGTTCGTAAAATATTCCTTCATAGCCATAATGATAGAGATAATAAATTTTTTATATATAAAACCGAAAAGAATTTTGAGTTTTTCCTTGTATCTTAACGACAACCAAGTAACCTTTCTGGAGCAAGGTAGAACCGTCATAATCCTCTTTATCATTCTGACCTAATTATGAGTTGCAGTTGTGCAGAAATACATATGTGCCTGACCCAGAACTTTCTTCTTATTATATTACACTAAAACTGTTGAATAGTGATTTAGCTCATTTTTGTGGTTCAAAGATACAGTAACACCATGGAATCCCATTTCACAATTGGAACTGATCCAACACACGCACTTACTGGTTCCGGGCTCATGGAACTATGCTTATATTTTCAAAACACCATTGCGTACTTTTACCATCACATACCCAATATATTTCGTTATATACAACAAATAATAAATTTTCTATAATATTCTACACTTTACAACGTCTATGAATCCTAATAATAATGATAATGCTAGTACCTAATATTAATATTATAAACTCAATATTTATTACTTAATTTATAGGGGGTATTTATATTACAAGATATTGATACATATTCTTTAAAATGAAATTACTCAAATTCCACATTTTTTTAGCAAAACGTTTCTAGATAAAAATCATCTTATACGAATCAAGAGTGAAATAAAGTAGGATTCCTAAGTATGCTGTATAACTTAGAATTTTAACTTAAACGCAATCAGATTCAATGCTATAACTAAGCATCTTTCCAGAGAGGTTTAACCTTTTCAGGAATAAATATCGAATTCATAGGACTATTTGTCAAGGTTTTATGGGTTTTTTTTTTCTTAATGTTTTTATATCACTTAAGATAGTTTGGACTACTGCGGATTTGATACAGAAGTAGCCTATCTCTATCTGTAATAACTAAGCAAGAATGTCAATAATTAGGTTTATATCCAATGAATATATTATGAAACGATACAATAAAAAATAAAAAAACTATTCTGTAAAATTTAATTTTGGAGGTTACGATAATTCTGCTCTGAAGCGGCCACATATAAGTATATAAAATAATTCAATCCACATTCATAATAACCCATGTGGTACCCAAATTACTCAAAAACATTTTTATTATTATTTGCCTTCACAATTTCCAAGGAAAAACGCCTCTATTCGGCAATCTTGTAAAATGATCAGATATGAGTACACGAGAAGGTAATGAAGCATATTTTGTGTACATGCATATCCTTATATGAAGCATATACTTATACGATCCAACAAGTATGATGCCTTCTAGGTTCTTCTAAGCTCGTAATTCAAAAATTCTTAGGCAATTTTCTAGGCAAATCTTACTTCATAGTCTTCCATAAATTGCTTTACCTCCATATTTGCTACCTAATTTTTAAGAAAAATCACTGTGCCTATTAATATCTAAATCAGAAATAAATATGTAGCAGAGAAATGGAAAAAAAAATAATAATAATAATGTGCGGAGGGATCAGCGATTTTCTAAAAAAAAAATTAAAATAAAATCATAATTTATAATAAATAAAGATTTTAAATTCCATTGTAGTGCTGATGTAGAATATATAAGCTCTTGAATCTTGACAGCTCATGTTTATATTGTAAATACTCCATACAAATTTGCATATTATATATAATATAGCATATTATAATTATATGTAAACATATTGTATACAATATATAGTCTTTATTGTATAAATATTACCATAAATAAATTAATTAGCATCTATTATTGACAGGTGAAACGAAGATTCAAACTTAGTTGTTACTTGGAAAGGTATTTTCTTGTGATTGATATCTATTCAGATAGAACTTAAAAATTCCAGAAATATTTTGGTGAATCTTATTTGTCTGAAAGTAGTTCATTATTTTTATGAGTTTTTGTAAGGTCATTAATACCATCAATGACTTTGAACTTCCTACCGCAAATTAAATCTTCGAGGGTAACATTAAACAGAATAAGCAAACACTCATATACATTATGGCCTACTGTATTCATGAGTACAACTGTATAGCAGTTTTATATATGTTTAATGCAGCCTCGCGGCGAGTATGCCCTTTAATGTTGAGACCAGTGTAAGCCATCCAAGTGCTGCCGAAGAATAGCCTGTGATAAAATATGCATAGAAAGCGGGTACTGAAAAGGATATATGCTAATGTAGGAAATGGTTAGTCGTATTGTCAATGGCGGCTAGGGGTTGTGATCCTAGCTCACTTCTAGGCTATCATTATCTAGCTGGATACTTTATTATCCATCTAGGATATCTATGCCCTATAAAGGATATCCTTGGTCAGCTCAACATTTTTATAACGCATGCCACAACCAATGTTCCTCCATATTAAGGCGTGCCACAACTGTACTCCCCTTCCCCTCCCCTATACCCTGCCACCTTCACAATAATTATTTCTATAATTATATTTTTATATATAATATTTTATTTTAAATATATTTTCCCCTTTTATAAGTTTAGAGATATAACTACATAATAATTTATGAACCGCCCCATCCCCCCCTCCGTCAATCGCTAGCGCACTTCCATTTCATTTAAAAAAATTATTATCAGGATTGTGATTTTGTTACTTTAGAATTACCGATTCTAAATTATCCTTTCATCCCAGAAAGAGAAATTGTATTAAAAAAATATATATAATTTAAAAAATTTAAAAGCCAGTCTCGTGCCAGACAAACGTGCCCTATGTTACGTACTCCTAGTCTAGTCTAGTATCTTTATACAATTGAACAGAGGTATACGTTAAAAGGCTTGAACTTAATTACATCATCATACCTTTACTAGCTTTTAACTCAAACGCCCAGTTGAAGTATTCTAGAAGTTAAAACATATTGATTATATATTAATTTAAACTATAAGCATTACAATAATTGTCAACACTGATGTCTGTATTGTATTGAATACTTAAGAATGGCGAATAGTCAAAAATCAGATGTTAATAAAACCATATTTTAATTAATATATTAATAATACCAAATATTAATTAATAACATTGATGACAAAAAAAAACATTGTAAATTATCACACTATAGTTTATTATCCAATACCTCTAATCCTCTAATCGGACGCCATTTTGGAGCTGTTGAGTCCAATAGATCATCCTGCGGCAACCTGGGACTTTGGTGCCAAATTAAAAATAAAAATCGGTCCATTAGTCGACAAGAAAAGACGTGGACGGCGGGGGTGGCTAACACCGAACATTTTCATTTTTCTATTTTATTTATTTTGTTATTTCAATTTTTTTTAAAAATAATTGTAGGGAAGTGTTTTTAAAAATGTAAATTGTTTTGACGTAAATTGATGTAAAAGAACGGGCGTTAATTACCAAACTGTTAGATTACTATTATGTCCTTAAATTCCAAAAAAAACAAATAACATTTTTTTTTTTAAAGTTGGCATGTATGAAGTACTTTCATATAAGGTCATATAATTTCATATAAGGTCCTTTTTGAAATCGGCCATTTTTTTACATGGATATGATTTCTTAAGTTTCTTAAATTTAAAAAAATAAATATTGAATTTAAGAAAACAAAATCATGAACAAAAAGAATAATATAGACGATAAAAAAAAGATAAATTGCTTAAAATTATTTTCAAGGATTTACCTACAAGTAATATGCTGTCCGCTAAGTATTGTTTTTGTTTTTTGGGAGACTCCAGCAACGTTTGACATCGAAATACGATTTGTTTATGCACTGCTAAACAGATATACTGACCGCATGATTACATGTTGTTTGACAACTACTGTCCTCCGATATACATCAAGAGTCCATGAAACTTGTTTAGGATATCGCTATTTAATACCACACCCTCGGGGCACTCTTCAAGGAAGATTTAAATATATCAGATAAGAAACAGTCACGACCATGGAAAAATGTTTAATTATATTTGCAAATGGTTTTAATTCTGAGAAGTATTTAGTAATATTCAAAAAGCAATTTCATATTTGAATGAAATGTTGACACCCTTAAACAATTACGAGTTAACCAAGAAATTGACTCCTGAAAATGTGCGATGTTAAACTTATTTCTTGTGTACGTGTACTTGCTATTTAGGGAAAATGGTCACTATTTCAAATTTAAACCTATTGATGCTTGTAAAGTTGCGATTAACTTCTATGAAGATTCGTAAAATGAAATGAAGTTGGAATCGTTATTTGAAGGAAGAAATGAATTTCTTATGACCAGAAACAAAAAGTACACCAATTACACTATTAAAGCGATCTTACTTTAAAAGCTTCCGCTATTCGTTGAATATGAACGTGAAAACGGTTATAACATTTTTGAAGCTTATCTTTGGTTTTCATAAGAATTAGATGTTCGATGATCGGTTGAACAATTTATCCGTTCATGAACGGGGTGTTGGGTCCATTAATTGAATTTGAAAATTTCTTAAAAGCTTTTCAAGAGCGAAAACTAAAAATAAAAAATAATAAAGCATACGAAAAGAAATCGTATTCCTAATCACTCACTTTCGCTCATTAATAACCTGCTGGAAACAAAGACGAGGTGAAGAGGAATCGAACACAAAGACAGAACAATTATAAATTTCTAATGATGAACCAAAGAATGAGTTACCGGGCAATGAAAGCTATCAATGTCGACTCTATCAAGGCTAATTGTAACCTACGTATATGTTTCAATGGTAGTTTGGCATTCATTGATGTTGGAATTACTACTGTCCAACCTTTTTCATATTTGAATCGTTTATTAGGTAAACGCAATTATTTTATTTAAGTAACGCGAAATTATTTCATGATTCCATGCCTATATATTTGTATAATTAACTTGCTCACAAATATAAGTTTATACTTAATGCACTTATTAATCGTCAATTTTACCTCATTTATTTCACCTCAATAAGGTGAAATGTCACCTGAGGCTGACAATCACTCAATAAGCTGATGAGATCTGAGGCATTAGTAAGCTGAGAGTATTTATTAGAGATGTCAATAGCGGGTCGGTTATAATCGATAACCAGTTTTCTTCGGGTTTTTTACACCACTAGTTATGAACTTTTTTTTTCCAATTACAAATACAGATTGAAAATAAATTTAATAAAAAAATCAGAAAAAAATCTACTCGGTAAAAAACACAAAGTAAACATCCTACCTTCTGCCCATCTACCTACCTCCTGGTATACCTGCTTAGTAAAGTCATAATGTTATACGGACAACTGCAACTAAATTTCCATTGTTTATTTCATGTTCGCCAGTAACACAGTAGCTGTTTGTAGGTTTACAGATGTCCTTTTAGTTTATTTATTTATTTACATAGTTTACGCCCACATTGGAGCACTTAAATCAAATCCAAATACATTTATGTTAACAAAGAATTAACAGAGGATTTAGCTTGCATCATTTTCATTCTTTCCCAAAACTTCATTCTGGCTGACCTAGCTGCTCTTTCTTCATCAGATATGACATATTGTTTGCGTTGTACAGCTTTTAATGAAAGTCTTATTTGTTTGTTCTTGAGAATCCTATTTTCTTCTCTATTTTCAATTTGTTTAATTTCTCTATTTTTAGTTTATTATTACTTATTTTCTTTCTCTGTCTCATTATCAACTATTTCTAAATTTGTCAGTTTGTTAGTTTCTTAAAAATTAAAAAAAATATAGGACGTGAAATCCATCCTTTGAAAAAAAAAATCCCCGGCTCTGTGGCCTTAAAAAAATCCTTAAAATAACTGCATTTGAGGCAAGAAAAAGTACTGAAAATTGAGTACTAGTTCTGTAGTCTTCTTTACAATCCTTTGGCATTACTGAACCTAGAACGTGAAAGGATTACTGTTAATTGAATGCTAGGTTCTGTAATCTTTATTTTTTGTTTTAAATCCTTCAAAAACCGATTTTGAAATACATAATAATTGCTGAAATCAAATTTATATGTAGCTCTACAGTCTTAAAAATAAATACTTAAAATTTCAGAACTAGAAACGTAAACAAAGTGCAAACAACTAAGCTTGCACATCTAATTTTATTAAACATTAAAGCGTTTGTGGATGGAATAGAGCCATTATTCCATTTTATCTCACTTGGGCAATGCTTAAAAAGAAAATTTGCAAAACATCAATTTTCTTAAAATTACAAAACTTAACTTACACTTAATGAACTTGAATGTAGCTTAATGAATTTGAGTCCGTTGAAACAAGTTATTAAATAAACTTGCAAAGCTTGCCCAGCTTATTTTTTCAAACTCTAAAGCATTCCTGACTAGTTGACATCCGAATGGTGGTATAGAAGGATCAATCTAATTAGGAATTGATAAATTATTTGCCACTTCTATAAATTTGTTTTATTGAAAACTAGTTCCGAATGTTATACATTCATCCTCAGTTCTAAAAACACACAAACAATTTTTAAAAAATTCAAAAATAAGCAATTCAAAATATAGTCACAGCAATTCAACTATATTTTGAATTGCTTATTTTTGAATTTTTTGTGTGTTTTTAGAACTGAGGATGAATGTATAACATTCGAAACTAGTTTTCAATAAAACAAATTTATAGAAGTGGCAAATAATTTATCAATTCCTAATTACATTCCTGACTAGAAGTGAAACATCTTCCATTTTATCTTGCTTACTTAATATTTAATAAGAAAACTTACAAATCATTAATTTTCTAGAAAATATGGAAGCTTGACACCGCTATCATTCACACTAGCTCATATATGCGATTTTGGCAAGGTACGTCAAGTACTGTCAAAGGTTTTTCTAATAATCAGTTATTTCTATGGTTACAGCTATTTGTTTACTTGTGTTATGGGATTTTAGGTTATTTTTTTAAGAACAATGTGTAATTTATTTGAATTAAGAGTCTTGCCCAGGACCAGTTATTTGTAACTATTCCAGTAACTGTTATTTCTGAAGTCAAAAAACAAATATTTTGATGGGAGGTTATTTCATTTAAAATAACCGTTTTTACCGTTTTTTTTTTGGAAAAAGCGGTTGTTTGCATTATTTGAAACCGATAAGTTTTAATTGAAGGTAAAATAACCGGAATAAACGAAAACCGTTTTTTTTTTTTCACAATATACGACACCTGATTTGTATGATACAACTTTTGCAAGCCTCAAGAACATCGGTTCAGTAAGGCCGAGGGCGGTGTACGACAGACGGGGGACGGACGGATTTCTTCTTTTCTTCGATATATGGATTCTACGTATCTTGAAATGTAAAACCTCAAATTTTGAGGGAGAATTTGAGACGAGACATCAAAACGATGAAAGACATAACTACTTTGTAAATAATTAACTGTTGCACATTCTGTATCCTTCTGGGTGTCTGAACACATCTAAGAATACGTACAGTGAGTAGAAGCGGCAAGGTATCAACTACCTCCACTTCTGTAGGCTACAGGCTGTAAGCCCTATCCCAGTGTTTTACTACAGTCAACACAGCCATAAAACAGGACCCGACCTTGCAAAAGATGAAGTAGTTCTAATTTTTTTTTTTTTTTTGTTTGGATCTAACTTAGTAGTAAAAAACAAATTTACTACTTCGAAAGACCTATGCGAGCTGCGTAGCAGCCAAAAACCACCGACATTTTGGGACTTTATTCAGTTCTACATCAATGTTACACTATCATTAGCTACATCAAGACCCACTTCGGTAGCAGCGGTTGTTTTCGAAGGTTATCTAGAGGATGCGGTTAATATCAGCACCAAAAGTGTTCAACGGCTCTGACTTAGTGCTTCTTAATTTTCTTGAAACAGGCGATATTAGAGATAAATACTCTGCTCTAGAATTCTTCAGTACTCGTCAATCTTCGTCCATTTTTAATCAATTTTCTTGGAAAGATCAAAATTAAAACCAGCCGAATGCTGCTCCAAAAAGCAACTTTTTTGTCCGATTTAGAAAAAAAATTTGAAACCAATGAAATTATAATGAGTGGAATTCTGTTCTAAATAGCAGCAACACCCTCAAATTTCCGCCGAATACCCATAAATTATCTTGAATAAAGGAGAAATTACGTATATTTCAGATACTTTTCTAGGACCGGTCCCCTACCTTAAGAAATTTTTGCGTAAGCCCTTGGATCTCTCATTTATAAATTATAATATGCAATAGTCAATACAAAAATAATTTCTTTACCAGCCGATTCTTTTCTTACAGCAAAGAAAAGAATTTTTGCAAACGAATCATTGTTAACTATCAGTCGAGCCATCACTTGAAACCCCATGATTACCTTCTTTGGAAGATGAAAGATGCATTTTAAACAGCCGTGATGTGCATTAGGAGTCTATATGGCCTCTTATCTCCCAGCAAGGATACCAGGAGCAGTTTCATGACACGGCAGGACCCTTCCCCTTTTATGGTGATTAGTAACAATCAGAGAGTGATCTCAGCTATATGAGCCTTGATGGCTCTAATACATCTCCTGCTACTGTGGGTTTAGTCTTCGTGTTTACACAAGGATATTTTCATTTTCTTTTCCTTTGAAGTTCCGAATAACAAGTTAAACAAGAAAATATGTTGGGAATGATGCCTTCTCTAACACACGGCCGTTATATGCTAGATCTCAGAGATCGATTATACGACATGGAATGAACCAATATTCTACATATTTCACTGTCAAATGTTCTTAGTATTTCGTTAGTCATCACCATTTATTCATATTTTTGTTTTTCTGTCCATTGCAGTAGATCGTATTTGTATATCTCATAAATTTACGAGGTATTATTACAATGTGTTATATTCCTTTCTATCAGATATTTTGCTTTAGATAAAAGTCGAGCTCATACCGCATTGAAGCAGTCGATGAAGCAGTTACGCTTTGAATAAAAAATATAGATATGTATATTTCTTAAATTATGATTAATTTAGAGTTGGGTTTCAACAGTCAACAGAAATATCTCAACAAAACTCACCTTTACTTCAAATTATATGAGAGTTTCAAAGATTTAGAAAGTGAATATTACAATGTTTGATATAATCCCAATCGTAAATGATCTTGATGAAATAAATTAGGTATTATTAATATTGTAATAATTAATTATTAATTATTTAAATAATATATTAATGTCGTATGTGGGTCTAAAACATTTAGAAATATTGGAAAAAGTATGTTTTTTTTTAAACTATAATGAAAAAGACATAATAATCGACTAGGGGATTCGACCCTTATTTATTATTAAGTTAGTTATCATCTCACTGATGAGACGGGTTGTTGATGGCCAGAACTGAACCGAACCAATTAAATGAGAGCAGCTGGTGGTTGCGCGGAAGGTTTGGACGGCCACCGCGCTCCCTATCTAGTGTAACTTCGAACCCGCTCTACCACGATCTGCTCCATGTCGGTGCATCAAAGGAAAGTTAGTATTTGGACGGGATTTTGAATTCGTACGCCCACTTTTTTCATTATGAATGATCTCAGCCAAATAATTAAACAATTTCAATATGTTCTCTTTTAAAATCATAACGTATAACAAAAATATTTTTGTTAATGAGCCCTACAATTGATTTTTATTTCTCGTGTTGTAGCATTCTAGTTATCTATTTGTGGTATTTTTTCATTGAGTGCCCGCATTTGCTTTTCTCACACTGTGAAGGGCGTTGAGAGATAATTAGCGTTGAAAAGAAAACGGCAGTATCATTGCAACATATAATATAAGCTAGCATTCTGTCTCCTGAGTCGAGATCGCCTTGTTTTTCGTATTCTTTGTTGAAGGTATATATTGACTCTTACCAAAAACAGAAATTTAATATAAAACGTAACCCCTCTGTTGCAATCAGGCGTCTCTATCCCCAAGCCCACGTTGTTTGTCCCCAATGAGGTATCTTTGTCCCCAGACACCCGGTATTAGCCCTCAATAAGGTATCTCTATCCCCAGACCTGCGCTGTTAGCCCCCAATGAGATATCTTTATCTCCAGACCTCCGGAGCTAGTCCCCAATGAGGTATCTCTATCCCTATACCTCCGGTGTTAGACCCCAATGAGCTATCTCTATCCCAAGACCTCCGGTGTTAGCTCCCAATGAGGTATCTTTACCCCCCAGACCTCCGGTGTTAGCCCCTCAATGAGGTATCTCGATTCCCAGACCCCCGGTGTTAGCCCCTAATGAGGTAACTCTGTCTGTCCGCAGACCTCCGGTGTTAGCCCCCAATTAGGTATTTCTATCCCCAGACCTCCGGTGTTAGCCCCCAATGAAGTATCTCACTCCCCTGACCTCCGGTGTTAGTCCCCAATGAGGTATCTCTATCCCCTGACATTCGGTGTTAGCCTCCAGAGAGGTATCTCTATCTCCAGACTTCTGATGTTAGTCCCCAATGAGGTATTTCCATCCCCAGACCTCCGGTGTTAGCCTCCAATGAGGTATCTCTTTCTCCAGACTTCTGGTGTTAGCCCCCAATGAGGTATTTCCATCCCCAGACCTCCGGTGTTAGCCTCCAGAGAGGTATCTCTATCTCCAGACTTCTGATGTTAGTCCCCAATGAGGTATTTCCATCCCCAGACCTCCGGTGTTAGCCTCCAATGAGGTATCTCTTTCTCCAGACTTCTGGTGTTAGCCCCCAATGAGGTATTTCCATCCCCAGACCTCCGGTGTTAGCCTCCAATGAGGTATCTCTTTCTCCAGACTTCTGGTGTTAGCCCCCAATGAGGTATCTCTATCCCCTGACCTCCGGTGTTAGCCCCCAAAATTTAATCCCGGATTCAATACTACTAATTAACTTGATGCCTTGGAAATTAAATGTTCGTGGGCAGAAAGTATTATTCTGATTATGAACAAACAAGTTTATCATTTCCTAATAAGTTCCTAGCAATGTGTACAGGATTCAATTTTATTACTCTTGATGATTTCATTACATCAAACATTTATTTACACTTCCTCTAGGCAGATAGATATCGATAATTATTAATTTCATCGAAAAAAAGCAACGATTAGCGATCAAGATGCTGAAGTCTAAAGTATGTTAAAAAAAACTAGTGGTTAGCAGTGTGATTTTCTCGGAATAGCGCTCATTTCCTGAAACCAGACGTGGAGCCAACATTTTTATTTTTATATTTATTATTATTTTTTTAAGGATAAAAATATTATTATCAAATATTTTTCAGAAGATTCCAAAATAAAAACATTAATGTATTTCGATTCAATATATTAAAACACACACACACACACACAAACAAAGTTTACACAAGGATATTTTCATTTGCTTTGAAGTTCCGAATAACACATTAAACAAGAACATATGTTGGGAATGATGTCTTCTCTGACATACGGCCGTTATATGCTAGATCTCAGAGATCGACATGGAATGAACCAATATTCTAGGTTTTCTCGCAACTCACAGTCCAATGTTGTACATTAACTTTTTTTTTTTTATAGAGCTTTGGATGAATACGCAATCAACAAACATATTCTTAGCCAGGAATAAGAAGTTCCTCTGATTACCTTTATGATTATCATTTCTACAGCCCACTATACAGATGAGAACAACGGTTCGCCAACCACAGTTTAGGGACATGGAACTCAATCTACACACAGTAGATGTGGTCCGCCGAACGGTTGTTCCCGTGTCTGTAGTGGGTTTAACAAGGTTATATTTTTGGAAAATCCAAAGCCATATAAAATATATATATATATATATATATATATATATGTAACACTGTCAGGTCTTACATTAATGTTTTTGTTTTAATATATGATTGGCTTGGTAGGCTATTCAAAAATTGTAATAGGTAGTTATAGGTAGTATAGGTAGTTATTGTAATAGTAATAGGAAAGAAGAGTCCTAAAATTCTGTTTATTTCAGGTATTATTATTGTTTTATTTGTATTTCATGATCTTTTTAAACTTATTGTTGTTATTATTATTATTATTAATGTTGTTTTTGTTTAATAAAAATTTCAGTTGCATGATTTAAACTGGTGAATTCTTCTATAAAGAAAAATACGAAAATAGAACTTACATATATATTTATATGTTTATTTTATAATTTTTATATATTATATTAGTATAATAATATTTATTATTATAAATATTTTATACTTCATTTCATTAAAATTTGTTTGTGTATTTTATTCACATGATTTTATTTTAATTTCATTATTATTATTTTTTATTTTTTGCAAAAACCAACTTCCAAAACGTTACAACCATTGTAAATAATACATCATAAATATTTATCGATAATATCAATATTTGAATAGGTGTCAATACATGAATTGTGTCAATTTATTATATCAATTAGCTCTTACAAATCCATATGCTCCCAGAGCATGGGGCATGTATGTTAAATCAATAAATAGCGCTCTCATAGGTTTACTGCCAATTTACCGTCGCAAGAAAGGAAGAAGAAAAGTAAATAATAGTGAGTCGTTGCATTTCATGTTGTAAGCCATTCGAATAATCTATACAGGCTAATCTATATAGTATAACTAGGGTCCTGAAGGTGGGTGTATTTGGTGAAGAGTTAACAGGTCATTGGTTTGGAGGATTTAGGCTTTGATTTGGATTTTCCAAAAATATAACCTTGTTAAACCCACTACAGACACGGGAACAACCGTTCGGCGGACCACATCTACTGTGTGTAGATTGAGTTCCATGTCCCTAAACTGTGGTTGGCGAACCGTTGTTCTCATCTGTATAGTGGGCTGTAGAAATGATAATCATAAAGGTAATCAGAGGAACTTCTTATTCCTGGCTAAGAATATGTTTGTTGATTGCGTATTCATCCAAAGCTCTATAAAAAAAAAAGTTAATGTACAACATTGGACTGTGAGTTGCGAGAAAACCTAGAATATTGGTTCATTCCATGTCGATCTCTGAGATCTAGCATATAACGGCCGTATGTCAGAGAAGACATCATTCCCAACATATGTTCTTGTTTAATGTGTTATTCCGAACTTCAAAGCAAATGAAAATATCCTTGTGTAAACTTTGTTTGTGTGTGTGTGTGTGTGTGTGTTTTAACATATTGAATCGAAATACATTAATGTTTTTATTTTGGAATCTTCTGAAAAATATTTGATAATAATATTTTTATCCTTAAAAAAATAATAATAAATATAAAAATAAAAATGTTGGCTCCATGTCTGGTTTCAGGAAATGAACGCTATTCCGAGAACATCACACTGCTAACCACTAGTTTTTTTAACATACTTTAGACTTCAGCATCTTGGTCGCTAATCGTTGCTTTTTTCGATGAAATTAATAATTATCTGTTTAATAATTATCTATCTGCCTACAGGAAGTGTAAATAAATGTTTGATGTAATGAAATCATCAAGAGTAATAAAATTGAATCCTGTACACATTGCTAGGAACTTATTGCACCCAAATGATTGTGTACATTGGCTTCACCAAGCTACAGGTTATTTAATTTATTTTTCAGCTTAGGATGCTCATATAAAAACGAACCTACAACTATCCGCGATCTCTTAATTTTCTTCAGTAGCCATAATTAATAATTAAGGATGACGTCTTATTTCCTCTTACGGTAATTATCGTAAATAAAGTTGTTGATGATTGTAAGGCTTAACTAGCAATGGTAAAGAGCTACAGTGCTGTTTCATGACTACCTCCGCATGAAGCTAATCTCTGCCTCGAGACCACTAATTTCTCAGGATTTTAGCTTCCTGAATATTTATTGGCTAGAATTGCTGCATATTACAGCTTTATGGGGAACGTGCTTTAACGATTTCTGCTTCCTCTTCGCCCCTTTCTCATTTCTTGATTTCTTTAAATACGATCGGTAACGCTGCTCGGGCCACTTCGTGAGCGGAAGGCCATGGGAACAGAGAGAGCAACATAAATTACTCCAATGCCCATAAGCTCCCGACTGAAAGATGAAAAACTGAGGCCCGCAGCTAACATGTATTCACCAACAGTTTAGTGCCTTTCAATTACAGTTTAAAAAATTGACAGAAATGATGGTTCACCGTAAGCAACCATTAGGTAACCAATGTTGACCAGAAATGAATTGTAAATCACTCGGTTCAAACTTCTTGGGGGTAACAATTAAATGAATGAATGAAAATATGATATTTATTGTAGTACACAATGTCCTCTAGGAATAACAAGAAGAAGATATGAGAGATAAACTATTTGTTTGTTGTTGTTTTGTTTTTTGTCAAATATTAACGGTCTGCCATATTAAAGGGCAATAATTTATAGTGATATAAGTAATTATTCATTACCGATTTACAGTCTAGAAAATAAATAAATTAAATTATATTAAAATTAAAAAATATATACAAAATAAAGAAAATTAAAATTAAACTTAAAAAAATTTAAATAAAACATCATAAAAAGTCCATGCTTATGTACAATAAATATTCTCAGCCTGGAGAACTTCGAAACAAGCTTGTCTCCCTACTTTTAAAGGATAAAATATGACTCCAGGAGATCCTAGCTCTTCTCCTTTAACTATGTTAATGGTATTTGATGCCAGCGAAGGGAGCTATAGTCTCAGATACTAAGGACAAGACTAGAGAACCCATAAATAGCCTGAACTACAACACATATATTTACGAAAAGTTTCGGAGCCACTGTCGTTTCAACCTTCGAGAAGAATTACGAGTGGGAGCTTCATAGCGATTTAGCGAAAGGATTAGAATGATGATTGAGGTTCTTATGAAATTTTTATAATTTGGATGGAATAAAGTCTAATAGGAATGGGATATTGGGATCATGATGTGGGGTATTCTTTGTTACATAATATGGGGAGCATTGACAAAGTTCTAATGGACAAGCAAAGTTAGGATGATTTTGCGCTAAAAGAATTGGATTAAATTAAAAGAACCAATTAGCTCATAAGTCTTAATAGGTTTTGCTATTGTCTTTGTCAATAAGAGTTGTTTATTAATTGAAAGTTAAGACGTTCGGTGTTTAGTAGTCTATATAGTTTAGAGTTGGCCATATCGTCAATAAGATCAAGAGTCTAGTATGTGGTTTCCTTGTTATCCACATATTATACAAGCATTTACCGTTTCCAATATCGTCCGCACATAGATGAAACTGTATGTGTAAATTTACACTTTTTTTACTTAATTTTTTTTTAACCAACGGTGTATTATTGTTCTGTCTCCATGATTCTAGTTAATAATCCTTTTACTGCACCTACTACGATTCTCACTTTTCAGAAAGAAGTGTTAGGGGTACAACTTACGTGCTTTTCTGCAATTATAAGGGTAGATCTCAATCAGAAATAGCTCATTCTATACTAAGTTTTGACCAAGTTTTATTAAATTCGGTCTTTGTGTTACCAACCACCCTTTCAGGCATAATTATGAGATTAGCATTTCTACCAGTAATCGTGGTCCAATCGCCGCGGCGTGCCATTCATTCCTATCCAACAGCCGGTAATTGAACCGTTAGGGTGATTGCATTTCTTAATTCCTATCACAGAATCTTGTTTTATTTTTTGTATGCCAATTCCATGTTACCATTATGCAAAGAAAGACAGTTAAGAAAATAGGTTGACCACAAAAATAATGATGAAATGATCTGAGAAGTTGGATTTGACCTTGAAAAATAATGGCGGCTTCACACGTTTGCCGCTTTTTACAAGGGCTCATAAACACAACCGTATGAATGATGCAAATCAAAGGAAGCTTGCGGAACGCGCTATGCGTCCACTCGTTTGTGCCAATCACATTAGTATGCTATGTTCTGTTTGTAATCAATGATAAGTTATTGAACTTTGTAAAAACAGAGCTCAGATGTTCAGTTCTTAAGTTGCTCAGTTCAGCCATAAAGGTGATTGATTTCGCCCTAATCACCTGTTGGGGAACCCAGATCAGTCGACTGGTTCGAAACCAGTCCGCTCCAGAGCTTGAGTAATGGATTTGTAGTTAGCGGCTTCCAGTTATTTGGAACAAAAAAAAAAATTAGAGTACGTGCTTGACTGCTAATCGCCTTCATAGCATTGGCCGGGTCAATGATTTATTATTGCCGGGAAGGCTTCTGAAATCTGCCCGCAAACATCATCCTCTGCGAAAAAAAAATTAATTATACCCTAAAGGTTTCCCAATTAATACAAATCACTTCTCGTTAAGTACTTAAAAAGAAAAGTAAGTCATCCATCCTCATACTGTGCACAAAAAAAACTCGAAATTACTCGGAAAAATACCCTTAGGGGTGACTAGAACAAATTTATTCATTGACTTATGCTGCCCAAATACTTTGGATTCTGAATATTATACTTATTATAATTACAATACTTTTTTTTTTACTTTCACTTACTTATATATGAAATATATAGTAACGGAAAGAGGTCTTGCCATCGACAAAATCTTTTAGTTCGTGTTTTTAACGGGTGAAAACGTTTTAAGGTCCCCTCAGTCTGAATAATTAAATCTAGAAAAATGACTGTGTATATGGTAAGTCTAATTCAAAAACGAAAAGTTGTACGAAATTAAAATTACATATTTAAGATGTTGATGCCTGGGATGTTACTGCAACTTTTTCGCCAAAATTGACTTACCAAAAGTGCGACTTTGTACCAATGATTATACAATTTTTTTTCTCAAAATGATTTTGACCAAACTCCTCATATCAATGCACGATTACAAGATTTTATCCTGATTGAAATAATCTGACAGAGCTTAAGTGCCGAATTTTCAAAATGGCTTCCTCTAAAGCACCTTTAATTTTATTTATTAGAAATAATTAACCGTCTCTAATTCTTTGTAGTGATAAAAAATGGATAAATATAGGAGATGAGAGAATTTGGTAATAAACTAAAAGAGAAATATTTTCCCTGGTAGAAAAAAACATCTTCAGGAATAACAATAGTAATAATGTTGTATAACACAGCGTTGGAAAGCTAGAGATTTTAGAAAACTTAATATGTAACACATAAAGGCTTGGAAGGTAATGGAGAGTGATGAAAAATGAAAAAACTTGAGTGATTTTTGTAGTTAATAATTTCTAATTTTATCTCTTATGGTTATGGAAACTTAATGTTTCTATGGAAACTAAATGGAATTTCCATGTAAACTAATAGAAAATTTAAAAATTTATTTTCAACTTGACAAATCAAAAATATATAGTGCTCAGATTCAGATGAATGTTGCGTCACGCACCGCACCAGATTATTATTAAAAATAGACAAGAATAGATTTTAGTTTTCTCTCCTATATCCAGTTTGTTTCTTTTTTTTTAAATTTTACCTCTCTCTTTCATTTATAACCCTTTATAATTATTATAATTTCATATAATAGTCAAGTATAAATTTTTGTTTTCTCTCCAATTTCCAGTTGTTTCTTTTCTTATACTACTCTCTTAAATTTTCCTGCATGTTCTTTCATAATTGTTATAATTTCTTGATTATAAAACTTAAACCAAACGAGTATGATATCCCAAGGTTTAATATTTAAAATAATACAGAAAATTTTTAAAAAATATAAAATTTGGACATATATTAAACTACCTATTTATGCTTCAGATGGTGAAAATTTCTCTGGAAATTCTTGTTGATTGCTGACCATTATTATGTTTAATAAGATAAAACAGATCTTGTCCTTCCTTCGTATCTTGTGGAGTTACATTTTAAGCATATGTTGGTATACATTTTTTACTTTTAGCAGTTTATCCTGATGATCATCATCCTAAGCGAATAAATTAGCCTAACCTCATTGACTTCCGTATCCAGCCAACTATAACAGCTTAAAGGAGATGGAAAATTCATTTCATGCAGTCAAAGAACATTACATGATTTCTTAACTAAAATTCTTCTGCAGTAGTTAAATACAGTAACTGATATGAATTTATTGATTTATGTTTCCGGTTGCATTGCTTTTACTAACAATAAGTTACTAATTAATTGTTCTTGTAATTCTTTCAACGGTTCCACAGCATACACTAAAACCGTGCAGTAGCTTACAGAGATCAACGATGTCACGAAAAGCTAGAGAAGAGAAATTAAATGCATGATTGAATTTTATAGAACGAAAACAACTTAATGATAAATGGATGGATTGGACAGCGTAATTGGCAGATTTGCAAAGAGGACAAGACCTGAATAAACAGGGTATTCTAAGAAACGGCTGAAAGAGAGATTGATGTGTTTTGTCTGGGAATGTCTATACCCAACTAATAAGGTGTATAAATGAAATAAATCAATATGAGAGTTACCAATCAAAAATAGCACCATGATCGGTTGTTGAATTTTTTTTTCAAAACTACCGAAGTGAATGAAAATTGGAATAACTTCTAAATTAAAGATTTTTTGTGCTTGCTGACAGAAAATTCGGATTAAGCTTCCGATAATCCGAAAAGTTGATTCAATATGGTCATGAAAAGTATTAATTCGCTGGTTTTCTTAAAAAACCCACTCATCGGGGATTTCTGAGAACCCTGTCTGTATCAGTAGTGGACTCAAAAGGATGGCTTTCGGGCTGGAGCCTCTCCCCCAAAAAATATTCTTTTTACATCAGTCCTATAAATTTGGTAATTGGTTTATATGAATGATCTGAGCCAAATAATCTAGGACTACAATTAAATCTTGTAACATTCCAATTAAACATTTGCGATAATTTGCATCAATTGCCCATATTCCCTTTTCTTATACGTCGATGCCTCATACAGTAAAGCTAAACACATTATTGTAATTAAACTGTGTTGTTTAATAGTGAGTTCAACGGCTATATTGTTCAACATTTTCTTCACAGTATACTGTTTAAAATTATATCAATTTTTAAGAGTACAAGCAATAAAGAAATACAATCGAGGGAGTAGCGTCCATCTGAATGATGGGTTAAAAACTACTTCAGCTATTAAATGTAAGCATGTGTCAAGAAAAATATAAAAAATTTCCCTTAAAACATCATTGTTTCTGTAATTACCGTTTCTACAACAATACAAAAAAACAACAAACTCAAAACTGAATTTCTTATAATTCAAGTTCACTTCTTCAAATGGTCTAAATACAAAATTTTAATCAGTAGCCTTTCAAAACTTCCTGGAAAAAAGACCCCCTGTTGCTATGGGGTATCTCTACCCCTAGACCCCCGATCTTAGCCCCTCCCCCAAAAAAAAATTAAATCCAGTATCCGCTGTACTGACCACAATAATTCACAATTCAAAAGTTTAATATGGTAGATGACCAAACATTTCAAAATCACTTGAAACTCAGAATTTGGGGGTTGCTGGATTCTAATGATAGTTCGGATTTGATAATTTATGAATGCCAGATTGAGTTGCTTATACTTTGGTACTATCCGCTCAAAGATAGGACATACATCTTTTGATCGTTTCGATCTCTGGATGTGAGGGAGTTTCAGTGCATTTACTTCCAAATTGTGACTCAATACTTTAACAGTACCCAATTAATGAATGCCGCAATCCATAAAAATTGAAGTAATCACTCAACTAAATATTAAGCCTGAAATATTGGATATACAAAAACGCAAGACATGCTAAGCCTTAATTTGAGATCCGAAACATATTTGTTTGAATCAAATTTTGGGCCCGAGAGTAACAAATTCGACTCATTGTTATTAACCTAAATAATAATTACAATAATAAGGCCTAAATAACCCGGAGGTTCGTTGCCGATAACCCCAACATACCTCCTTCCATCGAACCCTATCAAGACCTGAGCCCGCAAGTTCATACTTAACGTTACCATCTTTTCAAAGCTTCGGTCTACTCCCTGTAAGATTAACCGTCAGTTCAGCGCTGATTATCGTTTTAATGATACGTTTATTATGAAACTCAACAACTTCGCACGCCCAGTCCATTCGCCCCGATCCTATCACTTCCATTAAAGTTACGGGGTGTAAGTCACGCCATCCCGCATTGTGTAGTCGACTCTTCATTATTCAGGTCTTAAAAACTTAATTTTGTTTAATACAGTTATAAAACTCCGAAGTTATGTTTATTTTTAAATAATATCTAGTTATTTTAAAATCCCCAGATATCCCGTTTTGCCGTACAGGGGTTGTTTTCCTAGCTGATATGGCTGATGAGAGGTAGTATAAGGAAGTCTAAAACGATTTCCATTTTGTATGTTAAATTTCTGCTTATTAACCTCGCGAATGTTTTATGGTATTAGAATGCGCAGGTATCCTAACATTTTTGGCATTATAATATAAAAACATTAACATTGTAATGAACATTTTAATGCTTAAGGTCTTGATTGAATCTTTGAATATCTTATTATCTAGCATTAGAACGTTGTCGTCTTCGAAAAGCGTTATAAACTTATGTTGCAGCCTATAAATCCTATCAGCTATTTCGAAAAAATCTATTACAAGGACTGAAAAGAGTTTCATTTGCGCACTGCTCTTATTGAATAGCACATTAAAAATGGTCACATAAACACATTTTTGGACCCAATATCATTCATTACATTTACCTTGTTGATATTGCCAGGCTATGTAAACATTTGTGGATAAGTTCAGAAGATAAGACAGTTTCTAAATTCCCATCTGAATACTTGCATGTACTTGTTTGCTGGTTCTGGTCGAGTGAAATGCAGGTTTGGTCCGGACTGGACCTGACTTGGAGTGAGTAAGTAAAAGGGTGAATTAATGAATTAAAGGAGATAGCGATCTAACTGAGGCAGATTAACATCGTGATCCTATCGGGCCCTAAAACCGACGGTCTAATGGCTGCCATATTGTAATTTAGTAGGGAGCTAAAGGTCGTCATCTGTTGGCTCACGTCCTCCACGTAGCTACTTCGTGATCAATCTGCGTCCGCTCCGGGTCTCCTCCGTAGTGATTAATGGAATACCGTCGGGTCCATTGGCAAAGACGTCGCATCTGAATAATTTGATTTGTCCCTTAATAAATGAAGACCTTCAATTCAATTTACATACAAATAAATGCCGGCTAAGTTCCATGAATAATGGATATATCTTCTGATCGGAGTGAAATTGCTCGAAATCGAATTTTCCTTTTAGACTGAATGAAATTGGAGACTACATATGTACGGTTTTCAGATCAATTAAGTGCATAATTAAAAAACTGCTTTAAGTAATGGCTTTAATTTTCCGATCATGCAAAGATCATTTAATAATAGAGATGCAGTTGACCATTCAAGAATCAAGGAGCTGATAGTTTGGGTGAGGTCAGAAATAAAAGAAGTAGTGAAGCACTGACAAGGGGAGTACATGATGGATCCCCCGCCGATTTCGATCAAACAATTCTTCGGTGACCCTTCATTTAAAAAAATCGATATTTGCTCAGCCGTTTCATCCAAGGACCTTAGGAGCCGTAAAATAAAAATAAATAAAACTCACTTAAAATGCTTTATTTTCTATCTCGAGTTCGTAAAATAATATCGATATGGTTCTACCACCAACATTTATTTTTCAAAGCAGATTAAAGTTAATATACAAACGTGAAACAATCATTACTTTTTGGCAAAATAATGTTTAAATTAGTCTGTAGCCTAGTAGATTTGTTATACAACAAAAAAGGTGGTCAAATTTGATTCAGCACACAAAAAAAAAAACTTTATGTTGTAAACGTCATCGAAAACAAAAAATAATATTTTTTTCACTTAAATTGATTTTGTATCACCGAGGGGATACAAAATCATCAAGCCCCGAAATTACGCTTCGTTGTGAAGCTCTGTATCTCATTTAGCTGTTGTAATCGTTAGAAAGAGGGTAGTTTCTCCTTTCTATCCATAAGAACAACTACCGCATTATCTTAAAAGGTCTAGGTAAAAAAAATAATATTTCAAATCTAAAACGAAATTGATGTTTTTTTAAGATAACGTTGGTTATAAAGCACGTAGGAAAATCTCAATTTTGTAATAACATTTTCATACGCAGACCTTTTAACACAATTTAAGTTATTCTTTAAATAATTTCACATATGGAAACTAGAAACTAAACTATGTCGTTCAAATTGTAGTTCGATGTTTATTAAGTACAAAATAGTGTTATAGCAAATAATGTGAAAAACATGTTCATATACAAATTAATTTGAGTTATACTGGACTACTTTTTCTACAAACTCTTAATCTCAGGGATGAATAAAGAAAAGTTAAATAAATAAAAAGAAAGAGATAAAAAATGAATTTTATTCCCGGTGCTGTTGTACCTATTTTATTCTTCTTGGCTCTTTTTTATGTATTAAATGAATACTAAAGTAAGACATAAACATAAATATAAGATTATAATGAATGAATAACATGAAAAAGTTTGTTACATAGAAAAAAAATTCACATAAGAACATGGAAGGCCAATGTTTTCGCTCTGAATCATAAATGGTTAAGTAAAATCACAACGATCATGAGTTTCAGCTCAAAGCAAAAGGGAACAATTTTCTAAATATAATTTCTTTCATATATAAGGAATGATATGCAATATTATATAGTAACATTCAAAAGAACATAATTAATTTTTTTTTTAAATCTTAAACAACAGTTTGCGAGGATTAACTGCGTAATTTTCGAACTCCCGGCTACACCCATGACAATAACTATTTAAAAATTTCTAAGAGAGGATCAACAACAGAATCATAATTTCATCAACTTCAGTTACAGCCATTTTGCATAAATTTAATATTCTAAACAAGGATTATCAGAAAAGGATCGAAGCTTAATATAAGAAACCGACTCGCAGAGGTTCATTAACGTAGCCACGCAATAGGAAATAGTAAATGATTGTTATTTACGCGTGAAACCTCTGACAAAGTCATTAAAATTACAGGAAAATTCAAAACACACACGATATCTTGAATATACGAGATATAAATTAATCATTACCCTACAGCATTCCTCAGATAATTAATACAAGTTATTTCCCCTCAGCTTCGAGTAATAGGAGACGTTCGGCTGCCCAGCGTTAAAGTCACATAAATCGTTTGAAGATTTATGAAAATGGACGTTAGCATCACGAAATATTCTAAAATAAATCCAACAGTCAGTTCATGTTTGCATTCTGTGATAATCATTGAAATATAGGTCACTACGAAACAATATAATTTTATTTTGACAAGTGGCCAAGACATGGATGGCATTAAGTACTATCATGCTATCAGAATACGCCAGAATATAAAAATATCGCATAACCAGAATGAAGGCCCAACTCAAAATTTCTAACGTCAAAAATTTTAGTAGTTGGAACCCTATCTCCCAAATATCACTCAAATATCTAGCCAAACCAACATATATAATAGATGATCTAGCAAAATGTGTTTGAGAAAACGCAATAGGTGATTCTATGTAGAACTTAACCTTGTCTAGCGTCCGTACTAACAAACCCCATTTTTTTAATTGTATCCCTTTCGTTATTGATGTGCGATATAGTGTTCGATCCGAAAAATATTGGTCGATTAAATCCTACCTCATTGTTCGATTTTAAGTACAATTGCAAAAAAAAAAAAAAAAAAAAAAAAAAAAAAAAAAAAAAAAAAAAAAAAAAAATAGAAGGTTGATAGTTAAAATAAACTGGACCACAACGAGAATTTACGTTTCTTTTTTTTCGTTTATATATCTGTAGTGTTTAGGTAAAAGATTATAAGTCATTTTTTTGTGAAAACGGGTTTAAGTTATATTTTGTTCTTTTTAATGAACTTCAACTTTTAGAAAAAGGAAATAAATCAATAAAACAGTATTCACATTCCGTGTGTCCACATTTTCAGTGATTAATACAATATAATCACTGAATCTATTATAAATATAACAGAATCATGCGTTCATCAATTTAGCCATTCATCAAGTTACAACCTTTTTGCATAATTTAATATTCGAAACAAGGATTATAAGAAAGGAGTTATTATAAGTTCATAAAAGGAAAGATTCGTGAACTTAGCCACTCTATAGGAAATAGCAAATAATTCTTATTTACGCGTGAAACTGACAAAGTCATTAAAACTACAGGGAAATTTTAAAAAAAACGCGATATCTTGAATTTACGAGAAAAACATTATTTATCACTGAAACAGTCTATACATGGAATGTGAATACTGTTTCATTGATTTATTTCCTTTTTCCAAAAGGCAAAGTTCATCAAAAATAACAAAATATAACTAAGCCCGTTCTCACAAAAACGACTCATGCCTCTTTATCCAAACATCACAGATAAAGGTATATCTATGGGTGTGTGTAGACAAAATGTAGGTATTTATTTTATACATTTTTTTTTTTTTTTTTTTTGCCGTACATATTTATTTATGTCATATTTAAGTTTAATAGGAAATAGAGATAAAAATAAAGAAATAACTATAAATTAAAAACAAAGTCAACTCTTTACAAAGACATTTTTTTTTTTTTTTTTTTGTGGAGAATGTATCTTTTGGTTTATTATTTTCAATAATAGACCTTTGGAATCGACCAAAGAAAATTTTTTTGTAACCCCCCCCCTCAAAATTTGAGGTTTTACGTTTCAAGATATGTAGAATCCAAATATCGAATAAAAAAAAATCCGTCCGTCCGCCGTCCGCCGTACGCCGTACGCCGTCCGCGGCTTTCCCCCGAGACTACTGGACCGATTTTCTTGAGATTCGGTACCAAAGTCACAGGCCACCCCGGGATGATCCTCGGAACTCGACATTATAATCCGTCTGTTTGTTTCAAAACGGCGGCCGATTAGAGATCTCATAAGTCCATAACTCGGTCATTTATAAAGATAGAGAGAAAATGTAAGGTGTTTTGGAATCAGCATAACGAGAAACCAAAAAAAAAAAAAAAAAAAAAATTGAAAAACAAAAAATCTATAATAATTGCCGATTAAAGATCTTATATACCCATAACTTGGCCATTTATAAACATAGAGGAGAAATGTAAGGTGTTTGGGAATCAGCATAACAAGGCATTAAAATAACAAAAAAGAAAAAAACGAAAAATAAAAAAATCTCTATCTGTAAATGCTTTTGGTTTATTATTTTCAATAATAGACCTTTGGAATCGACCAAAGAAAATTTTTTTGTAACCCCCCTCAAAATTTGAGGTTTTACGTTTCAAGATACGTAGAATCCAAATATCGAATAAAAAAAAATCCGTCCGTCCGCCGTACGCCGTCCGCGGCTTATCTCCGAGACTACTGGACCGATTTTCTTGAGATTCGGTACCAAAGTCACAGGTCACCCCGGGATGATCCTCGGAACTCGACATTATAATCCGTCTGTTTGTTTCAAAATGGCGGCCGATTAGAGATATCATAAGTCCATAACTCGGTCATTTATAAAGATAGAGAGAAAATGTAAGGTGTTTTGGAATCAGCATAACGAGACATGAAAAAAAAAAAAAAAAAAATTGAAAAACAAAAAATCTATAATAATTGCCGATTAAAGTCCTTATATACCCATAATTTGGCCATTTATAAACATAGAGGAGAAATGTAAGGTGTTTTGGAATCAGCATAATAAGGCATTAAAATGACAAAACAGAAAAAAGAAAAAAACGAAAAATAAAAAAATCTCTATCTGTAAATGCTTTTGGTTTATTATTTTCAATAATAGACCTTTGGAATCGACCAAAGAAAATTTTTTTGTAACCCCCCCTCAAAATTTGAGGTTTTACGTTTCAAGATACGTAGAATCCAAATATCGAATAAAAAAAAACCATTGTGTAATAATTTGCAGCGTTTTTTTTTTTGTTTGGTACTTTTATTGTATTTAAACGAAAGCTAACGAAAATCCCTACAATACGAACTAGAAATCACCTAAATCGGACCATTATTAGCTGAGATATAGGTTTATGAACTTCGTTTTTATTTTTTCCTAGTGAAGTGCACATCAAATATTTCCTCTGTATCATTTTACATCACAGCCTACATGCATAGACGCAGTTTTTTTAATTAAACAGTTCGGCACTCTCACGGCGGACATCTTGTGACAAGCTTCAAATTTCTTTTCGTTTGGTACCTACTGCTTCATATTTTTTACTTTGACAGAATAGATATTTTTGTGGAATAAATAAGTGGAAATAATAAACCATTGTGTAATAATTTGCAGCGTTTTTATAATTGTAAATACAAACTCATAAAAATTACATTCTTATACCCTGCCACAATTAATATATAAATTCATATCAACTAGATAAATTATGAATTAACCAAATACCAAAATACACTTTGTCAAACACTGCTGTAAATATTTACATAAAAGTGGGTGTATTAATTGTATTTTTATTAATTTTTAAATTTTGGAAAAGTTTTTAATCTAATTCATCAATGAGAAATCATGCGCAAGATATAATATGAAATTAAATAAACAGCTAGTCGATTTCATCTGTTGCTTATGCTAGCAGCCAAGTTCCATCACTGCTGGGTAGTAAAGAAGTATAAAACTGGAACAATAAAAAATATTTTAAAAAAAAATTAGTCATTTTATTTTTTCAAAAGCAAAAATTGAACTCACAGATAAACATTGTATATTAAATCTAAGATTTAATACAAGAAAAACTAATGCCAATATTATACTTAAATATGATTAGTTGTTGATCGCTTAAAACAAAAACATAGTTATTTATATGCAATAATAATCAAATTCTAGCGATTCTTCATTTAGTTGTGTTCATGTCTCCGATTGATTTTTACTGCTATCCTTATCGAACAAACAAATGTTGACATATTCGTTCTAAGTTTAGCCACAAAAATATATAAAATTTAAAGTAAAAGCGCTATTTGTTTCCGATGAGGTCCTCTACAACCCTATTTTCAAAAATAATAACTTTTTGATTTGGTTCGATTATCTAAGAAACGTGTTTGAACATGGTTTTTTTTCGTGCTTGGGCCGCTAATAGCGAGGGAGCAAAGGAGAAGAGACGAGGGTGAGGGAAGGGTGGGAGAAGCCTCTCTGATGGCCGGGCTTCGAGAGCTGGTAAGTGATCCAAACAGCGTCCCCCCTCCATTCAACACTTCCCCACCGCAAGCACGTTCCAAGCAAACTAAGAAGGAAAAATCCGATTTTCAAGGTTTTTAGGTATTTAATCGAACCAAACAAATATTTCATGAAAATACGGTGGTAGAGAAACTCCTAGGGAACAAATTGTGCTTCGAAAAATCGCTCAAGGACCATTTCAACCCTATATCAAATTTGTTTTCTAGTTTTTTTTACATTTTCTTAATTTCCAGGAAAAGTCATTATTTTTTTTGTAGATAAGCACTAACAAAAGCCACAATTTAAGCCCCAAAACATATTCTTGCAAAACGTACAAGGATTGTAATAAAATGTCCAAAAATGACTGTTTCCCGGTTTTTAATTTTTTTTTTTTTCCCGATTTCAATTTTAAAGCTGTTTTTCCGCATTTTTCAACGCTATTGATCACTATTTTTTTTATTAAAAAAAAATCTTAAACGTAAAAAAGAAAAAGTTGGCACCTTTATGTTTAATTTTTCACCAGGCTGCTACATACCGATATTATCTGAAACATTTGTTTCAGAACGTTTGTTTGCAATTTGTTTCTACTATGTTTCTCCTAATCATCACATTGGAAATTTATTTAAAAAAATAAACTATCGCTCCTAGACTAATCGATGGAAAGATAAATAGTAGCATCACTTAAATAAAGATCTTTAAAGATTTTGGTGTTCCTACCGTTTACATGAATTTTAAAAACGGACAAATTAGTTGTTTGATGCTTACATTTAGGCATTAGTATATTTTAATTACTAAATTCGTAATACTTTCAAGTTTTCGTGCTGAAGATAATTAAATTTATAAAACGTTGACTGGTTTGTTGAAATTTTGTTTCAAGATACGTACTATAGGTGACTGATTTGGAAGATTGCATAAATACCCCAATTAAGATATATTTATTACAGTTGTTCCATTGCTGATATAATTCGACGGTTTTAGATCATTACATTGGGCAAGCCCCATAGGAAAGGACTTAATTTCAAAATATTATACAAAATTATAAAAAATATTATAAAAAATAATAAAAAAGATTTTAAGAATATTACTGTGGCATGTACTGATTTTTGAACTAAGGTACTCATTCTCCTATAGAAGTTCTACAATGGGATAGCGTCTAACATTTAAATTTAAACAATAATTAATTCATGTTCCCATGGGTTTAAAAATATTTAATATATCTAATAAGTATAATATATCTAAATATAAGGCTATATACCTACCTTACTTTAAATAACTAGCAGGCTCCTAGCCTAGCTGCTACGCTCAGATTCCTTTCCAGATCCTCTCTGACAGGATCAAAAAGATCGGAGAGCAGAAATAAATATGAGAGAACGTAATGCGCTATACGGATCTCCAACAATCCTAACAACAGACGGATAATGCTTTGGTCAGATCCCAGATTTAACAAGAAAAATCCGTTTGGCATGGAGGAGGTCACAATTACTTGGCAAGGTTCGAGAAAGTTCCTGAAAACACGGACAGCAACAATTACCTCAGGATTGATGAGGTCCACTTGTAGATCGCAGTTGAAGCTGTAGTGTAGTATCTGAAGATCGAGTCTGGAATGTAGAGTAATACTGCCCAAACGCAGCGAGGCTTCGATCAGCGCAGTTCCTGGGAGTTGTGCGCCTAGTGCAGGACCTAGCCTGACGAGGGAGTTTGGGTCGCTTAGGGAAGAGTTTCGTAGTCGGATAGATGCCAGGTTGAAAGGCAAGCGATAACTCCTTTCAGGAAGGATCAGTCTACTGGAAGGTAAGCGTTTGGTGGATTCCAGCATGTCGTCGAAAAACTGGTCCACCTGACTCTGCGGGAGGGGTGAACACTGCACCAATGTCGTCAAAGAGAGCACCATCATGTAGATGATCATGATGGAATACTCGACACGGAAATAGCATTTAAAACTGATAACAAGCTCTATCAATTAGTTATCTTAAATGACACTCAACTATTAAAGTCGGTACATATCAAAATTAAACCAATCCTAATAGTGCTCGAATGTATATACTTCTAAATATTAAATCATATACACATATTTGGTAGGTCATACAATCGTTAAATTTAGAAATGATGACTACAGATAATAAAAACTATGAAATCGTTATTTTTTAAAGATCCTACTTTAAATGTTTGAGATCATTATTAGCTAAAAAGAATCGTCCACAGACTCTCAGCAAATTGGATGATGAGCGATTTTAACATAAAAATATTCCTAATCGTAGGAAGTTAGCACATGTTCGGAGGCGGAAGTTCATTATCCATTATCTAATGTATACATTAGCTACAGCTGGAGGGTAACTTTTGGTGTGTGTATATCCTCGTTACTCTCTTCTTTTTCAGAATTTTTAGGATATTTAAAAAAAAATCAATACAAAGTCATGGGTCCCTCAAACAGTAGTAGATAACTAATCAGCCGTTTCGCCAATTCAGGCATTATTAGGACTGAAAAACGTAAGATCGCTTTAATACAGACCATATATAGTACATCTCACATCAACATCTTAAAAATTGATAAAGTCTCGAAGGTCAAAAGGAGATGGATGAGAGATACTCCTTCCTAATAACCTAAAAAATACTTGAACAACTCGTTATTCACATATGTATTTTTTTTTTGACAGGGGTGAATTTCTACATAAAGTAACAATAACATTTATTTAATTGGTGATTGATACATTATTTCTCACTTCTATAAATTTGTTTTCATTGAAAATTAGTTTCGAATGTTATACATTCATCTTCAGTTCTAAAAACACACTAAAATAAGCAATATAAAATACAGTATTTTGAATTGATCATTTTTGAATTTGTGTGTATTTTTAGAACTGAAGATGAATGTATAACATTCGAAACTAGTTTTCAAAGAAAACCAATTTATAGAAGTGACAAACAATTGATCAATCCCTAATTAGATCGATGCTTCTAAACCATCATGCGGACGCCAACTAACATTTATTTTATTTATTTTTAGATAACTACAGAAAGTTTCCAGGAAAGCTAAATATAATAATATTTGTTCGGATTGTACATTGGCTCAGCACTTTCTAAACAAGAAAAACTCATGACTTCTTAGCCAAGACAATAAAACTTGTTATTATAGACTGAATCCGGGTGCAATATAGCGGAGAGAAGATTAAGTGTAATAAAACCCCGATGCACTTGATGGCATCTCTATTCAGCCACTACCAACTTCGGCAAACCTAATGAATTTTATGAGGTGAAAGCAATGACTCTTTTTATAGAGTTCGCTCAATTACTGATAAACACAGGCTCGCCGATCCCAGACCCCATATCTACTTAATATAGCATAAAGATACATAAGTATATAATTATATAATATTTCTGAGTCGATTCCCGACCTGTAGGATCGGGCAATACCCAAGTCGGTTGCAACGCTGATCTCGAAATTGATAAGGTATGACTTCACCTTGTTTATTTATTTGTGACGTGAAAGTGGATAATTGGCCTTATTTTGAGTCGCCTTTGAGCTGATTCGGCCCGTGAGTCATTCCCAAGCTCCCGGCCAAACTGATTTGCATATTACTATTAATCTCTTGTAATATTCTTATAGAGTTGTTTTTGCATGTTCATATTATTATTATATTATAGGTAAGTCTAATATTGTAAACAAGCTATACCTGTTAGCATATACCACCTATAAAAACAGAAACCACCAATCAACAGACTTAAGCGGATTATAGACACCAGTACTTTTCAACTTATTATAAATATATATGAAAATGTAAATTTATGTATAATCTTGATTACAGAAAGTAATATCATATTAGTTTCCCAACATGACAAATAATATTTTGGAGCCAATAATTTCCTCGGAGCTAAGTAAAACCGTATTAAGTTATCGAGAGGTTGTTGATTACTTATTGTCTATTTACTTTAATTCACGAATATTTATTACTAGTTCACATTTCTTGGAAATTTTCGTTTGTCAGTCTATTCTGATATATTTTTATTTTTCAGATGCTTCTGACAGGTCTAAACGAGTATGAAACGTAATCTGCCAATTTAAAATAGAAAAATCCGCGTGAGCGGCTGAGCTCCATCACGTAAGGTCCTATTTTCACTGCAATACAAAATTAAAAATTTTAAAATAGTGTGATAAAAAAGTCAAAACTTCCAAAATGAACATCTCTAATACCAATTCAATTCATATACAAATTTCCAACCCTCTAACTCCATTTTTAGGAACCTGTATATGTGCTCAAAACCTTAAAGCCGCCAAAAAACATTCGGATATGCCGAAATATTACTGAAATTTACCCAACTTCTCCATAGAACGAATATCATTATCGTTGTGCCTAGAAAACAACCATATAAACCGAATTTCAGCTCATTTTACCCAAACGGGACTGCTGGAAGGGCCCAAAAGTAGTGGGAAACATAAATATATCGGACATCCCTGAAACCCACAAAATCGTGCTTGTGAAATGGATTTAAAATGCATCCCCAACCCTCTCCGATGGATGACCTTCGATACAGTGCGAAAGTCTATTAGGTCGCTATACAACACAGCAGAACTATTTGAGTTCTTTATTTCGAAACCGAAGTTATATGATGTTAAAAAACATTATTACGATAATAAACGATATTTATATACTCACGTTATCTATCTGTACCCACAGACAGATTAGATCGAAAAGATATATTTTGAAAGTTTGAACAGGTGCTATTTCCAAACTGAGCTGTTTCTTGTTGTTTATTATAATTGGTAACAGGTATGTTGTTTGTTTGGTTGAACGCGCTTATGCGGTTATAAACCTAGGACAGAAAAAGGAGTTACCTATATAGCCTATGTGAAAAGATCAAATTTTATTGCAAGGATCCTCCACGTCTACCACAGCAAGTCAGGCCAGTCAGGTCTCAGGTAAGTCAGGTCCAGTTCCTTACATACTATTTTATTTCAAGAAAAAAATAATATTAATACTATGATAATGTAGTACAAAAATAATATTCTGAGCGAAACCAATCCTCGAGTATATCTCTTAGCTAATATAGGCCAGTATTTAGTGGTTTTCTTAATCGTTTGCCAACTCAAAGGAAGATATAAAGTTTACATTTAAAATATGTTTGTTTTTTATACTATCAAGTGTTTGGCCACTCCAAGAATCATTTGAAAAAAAAAACAGAAAAACACACCCATATTAATTTTATATCAATAGGCGCCATGACAATACAAATTTTCGGAAACAGGAATTTCCTTTTAGATTGCTGAGAAAAATAAAACGCTGCAAATTATCACACAATGGTTTATTATTAATTAAATGTATTATTAATTATTAATGAAAATGACTATTAATTATTATTGAAAATTATTATTAATAATATCATTAAAAGTGTTTCGGGATCGATACCAAGATTTTTTAAAAATAATATTTTTTTAGTCTATGGTATAATAATTTAAAACAAATTATATTCTTCCTCTATCTTCGTAAATGGCTGAGATGTCGGTGTAAGATAGCTGTAATGGATCACCATTTTGAAACAAAATGGAGGATAGTAATGTCGAGCAGGGACGGAAATAGGATTTGTGTCAGTGCGGAAAAACTCAATTTTGCAGCTCCTTCATTCACCTCTCTCAATAGAAATCAACAACAATATTTACGTAATATATCTAAATAAATATCACCATTTCCCAACCTTAACTCAATTTATTGACTGAATGAATATCAAAACAAAAAATAAAAAGCAAATATTGTTTTACTTAACATAAAAATAAAATGCCGTTCGAAATTTACCACCCTCTGAATTCTTCCGCCCAGGTCGAGTTCCGAGGATCAGTCTGGAGTGACCTATAACTTTGATACCTAGTAGTCTTGGAGAAAAGCAGTGGACAGATTTTTTTGTATTCAATTTTTGGATTCTATGTTTCTTGAAATGTAAAACTTTAAATTTTGAGGAGTGTTAAATTTTGTTTTTCTCAGCCGATTACAAAGATTCGCTATTGAAAATAATAAACCGATAATACTAATTCATGTTTGAAAATTGGTGCTGAAATATTTTCGAATTAATAAGTTTGTTCAACATTTTACAAAGATTGATAAACTCGAAACTTAGTTACTTTGAAAAATCCATTCTTTCTAGTTCTATTGGTTAATCATACCTCTCCATCGAAGTTGCTAAATTGGATCCTACCAATTCCAGACCTAGTTAGATCTGAAGATAAAATAATTCTAAAAAAAGATACATGTTATACAAGACTTGCTACCCTTTCCTCCACCCCAAATAAAGATTTTATATATATATATATATGCATATATATTTTTTGAGTACTTACGAGAGTGCAGTGGATTGGGACTTACTGAGACCCAGAGAATATCAGATTCAAGGGCTGATGAAATGCGACAAACACATGCAGCAATGCCATTGAATATTTTGTTCTTTATCTCAAGATTTGTTTTAGAATATTAGAAGATACTTTTATTTTAAAAAATGCTTAAAATTTCAGACACGAAACAAAATGAAGAACCATTATCTTATAGGGCGTGGCTCTTATCTTAAGAGGTATTTCATTCGAGTCGCTGACTTCTAAGCTTTCATTCAGAATAATTTTTGGTATTATTAAAGATTGTTTATAGCATTGGTACCCAACTAGTTTACAGTGGAACGAATTAAAAATAAGTAGGCATCCATCGTTATTTTTGGTACGTAATGTAATTTATATATTTTTTAAAAATTTTATTTTAATAAATTTATTCCATTTATCTTAATTTGATTTGTAAATTATGTAGATACCACCATTTATAAACCACCTTTAAAAAAAAAATTATTTTTTGTTAATTATAAAAAATGTCTATCACTGGCTTTTGTTGAATAACTATCTCATTTTTTGTTTTAATATTAGCTATTTATTAATATTTATAATTATTGTATTATAACTACGATAAAATACTTGTACTGGGTAATGGCTTGAGAAACATGAAAATATCACCATTTTTCTCCCGTAGATCCATGATTATTTTTTACTGGAAAAATACCTGTTTCACGTCCGACACTGAAACACAGTTGAATTAATACACTGATATTAATACACAAATAGCGCATATTTTTTTTACTTAAGAGCTAAGATTCTCAAACTTTTTTGTCTGGCGGCACACTGAAATTATTAAACAAAATTCACGGTACCCGCAATATTATTTTTTTTTTTTTTTAATAAAAGAAATAATAAACCATAGAAGTAAATAAAATGGAAGCATAAACAAATATAATTGGAATAAAAAAAAATATATTATTTTTTTATAATCCAATTATTCCATTATTCACCAATTATTTATTTTATTTAATACTTCAATTTTTTATTTAACTTAATTATTATAAATTTCGCGGATTAACTCATTAGCTTTCACTTCGATCCATCCAAATAAAAATCGAATGACAGACGATTTTTTAAAATTGTGTTTAATAGAAATAACAAGGGTCCGACAGAAAAGTTTGAACTATCCACGATTTCAAATTAATCAAGTTCGACTGAATTCAACAAATTCTCAAACCTCAGGAAAGGCAAACAATAAAACAGTTCCAACAATAAGCCCTCACAAAAAAAAACGCTGTCCGACCCTCCCGCGTCTTCTCCGGGGTATGTTTTTATTAAAGATAACCTAGGGCTGCTTTGTTTTTGAAGAGCTCCCAGGAGGTTTTCTAATTATTGGAGTTGTAAAATTATTACGTCATTCAGTACATGCTGAACTGTTTTGGAGTGTTGTACTATCTCTATTTAGTTAGTTTGTTGAAGTGCGATGTGCTATATCTTGGGTAGATCAACGTAATTAGTATTGGCTAAAAGTTGACTGCCTATTTACTGCTATTTCAGAGACTCAATGCTTTCTTTTGGAATAGGTAGTGGTTAATCCATTTTATATTTTTACTGTTCTTAATTGATGGAATATTATAATTATTGGAATTATAGGATTGTTCCTTGTCCCTAGAAGTCGTGATCTACCAAAGGTTAGGCTCAAGGTACTGTCGAATCCTGCTCAAATTGTGTGAACATATTTATCCTTCGATGTTCTAAAAAGTTTAGATAGTTTCCATTAAAATTTAATTCTATTATGTAATTATTTTCCTCATTAAAGTATTCTAAGGAACACGAAAGTATTCTTCTACAACAACCTAACGAATCCAGACATACCAGAATGAAATTGGTGTAAGGAGATCTCACTTGAGTAAATTAGCACAGAGGCCCCCCTGAGTGCCACTAGATGCCGCCTTTGACGAGATGGCGGGAGACAGAGCAGAATGCAACCTTTAGGGAGCGGGATGCTTGCCATGCCAGGAGGAGGAATGCCAACCCTATGATAGATATGATCCCCTCTCTCCCTGTTCTGTCTACTCCCCGCTATACGAATTAAAACCGTTTATAAAATTCTTTACCCCCTTCCATTAAAGGAGAGGGGGTTAGAAATCGGCGTGCGGCGCTTTTAAATATAAAAACATTTGGATTCCAGCCGGGCATGTCCTGGTAGTAGCGGCAATCCGTTTCAGCGAAACATCTTAGGATCAGTTTTCAGATTTTTTTCGAGCCTTAACTGATACAAACAACCCGGGCCAAAATTTAATTTGCACCCATTAAACAAATAAATTCCGCTCCTAGAGGTATAACAACTTTCGTATTGCCTTAATTCTCTGGAAGATAAATAAGCTGATGATTATCCGGAGGGAGAATTTATCAACAACTTAACATGGAAACGAGGCACCGGTTAGTGAAATTACTGGGATTGTAATTATTTATATAACGAAAATTTTGGTCAGTGTTATGCATCAGTTTCTTGAATTGCCTGCTAATTTCATATATCATTCATATTAATTAAATGTTTTAATCTACATCTTATTTTTACACAATTTATTAATATTTTCAAAAAACAAAACAAAAAACCCATTAAATTCATCTGAAAAAGTTAAGTAGGATGTTTTAATCATTGATACCATTTTTTCTGTATTTCCAGCTTGATCACTAGAAACTGAGTACAGAGTTCAGAGAAAGCATATTTAAAAAAATATAAACCCAAAAATCTGCTGGTTTCAACTACCTGGTTATTATTTTAACTTAAAACAACCAAAAAGCATACACTTACAAAGTATATTTTCATAACAAAATTAAATATTTTCCATTTTTATCAGTATAAGTTATTCTAGTTAAGAGTACGCAGTAGTAAAGACCCAATTTATTTATTATTATTAACAGGAGAAATATGATATTTTTATATATAATAAGTATTTTTACTTATTATTAACAAATTTATTCATAAATAAATATAAATTTATTACTTATCTGTTTAGAATTTTTGCTTGCCATTAAAATTTTATTGTTTCATGGTGGTAATAAGAAATAAATCATATTATTCATAAATAATGACATATCAACCGACACTCCATTCAGGGTCTTAACTGTTCAAGTTATGTCACTACCCCTCCCTCCTCCCCCCAAAAAAAAATTAAAACGTTTTTCGGTAAATCTCAATATAAATAAGAAAATAAAAACAATGTAAAATATTGTATACTACAAAAATTTGAATGGTTTTAGGCATCATTGGAAATGTTCCTGATTCACAGGAGCGGATCTAGAGCTAAGCCGTCTAGTAGGGTCCCGGATAGTAAAGGGTCCTATAATTAAAGTTTGGTATTTATTGTAATTTTTTAAAGACATTATCAATCTAATTCCCTGAGAAATAATGCCTATAACTAAGAAATTTGGGTTTTTAATGTTAAAAGGCAGAGATAAGCATGAAGCACCTTCATCCAATCCTTTCTTCGATTGTTGGTGTCATTTTGTAAACCCTACCTATCATTTTAAAATTTCTACCTCAATCGAAAACGCGAAATTCAGAGACGAAATTTTTACTGCAGTCCTCAGCCAGTGCAGGTTCTCAGATGTTATATTAATGAGTTAGGATCGAGCATGAAGAGAGAAATCCTCGAAATATGGAGATAGCATCTCCAACATTTATTTCGGGAGGACCACCGCTGACAGGATCCAAGCATTAAAATCTACTACACAATTAATTAATCATGGAATGCTATATTTCATTTCAGCTGCAATTTATACACTCATCGAAGAGCTTTACTTCTTAGGAACTACATAGCTATCAGAAGCTCCTGGGCCACTTTGAAAGAAAGATAAATGCTTTTAGTAAAATATTAAATATAAGGGATCAAAGTCTTCCTGTAGAATATAATAAATAACGACTAAATTATACGGTGTGTGAATTGAATTTTATTCCAAAATTGTCTTTGGGTTTTACCCTATTAATTGAAGCTAAACCAGTTAACATAGAGTGAGAATATCCCATGTAACAATTTCTCGTATTTGGCAGTTTGATTTTAAGAACCTATTTGTACCCTTATATTGTTTTAAACAGGAATTACTTTTTATTTTATTTATATTTTATTTTTAGATACTGATGATACTCTTGACATCTCGATTTTAATGAGGCTCAAATATAACAAATTCTAGTTGAATTATTTTCTTCACATTTGTTAGCCAATTTTTTTTTTTTTAATGCTGCAATAATTGAGAAGAAACCAATCAATTTTTTTTAAATGTTTACTTCCAATTTTTAACTAAGCCGAATATCTGTCGAAGAATCGCATATTGATTTCAAGTGGCATATCTCTAGCTATTTTATTATATTAATACTTTATTTAATTTTTTTTTTTTAAATTCTAACTCAAATTAGACGACCCGATTGTTTTCAAACCCTCATATAGACTACAATATAGGTTAAAGATTAGAAATAAAAAGTGTATGCATTTGTCAACAAAGTAAAATGAAAAGTGTTAACAATAAGCTGAGTTCATGTATTGTGGTGTATTCCTGAAGATGGCATCACTCTGAAACGTTGAAAGCTAAAGGATATATCGTTGATAATAAGAAGTATCGCATAATATCATTCAAGGAAGTACTTAATAATGGTTCACTTACCATAATCATTTAAATCACAGGAGTCTTCCAAAATCAAAACCTATTCATATATGTGTATGTTTCTATATGTGTATATATATGTATATACAGGGTGTTCCCACGGACATTGATCATCCCCTGTAGAATCAAGAGTATTTGGAATAACGGGATGAAACTCGGTGGGTCTTGGTTATGAAATAGGAGGTATCTTTTATGACATTACCGCTCCCGTAACCTTCTCCAGTTCTTCTTAAGCTTACTTAACCTTGCATCTTCAAATGGAGTGGGGTATTTTTTGTACGAATTCAGATCGGGCACTTTTTTCATCCGATGCGCCCCGAGAGTGATAATCGCAAAAATTCGGTTTTTATAAATACTTCCAAATTATATATTTAATCCAAATTATTATATAAAAGAACGATATTTTAGAAAATTATTGAAGTAAAGATTGTAGTGAATTAAAACCGCTTTGAAATAAGTCTGTTTTCATTCCATAACGCTCAGTATTAGATTGGCAATAATAAATAAGAGAACAGCAGAAAGTGTCAAATTTCAAGAAAAGAGTGTTTTGGACAAGCTTCCGGGTTATTTTTATAATCCATGTCCACTAAGGCACCCTACATGTATATAAAAGATCACGAGCTCGTATTTTATTGAAGACACCTTTTCAAATAATTTAATTATTCATTTTTTTCACGATTCAATTATTAATTATATAATAGTATAATATTAATTATTATTATAGTATAGCTATAATATAGCTGTTTAATAATAAAACTGCTTTCAATTACCTATCCTTAAGTATATTCAAGTTGATGGGCGATAATATATAGTGCTATGACTCAGGACCCATATTGGTTTTTTTCGGCAAACAAGTTAATAAGAAAAATGTTTCGAGAGAACAGAAGCCAAATTGCGTAATATATACGTTTTCTCACCGCTGCTTCTATTGATACAAACTGCGAGCCATAAACGTGGCAATATTTCTTGTTAAGACGCGAACGGAACTAGAATAGGGTTAGCTGTTTTAATAATTTTTTCCCTAATAAGGAAGGTAATGATGGTGCTTGGGGTCCCTCTAGACTTGTGACTGATGATGGAAGGAACTGGACGGACACCACAAGTGGACTTCTCTCCTCTGTTATTAGAGCCAATTCCAGCCCCTTCCAAACAAAACTTGCCTTCTATTTCTCTTACGGTACCTTCTCGTCATTAGTTTTGATCTGTCTTCCTTGTAAATGCGCCAAGAAAGTATATATTTTAAAATTAAAACAAAGCAAAATAAATCTAAAAATGTAATCCCAACCAATAATTCCTGGTACTTGCTTCTTCAACAAGTTTTAATCAATGATGATCATTTAAAAATAATATTTTTTTCATGTATGATCTTTTTACTTTCACTTATCTATAAATTTGAAACATACAGTAAGGGAAAGCATTGCGACAGTGAAAATTTTCGACGGAAATATGTATGTGAACATCCAAGCACAAAAACGAAAAGTTGAACGAAACTTAAGTTACTTTTTTAAGGCATGTATATGCTTGGGATGTTACGACTTTTTCGCCAAAATCAACTAGCGGGAAATGCCACTTAAAATCGATTTTATACTTGTTTACAATTTTCTCGAAAACGGCTCAAATGATGGCTCAGCTCGTTACATTAATGTACAATTAAATGGTCTTAAATATCAGCTAGGTCTTATCCTCATTGAAATAGTCTGGCAAGGCTTAATATAGAATTTTCAAAATGGCTTTTTGTTTATTTGAATTAATTAACCGTCACACCTGGATAAATATAAACTTAATAATAAATTAGTAGTAATATGGATATATAATAAATCATTGGAAAGCTAAAGATTTTAGAAAAATTAACATTTAATATATAAAGTCGTAGAAGGCAATGGATGGAGACGAAAAACGCATTATCTTAAGTGATCGTTATAGTTAATAATTTCTACTTTTATATTAGTTAATGGAAAATAAATGTTTGCATGGAATCTAAACGGAATTTCTATTGAAACAAAATTCTTTAAACAAAAACTATTTTATAGTACTTTTGTGAGAGAAGACGTAAAGAAGTCCAAGGTGCTATGAAAATATTTCAAGTTTAGAATAATAAACATAAATTAATATTTATTACAAAATAAATATTTCAAGTTTAGAAAGTATTTCAAGAGTTAATGTGAATTCCTTAAAATTATTTTTAAAAATGGATAATTATTATCAGGTTGTGAATGAATGTTGTGTGATGCGCGTACCGCACCATATTAAAAAAAAATATGTTTTTTTACTTTTCAAACAAAATTTAACTAGTATATTGTACATTTCTGTTGATAATCTAAACTTGTTCAGGAAAAATGCTCTAATCTTGAGAGCTCCATATCTTAAATTGCCGTGAGCCCCCACTTGGATAAGAAGACCATGACTATCTAGAACCGAAATTCGAACATGGCCGCAGAAGTTGGAAGATCAGTGCAATACTGTTTGAGTGATAAAGAAAAATACGAAATTTCCTGTACTCAATATTAGTGTGATATCCTGCCACGAAATAAGAGAAAGTTTTATTTTTATTAATGTTATAGAAAGGGGACACAGAATCAATATTCCTAATCTGAATATTTATGTGAGAGTCTCCTTCATACGTATCGATGTTCCTTTGATGCTCCTTCCGATAAAAGAAAGTGGACATATAAAAAAATGTTAGGTCCTATCTCATTGTAAGTGGAGTAACTGGTAGGGATTTATTAGTGTGTTGAGGAGATAATGTCCTGCAGAAAGTGACTTCCGTATAAAGCCTTCGACGAGAGATATAGCAGCGTTCACTAACGAGGCAGTTAAGTTATAGCGGCTGCCGAAACAGTGGCTGGTCCTCCGTGGACCCACTTTTTTTATTTCGGTTCCCCTGGCCATTGCACAACTGGTCCTTAACGGAACGTCGATTTCAGACAGCTCCTCCGCATGGCATCATCGGAGGCTAAATAAGGACGAGTCCAGGACCGCTCAATACGAACATGTCTAGTCGGTCCAGAAGGACGATATCCTCATGCCTATGTGCGATTTAAGGTGGATAAAAAACGATTTTCTTGTCTGTTTCCTTATTAAAAACAAATCGTTACAAATGAGATCTTGTCCTTGAATTGAAAAACGGCACTAATTTTAAAGCAGAATTCTGAACTAGGCTGAAGAACATATTTTCCTGGTTTCCGTCATGCTTTGCTCAGTCTTGTTTTTCGATTTGAAAAATAATATATTTCATTCATAATATATTCACACATATTTCATACAATATATTCACACATATTTCATACAATGTATTTACAATTATGTCAAACGTTCGAAATGTATTAGATTTAGTAATATAATTTCGCTATGAAGTTTACCCAATAGATGTAATCGATCTGGTTCGAAATTTCGACTTAACGAGCTTTTTGTGAAAAAGATTGATTTAACAGGATTTTCATTTCACTTCAAGCATAGTTGTAGCAACCGATTGAAACTTATACGCTCAATGTGTAAAATATCGATAAGTCGTTTTCATCCTTATTTTATAGTCGACCCTTGTTTCTAAGAGGCTCTTTTTCTACTTTTGGGATATGTAGCGATTAGTTCAGAGTTTTGAATAATCCTATGAAATTAGAGAAAAAAAATTTTATAGCTAAATTATATAATGTCGAATCTTGAGAACTGGAGAAAATCAAAACTCTACAACAAAGAGCTAAAGCACGTTAAATGAATTAATTATAATTAATAGAAAACAATTTTACAAGCACAAATACAACATTGATAATTTAGTTACTTCGGTTGATGAACACATTCGAACTTATAATTCGGACACCAAAGCAGATAAATGGATCAAATGGCCACAACTCTCTTGTCTGAAAACCCAAGGGACTACAAAGGACATGGATGCCGGATCAGTTGGGATAAGTCAAGTATTATTTTAAAATCAATATATTTCAGAAAATTATTATTTCTCATATACTTCATAAATTTTATTCGACTATATATAAAAACGTTTTGGGCTTATCCTTGCCCATTTTCAAGTTATCTTTATCTGTACTTTTGCATCAATATTTTCCAAATATGTAACATTATTCTCCCATTACAAAGAATCTTATTTGGCCATAATTGTTCTCCATTTCTCATTGTCCTGCTCTGAAAAGTTCAAATAGCGCACTCATGAACTCATTTAGAAGAATAAGTACTATTATATTATATTACTATTATAATTAAGTATTATTATATTGAAAGATGTGAAATCATTCTGCACAACGACCTATATAGATCTTTTGTGAGGAATACCTTAAGTAGCTTCTTCAGGCCTAGCGTAAAGTGTAATATTAAGGAAAGGCAATCTGTTGATTGTCGATTATATTTTTGATAGTTCAAATTTAAATTTGAAGTAAAAATACAATTTATTTACTTATAGAAATTTGCAATACAGTCATCATGAAAGTTCTTTACTGGATGACAAGCTATTTAAAAAACGTTGTGTCGTCGTAACGAGCTCAGGGAGTGTTTTTTGCTAGCATCGACAGCCAATGGCCAAGTAATGTCTTAGTTAGGGAAATACTAAAATCATGGTGGGAGATACAAAAACAGAGCTACTACTCTATTATTTATATATATTTGGAAACCATAGGTATGAGTTCCTGCCCACTGTGGAATCTTGGGCAATAAAAAATATGAGAATGCAGCCCATTTGGCCAGAAAGGGATAAGCAAAAGGATTAGCTAAGCTGCAAGAAGACCGGATACACTAAAAAGAAATGGTTGCTGGTAGATTGGAAGAAGAGGTGGAATAGAAAAGAATCCAAGTTAGCAGAAGCAAAATCTGACAACAGCAAATAGATCACAGCAGCAGAACGTCGAGAACTGAAGGAATTAAACTTCAGCAAAACACTTGGGAAAAAAACTGGGTTATCGACAACTTTAAGAAAGACATTGCCGGTTAAGGAAGAACAAGTCGTCATTCTGTTCAAGTTCTTGATGAGTACTGGATACTACAAAAGAATATAAACTATCCCTTGACGTCTTTGGGATAAAGGCGGAGAAAGAAAAAACAAATAAATAAAAATTGCAATATCCATTCAAACTCACTTCAATGTATTTTACGATAACAATGATATTGAATTAATATGTTGATTAAATATGCTAATCTAAGGCTATGAAAATTATCTGTGCTCCAGAAATTGAGTATAGTATTGAAATATTAATACTAGAAGCCAAGAGAATAGCATTTAAACAAAAAACAATGCCTATTAACTATAATACTATATATACTGCAAATAAAATATAAATAAATGGACTGTTCGTCTATTCGGGTTGATCGTCTATTCTAAATGGAAGATATCGTGAGAATGAAGGACGATCCTGACCACTGTAAAATCCGAGACGGCTGTTAGCTCCTTGAAGCACGAACTAGCATTCGAGACCGACTTTGAAGTAGTGAGAGATTCTCAGTGAGAAAAAGTACTCCTTGCCCCTTTCAAGGAGTTGTTCAACCATGACAGGAATTTACATATCGGATAAACCGTCATCGGCCATTACCATAATCCTCAAGCCCCTTCCCTTCATTGTCTCTGCATGGTACAATCCTCTTAGCTCTTCAGTCCGATCTATAAATATTTATATCTACAGATTAAAAAGGAGGCTGCTGTAAACTGTGCTATATAAACGTGATTCGCGTCTTTTTGGAGACAATTAGATCTGTTATAAGCACGAGGGTCATTCAATAAATAAATAGACAAGCAGGTTTGGGCAAGACAAAGTTTGAGAAATTTGGAATAGAAATTCTTGTTAGTATTAGTTGTCAATCTTCCAATAAGTTTCGGTTAGCTGTTCCATTAAGATTAGGTAAATGTAGCCTTCAACATCTTGGTTACGATGGCATACCCGCTCGAAGAAAGCATTTTTGATTAACAGCGTTCTGTGACCCGATCTTCAGTTTCGGAAAGCGTACAACCGTCTGAAATTTTCAGACGAACAAACAAAAAGGCAAGACCTTAGAATGTTCGTTTGCAGGCACTACAGCATCGAGACAATCTTAGCGAGCAATTTCCCTTATCGAAATGGTTTTTTAATATATTCCTTTTTAAAAATTGGTTCAGGCGCAACTTGCTATGATTTTAGCCCTATAAAAAAATATATTCAATGTGTCAGTTGAAAGAGATGCTTATCCAACTCTCTTTCAAATTAAATATGTAATATACATGTCGACGTTGTATTATGTGCTGATTGGGATCAACAGTTAGTTGTAGACTGTGGAAGGATAACGGTACCTTACTGGCTAAGGGCCTTCCATAACATTCGATCCCCGCGGGTGAAGATTCGTTCGGCCCACGCAGGGCAATAAATAACCCGCCATTGAAGGTCGTTGTAATCTGCATCAATCTTTGTACCTCTTGCCGAATCTCTGATGGCTCTCTAACGCTCTCAGTAAATACCTCATTAACTGCCGGACCTAGAGAACAAATTTTTAAAAATATATAAAAAGATGATAGTTGGGGGGTGGTCAGAAGTAAAGGATACAGTAATGAAATATACTAATTAATGTATGTCAACTTTTCGACATAAGGTGTAGTTCTTCATCATAACTAATAAATACAAAATATGAGAATAACAGAAAAGAGAACAATAAATATATTGGGAATAAATGGGAAGAAAAAATAGAATAACGAAAAATATAAACATAAAATGTAGAAGAAAACAAGGCAAATAAATAAATTTTTAAAGAAACATTTTAAACCCTTCAAAAATTTCGCTTAGCAAAGACTTCCAAAATGATTTATTTTTTGTATTTTTGACAACGTTTCAAGCCTAATTGGCTCATCATCAGGTTCCAAATTCTGTTTCTTCATTCCTCATTACTAAAATAAATAAAGTATCCAAAAAAATCTTAAAATTTCTTCGTAATTTCTTAAAATAACCGTATTTCACAATTATTTGTATAATTAGACAAGCTTAGAATTATTAAATGAATAGCATAATTGTGAAGAATGTTAATTTAAAGAAATTAAGAAATGCAAAGAATTTTTCTCGAAAAAAAAAATGTTGAAGGAATTTTCGAAGGGTTTAAAATTTTTCTTAAAAAAATATGAAAACCTAATTAAAGTCCTGAGAAAAAAATTCTTCTCTATACGAAATCTAAAAGTTAAAGACGTATATAAAAACAAAATGGAAAGTTAGTATTTATAAAAGGGGAAGAGATAAAGACTGAAACAGAAAAAGTAATAAAAAGCATAATCTGTTATACTGCTATTTTCGTTTTTTACTGTAATTTTTCAGTTTTTGTCTTTTACTTATGACTGCACCATTATATCATTAGTTCCATCAACGGCCAACTTTTTCCCCATTATAAAAAAGAATCTAGGTGATCATTTTCGGTGTGAACTAATAGTGTCGGATCATGAACCACTCAAGAATTAATAAACTTCAAGATGTATTTAGATTGACTTATCAGCCACAAATGAAGCTCCTAAAGCATTAGCAGTTTATATACGGGGATTCATGTTTTTCCCTACGTTTCTGAAATCAAGGTTTTTATTAACTGAGGTTAAGCAGTGCTAAATTTGTTTATTACAAATTTCTTGATTTGTTTGTTTTCCTCGAGGTGCAGAATTTAGTATCATCAACATGTCATAAGGTTATTATCCAAACTGAAGATTGGAAATAGTGGCACCCCATCCAATCTTTTAAAATGCTTCACAAGCACATACACACACAAATATTTCATATTCTCAATACATAACTGTCGGTTAAGAAAATAAGTATATATCAAGAACTGTAGAATTGGAATATATTTCTTCCAGTTACTGCATACGGCCAATTTTCTTATTGTTATCACGTAACTTAGTCAAGAAAAAAAATAATCTATGATTTATTTTATTATATTTTCCTGATTTCTTGGCTCCGTTAATAACCGAAATTGAACCCGTTAAAGGTACCTGTTAAATAAAAAGTAAGTTATGGTTTTAAGAAAATGTAAAATACCCTAAGAAAAAGATGATGGTCAAGATCAACCAATAAAAAGCGGAAAAAATGATTTATTGTATGCTGACTTTTCAGCCCAGATGGCTGATCTCCAGAGCTAATGGAGCAGTGCTGAGAAGAGTAGAATCTAGCAAAAATGATTAATAATTAATCAGGATTAGCTGGTCAGTTATATACTGCTTTTCGATAATTCATCACTCCAAAACAGTTCAACATACCTTCTATATAGCAATCTTACATACTGCTATGTTTCTGGCAAACTGCTTTTGCAGGTGGGGGTTCCAGAAACCACATTTACTCAATTTAATGATCTAATTTAATCTCTATTTGCATCGATTCCAGAAAGGAGCCGATCAATCAAACTATATTTTATAGCCTTTTAACTTCGGTGCTCAACGGTCTAGGATTCTCTTTCTGGCTCGAACTTCGTCTCTCGATGGACTTTTCAACTCTTCCCTCTGCGAACCTCCGTCTTCTGGCTTCTCCCAAGAACTCTCCTCTTCAACTCTTTCCCCAGAACTACCTCCTTCAAACTTCTCCTCAGAACTACCCACTTCAAACTTCTTACCACAACTCCCCTAAACTTTTTTTTTTCTTTTTTTTTCAAATCCCTCAAACAAAAATAGGATTAATAAAACAAATAATTATAAAACTTCCTGTACTTTACCTTTTTCTACCTGTTGGTACTTGAAGGTCTGATGACTATTTACAAATTGAAATGATATTTCCCAGTCAGGGAATCTTCTCATTCTTTAGAGGTGAGGGTCCTCTTCTTGTTGTATATTAAAAATAAAATAACCTACTACTAAAAAAACTATATACATGGTTAATAATAATAATATTTACAATATTTACAGGGTTATATTTACAAGGATGGATATGAGAGAGCGGGGCTGGGGTGGGACCTGGAAGTTGGTAGGACGGGGCGATGGAAGAGGATATAGGGGATGGGGGAGCTCTAGAAGCGGATTAGAGGATGATGTTTACAGGATTAATTGGTCCCTTTCGGCCCTGCCATCTGGCAGGAAGGAGGGATGGGGTGATGGAGCGGAAAAGTGGGTCAAATGAGGCAGGAAGGTTGTCGAAGAACTTTACGTGTCTTCTTGCGATGTGCTGTTGAACAGTGTCGAGTTGTAGTTCGTTGTGAATGTGTATCATGTTTCGTCTTTCGAGTGACGTTCGTTTTGTGATTTTTTGTAGGAAGCTATTTTGGAATGTTTGGAGTGACTTCAGGGCTGTGGGATATGCAGGAGGGGGCACCGTGAAGCAGTGTAGGCCTGAGGATGGCTTTGTAAATGAGGATTTTTAGTCTGAGTGACAGCCCTGGTGAGTAGAGTAAGTGATTTAGTTGGTGTGTTGTGGCTTTGGCTATATGTATCCTGTGTTTTGTGTGGGCTGTGAATGACAAGTGTGATTCTAGTTTCATACCGAGGTATGTGAGCTGTCTTTTGTTCTGAATGGTTTGCCCATTCAGTTTTGGTTGTTGTTTTAGAGTTTTCTTGTATGAAAATATGATAGCATCTGTTTTTTGTGTGTTTATATAGATATTTATGTTTTTAAGTTGTTCTGTGATATGTTGAGCTGCTGATTGGGCCTTGCGCATGACGTGATCTGCATTCATGCTTGCTGAGTATATAGCAATATCATCGGTATATGCAGCGATTTGAACATTGTCAATCTTTTGCCCTACTATATGGGCTGTATATATATTGAAGAGGACTGGCGCAAGGATTGAGCCCTGAGGGGCACCACAGGTAACTGGGCGCGGGGAAGAGGTCTCAGATTTGACACGGACAGAGAATGTCCGGCCACTTATGTAGGAGCCAATAATGTCGACCAGTTGGTCCGAGAATTGGTGAAGCCGGAGTTGGTCAATTAGAGTGGAGTGGGATACAGAGTCAAATGCCTGTGTGCAATCTAATGAGATCATTCATTGCCGTTGCAAGATTTTTGTTGAGGTTTTTAGCTGAATCATACTGTAGTTTTGCTACGTGATGATAGCAGCTAACGCCGCGAGAGAACCCGGTTTGTTCCGGGGGGATGATGTGTGTGTCCCAGTATTTTCGGACATGTATGAGGATTAATTTCTCATATATTTTTGAGACGTGGTTGAGGAGACTGATGGGCCGGTATTCTTCCGGTCCCGCTCCTCGTTTTTTGGGTTTGAGAAGTGGAACAACTATAGCATGTTTCCACTCAGTTCTCCTGAACTCCTCTTTTCTCCGTCTCTTATACTGTTTCTCCTACTTCTTGTTGAAAAGATGAATTTTGTCCCCACTCTCCCTTTGGAATATCTTATTGGCTGAAGCTATAACAATATTTGAAAAAGGACTTGTAACCTTGGGCGGCAGATTTTATTACACCAGGTCGACCTGGCCTATCTCTAGTTTTATGGTGCTCTTATCTTAAGCGGCCTATTGGCGGTCTTGAACTGCACCCCTCCAGGTAGAGCGCCCGACTTTGTAAATATTCCTTTGTCTGAAAAAGAAACTGGTTAATATTGATATTGCTGGACCGAGTGGCATCTCTTTAATTTATTCCTTATATAATTACTATTATGAATCTTAATTATTTCCTTCAATCCCAGTATCCTCAATACATAACAATACCTATATATACATACTATATATATATATATATATATATATATATATATATATATATATATATATATATATATATAATCTGTATATAGTATATACAGTATACAGTAAATGTATAAAAACATACGTACGTTATTTATATATATTAGGACTTCAATAGAAAGTAAAAGAAACATAAATCCAAGAGTCACAAATACAACAGAAAAACAAATATATACCTATGTTGTTTTTTTTGTTTTTTCCCTCTCCTTCTGTCCTGATGATGCTGGAATTGCCGAAATATCGAAAGATATATTATTTTATATTTCAGACTCTTGGCCTTGTGTTTGGAACATTTTTATTTATGTCCTATCAGTTATACTGACCATCAGACATTTATTTATGTCCCATTTATCTCTGATTTTGAGCTTTTCCTATATATATATATATATATATGAAATATAAAAAAATGAATTATGTAAATTACAGCTGAAGTTCAGTGCATGTTAAACTGTATTAGAGTGATGGACTACCTTTATTTGATTAATCTTTTTTAGGCCGTTGAATTAGGATGTGCTTTCTTTGTTATAGAATTAGGATATCTTATGTGTTTCAGTCCTGATATTGCCTTAATTTGCGAAACGTTGACCGGTTAGTTATTTACAGCTATTTAAGGGGTACAAGTCTTTGTTTAGAAATCCTTCTATATATACATACGTGTGTGTACATATATATGCCTGTTATATATTCAGGGCTCTACTAAACATAAGCTATTTAAATTATAGTTGACATAAAATATAAAACGTTAGACATATCAGCTCTATCATCCTTGAATAGGCTACCATATACAGCTCGTGCGCACATAACTAGTTTTATATATAAATTTTATGACGGTATGAAATACGCAATGACGTTAAGGTAATCTTTAATCTGCAGTTGTCATATCAAAGCCACTGGGAATTACGCTTCTTCGTCCTACTTTGAACAAGTCATATATCAACTCATATAACCTCGCCTCTACACCTATGCAAGGGCATCATATCCCGTCCTTAACGTAAATGTACTGATAAATTCTTACTACAATAATCCCATTTATTGTTAAAACAAATATCTTTTACAAAATATATTGCATTTAATTCGTTTTTTAAATCCAAAGGAACGTAAAAGAAATTTCTCTGTTAAACAAATAAGAGAAAAACCTTCACTGAAATTTCTTTAAAACATTTTTGAGCAATAAAGAGCAAATAAATACTGGAAATCATAAATATAAATTTATATAATCAGATATTTAACTATTTCTGTATTTGGTTATTCTTAAAATTGCTAGTAGTTTGTATCTGAGTTTTATATGTTGAGAAACATTATTTGATACACTTGAGAGTGGCGAAATTGTACCAATATTTTCCGATAGTAAGAAATAGCTTTCACCTGATGGTTGAGCATGATCATCTTGTAATGCTGAGAACTAAAAACAGTTTTCCGCAATCAAATTCGGAACCCAAGACCCTTTAGAGGAACAAAATTATTTATTATTTTTTTTTTTTTTTTTACGAATAAGCAAGGGTAGATTCATTGTACAATGTTGAAATACCGAATGTATATGTACTAAGGTACCTATGTAGATGTGCAGTATAAGTATTGTGTTGTTTTTTTTTTAACTGCTGGTTTTGGAATCAGTATACCAAAGATTAAAAAAACAAACTTTAATAATTCATGAAAAGAAATTTAGGGAAACTTCGAACGATGGCGTTTTACCACCATCTTTTGCTGACATCAGATTGCTGTATATTTCCTCATTAAAATCAACCATAGTTGAAGACCGAAAACCGAATAAGATATGACCAGAAACTTTAACATTACTAATTATCTGATTTTTTTTTTAGTGTCTTTATTTAAAATATAATTACCTACATAGTGCGTAAATAAATAGGTAGATAGTATAATTTTATTTTAATAAATGTATTCCAATTATCTGAATATTATTTTGCATATTATATAGATACCCAATTTTATACCACCTTTTGAAATGTCATTTTTATTACTTATTTTAACTTCATTATTAGTATTTATAATTATTATATTATATATTACAATGTTATTATTACTATAGAATTATCATTATTATATTACAATTAAAAATCGGAACTGCATAATGGCTTACCGAGACGTAAAGGATAGAGATGAGCAAAAATGTAATGAGTACCGAATATTTTAGTCGAATAATCTCACTAGCCGGAATTAGATAAGACTAGGGATGGAAGGACTAACAAAGACTGACCTACCCCTTCCATCTTCAGTCGTATCCAATCTCGGCTAGTGACAGAATTCGAGTAAAATAATCGGCACTCGTTACTTAAGAGTACTATTTTCCCATTTCTAGTGAAAGCCTGTGGGTCGTGTCACCTAATATTCATAAAATAGCCCTTCATAACACTACCTAATAGGTCTAAAATATAAATATGTTCAAAGAAATAAACCGAATAATACAGATATCTATTTGTTTTTTAATTCGTACCATTGTGCGGCCAACGGTGGACGGAAGTATTTTTTTCTTCGATTTTTGGATTCTACGTTTCTTGAAACGTTAAATCTCAAATTTTGAGAGAAGGGATAACATTTTTTTTGTTCTTGGCCGAATAGTACGGTTCATTACAAAGATAACACAGGCGAAATTGAATCGGAGGATACTGTGAATGAATTTCCTAAAATTACAATTAACCAAGAAATAACGAGAAATTGAAATTGCAAGTGAAAATATAAAATAAATGTATTTTACCCCACATGGTTTAACTATTCAGTAAATTGTTTAAGAAGCCAATAAGACTCTTTTAATATCACACCTCCACAATCATTTAAAAAAAAGGTGGCTTACCATTGAAGAGTTTTCAAAAGTAAAATTAAAATAAAGGAGGTCCGTAAAAAAATTGAATTTATTCGTATTGAATTCTAGTGAGTGGGAAACATCGTGTATAATCTGCAACGCGTGAAATTACCATCAATGTGGCCTACAAGAGATAGCTTAAGAATGTCAATGTGTGGGACGAATTAAAAATAAATATACATCAATATTATTTTGTTTATTTCTTTGAATATTATGAAATAAAATTATATTTTAGACCAATTAGTGTTATGTAGGGTTATTTTAGGAATTCCGCCATGATAAGCTAAAAGGTCCTCACTCCAAATCATTCTTGCAGATACATTTTTGTACTGTACCCTAACTGCTCTAAAAACTATACCTTTTTATGACATTAGAAAACCCTAAATCCAATTGTTAGATCCTAATCATTGGTTTTAGAATATTAAAAACTTAATGATAATTAGATGAATTTATCATTTTTGTATATATATTATTTATTCATGTAAATACTGTTATGTAATGAGAATACAGGGATTAAAGGAAATAATGTAGATTAAATAATAGTAATCAAATAAGGGATAAATTAAAGAGATGCCACGCGGTTCAGCAATATTAATACTTTCTTACTGGTTTATACCAGTAATTTATATAAATACCAGTAATTACAGTATATATATACTGGTTTCTTTTTCGGACAAAGAAATACGTACAAGGCCGGGTTGGATCCCGAGGGTGCAGATCGAGAGTGCCGATAGGCCACTCAAACCGTCATAGAAAACTAGATAAAAACTAGAGATAGGCCCGGTCGACAAGGTATAACAAAACCTGCCGCCATAGGGTACTAGGAACAATAGAGGAAAAAGTTTAAACATTTCAAAGACCTCTTCAAAAATTCCTATAGCGTCAACCAATAAGATTGACCAAAAGGAGAGTGGAGCCAAAGTGTAGCTTTCAAGAAGGAGAAGGGGAAAGAGAGAGAACAGGCAGATGAGACAGAAGAGGAATTCTGGGGAGAAGTTAGAAGAGTGATGTTCGGAGAGTTCTGGATAGAAGGTAGAAGAGTGAGGTTCTAAGAGTAGAAGCAAGGGGTCCAGCTGAGCAGTTCTTCCGAGACGGAGTCCGTGAGTCTGGGAAGAAGACCGGTACGGGAGAAAAAAACAGAACATCGAGTAGCGAAGCGACCAGTCTCCGAGCCAGCGAAGGCTACACTGAGATAAGTGATATTCCTTTCATTCAAATGTGCACATTAATGTCTATTATTATGTGGCAACCGAGTAATATTTTAAATAAGCCAGTTCTTCCAGTATTCTCAAATACATATGCTAAAGTCTTATATTTAATTATAAATTAATTATAAAATTATAGGGTTTTATAATGAGAATAATTTAGGTTGTAAATTAGTGAGCCAACAGTTTAATTAATAAGATTCCTTTAAATAAAGATCTTCCATCAAAATCTATTATTCTATTTATTCTGTATTAAATTTAATTAAGTGAATTGGTAAACGCGAGACTCTTGAAAAGGATCTCCAATGGTATTAATAATATCCCAAAATAGTGATCATAGTAGGTGGGTCAGTGGTCTCTAGCCTTTTAAGTTAAAATACAGTTTGATTGGTCGGCTCCCTTCTGGAACCGATGCAAATACAGAGTATATTCAATAAATAAATTAAGTAAATGCGGTTTCTGGAACCCCCACCTGTCTTAGAAAAGCAGTTTGCCAGATACATAGCAATACTTATGTTTTTTATTTATTATTATTATAATATGTCTTATGGCCAAAAATAATCATTGTTTATTTGTTCATGTTTGTTATTCTGAAAGGACTTTGTTCCAGAATAAAGTTTTTTTTCTATTAAAATTTCATTAATTGTATATTATATATATGTGTGTGTATATATATATATGTGTGTGTGTGGGTGTGTGTGTACATAATTGTATATTATGTATTATTCTATTTTACATATTATTAATAACATTATTGTTTTTTATATTATTTAATTGAATTATTTAGTTTAATTGTCAAATTATTTATTTTTTTTAATACTATTTTTGTTCTATTTCACTAGTTCTAGTTCACTATTTCTGTTTTGACTTTCTTTTTTTCTTTCCACTGTATGATAATGTTTATTTTGTTTTGTTTGTTTTCTTTCTGTTTTTTTCTTCATACTTCCTTTTTTTGTATATTCTTCTTTTATTTTTTAAAAATAATTAATGTACTCATCAAATGTCACTAAATTATTACTATATAGGTTTTATGGCCTATTTCAGCGTGAAAACAGTAAGATTTATAAAAACAGAAACCTCCCATAGCGTTACTGTGGAAGGGGAAAAAAAAGAAGAAGCTTAAACCAGAGACGTGCGGCTTCAGGGCAAGATAGAGAACTAGAAACTAATGAGGCAGAGAGAGATTTGAATTGGAATATTAACAAATAATTAAAATTGATAGAAATGCTCGGAATAATTTCGGAAATTTTGCTCCAGCTAACATTCCGACATTTATCTTCTCTTAAAACGCTTCATCACATTGCTGCTCAACACCCATTGGTTGGTTGAAATATGATTTTTGCAACGGTAGAAGATTGAGGGAGATATTTAAATTAATAATAATAAGAATAGGGTTTGAGAAGGAAGGTATGACATCTAGGCCAGGCCGCGCCTTCGGCTGCTACCCTCCGGCTCTGCCTCGCTCAGGCAGATCTCTCCTTCCACCTCCTCTTATCAGTCTAAATTGCATGGAGATATTTTATATAAGGCTAAATATAATAGGAATAATGATGCCATGACCGGCCGCACTTTATTCAAATGAGTTGGCTATGATATCATTCAGCCTAGATTATCTCGATTACCGGAGCCGAAAGAAATCTCCTCAGGCACGTAGCAATTTAGAGTTAGACGTTTATTCGGGAGGCCACGGTTTCGAAATTTAAGGATTGCGAATTCGAAACGGTGAAAACTAGCAAAAATGTTCAAACAAATTAACGGTTTATTTAACAAAACAACAAATTTATTCAACAAAACCATGAATTAACAATTTATCGAAATCTCCAAGGATCGGGTCCCCACAGAGACTAAGGTTAAACTTGAATGAATCAGTCAATAGAAAAACAAGCTTCGATATCTAAAGAGGAATTCGTTGTGTATGTAGGCCCGGGTAAAATATGATTTAAATAATATTTGTGAAACAAATCGTTGAATGACCTTAACAAATTATTTAGGAAATAACTCAATTTATCATTTTTCTTGAATCTTATTTGATTAATGGTTATTTCACGAAATAAGTTATTTAATGATTGATGAAATAATTATTTAATAAATGAATATTAATCAAATAATGTTTTCTGAATTTATAATTTTGACAGCTAGAAGTTCACCTAAATACATTTTAGTCTATCAAGAGACCTCGTTGAGATATGGTTGAGTCAGTTTTTACTCAGATCAAAACTATTTTACTAATGAAGTTAATCTTTTTCCCTTTCCTTAGTTTATTTATAATTTTTTTAGTAGCAGTAGGTTAAAATAATTGCAAAGTTGTAATAATTACTAATGCTGATGTACTTTGCAAAAAAATGTCAAAAAGCTTCATTAACTCCTGTTTTGAGGTAATTAATGTTATATATTTCCAATATACATGGATTTTAAACGTGACGTCAACAAGTTATTTCAGAAATAATTATTTTTTGAAATATTCCATTAATTTATTTAATAAAATATAATTCAAATAGTATGTATATATATATATATATATATATATATATATATATATATATATATATATATATATATATATACGCAAAAATTTTAAAACATATAACATTTTTCAAGTTGAGGATACTTTTTTAAACGCTGCGTGTCAAAATTATTATCATCCTCACGATTCCAATTAAATAATATTTATAAAAGTTGAAATTAAAATTTAGCTTTCTTCATATTTCAGTGCCTGAGTGCGGTTTCCAATTTAGTTCCCCTCTAATATTTAATATGGATATAATTTTATTAAAAAGTTGTTCAAAGAATGCGATGCTCGTTCAAGTGGATTGGTTAAATTTTTAATATTACAAACCATGTTGTGTTCTTGCATAATTTACTGTGCAATAAATTTCAAATGAATTAAAAACACTAATTGACTACTGAAAAATTCAGAATTTTATTAATGTTTATAAGATGCTCTTCATTACAAATTGTTAGTGAGTAAATCATCTTCTAAAGGCTTGTCCCTCATAAGTTTTACACCTTGTACAGATCTATAAATATTATTGTATTTCTGAATACATTAATAAATGATATAGCTGTTCTATGATCTATGATATGCCACATGTAGATTGTTTCAAGTTTTCAACTTGTATTTAAAGTTTTAATTTGTAGTTGTTTCTGTTAAATGGGTTAACGGCAGTGAGGATGGGTTATCCTACATGTTACTGACCTATTCTAGCCATAGTGAGGTCGATTACATTCAGTGGGTTTACTGAATGACTAATGCCGATTCCAGTGCCTGAGTTCTGTGGCATTGTCCAACACACTCGACTAAAGCTTGTGATGGTTGAAGGATGCGTAGGTCAGTATTTGCACCACTTAAAAAGTCATTCAAGAAGTCCTTCAGAACGTGAATAGTCGACCCAAAAGTCCGTTTTGCTTCCTATATTTTTCTTATTTATTTTTTTGTCACATATGTTAAAATCACAAAATATATTAAATAAAGTAATTTTGGAGTGTCATTATTTAGCGATCATTAGTGATATTCTATAGTATTCAATCTTCTAAACTATATTGGTTAGTTTTATTATGCACCGCTAATGATAAATAATGAAATTCATGCATCATGTCATGTCGATCCTTGTTGAAGACGAAGCCCACGCTTGCTATCTGTCCCGATAATAAACTAATGAATAGCCATTAAACGAATACATTTGCAATTAAAACAGTGTTGTAAGCGATGGCTTCAAGGGTGGTACCTCCATCCGGCTATGAATAACAAATAGACATATTGCCAACCGCCATTGAAATAGCGACAAAACTGAGAACATTTGAAATTCAATCTTAGCTCGACTAGTTTTTCACTAACTATAAATATTCATTGGGCCATTTGTGTTGGTTCCGCAGCTTGGTCGTGACTCTCTGCAATGCTCCAGATACCCCACGGAAAGGAGACGCTTATTTCAATTTTAAATTCGTAAATAGGAAATCCGAACCTATTTCCCTTGCCCACTATCCTGTTTTTGTGACGCCTAGATCCTATCAGATAGCGAAAACAGACTTGAAAACTTGTGCATTTTATCCCTAATTAATTGCTAAAGTAAGTCATTTATCGTGCTGCCTTCAGGTCATTCACAACCAGCTTTGACTTGAACATTTGTGGAACACTTACAGGTCATCGATTTGTGTATTGTGCCTTATAGATGAAATTTCCGAACTATTCTGTTAATGTCTTATTCTAGTAAATAATTTATTCACTTGTGAATGTGAACGCATAGGTGGCTCTCCAATATACACTCTCGTCCGAAGCCTTCAGCTTAAGGGATATGCAATACTGAGAGCAACTACTTACTGTTGCTCGTATAAGCATCTCAGAGATGAAATTAGAGCAATTCAGATTTTGACTTTTGTTCATCCTAAATCACTAGAAATTGGGTCACTTTACGAACCATTTACAACCGACAGTAATGTTGAAACTAATATTTACATGAATGTAATACAGAAGTAATAGATTATATAATTAAGTGACCGTCTAATTTACAGTGAGCTCAACAGCCAAGAGTGGGCGGTGGCTAATAATAATAATAATAATTCCCTGAATACTACTTCTTAAATTACTTTAACACTGATTAGACAAACGCTTTAAGGTTCCAGTTAATTACAATAAGCTCATTTACATGAATATAATAAGGCCTATTTGGACTTAGTTGAGCTATGGGAATCCACTAAACCACCTAATCTCTCTCGCATCCAATCCACACAACCTTTTTCATTTACTTTTTCACAAATAAACTCATCCATAATGACCTTAATATTCCATGTTACCGATTTGGCCCGAGTCCGGTTTCAATCCTTCCATGACAAACTTCATTCCCACTCAAATCCATTAGTTTCAAACCTCGCTTTCTCTTCAATTCCCGATAATCCTCTGAGTCGTCTGAAAATAAGATGGTCTCGGGACCTTTTAATTGTACAACTATTATTGAAGTGCTACCATGGGTAGTTCTTCTACATGTCTCTGTCACCTCTTTATATCATTTACTTGTATTTTTTTTAGTTGATACCATTGTAAATTTCAATCTTTTTTTTTTTTTTAAATATGATTCAATTAACTATAATTTATAATGCAGCTTCCGCATTATAAGCTCTGGACTCCTATATCCAAAAGAATAAGGAGGTAGTTCTGGCACACGTAGTAAGTGTAGTTCATTTATTAGCCCTTAAAACTTCTGAATACAAAGTTCATTTTTTAATTAATTCAAGTAAAAGTAAAATAAAACATATATTTCCAACCATTAGGTTATTAGTTTCTTTCATTTATAAGTTCCTCTATCATAACTGGCCTATTTTACCTCTAAGATGGATTCCAAATTAATCACAATCCACATCCTTTGATATATTAGTGCAAATCTTGAAAGAACTTTTGTATCTAATTAGAGTGATAAAAACTGTTTATACTAGCGAAGGTAAAACAGCACACTCGCATATGTTAGCAATGGCAAAATTGATCTAAAATCAATTTTTTCCTCAGTTTATCTATTCTCTCTAAGAAAAAAAAATTAATGCTTTGAAAAATGCAATTCTTTTTCTACAAGGTTTTTATTTTATAAAATTATATTATCTCTCAAAGTTTCTACCACATAACATTATTTCTACCAAATTTTTACAAAAGACACCTTCTTCAATTTTAACTTTAATTTATTATTCTCTAAAGGACCCCACAATATTTCATAGGAAAAGTGGTATAACGACCTGTATGATCATTCTAGAGATGGGTTGGTTGATCCGCTATATATACATATAGATATATACATCTTTTAAAACGTTATTGTAGACTAATAAGTTTCGTGGAGGTAGATATGTTCAGGAGTTAGTAAAGCAACTCAGATGAGTATGTATCTTTCTGAGCAGAAAGACGCATCTGCCATTATCAAAGAAATTATCAGCTCAACTCCTACCAGACCAAAAAAATTATAAAAATAGGCTTTAGAGCTGCTTCTTTGATATTATGTATTATTTATAATTTTCGCGTCAGTTTGTACGTTCAAAAATGATTAATTTAAGTTATTCTGACTTCCCTTCCATAGCTTTGTTATTTTTTCTTATGATTATGCCATATAATTCCCTCCTTGATATTTTTATATCCTTACCATTTTTAGTCGGATGTTAATTGCGTTTTTATGAAAAGTATAAAATTATAAAATATAAATTTAAAAATATCGGAAGGGGCATATCTTGATACTGAAACACAGATAAATGCTGAATAAAAACACGTGAACATTTTTGTGGAGTGTAGAGAACTTTTTAAAAGTTCTTCCAAAGTTAATTTAGATGTATTCATTTTAGAGAATTTATTTCATCTCGCCAAACTTTATTTATGAAAGATAAAAATTGATATATTATGAAATTTAATTAGTTGCAACATGAGGCACTATCCATATTAGTTTGGTTTAAAAATTCTAAGGAGGAGAGAGACTTAAAGTGAACTGTTGAATGACCACTGTGAAAGATAGTATGAGACTGCGGACTTTGGAGAGAGCTGGTGAAGTCCACAACATGTCAAGATGCAAGTCGGTGTCAGTGAGGGATCCGGCACCTCCTGCTGAGTTCAGACTTCAATAACAATTCTTCAAAAGGGAACATCCAATTTTCGGATTTATGTCAGGTTTTAGGGCATTCTGCCCCACTTAGCGATGGAAACTTTTGCTCAGAATGACAAAAACTAACTCCCTTTAAAGTTTCTGAGCATTTATTTGAAACTGTTTTTATTACGAAATACTGCGGAGTCCTTTAATCATTTTCTACTGTTATTTTTTCGAGTTTTCTAATTACACTGTGTTTTATGGTGGCTCTGCTAAAAATGAAAAGTGACAATATGTAAAAGAAAGCAAAGCAATCTCGATCAGACTAACAATTTTTTCATGTATTTTTTGTCATTAATTAGATTAGTTTTATGCACTGATCATCTCTTATTCGAAATTTCGCGCTATCCGTAAAAGGTCAGGCGGCATTATACAGGATAAATGGGGTCATCCTGTAAAGTAAAATCTGTAAATTAAACGAAATATCGAAATATTTCTTATGATCTAATATTATACTTCATCTACCATAGGTGGTTTCGGGGAAGTTTAAAACCAAAATTAAAAGTTGTTTTATTTTTTTTTTAAATTAAAAAGCTATAATTTTTCTTGTAATAAGTTAAAACTAAGTAAGTTTAGCGTTGTTGCCTGTCGTAACAAAATCATCAAGAGTAAACTAAACTTTTCGTATTTAACAAGATGGTTTGGTCAGTAAGTACTGTCAAAAAGATTGGGAAAATGAAGCTGAAATTTGTAGAAACGATAGATCACACTATCAGGGACAATTATCAGAGTTGAGGTGTGGAGGAGACAAGCGGGGTAATCAGTGAAATAGTGAGAGCAATATATATCCCCGACAATTAGGAGATGGCAGTATCTACATCTACATGGCTCAAGCCCTGGTCTCCTTGCACACTCCGTCAGCTGCCAATAGCCTCTCCATCCATCTTCTGCCTACAGGGACGTGCTCCTCTTCCACGGCGTCTCCTCCGTCCACAGCAATTCCTTTAATTGATAATCTCAAAACAGCGCTACCAACAGTATCGAGATATTCAACAAGCCTAGGAAATTTTAACTTTGAAATCTCCTATTTACATTCCAATGACTGAAACACTAGCTGAGGTTAGACCATCTGGTAATCACCAAATTAAACCGAGAATTATTATTTTTCAACCAATCAAATTCAATTGAAATTGAATTAGAAGATACATTTTTTTCTCTAAGCTATCAATATTTTTTAAGTTAAGCTATCACCAACATTATGAAAAAGTGTGAAACCATGTAAGTCCAAAACGGTTTGATGTAGAATTATTTTATTTTAGTAGAGATGTATTAGTTTAGTACATAATATTTTAAATAATACCTCAATATGATGAAAATTTAATTTTTACCTGACTACGGTGAAGGCACAAGGAGGGTAATGTGTTTAGTTTAACCGTGAGTAGGCAACTAACGATATTTTGAGCTTAAGCTGCCGATTTTCAAGTTTAATGGCTCAAATAATTCGCTGTGATACCGTGAATGTTTTTAAACATTTGAGTTCTAAATACAAGTTGAATTAAATGTGTTAAATCTGTCTGTTTGAGGGTATCTAACGATTTTTTGATGGAATGGAGTAACCTATTTTCAAGTTTGGAATGTGATAGGATCTACATTCACGAGGTTATTATTTTATAATTATATATTCTTCTTTGGATTTCTATTATTTGCACTTTAGGTATTCTATGCATTTAAAAAGCTGTAATTCACTCCCCATCCCCCCCCCCCTGAGATCATCGAGTTGGCGATTGATTTTTCGTTGTTTATACTTTAAGGCATATTTTACATTACTTTTAATGAAATTGAAATTTCTTTTGAAAGTTCAGGTTGAAATGTCAGTCTCCAGTGTCAGGCACACCAGTTAAAGTTACAAATAATGGTTTCAGTTTTGCGAAACCTATTATGAAAGATCATATTTACCTCAAATATAGCAGAAAAAAAAACTATTCAAAATATAATTATAAACTCCTAATAGCGTTATTCAGGATGAACAATTCGGACGTTGAGCGAAAATCAATTAGAAATGTTATTTTAAAATAAAAGTTCCTAAAAATTGTTTTTAAGTTAAAATTAAGTGATAAGAGCTGTTATACCAAAATTTAGGATTAATATCAAACAATCTTCTACTAATTTTAGATCATTGTCTTAAGGCATTCATTCTGTAGTCCTCAACTATTGCTTATTGCTTCTATTATTACTTACTAAGTTGGCACTATAAAATGGAATCACAGACCATTCTTCCACGATAGCAAAGACATTATCAGTAGTAAATCGATTCCGATACAGAGGAGCATGTGTTGGCCGAAGCAGCACTAACTCAGCTTGTTGAGGAAAAGAAAAAAAAAAACTAGAGAAAAGGCAGACAGAAAAGGAGAAAAGTGTTTCCTGTTTGCTTTTATCTTCCGGCGATCTCCCCTTCCAGTATTTATCTATGAATTATGGCATAGGGCTGTCGGTCTGTTTGTAGTATTAATACCGGTGCCTTACTTCTCCCACCTCCTCTTCTGCTTTTTCTGATACAGTTTTTTCATCAACAGCTGAAGTTGCTTTTCAACTACACATCTACGAGCTGGAAACAAAAGGTTACACCTTATTTCTAAAGGTATGTCACATAGTCGCATTTCAAACTGGAATATGAAATGTAATGCTGTTTATGTTTAATGTAATGCTAGAATACTGCTAATTTTAACGTCGATTTTAAGAAAATGGTGACATCCAGATAAAATAAAAAAATCCTAGACAAAATTTCATTTAAAATTCTACAACATGGTTCAGATGCAATTCTTTTGCTCACCTTTAGAACGGGTGGCCATGAGCGTCTGAGGTAAACAAAAAAAAATATATATATATCTGATGTGGGCAAAACATGACTTCCTTGTACGCCTATTAAATTATAAATCCGTGGCTCAAAAAGTAATACTGAATTTGGTTACTGACACAAGATTGACACTCGGCATCCCGACATCCATCTATTGACACGCACATACAAAAACACACACTCTTGTTACTGGAGGCCTCATTCCGTTATTATATGCCGTTTTCCTTCAGTAGGTAACTGGTTTCCAAGATATTTCTTCATGTTCCGTGACAACAATAAAACTGTCAATATCACTGGATAAAGCATTGGAAATCGACAGTTTCAACATTTTAAGTGGAAAAACCCACTTATCTAATATCTTATTCTCATGTTGCAGACTTGTTGATCTCACAAATGGGGAGGAAAACAAGTATTTTACACTCAATTTAAACACTTAAACCAAGTAATAAAAATGTTTAATTGTATTGGAAACCAAATTGCGTTTTTAACCTTTATTACCGAAACATATGAATTCTCTTTTAATTTAAATATAATTTTTGATGTTAGCTTATTATGACCTTCAAGTAAACAAATTTTAACCAAAATCTAGTAAATACGTTTATATCGATATAAAAGTGCTATTTACCAAATTTGAGATGTTTTACATTATATTTTAATATAATTTTTGAAGGAAATCTAATATGACCTTCAAGTAAAGTACCACTTCCGGTTTTCCAATTTAGACCATAATCTAGTATGTTATTTAAATCAATATATAAGTTATAAATACTAAATTTGAGAAGTTTTGTATAGTATTTTATTTTATTTTTTATGGAAATCAATTATGACCTTCTAATAAAGTACCATTTTCGGCTCACGAATTTTAACCAAAATCTAGTAAATACATTTATATCGATATAAAAGTGCTATTTACCAAATTTGAGATGTTTTACATTATATTTTAATATAATTTTTGATGAAAGTCTAATATGACCTTCAAGTAACGGCTAACTGTTTTTAAGTTATGCGAGATACGAACGTACGTTCGTACAGACGCCTCGACGAAACTAATCAAAATGGATTCAGTGATGGTCAAAATGGATATTTCCGTCGAAATCTGAAAGCCGAAAATTTTCGCGATTACAATGCTTTCTTTACTTCTTACAAGGAAGTAAAAAAGACAGAAAAATCAAGGAAAACGGAAAAAGTGAGTCGATCTGGAAGCAAGCTACTAAATTAAAAGTCTAAAAAGAATACGTTTTAAAAAGGAAAATAAAACAACATTTATTTTATCAAAACTCTCTATATTGATCAGCTGTAAAATGGAGTCGGACGAGGGATCTCCTTTACTAATTAAAGAGCTGAAAAAGTGAAGAGGCGATTATTATATTAACATAACCTCTTTGTTAGCCAAATGTTATATATGTTTCGATAACTCAATCTATATTTTTTCATTACTTATTTCCATTATTTACGTTAATATAACTATTTCAATTGTACTTGTTGCTGGTCTCCATCATCCAAAAACACGCTATTGATTTTTCTGTACCTGATCACACTCGCTGATTAACTTCAATCTGAAGGATATTTTTAAAGTTGATGATAATAAACAAATTTTAAAAATTTCAAAACGGTTCATCATTTTTTTAAAACAAGTCCATGGACCAGAATTCAAATCTAGAGAAAAAATTATTTTTTTATCCTAAATATATTCTGTTTGGAACTACAGTACAAAACATAAATTTGAATCGATATTTTATCGCACAGTATCATTACTCAGGAACTATATTTCAGTATTTTAAACATTGGTACCCTTTCTGAGTGTAAGATATTATAACTTCATAGTAACTAATATATAAAAAGAATGTTCAACAATACTTTTTCATTGAGCTCTCCTCTCTTGACAATCAAACGCCTGCACCACTTCTGGGGTCTGATGTCTATAAATAAATATTTATTTATATTTAAAAAAAAAGACAAAAATGGATAAATTGGTGTTTAAAATGCAAATACAACTCTACACTTGTTTTATTATCCACGCTAGAGTTATTTACCACCAGGAAGAAGAAACTTATTTAGACTTATTAAAAGTCTATGCGAATTTTAATAAAATTAAAGTTCCAATTACTTTTGAATACATTGTAATAAGCTTCTTTTTAAAGAGTTGTGAGTTTGTAATGCTAAATGTCAAACATGATAACACTTATTCATTGCTACAATTTGATACCAGTATGAAGAGAATTTGGCTTCTGTACCCAGCAACTTCGCAGACTTTCCCACGCGAGGGTTTGAATGAAAACAGAGCGAGACAGCTTGGGAGTGTGCTTGACGAAGTAAACATAAATCTACAGTTAACATTATATACAGTAAACATAAGTACACCTGTAATAAATGTATCATATATTATTGTTTCTTCAGGACGATTAAAGGAATCCTAAGAAATTTAAACATGGTTCTTTTCTGGTGCGGAAGGATCAAATCATTTTGAAAATAAAAAAACAAGCCAATTCAGAAGTGAGCAATGTTCATCTGGTCCAATATACAAAATAGACGCTTAAAGAAATTTACATAAATAATATACAGTGAATTTTTAAATATATCACTAGTAGCTTGATCATTTTTTAGCAGTATCATTCTCATCAAAGGAAGGTAATAAACATTTGTAAATTTAAATCAATTAAAAATAATTGGAAATTCACAATTGGAATTATTAATCTATGAGCATGTATCCGATATAAATGGTCCTATATAAAGTTTTCTCTTTGATGCCAAATTCGCTTATCGCAACCAGAGCGTTGACACTGAACTCATAAAAATATAAGATAATTCTCCAATCCATGGAATTAATGCATATTTCGCGAAGTATTTAAATTGCGGCAAAGCTAATTTCTAAAACTGGATCGAGCTACTTCCTTCAGCATAAATTAATGAATATTTATATTATGCCGAATAAGGAATGTTCTTTCATTTTTTTTAATGCCGCTAAATTTTTAAATTCCATTTACTAATCATAAATTCGGATATGTCTAATTTAAAAATGAATTTGAAAATATTAACTGTTTTCGCGGATCGGTTTTACGGAGAACGAATTTCGGTATTTATGGAGAACGAAATTATGGTCACACATTTTAGCACATTTTAATTTACTGATCTAATGTATAATTCATTTTTTACATTACGAATATATTATTGGTGTTAATATTTATAAGTATAATGTCAGTTTTAACTTTAAATAAATACAATTGTAGGTATTATATATACTTATACAAATTTATTTTTATTCTCGGGTTATTTAAAAAAATAAATAATATTAATTAAATTTCTGATTGTGCCAAATTTGTCAAACGTCGATTGATTATGAATTAACCACAGCCTTAATGAAGTGGATGCCTGAATCTACATTGTGTTGGAGGAATAACCAGACGAGTGAACGTGGTCCTGACCACATCACTTTCTCGTAGAACCTTCCTTCAAGAAACAGTTCTTTTCTACTATACATTGAACCCAATAAAAGCTTTCCTATCTTGGGGTACTTAGTAAGATAAGTACGAGAGGTAGAGCTGTCACGTGGGTTGGAGGTGCTCGGGACAAGATTTTGCTAGGCGCCTCTTTCTTACCACCCAAATCGGCCATTTGCCTATTTTCTCAGGTTTACGATGGTTATGCCACCAATAGTCAATAAATTTCGAATATATAGCCAGCTTAAGTTTAATTATTAAAAAACATTTCACTAGCTTCAATTTTTGTCCCACCTATAGCCCTGGTGAGAGGGAGGCACCATCTGCTTTTTTAAAGATAAATAGGTATTGTTCACAACAGGCATAATAGATTTAAAAAAAAAAAAAAAAAAAAAAGAAAGAAAAGAATATAAGTTTCAAAGCCAAAAAAAAAACAAAATAATGATAGAGAGAGAGAAAAAAACAAATTATAATGAAGATTAACAATAGTATAAATCATTATATTATTTTTATTGGAGAGGTCCCTTTTTCAGTCAAAGTATTAAAGCAATAAAAAAATTCTGTTGCGATTCGCGCAGCACACAACTTTCACTTACCATCTATAATAATAATAATTCATTTTTTAGCAGTCTTATATCCACATTAACTCATTGTTCAAATAATTTTAAAGAGTTCACAGAACTATTACTGGAAATATTTTAAGCATCATGTACTTGTTCGTGTCTTCTCTCACAGAAGTGCAATAAAATAGTTTTTAAAAAATTTCAGTACGAAGATTCTGTTCATTATATTTTTGGTTTGTGAAGCTGAAAATAAGTTTTAAAAGTTTCCATTAAATAATATGAATGTAGAAATTATTAATTACAACAGCGTCTTCACCTTAAACTTCTTAACTACAGTGTTGAACAGAGCGTATGATTGAGAACAAGATGGAAGTGTGGTGGGAGGAGATACAGCGGTTCGGTCTCATCCGTTTGCTATCAGACACATTCGACTTTCCATCCAGGATCCAGTCTTGTAGCCCTTATATGATACACTGTATCTTTGATAATATTAGACGAATATAAATTTTGTTTTTTAGAGAATTTAATTGTCTGTCATATGATCTTATACATAATTTACAATAAAATGCATACTTTTTGAGTTATGCGCAAATAAAATTTTCTTTTCCTCATCACTTTTTATCTGCATCTCCTTGAGATGCACTACACATACAAAAGTTAAAGGAATTTAAGGAGAAGACTTTAGGCAAATTTCATCAAAATCGTTAGAGCTGTTTCTAAGAAAATTGTATATAAAAAAGTGTAAAATCGGTTATATAAATGGTACTTCCGTGCCAAGTTGATTTTTAAGGAAAAGTTGTAACATTCCGAACCCCGAACCTTCCCTCTGGCTACGCCATTAGTTCCGTTTGAAAGATATTTATTTCTACTTAGGGTGTTTGTACCTAAATTGATGTAAATACTACCAGTACTTTCAAATTAATTACAAACCAGAATTTTAATTAACAATTAAATGCAGATTTTATTTTTTGTAACACGTGTTCTAATAATGACAAATCTAAACTAATAATGTTCTAATAATAATAAATCTAATAGTAAAATAGTTTTTGTGCTGTCCTCTTATAAATTACTTTTGAGATGTATTTTAGCCAAAAGTCTCTCCAAAAGTATCAGAATAATATAAGTTATAAAATAATTTGTATACGAGTATAAAATGATACAAAGGGCTACGGAAAGATTTGATTTATTTTATAAAATGTAATCCACTCCGTATTTAACTCCCACTCCACATCCCTCATCTCTCCTCGGTCAACCTCTCTGGTATTCTACAGGCAGTATATACATGATCCCATCACGTATTCATAGACTAATTCGAGACAAGACAACTAACAGACCTTAACCCGTAAACCCCGAATCCCATCTTGCTTATGAATGAGGGATGAAGTTGTTGACCATATATAGCAATGTTTACAACCTTATAAAAAGCCTGTCTCCATACTCCGGAATCGACACGGGTTCTATAAATGTCATGTGTTCCGTCCTACCTTATAGCTTTCTGGCTGTTGGGTTTTACGATTCGCAGTTTAATCGACGAATACCGATCCTCCATGGACATACAAGAATTAGATCGGCATAAATATGTATAGTATGCCTGATCGGAGGATGGTAAACTGCAAGAGCAATATGTTATGGACGACATATAACAGATCTCGTACACGTCTCTGACGTTTTAATTACTACCTATCCGTGAAAGTCCACCTGTCCCTCCGGCTGTTTTTAAATTGCCAGATTTTACATTTAGATTAACGCCTTGGGATAGATTTATTACTGATTAAACCTCTTTTAATTGCTAAAATAAAAAAAAAAACTTTATCTGGAGGATTTAATCATTTTCTTATAGTTGGATAATTACTCTTTGACTACCGTCTTATTTTTTAATCAAATAATTCAATTACACCAAAAAAAAAAAAAGAAAAGTCGTTATCCTTTAGCAAACATTCTGCAAGTAATAAGGATATGATTCCGATCCTGCGATCTTATCACTATCAAGAAATGAATATTTATTGTCCCTATTTTTTAAGCAGGACACCTCTTATCTCGGATAACTTTTCTGTGTGGAAATAAAAAATGGCTTTTACAGTTGCTTATTTTCACTATATTTTTTATTTATATTTTTCATTTTTATAAATGTTTTGAAAAGTTTTAATCTTTATATTATATCTGTAATTATTAGATGTTTGACATATTATATATCTGGAGGATAGCTCAGAATTATGAAGAACGCAAAAACCTCTACAAACAAAAATTAACATCTCAATATGATAAAAAATAATTTTAAAAAAATCAAGATTTTAGATTTTCAAGGTAATTAGTCAAAATGACTTTAAAAGCAGAACAAACTGGTGAAGTTTTTATTACAAGCCACCGTTACAGCCCAACATGTGGGCCATCATAAGAATTGATACTGATCAGAGATGTAAGATCAGAATGATGAATGAAAGAAACAAAGAAAAATTGTCTGAAGTTAAAGTAAAAAAAGTTTACATAAGATGAATGAAAAATAAAAATATGGAAGAAAAACTGATAATTACAAGAAAAATTATGAAAATAAATAATTGCAGGAATAGAATAGTTAGTGATAGAAAATAAATATATAAATAAAGAGAGAGAGAGAACTGAAAAATTACATAAACCTACATGAGAATGCTCTAATATTAATCAATATAACTTTAAATAATCAAAATAACGAAACAAATATATAAAGGTAAAGATAAATAAAATGAAAGTTATACTGAAATAAAATTAACAGATGAATTTCTAAGAAAATAGTTCTCATCCGGCAGTTTGTAACAACAGGAACTGATGATAAAAAAAACAGTGAAAATCCAGGATTAGAGAAAATTCAATAGGATGAGAATGAGAAAATTAGGGATGGGATAGTTCTAGAATTTCTGATATCTGAATACAATGGATACGGATACTTTTTTGGATTTGATACTTGTAACTGATACGCATCTACTGAAAAGGCCAAGATCATTTGTATCCATGTGAGTATCTGAATCAAATCCATTTTGACTGGATCAATTCCTTGAAACTACTTTTCAGTATCTGATATAAAGTATCCGATCGATACGATCTAAGTAACCCGAATTTCAGATCCGTGTGACTGGTTCGTAACCTAATCCTACCCACTAGCTTCTATTTTATAATACTTGAAAATTGTTGCGTTATAATACTGTTTGAATATTTTTGACTAAGATAAAAAAAAATTTAATAAATAATTATTCTATTTCATTATTTATTACCCTCCTTTATCTTACTATAGTTATATGCTGAAAAAAATGGCATTATTAAATAAAGTTTATTACAGTAGACACTCAGTAAAATGCCGATCTACTCTTTGCTGAGAACCTACTCACATAGTGGAGTACGTTCTCAGTTATACACTTAAAAAGGTGGGAGGTACTCTGAATCGAATATTTAGAGTGCGTACTCCACATACTTAGCAAGTATTCTATTGTGTAACGACTCCATTCTTCACATTTAATCGGAGCACCTGCTCATTTTTCGGCAAATGGGCGCGTGCTCAATTTTATTCATTTCACCAAATATCTGTAGCAATAGTTGCCTGGATCTTATACAACCCAAGTTAACTACTCGGATTATCCATTGATATACGGTATTCACTACTCTTTCTAACAAAGTATGCAGGTGTTTTGTATCAGCTACAGTTGGTATCAACCTCCACCTCTGATTCGACTCAGAAGTAGTATCCATGTGAGTATCAGTATCCGGTTCATTTCGATTGGATCAACTTCTTGCATCAAATACTATTCAGTATCTGATACAAAGTATCTGATTGATACAAACTAATCCATGTATGACGATTACCAGTTGCGGATTTTGCGGATTTACGCATAGACAGACTAGGCACTTGTCTGGGGCGGCAATTTTTGGTGAGCTGCGAAATTTGAAAAAAATAATATTTGTCGATTCAAATTAAAATTGCAAGTATTAAAAACAGCTCAATTAAGCACACATGAACATAAAAATTATCACCACTTAGTTTTTAACTAAAAACAATAATTGTTTATGGAGATAAAGTAGCTAGAGGGGAGGAAGGAGGGGCATTATTTGCCATGCCTCTGGAAGGCAGTAGAAAAAACCTGCCTTTGAAGTTAATTCGAGTGAATTAAAACTTATCTCCAGCTCGAGTTTTACTAGCACCCGGTTTGCAAACGGTGATCTTACATCTGCGTTATAAATTTATCTTCTACATTCCCTACAACCCAAGATTACAAGTCCATGTGATTAATAATAAATCTGCACTAATTGCGGGTGGATAAGTACAATAAATTATGAAGTGGAGAGTTAATAAAGTTGAACTACTAAGCAGAGGTGTCCCCCCTCCCCCAAACTGTTCTTTAATGTGAATCCCTTATGATTATTATTTATGAACATATTACATCATTTTCATTTTTATTTTACTGTGTGAAAAATAGAGGAAAGTTTAGTTATAATTGTAAATTTTGGTTTATCCCAATTTTTTGTGTCATTGAACACGTATCTGAGCTTTGCTGTCAGATGTTTTGACCGAAACCTTGTTTTTGTCAGACTTAAAATTTTTTTATATTTTTCATTATTTTTTGGACAATATCTCGAAAACTGTTAATTTTTGCGAGAAGACCACCTTATACGAAATTAAAGTAGAATAAAGTTCGACATTTTATGCCCATAAAAATGACTTTACGATCAACCATTAGGCCGCTAGGACGCGCTGAAGAAGTATAAAGAAGAAGTATAATCAATAGTTAGAAAACTCTCTTCATCCAGCAACCGGTGGACTACAAAATTCCTTACCTACATCACAATGCGAACAAATGAAAGTAAGGAGTTTTAGCATTCACAATCTCACTTTTATTTATAGTTTTTGGTTTGTAAAAAGTTAAAATGTCAGTCAAAGTAGTCAGTTGAAATTCCCATCCGTCCTTCATCGTACACGGGTGTTGCTTGGAGTCATCTATTGTATATAGAACAGAAAGAATAAATAAGGATGGAATTAAGCTGGGCGCGCACTAGGACCGGTCCGGGCCGCCTTTTTCAGCTCTATATACGCCGCGCACTAAGACCGCCCCGCTCCGCTCCGGCCTTTTTAAAAAGTCTGTTCCTATACTATACAACGATACTCCGCGCACTAGACCGCCCCGGACCGGCCCGCGCTTCCGGCCCAAACCGCCCTTTTCCTAGGTCGGTCCAAGGAGGGACAGAAGAAAAGGCCGGTTGGGTGATTATAGCTCTCTCATATATATAAATACATGAATAAATAAATTTCCAGTGTTTTAATAATTTCGTTTAAATACTAACCTTTCAAGCTGAGGTCAGTTTGCCACCAATATCTCCTTTTCTTGTTAAATACCTACCTGCATAATTTCTCTTCTTAATTGTAATTAATTAATATTCTAATTTAATTTCTGGAATTAATATTAGGTAATGTTTATATCAGTGTCAAAATTTATTTTATAATTGAAAAATAATTATTTTCATTAAAATAATGACTTTTGAAATAATTTCGACATATCCTTCCGATATTTTTTTCGTTTTTTAGATGATTGATAGTAAGTGCTAATTTCAATTAATTAAACTTTTTGAAAAAATTCTGATTATTTATTTTTAAATATTTATTATTTTTTTTTAAGGGGAAGGGATTATGGATTGCACGATTTGGTGACCGTTTCTTAGGTTTTTGAATTTGCTAATATCCAAGTTTTGTTCGGCAGTAAGCACTTCTAATAAATTCATATTTTGCCAAATTCTTTGGTTTAAGTATTATTCATTAGGTTTTCGAGGGTTCTGAATCCATTTTTTCTATTAGATTTTTGATTGCGCTGATTTTTTTTAATGTTACTATTGCAGTTTTCTTCAGTACAGGAATCGTTTATCAGGTCTTTGGGGGTTCTAATTCCATTTTTTTAATCAGATTTTTGATCACGCATGCGCTTATCAATTTACTGTTACTATTGCAGTTTTATTCAGCACAGGGGTCGTTTATTAAGTTTTTGAGTGATTCTACATTGAAAAAATGCCAAGCCATATCTTACTGTTTTGTCTAATGGATCCTGGAGAAAAAATAAATAAAACATTCTGAAACTGCTTTATCTTATATTTCGTGTTTGAAAAATGATATCAACGTTATTTTTCCATAAACTTTTGTTTTATAGAGTATATTAAAGGAAGAATATAAGCGTATTCAAAACCAATACCCCAAATGTGATTTAAATCGTCTAAAGATTTTCTGATTTATGAGCGATTATTTAAATTTTCAAAAAAAATTTGAAGGAATAATTTAAATTAGAAGACGTTTGGCAAAATTTTTAGGCCAAAATTTGTATTTTTAGATTCGCCAGAAAATTTGAATATTGGTGTTTTTCAAACTGCTAAAACTAAATTTTGTATACAAAAATTCTGTTAATATACTTTACTCCATAGAAGAATACCGCTTTCACTATATCAAATCGTTCAGATCGTTCTAAAATTCAATTATTTCATTTTTTTTAAAATGTATCGCTCTAAAAGTTACTATTTCTGGATCAAGAATAATGTTTTTAATTACTTATAACACTTTGAACACGGCCCTAAATATTCAAATTAAATTTAATTTGCTATGACATCTACTCAAGCCTGGGTTCCTAATCATGCATATATTATAATATATAAAAAGATTATTTGTGATTAAGAAATAGTTAATATTTCACTTTTGCAACACCGCTGTGAACTTTATCGTAACTAAATTTAATATACATAACGCAATAAAATAATATATTTTTACCCTGTAATTATACTGTTCAATATTGCATCTAACTCATTAAATTTTAAAAATTTGGTCCATCAAATATTTAATATTACTTTTTTTATTTGCTAAGATGATGTTTATAGCGTAATATAAACAAATAATGTTTAATATTATTTTAATATAAACAAATAATATTTTATATTATTATATGTACATGGATAAGATAGCCTTTACGTATGCACTTAGGTGTAATATAAAAACATTATCCTTGATACAGAAATATCATATTTTTGAGTGGTCCAATTTTTAAAATGAAATAACTGAATTTTAGAGCGATTTGATTGATGTGGTGAAAGCGGTATTCATCTACGGAGTGAAGTATACAACAGAATTTTTGTATTCAAAACTGGCGTATTTTTATAGTTTTAGCACTTAAAACTATATTCAAATTTTCGGAGAAATCTAAAAATATTTTTTTTATTTGAAATTAAAATAAAGTTTTCCATTGATACAGCATAGATTTTTTATTTTAATTATAGTTGACAAAATGTACAAAACCTATCTACTTTTCGAATTTATTTGTTGACAAATATGTACTAGCTCCATGTTTTTATATTATAAAATAAAAAAATAAGGGATATTTAAAATAAATAACATTAATTAATCCTATAGAGACCGAGGTGGAGGGCTAGAAGAGTGGGGGGAACATGTTATTCTCTACTCTATGAACACGACAATGGCTCTCGATGCCTCCAGTGGTATCGATGCTTTTAATCGATATGTTGGTGGTATCGGATACGTGTGTATTATGAGAGTTTTACAAAAAAAATAAATAACATTAAAAAGCCCTCTCCAATTAATTTTATAGGATGGGATCGGGCTCGATCGGACGCTCTCGGCTGTTTCCGATTTCCCAGTTTCTATCACTAGGATCATCAGAGGAATATCTTCATATTCATATTTTAACCTTCATAGTTACCACAGCCCGCTTCATAATTAATTTTATTGTGTGTCAAATGAACTTTTAAAACTTATACGAATACAATTAAATTCATAAAGAATGATGTGACACTGATTTAAACATTACCTAATATTAATTCTACAAATTAAAATAAACGATTTATTATTTCCAACGAAGTGATTCTTCACCTTTTGTAAATTGTATACATCTTGTAATTGTTTAATGCATTACTGTTTAATAACTCCATTCTAGAGTTTAATAAAAATAAACTGTTCACTGAAAGATTGTTTTGTGTTTTATTCCCATAGTTGAACTCTATAGTAAATATTTTTAATTAAGTAATTACGTAAGTAAGTATTCAGCAAGAAAAGATGATACTGGCGATTAGTAACTGATTTTAGATGAAAGAGTAGTAGTTAAGCAAAATAATTGAAATATAGAATTTTTATTTATTGTTTTATATATATGTGAGAGCTCCTCCCGGTATAATCACCCAACCGGCTTTTTCATCTGTCCCTTTTTGAAGCAAATAGGCCGGTTGCAGGATTAGTTCGAAAAGGGCGGTTTGGGCCGGTCCGGAGCGGACCGGTCTAGTGCGCGGGGTATAGTCATATAATATAGGAACGGACTTTTTAAAGAGGCCGGAGCGGAGCGGAGCGGTCCGGACCGGTCTCTAGTGCGCGCCGTGCTTTAGTGGGTATTTATCGATACCGGAATTAGATTCGGAAAAGATAATGTTACAGGTAAACAACTTAAGGAAGAACCTTTTAGTACTCATGCACCTGATAATAACCTTTTGTTATTGAAATAAGGACCAAATTACGAATTAATTACGCAATTGAAAGAATGTTAGACAACTCAAAATGTTAATCAAAATACTCAAGATCGTTTATTTGGCAATATACTTTTTTTAAATTTATTTTCATCCCAATCTCGCCTTTATGGCTTCGGTAGCAATCCGTATTGCATAGATGTCAATTTTCCTACCATTTATACATGATTTCTTATCTTCCATGCGGGGCGGCCTCCATCTTCCGACGGTCTTCCCGTTACTGGTCCTCTTATTCTTTCTATTACTTGGACTGTCGTGAAGTAGTCCCATCGTCGCCTTCAGCCGTATATGAATTCCTTGAACCGCGGGAAATTTATATCAATCACCAACCGAGTAAATCCTTCCTCATCATCTTAGCCCTTGATGCTTGAAATCCGATCAAAGTCATGGTCACATGCTCAGCTGTCTCCGGAAAACTGGAGGGAATCAAAATACAGGTGATATATACAAAACATAGGGGATCAATATATATTTGGCAAGATATCTGTCTGATATCTGATATCTGGGAAAGGCTTTCCCATCCTTCAGCGTAACCTCCCGGCCTATGTTTCGTCTTCCTCCTCCAAGGGTTCATGATGTACGGTAACAGGCTGAAGGCCAGAGAAATCCAGTTCCGCCTGAAGATCCATGTCGACCATATCGTATTCGTCTCAGTCCACCAACACATTTTTTGTTAAGCGTTTGTCTACTTATAGTAGACAGTTTCTTGAGCAGGTTTTGGTGCACCTGCACTTCACCATGTTCAGCTGTGCAGGAAAATCAATGGTAATTGGATCAAGATTGTTTCTCGTACCCTTCCAACCACACCCTTCCGCAGGTTTCTGCACCACTATTCATTTCTGGGCCTGGTGGTACCCTCTAAAACTGTGGCTGAGTGACTCTGTTGAGAGTGATAGTTCTGCTACTTTGGATGAGGCCCTTAGCACTGACCTCTTGTACGATACGAATCTGAGTTGGTTCAAAGTGGGTGCAGTCCTCTCACTTTAATCATATACAAAGACGTAAGCAAAAATTTCTTCAAGAAATATAGCTGATATATCTGAAATACAGGTAATATTCATAATTTCGCCTTTACTCAAGATAATATTTGAGTATCGGACGCAAATTTGTGTGTTACGGGGTTTTAGAGCAGAATTCCACTGAATTATATCACCGATTTCAAGAATTTTTTTTTAAGTCGGACGAGATTTGTGTTTTGTAGATTTCTGTAGTACAATTCAACTTTTTAGATTTCAACCGTCTTAAGAAAACTTAAAAAAAAATGGGACGTAAATGATAGCTTTTTTGAGCAGAATTCTGATGATTAAATGACGCTTTTCCCAAGAAAATTGATGAAAAGGGGACGAAGATTCAAGTTCAGAGAGCCAAAAAACTAGGATGTACCAAAACTTTCGTCTGCAACAAACCTTTCCCCTTTCCTATCCTACTTTGTCTGGGCCACCATTTATATAATTTTAGTTTTAGTGTACTTTTTTTCTATTTCTTCTTCAAACAACCGCCCTCCCCCCTGGAAATGTTAAACCTGACTATTTTTGGAATAAGAACCTTTGAAGGGCCTCTATCCTCTCAATAGCTAGTTTAATTTTTAGAACGTTAAAATACATGTATAAATTGTCTTGAAAATTTTATCTTAAAAAACGAGTGCTCAGGTACTGTAAGTGAAAACGCAGGAAAGCAATAAAATCCTTAACGGATGTGTATTTGTCAAAGTAATACATTATTATTTAAAAGCATTTATCGTTCGATTGAAAAACTAATTTCCATTTCCCGCTCTACTTCTAAAAAAGAAAAAGAAAGAATCACTACTAGAATTAGAAAAAACAAAACAAATAAAGCAGGTAATTCATTCCTCACGAAGTTGTTGCTAAAATGAGAAACGGTTATATCCGGTTATGGTACCTACCTTTGTAGCCACTTGTCTTGTACAGTACATTTTAGGTAGCCTTATTGCTTCATCAATATGGACTAGCTGTTAACTATCCTTACTCCGAGATTTATTAATTCCTTACTAGTAAAACGGCACGGGAGACTTGTGAGAAGTGAAGATGGACTTGTATAGGAGACACTGGAGGTTCATTGCCATTTCATCACAGTATGTCTCCTCATCGCCCAATCGAGTATTTCTAATCAAATATCATATGTTAAAATAGAAGACAAAAAAAGCACTTAAGCTTATTTCTAGTTTTGAGAAAATATGACTTTAATATTATAATTATAAATGGTTATTATTAATATGAATCAAATGAAATCATGGTTTATACAGTTGACTCTCCATAACTGGAATCTCGAATTTTTCATCAATTCTTTTACGAATTGACGAAACCTCCTTGAGTTAGAAAAAAAAATGAGAGGATGTCTCAAAATAACTTTAACTCTTTAAGTTGAAGGAACAAACTAATAATGTTTGTAGCTTGAAGAAAGGAATTAGTTACCTCGACAACTAATTTGGAATCATTGACTCAATCCCCGTTGCTCTGGTCTGGCAGTCCACTGGTCATTCGCGAAATGCTTATGCGGCTGGCAGAGGAGCCGAACGAACGTCCACTGGAGCCGCCGCACAACAATCTAGGGGAATAAAAATAAAAAAATTGATGGAAGATATTTGTTATAAAATATAACTCTAAAGTGAGACTAGGTCACACTTAGTCACATAGTTCAGGGTTATTAGAGATAACCGTATTAGCCGAATGCAAAGCCACCAAACCAAAATAAACAAATAAAGAATCGATGCCTGATCCCTTTGGGGAATGACATTATATGCCTATGGTCTGGTAAGACAAAACCATTAAATAATTTCTTAAACGAAATTCACCCCTCGATTAAATTCACAGTAGAAATGGAAAAAAACAAAACCATAAACTTTTTAGATTTAGAAATCTCAGTAAAAAACAAACATCATGAATTTGGAATTTATCGGAAACCGACCCACACGGATGTCGTTATAAAAAATGAAGCTAGGAGACAGATAGCACATAAACTTGCTGCCTTTAATAGCATGATTTACCGTTTGTTGAAAGTACCATTTAATGAAAAGAATCATAATAAAGAAATTGAAATAATATATTCCATAGCAAAAAATAACGAGTACAATAAAACTACTATCAATCACATTTTAAAAAAATGTGACAAATACAAAAAAAGAATATTAATGATATCTATTCAACAACCACCGAAGACGGGCCCATCTCGAAACATTATATCTTGATTCCATATCACGGCCCTATATCCACCAAAGTCGGAAATGAATTGAAAAAATAGGATTAAACCCTGCATTTAAAATAGAAAAAATCCTATCCTCATATTTCCCTTCGAGTAAAGACAAAATAAACCTTTCCAAAAAAGCGGAGTATACGAACTAAATTGTAATGATTGTATAAGCCAAATACACTGGAAAAAATGGAAGATCACTAAATCAGAGATTAAAGAAACATATACGTGCATATAAGAATAAGACAGATAATTCCAACTTTGCCATTCATTTAAATGACAAAAAACTCATAAATTCATCAAAGACTCAGAAGTTAAATTAATACATCACCTTGAAAACAATCTCAAATTAAATATTTATATATGAAGCAGTTGAAATAATAAAATCCTTCAAATCCAATCCAGATTTTTGCTTAAATGACCAAATAAATATCTCCAATAGTCCAATCTTAAATTTATTCCCATCTATAACAGAAAATCAATTACTCACCGGAATTACTGGAAAACCCTCGGCCCCTAAACCGTTTACCAATAAACACTCCACCTTTCTTCCATTGCTAGTTCAGTGCGTGAACAAACCAATACAAACTTTTCTGCTTGATATAATCTACTGAAATCTTGGTGATTACCAACATACATTTGATTTCTTGTCTTAATTAAATGCATAATTCATAAATGTTTAATAATACTAATTTATATTGCATTTAATTTAATACATATAATAATAAAAAAACTGTATTTTGAATTGCTTATTTTTGAGCTTCTGTGTATTTTAGACCTGAAGATGGATGTACAACATTCGAAACTATTTTTCAATAAAAACAAAATTATTGAAGTGGCAAATAATGTATCAATCCCTAATTAGATTGTTCCTTCTATACTATCATGCGGATGTCAAGTGAAACTGAATTCAGTGCAATCGTAGCTTTACCTAATACCAGCGGAAGCATAAAAAAATGGTTGGATCAAGAAATTGAAATTTCAAGCCTGGCTTTATCTGATCTCAATTTCCCTTCAACATTTTTTTTCAAGCCTCCAAAAAGTTCCAATGAATGCGGTCCCAAATCAAACGAAGAAAAGTCGAGCCTTCCATAGAGACAGTGGTCAGCAAGGGAACTCTGTTAAGCAGCTGAATAAAAATTAAGCAGTCAGGGAAGAAGAATGCTGCGTTGACGATGAAGACAATTTTGACATCACCAATAAGAACCAACATGAAAAAGAAGATATTTTTCAAAATCTGTTAATATTCTCTGATCCAGTGATCTCATATTTCAGTTCATTACTTCCAAACAATTTACCTGTTCTAATTATTTTTTTTTTAAATTAATGCTTATTGGAACTTATTAATATATCGGCGATACAAGATAATAACAGCACTGTAAGTAGCAGCAGTGATAACGAATGCAACTTGGGCATATTAAGTGATATACCACTATGTTTTTTGTGTACATGTTTAGTTTTGGTAAGGTGATTTATTAATTTTATCCATTTAAATATTTTTTTCTTTTTCTGATTTCTTTAAATTTACGTGATAAGATATCGTCTGAAATTTTAATTGCGTACAAAAACAATTCTGAATTAAAATTATCTTTTTCAAAATATTTAAAAATAATTTTGACCTACAAAATACAATTAATTCATTTATATTGATTTTTGTCCCGCTAGATTGCTAAGACTGTGCGCCAGATTGCCTAGTGCTACGTATTATTAAAGAAATTATCGAATGGATGTTGAGGACTTGTTACTACTATTGGCACTCCCTACTGCATAAGGAGGCGGAAGATAAAAGACAAAAATATTGGGTACACCCGATTCTTACAGAAAGGTTTCGATTGGATGGGTTTCACCATTTACACAAAAAAATACAGGACAATGTCGTTTTTATTTCAAAGTAATGATTAATAAATTGTAATATTAATAAATATAATTAAGATATAATAATGTTAAATATTTTTATTAACTTACCTTGAGAGCATTTCCTCAGCAAAGATTGCCAAAATTTTCCTCTGAATCTCCGGACGGTAGTAATTTTTGTGACGCATATTTGTGAGAAGGAAGGGTGTTCTTGAACAGCACTAATTATTTTTTCCACGTCCATGATGAAATATATAAAAAAAATTAGCTCTTCTTGTTGCACTATTCGGTCGAATGGGACCGAAAAATCCCATCTCCATTGAATTCAACCGTCATTCGGGATTGTGTTGTGGACGAACTCAATTATTTTTTTTATATATATATCAGATCATTTGCAACACAACCAGCCTTATAGTAAGCCACCTGTCAGCTGGAGTTCGTTATTCAACAGCCAATTGGTCTTGCTATACATCGAATATACCGATGTAGACTGAGGATATCCGTCCTCATTAAAACACTGAACATTCCTGAGTGATGGAGAATTTGTTTTTTTTGCATGATCCGATTGAGATATTCTTATATTAACACTAAACATACTGATTAAAAAAAACAAAAACGAATAGGTCTTTTGTTAAAACTCAAAATCGAAATTTTGAATTTAAAAAATAAATATATATATATATATATATATATATATATATATATATATATATATATATATATATATATATACATATACATATTAAATGTCTTTGTGTGTTTAATTTGTTCAATTTAAAAATATATGTTTAATGCTAATATGAGAATGGAGACACCAAATTTTATGATGATATCTCAATGGGATCATGTAAAAAAAGAAGAAAAGAGAATGGCACTATTTTGAGCTATATAGGTCAAATAGTAATGGAGTTATAAGGTTTTCAATAATTCAAAACGTCAAAAACCAGTCGATTATCGATTTTTTACATTTCTATAACTCAAAAATTAAAAATGGTATAAATCTGAAATTTTACAATTTTTTTAATTTAGTTAATAACACTATTAATATATAGTCGCCGTTTTTTGAAAAAGGCTTCAACGCCAAAAATTCGAAATTTAGATTTCGATTTATTATGCGATGTAAACACTACCTCTATCGATTCTCGTTCACGATATATCGAAAAAAAATAGACTATTGATGAAGTTAAGTACCAAATACAAACGACTCTCAGTCGTCACTCTGGCCTTAACCAGTGCTAGAAGCCTTAAAAATATATTTTAATTATAAAGGTTTTGCCACTTTAATAAACTCCTACTATATAAATAGATAGATAAAAGAACTTTATTCTGGGACTAGGTCCCTTAAGAATAACATGAAGGAACAAATAAAACAGTAACATTATCTGGCCACAAGACTGTAGAATACAGACCAATTAATTTTTACAAAATCTTCAGTAAAATAAATAAGCAAATAAATAAGTTTTTTTTATCGAAAAATATAATTAATTTGAGCAAAACAAAAAAAAAGAGAAAAAAAAAACAAGAAAAAGGTAAAAAAACAAAACAGAGAAAATGAAAAATACAATAATAATGAATTGATTAGCAAAGTTTGTACATCAAAAAACTATTATTCACTTCTGATCCAGATGTTAAAGCATGCCAGATATTAGAAGGAAAGGAATTCCAAAGGGTAGAGGAGCGGGCGAGAAAGGAGCGTTCGAATGTTTTGGTTCTGTGGGAGGGAGTATGGAGGTCAGAAAGGCGAGATCTTGTTTGTTAGGAAAAGATCCGAGGAAATATTGTCTACGGTTGCAGGGGAAGAGCCACTCTAACTCGCCGTAAAGGTGGGACACATGGGCCCGTCTCGAGGTGCCGAAGACAAATCTTAAAAAGCAGTTCATGATCCGCTTCAATCTGTCCTCGAGCACATTCGAGAGGCCCCCGCATACCACACATCCGTAGTCAAAGTGGGGAAAGATAATAGAGGAGTTTGCAAGGAGTTTAAACAAGGAGTTTGCGGGTAGGTTGAGGGAGAAGATGCCGAGAATGATGGAATAATTTAAGGATACTTATTGACCGTCGGGAAATTTGGGCAATGTGGGGTTTCCAGGAAAGGGTTTGGTCGATAGTAATACCCAAGTTTTTGATTGAGGAGTTGAACGTGACGGGGTGATCATTTAGGATTAAAGTAGGAAAGGTGTCATTGGATCTGAGGAGGGAATTGGAACCTATGATAATGGCCTGAGTTTTCATTGCGTTTAAACTTAATCTATTCAGGTTTGCCCAGGCACTGATTCTATCTAGGTCTTCCTGGATACTGGCAAACGCTACTAATAGCTCAGAAGGAGGAAAGGATAAATAGATTTGGAAGTCGTCGGCGTATAAGTGGTGGGAACAGTGGTGGATTGAATTAAGAAGATCATTGATGTAGGTATTGAAAAGCAGTGTGGAAATATACACTAAAGAATAAAAAAAACAATATTGTTACTTGTGGAAAAATCGTTTCATTTGTTTCCTGTAAAGTTTGCTAAATGGCGCTTAAGCCTTTATCAAAAAACGACGTCGATACGTAAAAAAAAATCATTGAATTCTGAGACAAGTTCCAGACCACTGGTTGATTTTACATGGAATGGCCCATGCAATATATTGATAGGTATTACATATTTCACAACAGTTTGATTAATGAAAAATAATAAATATAAATTTTTTTAATATTTAAAATATTAGCTGAAAAATGTTCTTTGCCTCTTAAGGGTCGAGACAGTTGTAGATCAGAGTATAGGCAGGCGTAAAAAGATTTGAAACTTCACTCTCTCTGAAATAAGTGAAGTTAAAGTAATTGGACATGCTAGTGATAAATATCTCATAAAATCTATATTTGTGGACCACTACCAGGGCCACTAATAACAGGCCACTAATACCAAGTCCTAATAGAAGACCTTCAGCTGCGAACGGTTAAAAGACAGTTATCGACGCTATCCATCCACAAGTGTGTCATGAAATTGAAATCAGTGGAACGCTGCCAGGACAAAGAAACAGGTTGCCTAGCATGAGATAAGCCATGTACAAACAGGGTAAATGTTTGTCAAAATATTTAAAAGATAATTTGTAGAGGGAGAAGTCCATAACTGCGGGAGCAAGAAGAGAGAAATGAGATGAGAATTTAGGCCTTAATAAATTCTGTTCAAGGGAAGTAGAAAGTAAATACTGTGAAAGAGAGTGGAACAGGAATATACAGAAGAAGTACTTAAAAGGTAACTATAATTCTTCTTACATGATTTATTTAAAAAAAGACCGATAAAGAGTTCATAGAATTATAAACATTGAGTATAGAGTCTACACTATCTTCATAATTTTATTTTTAATCAATAAAAACCTATGGATTATTTCTGCTCATAAAACTTTACAATAATGTGTCCTGAACTTCCTTAGATTTGCAAGATCACAATATTCAACAATGATCTTCTTCATGAAATTCTTTAAAAGATGAACTTTTATTTTATAAAATATTGATTATAAGCATCTATGTACGATTTATCTTCAGTGTGACAAAGCTATCTCATTTTTTGTATTATAAATCAGTTTCTAACAGGTTTTACCTTGCAAACCAACTTGCTCTGAATAATTAAAAACAACATATTCTACAGAATTTTTTCTGTTTATTAGCAATGATTTTTATAGGCAAACTTATTGTTGTAGAAAATGAAAATGAATTCAAATAGTAAACAAAGAACTGCACTTATATAAAAATAAACAGTTAATTTCATAAATTCTCATAAAACATAAAACTTATAGCTAAAGCCATTCACTTAAAGTTCAGTTAAAAGTGTAAATATCTTCTAAATGACCAATGATTAGTAAGTAGCATTCTGATTTAAAAAATGCTGTTAATACGGCTGCAAAAGGTAATCAAATATTTCTTCATGCAGAGGCAGAAGAAAATGGCAAACATCAATAATGGCTACTTATGGTAAAAAATAAATTAAATAACCAAAGAAATACAAATATTGGGAAACTATAATAAAATGCCTAAAATAATGGTTATAAAATCTTTGTAAAATTAGTTCAACAATTAATTTGATGGCTATCGTTCAATCCACTATCTTCGCCAAAAATCTATCTAAATTAGTTAATCATATTATATTAGTTAAATTTATTAAAGATATTTATGTATTTCAAAATGATTTCATAGTAGATAAATTTGATTAATTTTATTTATACAAGTGTATTACTTTATTCAACCATCTATTATTTATTTTTGTTAATATTCATTATTTCAGAAGATAAGGGCTAATGATATAGAATTTTAATGGTTGTTGGCTTTTTTTTTTCTATGAGTGAAATTTATAAAAATTCTAAATAGACTTTTTTAGTCCTCACTCGTCATTTTTATCACAAAATAACTTATTTTAATTTTGGCAGGATAGAAAAATAGAATAGAAATATAGTTTTAAAATAAGTTATATGTACAGCAACCTAATTGGTGTACCCATTAACAGTCTACATTTTAAGTGTATAGCACTTCAATTTTCTTTACTTCAATTCAATAATACACATCACATTTTTGAAAAAAATAAAAAATAAAGTAATTAAAACATGTTTTTTATATAGAAGAAAACTTAATGATTATTTTGTTGCAATGGAAATAGATAATCATTTCCCAATTTAACCCATTCAAGGCTTTTGTTCCATAGTTCCTTTGCTATGTTCGGGTCCTTGCTCATAGCAGATGTTTCAGCAACAGCACAATCACTGGAAAAAAAATGTGACTGTTTTATACTTAATTCAGTTAGTAAAATGAGTTAATGTTATCAAATGAAGACATTTATTTCAAAATATAAAATACTGTTATATTTCACATTCTATAGATATGTTATATTTAACAGTTGGCTTTTATTGGTGAAGTAGGTGAAAGAAGGGGCAGCAAAATTAAGCTTACCCCTCTGGCAAAAATCCTAGTTTAATCAACAAAAAAAATTGCATTAAATTAAATAGTACAAATTTAATTGAACAACAATTTAAAGCTTAATTAATAATAAGTTAATATTTATAGTGTAAAATATTGCCTTTGTATAAGTTTTTGAAGTACATCTGATCTAGATAGAGTACTTTAGTTAATTCTATAATTGAATTTTGTTTAATTATTCATATTTAATTAAATTAGAGATAAACCGAATTCACATATCCTCAGTCACAATGTGAAACCATGTTACTATCAAATCCAAACTTTTCAACAAAGACGAAAAATATTACAAATATTAAATTTTCATCATATTGAGATATGTAAATTTATAATGCAGTTAATAATTAATTGTTGGCATTTAATTAATACACACAATAATTTAATACTATTGCTCAAGAAATTTATAAGTATAATTAAACTAATTTAGTGGATATACATTGCAATTAACAAAGGAAAATGCCACTTTGAAATTAATTTTGGCGCTATAATGCCTTAAATAAAATTTTCTGAGCATGAAAAATTGGATTCAACAATTTTTCAAGAAGAAAGTAATTGGAGATTTGAGATTTCACATTTGAGCTAAGGAGGTGAAAAATGTTAACATTTGAGTTGCATGCTATTAAAATATTGTTCATGAAAATGTGAACAAAGGAATTGTTCATGAAATCCCGAAATAGATATATAACAGTTCCTAAAGGTAAAGATAGAACTATTAGATATTTTGGAAAAGGGATTTTTGGATCCTTTAAAATCATAAAAAGAGGATAAAAAAAATTGTGGCATAAATCTATTATGAGCTTGAAAAATAGAATATTATAATGTTCTACAAATATTGTTAAAAATTAAAACAATTTTTTTTGATATTTTGTTATAGCATTTAAAATAAAGTTAATAAAAAGTTTATTTTATCATCTATTACATGTAGAAATAACATTGATATTAAAAAGTTCTGTTGCACCTTTGTAGTTTCACATATTTGATAAATTGTTGACCATAGATGTGTTTTCAAGGACACAGGTACAGTTCTTACCTTTGATTTAATATATTTATAAAGTGCCATAGTTAGGATAACGTTTTGCAATAAATTATATTATATGGCAGCCGATAATTTAAAAAAAAAAACACATATATGGTTATGTGTAACCTACTCATTGACATTGCAAAACCTCTCAATAATACTCTCTTCTGGTGTATTTATATCAATAAAGGCACATTTTTTTTTGTTGTGGTTTTATCCCAGATTTTTATGGACCGTGGCCTATTAAGGCCTATTGTGCACTGGTATAAACCGTTTAAAACAGGCCAGTAGCCTTTGCAAATCTGAGTAGACTCATTGGGTCCATCATCTCGTAGAGCTTAGGGTCAGTGATCCGATCACAACTTAAGTGGACGTACCGCACCCTTGTCAAAACATAACAAACATAAACATAACCTCCTAAGGTTACACCTATCCATAAACAGAAGTATCTCACTCCTTTTGGGGCAGGGTCCATCTAAAAACAGTTTGGAGTGTATCTGTTTCATAGTGTTTTTCCAGTAGTGCTTAACTTTATTGCCTACAGCCACCCTGGTACGCCTTTTGGAATAGCTAAGGCTTATGCCACTTATGGGCTCTGGTGCACAAGGCTTCACCTCAGAGCCTCTCCTTGCAAGGTAATCAGCCTTTTCATTCCCCAAAATTCCTGAGTGACCAGGAACCTTGGATCTTGTCCTTAATTTCATAAATCTAGACGCAGTGCTAAGTGCTTGCACCTCAATCTCCAGGTGCAATGGTGTTAGATTCAAAAGGACCTCCATTGCAGCAGTGGGAATAGTGCTCATGGCGTCAGTCGTCATAAGATGCGCCAACCTTTGTCCCATGTATGGATGCCCAGTATGGCTCAGCCACATTTTGATTCTATCATTGATTGAAAATGAGACTTGCCCGCCGTGCATGGTCTATGACTGCACTCTGCATACCCATCACCCGTTCTTCATGTCAGTCCTATCAGTCCATATCTAACCTTGAGGGAATCTGTGCGTTTTAACAATGTTCAAGATCGAATACCGTGCAATTATTAAATTCTTGTGTAAAGAGGGCCTTACTCCAGCACAAATTAAAGAGCGCTTGGATGGTGTGTAACGGGAGTCCACCCCTTCGTTTTCCACTCTAAAAGAATGGGCAAAAGTGCTAGTCGTACATTTGACGCTGTCACTTCTGAAATAATCCAATTAGTTGAAGCTGAATTGCTGTCTCATCAGAGGCTGAAGACCAAAGAAATAGCAGCAAGGTTGGGGCTTTTAAAAATAAGTGTTCTAAGAATTATTAATGAGCATTTGCATATGAGTAAGTTGAGTGCATGATGGGTTCCAAAAATTCTTCCGGCTGCTCAAAAAGAGGAATGTGTTCGCTGCTGCAATGCATTTTTATGTGGTTATAATGTCGACCCAAAAAATTTCTTGAACCCAATTGTAATTGAGAATGAGACAATGGTTCTATACTATGGCCCACTCAACAAAAGTGAGTCCATGAAATGAAGAAGAATAGGATAAGCACCTCCGCTAAAGGCAAAAGCCACACAATCGACAAAAAAGGTAATGGCCACCATTTTTTGGGATTGCAGAGGAATAATGCTGATTGATTTTAAGGAAAGGAAAACCATAGTGAATGCTGAGTATTATGCAGCCCTACTTCAGTGCTTACAAGAAGCCATCATAGAGAAAAGGCAGGGAAAGTTGAACATAAGTGTTCGGCTTCTTCACGACAATGCCAAACAGCATTAATTTCCAAGGCCACTGTGAAGGATTGTGTATTCCAAGAAACCTCCCATTCACTCTACAGCCCAGACATGGCCCCTAGCGACTTCTACCTTTTCTCAAAGTTAAAATTTGATCTTCGTTAGAGGAGATTTAAAGCCAATGAAGAGATCCAAGCAGCAGTGGAAGAACATTTTTTCAACAAAGAAGAAAATTATTTTTTATGTGATATAGAAATGTTACCTAAGCGTTGTATTAAGTGTATAGAATTAAGAGGAGAATATATTGAAAAACAATAACACCAGTTTTTTTCTTTCACCTTTCCTTCTTTCTCAGGCCGGAAACTTATGGACCTTACTACCTATTATAAAAGCATCATTACTCATAATATAATCCATGATCCACACAGTCTTCAAGAGCACAATATAGGGTTGTTTGAGCTCCTTGTTTGGGAGTTTTCAACAGCCACCATCCCATCTTTCTATAAAGCCAATAAGCACCAGGAAAAAAAGAGTCACTGAGGTAGCGAGATAATTCTGTATCCACGACACCTGGGTGTAAACTGACCACTGTAACTCCTGAACCTGAAATTTAATCATAAATTCTCAGGATTCAACAAGTCTTTCACTGAATTTTATAAAGGAAATAAAGGCACATAACACACTCCGAACAGAAAAAAGAAATAAAGAAAAAACCTTCCAAGCGTCTAGCAAGCTCATTTGAAAACAATACGTTGGCAAGTTTGCTTCTTGCATAAGCACTGATGGGGTTGTATGATTTTTCATAATTCAGGTCATCAAAGCTCATTGAGAAACCTAGAAGAAATGAGTAAGAATTAGATTAAACAACTAAAAATCAGTTAAACAGGTCAGTAGTAAACCTTTTCAAGCTGAAACATTCATGAATCGACTGCAGATTTTAACATTATTGCAATTGAAGATTTTTAATCATCTACAATCAAAAACATGGTTATTGTGTTTTAGAAATAGCCATGAAACAACTTCCTTTAATTTGGCTATGTAAGTTTCAGGGATGTAATAAATAATATGAAAGGCAAAACTAATATGATGAGTGAATACTATTATTAGTAATTAGAGCAGAATAGTAATTGAGGCTGTAACTGCAATAAGGGCTTATAAATACATGAGCCATACCAAGACGAGAAGTGACATTATCTCTGTAGGCCTCTCCCCTCAAGTCAGTCATGTCGAGCCAGCTGCCTCAAGTTCTATGACTCCTATGGGAAGGTATCTAATACATATTGTAGTATGGAAATTTATTTATTGATAACCATCCTCCCTTGTTAAGATATAATAGATACACTTACCAAATATAATAACTTACATAAAATTAAAAATTGGGAGGAAAACAAAGTTAATTTAGTAATACCAGTTAATATTATTTATTTTTGTCATTTAGAGTGAATTTCAAAATAAAGTCCAGAAAATAATTAATTTAATAATAATTATAAAATTAATCATTTTCCTGTCTATATTGGTTTGGGAAATATATTTGATAATATACAAAGAATATAAAATCACAAGAAATAAAATCTGTTCCCAAATAAATAATTTTATTTCAAATAAAATCAAAATAAATACCTCTTTAAACATCAAATAAATAAAGATGTACATTTTAAACAATTTTTAACGTTAAATAAAAAAATAGTTGTGATCGAATTTGATAAAACAAAGAAATTTGTAAATCTGTATAAAAAAAGATTATCATAATAAAATTAAAAACTTTTAGAATGATAAACAATCTCTTAACCGAAGTAATAATAAAATAAAAAATTATGTTAAAAAAACGATAATTAATATATAAGAAATATAACAAAAATAAGTTTTTAGCCTCGGACTCCACACCACCAAGAATACATGGTCCAATTAAATTGAATAAAACTAATAATAACAAACAAAACTAATAATAACAAATAAAACCAATAATGACAAATAAAAGTAATAATAAAAAATAAATAAAACAATATAAATAGATCTAGCGAGGCTATTTCCAAATTTTTAAATCCCTCATTAAATCAATTAAATAATAGCAATAATTATGACAAAAAAAAGCTTTTGAAATGTATTAAATCAAAGGAATAAAACCATTAATAATATTAATTTAGGAATGGCTGAATATGAAATCAGAAGTTTAGAAATGCAATCTCTATTCCCAAATATACAGCCTACATAAAAATACACTTACATCAAAAATGTAAACAATCATTAATTAGATATCATCAATAAACTAAAAATAAACTATATATATATATATATATATATATATATATATATATATATATATATATATATATATATATATATATATATATATATATATATATATATAACTTCCAAATATTAATCCATTTTCAAATCTAAGTAACATCAACCAAAAAATACCTGCAGTTAAGGAAGATAGCTTACAATTATGAAAATTAAATTAAAATTAAATATTTAGAATGTAAATAAATGAAATATATTTGATATGAGAAAAATAGATTCAAAATTCAAATACTTTATCTTAAATGGTTCAGTATATAACAAGGAAGAGATATAGAATGGCTAATCCTGAACAAAGATTGTTTTTAACTTTTTAATTTTATAATTTAGTGAATCATCCCTGGTGGTCAAAACACTTTAAAATAAATAAATAAATAAATAATTTATTTATTTAATGACGAAATTGAGATGGATTAATGGACAAATAAGAATAAATATGTATATTTATTCAATAAAAAATATTGTTAAGGTCTGAAATAAATATTGTTTATTGCCTCATTATTGAGTTTTCAGAGTTTAATAAAAAAATTGTAACAAATTAATAGTTAAACTAGTTTTATTAATGAATAATTGTTATATTGCATGTGATTTTTTAAAAATAAATATCATTCTAAGGAAGTTGAGTTCACCACTAGTTATTAATATATGCCGGAAGACTTCCAAAAAAAATTATATCATTAAAAAAAATAAAAGTACAATTAAAAAAAAAAAAATTAAAAAGAAAATTTGACTAAGAGGTGTTTTCAACAACAAGACTAAAAATCAAATTACACTTGGCCTCGCTTAGAATTGTCAGCCATTCCTGTCTATCCTCCGCCTTCCATTGCCATCTTCTCACTCCCAGCCTCCTCAGATCGTCCTCCATGTCATCTCACCACCTCAGCCTCGGTCTCCCATTCAGTCTCTTTCTGTCTGGCCTGCCATTCATCATCCTCTTTGGCAGCCTCTCATCCAGCCTAGCTCCTGCAATCTTCTATCTTGGATGATGACCACAATATTAGGCTTGTCAAAGAGCTGTTTGAGCTCACTGATCTTCCTAATTCTCTAATTTTCATTCTTTTACCGTGCCGAAGATCTTTCTGTGGACCTTTCTTTCCCAAACCTTCAGGATCACCTCACTCTCCCTAGTCAAAATACAGCACTTGCTCCCATATGTTACCACCATTCTTGTTATTGTCTTATAAATGGGAATTTTTGCAGATGGAGATAATTTTCAGAATTTAAGTACCTTATTCAGCGCAAAAAGACATCTACTACCAGCCGCTATTCTAACTGCTCTCTTCTATTTACTAGAGATCCCAGATATTTGAAGTTTTTGCAGCGCCTCAAGTTGCGCCCACTGATTTGCACTTCCTCTTCTCTACCTGCTTGAGTTCTTGACGTCCTCATATATTCCGTCTTATTTTCGTTTATTCTTAAGTCCTTGCTTGCTGCTGCCTCTTCAAACTCTTCTAACACTCCTGAATCGTCTGCATACGCCGTAACTTGGGTAGTTATAAATATTTCCTCCGCGGTTGGTTCTAATTGTCCTTATCGTGTTTTGGGGGGGGAGGGAGGAGAGAGAGCGAAGGCAGATTGAATACGACGGGCGACAGTGGGCCACCTTGTCTCAGTCTACCTGTCACTTCAAACTCGTTTGATAGGTTTCCACCAATCCTTACCTGAAACTTAAGTTTCCTTCCCCATCATTTATATTAATCTTACCAATTTTCCTGGGACATGATATCTCTAGCCACCTTTTTTCCCTTTCTACCACCCGATAGAATACCGGTAATACCCATTACGCCTGCTTGAAGTAAATAAAAATGTGGTACAGGCTAATTTTATGCTCGTAAATCTTTTCCAATAGTTGGCATACTGAGAATATTAAATTTGTTGTGGATCTTCCTTGTCTAAACCCACACCGGTATTCTCCAGTAACCCTCACAGCACATCTCATCAACCTTCGATTAATTGCAATGGAGAGTACTTTATATGCAGTAGACAGAGCACGATCCTGCGATAGTTCTTGCATACCATTCTGTCGTCTTTCTTATAAATTGGACAAAGGATAGTTTTGTTCCAGTCTCTTGGTATACTTTTCTGAGTCTAGATATTCCTTATCAATTTATATATCTTCGTAATCACTATCTGTCCTCCATACTTAAGAAATTCCGTCCGTATTTCGTCAGTGCCTGGGGCTTTATGATTTTTCAGTGATGCAGTTATTTTCATTAGTATATCCTCCTGATCTGATGGCACTTCCTCTTCATTATCTCCCTCCCCACTCCATTCTATCTGTTGCTCTGGCGTACTACTAACATCTTCTATCTTATTTACATTTAACAAGTCCTGGAAACATCTCACCCGCCTGGCTTAAGCGTACTTAGTTTCTTCCTTTCTTTAGCCCTGCTTTTTCCTCTAAAAGCCTTAGCCCTTTTTATTGTTTTTTTTAAGTTCAATATTCCATAACTGGTCTAAGAATATGTTTCATACTCATAAAAATACGTACCGCAAAGCTTTCTCTCTCTACATAACTTTAGATAGCTACCTTACCAAATATAGATGCCATCTTGAATTTTTTTAAAAATATTTTGATTTGTTCTACAATCTTTCAGTCTCGAGCACTAATTAATAAAATTATTGTGATTTCGATAAGAAAAGCTTATTGTTAGACATATGTGCGCTAATTGGTTCTTCCTTAAGTTACTTAGCTAAACATAAGAATGTTAAATCCCAATTAATAGCAACTAAGAAAATTATTAGTATTTTACAACTTAGATTATTAAGTTTAGCATGGAAATTGAGTAAATAAAAAGTTTTTATGATTATTTTGTTAAAATTTTATTTAAATAATATCCATATCTGCTGCATTATTTATTTCATTTTTTTAAATCTATAAATAATTCCTTTTAATTTTTTAATCAGCTGAAATATTTTAACATTACTACTTACACACTCGATGGGCCAGTGAAGATACATTAATTATTCGAGATGGTGCAGATTTGCAAATCAATGGTAACAATAACAGCGTTAGCAGAAAGTGGCCAAGATGATTCGTTGCTAAGTGGAGTTCGAAACCATCCTCAGACAACTTCCAAGGGCTCATCATTATTCCTAAAAAAAAAGTTATATGCAATATTTCGATGCCTAATCATAACGTTATGCAACTTTAAAAAATCTATTATAGATGAGAGACGATCGATGATGATTAACTATGAAATTACATTCATGGTAAGTCAATGTGTGAAAGAGAAATAGTTAATTAATTAACTAATGCTGTCCATATATACTGTCGAATCTCTATACATCGAACTTTTCTTAGGAACCTTGATTTTTTATTAGAAAAAATATTCTTTGTATTAATATAAATATTCCCATTTAAAAAAATATAAAATGTGACTGTCATCAAAAAGAGTCCTTAGTTTACACACATAAGAATGGGTAATAATTAAATAAGAAAAAAAAATGTTCCACTGGTTTGCAAAGCAATGGAAATTCAGGGAAGATCTTGTTTCAGAAGAAGCACAGGACTACCTAAATTCTCTGAATCTCTTTCCTAGCATAGAGTGAAATCTTCATTTTAAATTCAGTTTAATTTTTAATTCAGTTTAGCCTTTCTTGTTGTGAACATTGCTTCTAAAGATGACTTCCATGATGAATTATACACAAAAAGACATTAGATGCTACTCGTATTTAGCACGAAAACAAAAATAAATTAATTATTCTTTATGTTTGCATATGTTTGATATATATTCTTATTAAAAATCGAACATTTTTTATAATTGTACATTTGTAAAAAATTTGCAATCATAGATGTAATTTGTACAATTTTTCAAATAAGTGTTATTGGTTCGTTCAGTTTTGTTTTTCAATAACCCTAAAAAATTGTCTTTGATACTTCTTTAATCCTAAAGAATAGCTATAATTGTTTTTAGCCTAAAAAGGGTGAAAAATTGCAATCTTTCTATATATCCAATTTTTTTCAAGGAACAAAAATGTTCGACATAGAGGTTCAACTGTACATCGTGTCACCATATCGCACAGTATATTAATCAATCATAATGGAGGACAGACAATATTAATAGATATTACTGGTTTTTATTGGGGGAGGGGGATGGGAGGAAGAGAACATAAATATAAATTAGTGGATTTAGATTTAATTTTTAAAGTGCATTCATTTTTGCTTCATTCGAACCTCTACAGCTAACTTCTATAGCTACAGAACTTCTATAGCTACAGAACAACAGATTTATTGAAACAAATCAAGAATGCTACTAATTGGCATAGTCAGCCTTGATTGTATAAATTGGAACTTCCTATTTAAGTGATTATCTAATAAAGCCATTATCTGAACAGACAATTCAACAATTAATATATGAACCATCATTAATACTTTAAAATCTCTGTTTATATAAATAAAAATGAAAATTATAATTGACAAATTTTAAGGAGTTTTTCTACAAGTTTTAATTTTAAGACAAAAGTTTTTCTTTTTTCCTTATCAAAAGTTGTTACGGATTTTTTTTTGTAAATGTAATATTTCAAAATTATTTGTTGGGAATAGCAGAAAAGTTCGTGTGATATTTATTTTTTAATGGAATAACAAAGATATACAAAGATTTGTTCCGTTTATTTCTTGTTAAAACTTAATGTTCCTTTCTTCTAAATAGTCTGTGATAATGTGGAATATAAATACCGGCTTGAAGAGTGAATAGAATTTTATGACAGTTCATATTTTTAGCTATAACTTATAAATAAACCGATGATTTCCAAGGTTAATCAAGTTAAAAATCAAGGTTTAAGTAAAATGTAACGAATAAAACAAGTATATAAAATTTATTTTTGGGCCTACATTTCACACTGAAAATTTCTTTTATAAATGAAAAACAAGATTGTGGGGTTTTTCTGCCAAAAAAATATTTCTACTGATCCCAGAAAATGTCCAATTTTTATTTAAATACCTTACATTATGATAGAAAATTTAGTGGTCAGGCGAATTTTTAGCGACATTTTTTTTGTTTTTCGATTTTCATAAAAAATAGGGATAAGTTTTTTTTTTTGGGGGGGGGGGAGGGAAATCCAAATCTGATCTCTGTTTTTGAAAATACTAAAGTATTAAAAGTGATGGGAACCCACCACTATTTTTTTTAATGCGAAAGTAATCAGTTATAAATAATGAAAGTGCGTGGAGTTAGTTTGGAATGCGTTTTGAAATTATATTGAAACATTCAGGGACGGATCAAGACAGGGGGAGAGGCCAGGAGAGGAGGTTGCGTTAGGACAGTTGTCTGAATCCATCAGAATAATTAAGTTTTATTTTAGAGAGGAAATAAGTATGAACCTTATAAGCTTATTTTGTGAAATTGTTTGCATTTTAAAAATAAACCTGAAATCTTCAAGTGTTACGTCGGCTTGAGAAACCCTTCTCTACCTCGTTCTAAAGATGTTCGATAGAGTCGAGGTCGGGGCTAGCGGCTGGTCACTTGGTGCACGAAAACCAAACATCTTAATGGTATACGGTGGCACATGATAAAAAGGAAAAAATGGCATGAAAGTATCTTTAAAGGTGTCAGTATTGTACTGCTTTGCTTTAAGAGGCACCTCCAATTAAACGTTGAAACCTGTTTTCGCTTATAAATTGGAGGAGTTATTTATTTTGCATTGCAATACATAATTTAAAAAAATATATATATGAACAATATTTTGTTTTTAATCTAATTACATTACGAAGTCATTTTATCTTCAAATAGTTATATTGTTTTGTTTTTTTTACTGACGTTTTGGGCAATTTTTTGCCTAAAAACATAGTAATTTTTTTCAAATTATGAATAAACATTATAATTTTTGATCGGTTTTAACTCCAAGGAAACGCCATTTTTTTATTAGTCGTTTTTATTTTTTGACGTAAATGCTACCATATTCATTAAATTATTATTAATAACATTAATATTACAACGTTATGAAATTGAAATATAACATACCAGCATTATTGATGAGTAGGTGAAGGTTATCGTATGATGCCAAGAAATTTTTGCAGAAACTCCTCACAGATTCTAGAGAGGATAGATCCAAATTCATGACCTTCAAGTTGGCTTCGGGAACTCTCTTCCGGATGTCGTCTGTCGCTGCTTCTGCTTTTTCCAGATTTCGGCAAGCCATTATTACTTCAGCCCCTGAAATGATATAATATATCATTAATTATAATAATTATGTCTGGTCTGAGCCCAGTTAATAAAGTTACTCACAAATAATGTAAAAAATAAAATTAAAAAATCTTTCTAAATATTGCCACGTACCTGCAATTTAGTTTTCGAATATTCTATATAACTGCAAATCAGTAGCGGTTATTCCATTTGTGTATATGAGCACGTGATCCCCCAATCTTTATGAAAGAAAAATATAATTTTTTTATAATAGTAAAAAGAATTAGAAAATATTCGTTTGATATTGAGTAAATCTGCAGTAACGGAACGCCTTCATTGTAACAGACAGACGCAAACCGCACCGCTTGAGCAGCGAACTCTCTGATCTCTGTCAAAATCTAGGAAGGTGGCTGAGTGCGCGTTGGTAGGAGTACAGCATCGCATCATCCCAACTTGTGCACACTTGTCATGTGAACACACTCGTCGATGGGGTGCAAGGACTTTTTACAAAAGCTGATTTAGCCTACAATTGTTAATTTCATTTCTAATGCATTTGTAATTTATTTATTTTCACTGTATCAATAAACTTGTTAATAAGAAATAAATTACTCTGTTTCCCAAATAAAAATGGCACTGTATACTATTAGCCCTTTTATAGCCTTCTAATTGTTTGGAAGCTGCCTATTTTACACTAAATTAGTAAAATTAAACGGAATAGTAAAATCACAAAAGCTGAAGGCGTAACGAATATTTTATGTCATATTTTGAGCTGGTTACTTCAAAGACTATTTGGTGTGAACCCCTGTTGCAACTATCCAGAAACCGCCACAACTGCAAAATATTTTACTCAAACAGATACCGATTGATTGTTGATTATACTTGTTTGTGTATTCTATCTTCACCTATCCTCTCATAGCATTATATGAATAAAAAGAGTTTAACAAAAAAAAAATGTTTTAGATGTAAAATTAAACGAAAAATAATGTTTTTAATAACTATTGCTTAATAAGAAATTTCGGCATGTGTTTTTTTATAGATACCCAGGATTCAAAAGCGATGCGAATTGTTGCAAGATGGTTTATTGCTTCCAAATAGATGTTACGAAAAGTATTATTTTTTTTCTTGTTGTTTTAAGGCATTGCTAAAAATCATTCTAAAACACTTTGCACTGTTCCTCCATCTTCAGAAATGGTCGAGATATGGGCGTATGAAACCTCTAATCGACGCCATTTAGTTATATATATTAAAAACATATATATATATATATATATATATATATATATATATATATATATATATATATATATATATATATAATAAATTTATATGGATTCTTATTATTTTTTTTCTGCTATAACTCAGGTTTTAATGTTATATAATAATGCAAATTGTTACACTATGATTTATTATTTTCAACTACCTAAACATTTCCCCCAAAAAATTTTTTTTTTACTTTTAAAATGCTTTGGTATAATGATATGAAAAAACTTTATATTTACCTATATCTTCACAAATGGCAGGGATATGAGCATATTTTATGCTTCATGTATTGAAACGTAAAACCTAGAATTTTTAAGGCGAGGAGGGGATTTCTATAATATCGGAATCCTTGTAACAAAATTCGCATTAATTTTATTTTTGTATTTCTGGTACTAAAAGACATTTCTATAAAATGAAATATAAATTATCCGAGATATATTCTTCGAATTATGTTACCTTCTGTACAATTACGTCGAAGAAAACCATTTTTAAGTAAACAATAAGCAAATAGTTTGGGTTCTATTATTAACTAACTCACCTTGGGAGGGAAAGCAGTCACATTGAGAATAGTTCCAAAATAGTTAATTCCTTTCTAATGCTAACTGTCTTGCTAGCATAATTTGGAACAAAGAAGGTAGCTTTCAACGCCTCGGTATATAAATTTAGTTCCTACATAAAATTTTATTTTCAAATGATCTGAAGTATCCTACGTCATACCCCAAAGCATCAATAAGATAATGGCGTTGACAAATGCTTAAACTATAATAAGATCTTTATTTTTTTCTATTTATAGACTTACCTCTCCTTGAAAGATCCAGTGCAGTGTATTTTCCAATCCCGGTGTTGCTTCCTGTAATTATTACGACTTTCCCGTCTAATCTTTTCGTACTGTAGCATTTTCCATTCGTGAGCCACCCCATCTAAAATAAAAAGTATAGGAAACAAGACTTCAATGAAGTGCAAATTGCATTACAAGTATATATGTTGTTTATTTGCATAGATAAAAAATAAACATAGGGATTAAGGTCAATATTGGTTCGATTTAAATTTATTATGTTTTTGTAAAGAATTAAAAAAAAAAAATGGCCCGTGTTATCTAGCATGTATTTACATATATATATATATATATATATATATATATATATATATATATATATATATATATATATATATATATCATATATACATACTATATGCCTCCTCAATTACATAGTTGCTCTAGAAATGGGTAATTCGTTTCAATATGATTTTTGAGTTAAAAAATATATTTAAATTTTCTTCTTCTTCTTCTTCTTCCTCCATAGTGCCTCTCAGCGTGGAGGTGCCTCGGTCCAAGCATGCCAGGCCTCCCGATTCCGTGTCAGCGCTTTCATGGCATTTATCTGCTTGTCTCTCTTCTGGCCTATTCTAGAAATGTGTTCAGTCCATTGCATTCTAGGTCGCCCTCTTGGGCGTTTCCCCATGGGTATGGCTTCAAAGAATTTTCGAGGGTCACGGTTCTCATCCATCCGGCAAAGGTGTCCAAACCATCGAAGTTATCTTTTTTCAACAGTATCTTTCAAGGAAGCAACTCCGAGATCTTCTCGTGTCCGCTCGCTTTTAATGCGATCTCTCCTTGTTCGACCAGTTACTCTTCGGAGATTTCATTTCAGCAGCTGTTATTCTGCTTAGGTGCTTGTCTAGAGGTATCCAGCTTTCACTTCCATATAATAGAGTAGGCAGGTAAACGGCTTTAAAAATGTGTAATTAAATAAAATTTTATATAAATACATATATATCATATATACATACTATATGCCTCCTCAATTACATAGTTGCTCTAGAAATGGGTAATTCGTTTTAATATGATTTTTTAGTTAAAAAATATATTTAAGTTTTCAAACAAACAAATTCAATGTTTTAGATAAACTTTGATACTTGAGTATTTTTAATAATGTATTAAAATACTCCTGTGTTCTCAACAATGGCTTCATACTTCCACATCAAATCCAGTTGATTAGTTTCATGAATAAAATTTGATGTTTTGAGACGATTTTTATTTTTGTTTCAAAACATAAAAATTACAGAAGAAAAAATGTTTTCTCCTAATTCTTATTAAATAACACTAACATAAACAGAACCAGATTTTTTATTGATTAAAAGGTTTTTACGCGTATAATCTAGTCGTTAGAAATGATTTGAGTTGAATGTTAAGGAAATAAATAATGACACGACAGAAGCATCAAAATATGATATATTTTTTTTTTATATTTCTGTGAGGAATCAACCGAAAATTATATATTTCCCCATCAAACTACATAAATGCGTATAAATCTGCATGTGCATCCAAATAAATTGTACTAACAAAACTAAAATTGCTTCAGATCAGTTCTGACTTGCGTAGTACTCGCCTCAGTACTGACTTTCATATCCTGCTAATAACTAGCGGATTCAAAAGAGTGGCTTTTGAGATGAAGAAGCTTCCTTCCCCTCAAACAAAAAATATAAAAAATGTTATTACCTTTGTCCATTTTTTTTTGTTTGGATGATCTGAGCTAAATAATTATACAATTACACTATGCTCTCGTTTTTAACCATAACTCAAAACAACTATAACTCATGAGCCACGAGAATCATTGTTAATATAGCACATCAATTGAATTGTATTTCCCATGTTGCTACATTCAAGTTAACTATTTGCGATAATTTTGCATCAAATGCCAGCATTCGTTTTTCTCACACGTCTACAGTAACCACACTGTAAACATAAATATTACTGTAATTAAACTGTAACGACTGCATTTTCAACTTTTTCTTCACAGCACATTGCTTAAAATTATATCAATTTTTAATAGTACAAAGATTAAAAAAATATGATTGAGAGAGTGGCGTCTATTTGAATGACAAGTTATAAATCATGTTCTTCAGCTACTAAATATAAGCATTTGTCAACAAAAAATATAAAAATTGACTCCCTTAAAACAATATTGTTCCTGTAATTGCCTTTTTTAAAACAAAAAAAAAACTGTATTACTAATGATTCAAGTCTAATGCTTCAAATGGAGTAAAAACACCGATTTTATGAGTGATCTTGTTGCCATGATATGCTTATTCCCCGACCTCCGATGTTAGCTTTCCCAAAATTAAATCCTGGATGCACTTCTGCTGCTAATGACTCACTTAGGTAGTTGCGTGGTGTTATAAAATGAATTAATTTCTGACTTAATCAAGTAAATATTCATAGATCGAATTGGATTTAGAATGGATATAAGTCCACCATGGAAGATTTTTTCTTTAAACTTTTAGCAAGGATGCCATCAGCTGAGCCCGTGGCTATTTCTAATAATATATCATGTGTTTTATTTTGGTTTAACATTAATAAAAGTATTAAGTAATTATGAAAAAGAAAATTACTGCCACATTATAACAAGAATTTATTGTTTTACGTAAAATACAACACAATTTCTTTTACAAAATTACTTAGCAAGGGTATTTTAATTTGATAATAATTACTTAATTAAAGTGTTTAAAATAACATTAGAATAGCTTGAATTATTTTTTATATACAACTATTATTCAAAACACTTTCCTTGCGAAAGTTTGAATAAGCGAGTCCAAATTCAATAATGCTAATCTAAACTCAATAGATTCTCTTCTCTTTAAACTGTAAACTATATATGTATTTATAAATTAGGCTAAACAGTCAGAATATGATATAAGTACGTGACCTCATTTATTTGATTAAAAAGATTTATTATTTGCATGCATTTGTTCAAGAAATTTTTTGATTGTATAGATTTTCTAATCATCTTTTTGATTGTATAGATTTTTTTAGTCAACTCTCAGGAGATACTAAAACACCTATTAAAAATGTATCCTCGAAAAATATATTTGGATGGATTACCAAAGCTCCTCTACCTTCGCCAGTTGAGAAACTGATATTGTATCATTAATGGCAAGAAAACAAATCTATTGTTATCGAGAAAAAAAAATCGCTTGATTACCAAAAAAATTCCTCTACGTGTAGCTGGGGAAATTAACTCTTACAATACAATACAATAAAACGTAATTCAATTGTTTATTTATGAGTTGGTTTATTTATACTTGTGGCGGTTCGTAGATAAAATTAGTCGGGATGCTATTCCAGAAAATTTTAAGCCTTTGTTTTAAAATTGATTAAAAAGAAACAAACTTGTTTAATTAAAAAGAAAATTTAATCACAAACTTGCTAAAATCCTAAATGAACAAAATCAAACATTTTTTACTTATTATAACATAAATTATGGCAGTTCAAGCTTAAAGAGTTGACATCAAGGATCCATGATTAAATTAAAATAACTGAGAGCAATAAAAAATTGTTTGAATCAGTAAAACATTCAGTGAGCTCATACCTTTGCACTACCCCACTGTTAGTAAACATTATTTGAAAGTTAAATTTTAGTTGTAAATTCGATAACATATGAAAGGTGAACCACATCACACGGGGTCATCTCCCTCTTCCCCGAAACGAAATCCTGGATACGTCACTGACCTTCATATCTAAATTGATAGAATGGGATTCCTATGAGGTTCGACCCTTCAGAGAGGTCTGATAACTCGGAAACAATATGGTTCAAACATGCCGCTCTATATGAACCTAGCAAATGCTTTATCATATCAGTATTCCCATTCACCAACAATAATATTTATTTGTGTAACAAATTGAATTGGTACTATTTACTTATAGCTTTTCTCAAAATATATCCCTTTTCCATAATTGATTTGGAATATCTATATGGAGGATACTGTTCTCAATTCATAACACTAAATTTTTCAATAGAAGTCTATTAAACATATTACAGCATAAGTATGTTACTCCCGTGATAAAAATTGTAACTTTCGTGAGAAAAAAAAATAATAATGGTGCGAAATTACATGTTTTCTGCTATGGAAGTTATATTCACCAACTAAAGTCAGTATTATAGAAATGAAAAAAAAAATATTTATCTGTTGTCACGATTTTATTTTTTTATGAAGGCCTGTGAACACTCAGTTTCAGGTAGTTTTAGATAATACATAGTACATAGATAGGATATCTCATCTCAATAAATATAATACATCACTCCAAAACAGTTTAACGTATATTTAGCATGAGTACACGAGTACATGCTTACTAGGTACTTTCTGAACCTTCAATGTAATAGATTTTAGGCAGTTGGCATGAGATGTGCTATTCCTGCTGTACATTTGTGTGATGTTTTTTTAGTCTTGTTGATTGCCTAAAATACCGAAACATTAATTGATTAGTTATTTACTGCAATTTGTGAGACTCAATTCTTTGTTTTGGAATCCTTTTTTACTTCCTTGTACGAAGTAAAGGAAGTATTGTAATCGCGAAAATTTTCGGTTTTCAGATTTCAACAGAAATAACCATTTTGACCATCTCTGAATCCATTTTTACGAGTTTCGTCGTGACGTCTGTACGTACGTTCGTTCGTTCGTATTTCGCATAACTCAAAAACGGTTAGCCTTAGAAAGTTGAAATTTTGTACTTAGGATTGTTGTACAATCTAGTTGTACAACAATCCTAATCTTTTTATCTTATCTCTTTTTGGTCACTGCTTAATCACCTGAAGTGGTACTTTACTTGAAGGTCATAATTGATTTCCATCAAAAATTACATTAAAATACTTTGCAAAACTTCTCAAATTTGGTATTTATAACTCATATATATTCATACATCAGGATTTCGTTTCGGGGAAGAGGGAGGATGGGGTCCATCCAAGGATCTAGTTTAAAGAAACCCACCACAACGGGAATGTAAGGGAGTCCTCTCTAAATATAATATTTTCTAAGCCTAGGTATATTATTTATGAAATGACATTCAAATGGATTGATTCAATTTTTGTTTATAGATAAGAACGAAGATAAAGTATTTTATAATTTCGGAGAGGGAAGGGGGCTCTCTCCCCTTTCTTGCTACGCCACTGAAGCTTAACATTATAAAATAGAATCCTGAAGTAGCCTTGGTAATTTCTTTAGAGAAGGAAAGGGAGAACAATATTTTTGGAAAGGAAAGAGGATAAAGAAAAGCAGGCTAAGGAAGAAGCTGGAGAAGAGAGACATGAACAAGAGTGTCGTCTTATCAAATGTAAAATGACACTTTCATACTCAGATCATTACATGCAAATAAGTTCAATAAATTCAAAACTGTTGAAACCAAGTGCCAGCTTACACCACTTTCATTCAGTCATGCAAAGAGTACAGGAGTGATTCTCATTTTACCGTCAAGTTTTAGTACACTACAACTTTAACTCAATTAATTAAGTACAACCAGATTTTTTCCCCTACTAATATACAGCGAAGAAACATTTATTTTTAATAAAATATTAAAAATGAAAATTTTAAAGCATAATTTTATTATATTATATTATATTTGATTTTATAATTGCTTATGCTACTAAAATATGTCATTACCGTGCACTGCCCTACCCTCAGTTTTCTAATAAACAAGTAACTTTTTCTTTCGTGAGATCTGGGAATTCACGTCAGTCTGAAAATATATTATTTTAACTTTAGATTCTTCTTACTGTTCTGAATTGAGACAATTTTAAGTTATTCAGTTTTATTTGTTGTCTTCAATTTTTTTGCCATGCTATTAATGTTTTTATTATAGTAAAATCAAATTTTAGTACATCCGCCATTTTTCTCAAGGGGATAATAATGCTAAATAACAACAATAAGAAGTTTGGTCTAGATTAGTTGAGCTGTTTTTCTATTTAAAGTGGGCAAATATCACATTTGATCCTCCTGCATTTGGTTTCAAGGCGGCGGATGGCAGCTTAAAACTTTCTTACTACCATATATAATAAACGAAAGATTTCCATCGATACCAGTTCAGCCGTTTACTTGTTAAAATCGGCAAAAAAAAAAAAAAAAAGGCTACCAGATAGATAACAATCTGCATTTGTTATTTTATTAACAAAATTTAAAAATGTGAAAATCTGGTACAAGTTGCACCATGCACTGTTTCATGACTAGGGTCTCCATCTAAGAACAGTATTTTTTTTTTTAATTTAGCCTATACACTGAAACCAGAACAATACATAGCATACCTTCTACAATAGCAGGAGCGTTGAGTAACAATGAAGAACATAAAGATTTTTAGGATAGTGGTATTAATATGTTGAACAACATATATGTTTGTGAATTATGGCCCACTAATGATCCGAAAGAGTAGATGCGAGTAAATTAATAAATAAATTTAGCCGACTTAAATTTTTCTAAAATTAGGTAGCCTAAGTGCTCTTAGTTTCGGAATCGCCCTAATATGTAACAGTTTTTATCTTTTTTTTTTTTTTGTTTAAATTAATTTCTCATCAATTAGTTGTATAATATTATTATATTATTTTATAGTAAAAAACAAGTGTAAAAAACAAACGAATCAAGACGAGAAATTAACACGTTGCCAATTCGCACATTTTTAATATAATTCCTGCAAAAAATAATATATAATAATGAATATGTGTTCACTTCGTTACCGTGCAGTTAAAGTCGATAAAAGCATAAAAATAAGAATAAACGCTTAAATTAATAAGTAAACAAGATCTAGTTAACAAATCTGCTCAGTGATATAACACTATTTTGAATAATTTTATATAGCTAAATTTGTATATAGTATTTTATACATTGTTATTATTCGAGGGAACTTCAATCACAGAATATTTTTTTTTAATTTAATTTCTAGTTATATTTCCTGCTTTCGGTACTATAAAATAAAAATAAAGATTACATACAATTTTGTTGGTGACCTATTGACTTGTTTTATTTTTACTACAAAAGTTATTTAATTTATTTTTTCTAATTTAAGAGAAAAAAATCCCATGTAAAGTTGTACAATTTTTATATTAAGTAATAAAAATCAAGTTTAAAAAAGTGTGTAGAAGAAATATGAAAATTCAAAAATTTAAATGTTTTACCAAAACTTTTCGGATAAATGTATCATTTTAAACTTTTTAAACAGAATTTATTGGAAAATTTAAATAAATTTTTAAAAATAAATTATATAAAGCAATTAAAATTATAAGGAATTATCATTATAGTTGACAGGAGGTTGTTGTTTTAACTCACCCCAGCAAATCTTGGTAGGCTTCTTGCAGCGGCTGCTGGCCACAGACTGAGTGAGCTATAGACTCAATGACTAGCCCACCCCACCATAAGAAAACCTACAAGAATCCCGTCTAATGCCGAATAATTATCATATTCATCTTTAAGGATTGTTATATTTCAGAATAAAAAAAAATAGTAAGCTCGGTTATAATTAACATCAGGAATATTGTTTTTTTTAGGTTCCCCTTCCTGGCTTCCAGGATTATCATCAGGAATCGAAAGCTGTTGTCACCACTGTTTAGTAATTTATTATACTTTAAAAAATCAACAGCATAAAATTATATATGAAGTATGAATCTAGACAATTGTACAGGAACACATTTGATTTGCTATCCTTTTATGGAACAAGATACATTTATAAAGATATTTCATTACACTGTCTTACAGACATTTGCGTATCTAGCCAAATATTCTGGGGGGCTAACAAATTCCTAGGGTGGCCAATCAGTTACCACCCATGGGTAAAAGTTTAAAAAAAAAACATTTAATTTTAATTTTAATCAAAGTTGAATACTGCCTTAATTATTATTTTTATTTTATGTCATCTGCCAGAAAAATAATTATAATTTTTTTTTGTACTTCCTTTTCAAAAATCTTCTAGGAGGGTCCGGTTTCCTCAAGGGAGGTCCCATTCTCTCCCTAGATTTTCCTATCTACGATCATGCTTACAGAATGGGTGATTTATACTTATTCATTTATTTGGCTACCCATATATAAGTGAAAATAAATAACTATTAGATAATATTTAACAAATGATACAAATTATAACTTCAATTTGGTGCTAAATTTACGAAAATTTATACATCGGGATTCAATACCCAAAGATACAAACTAAGAGAGTATAAAGATACTGTTAACTTTATTCTTGCGCCAGGACCATCGCCAATGATGTGAACATGAATAATGAGGTTCCTATCTAGCCATCTACAGACCATATCGGGCTTCCATCTCCTTACCACACCAATATAAGTTTTATTCTTTGGTGACGTGGCAGTCCACCTGGAGAGTCGATTATATTTCACAGTATCGTGTTGTTTTAACCTTTCTCTATGAGACGAGTGGCAGCGATGGATGGTGTGTCTAGCCGTCGCACAGTGGGGTATTTGACCCAAAAAGCCGGCCAAAACTATTTATCGTCCCTTCTATGTCTCACATTAATGATAATGGTATTTATGATAAATATGATAGTATTTGACGTAGTTTTAAGAACTTAAAAGCTTAAAATAATAGAAGACAGAATGGGAATATATATTATAGAGTATATTATGTCCTCACCACATGTGTGTATTATGTCAAGGACTAAATATGTTATTGTCAGGTTAGGAAATATTTATTTTTGTCATAAATATTAAATATAATGAAATAACAATTAATTCAATATGATCAAAATAACATATGTTATAAAAAAATTAATTTAATAAACAATAACAACCTCTTCTATGGAAATAAATTTTATATCTTACAATCCCATTTTTGGATTCCTAAGGGACGGAATATAATTGAATATCTCTTTGAGCGTATCTGGTGGGTTGTTAGTGAAGTTCCACGCACAAATGAAAAATATGACTCTTCATTATCAATGCACTACTTTACTTTCTGTTTGTTTACATGCACAGAAGCAAGGAGCTTTCTATATTTCTGTATGAACGAGGAGGAATATACTTGCAAGGAATGGTAACGAGTAGTGAAAGGCACCCGATTACTATACCAAGGTTCAATATTCATGGGCGACAACTTTACTAACAACTTGCTAATGCGCTTAAGTAGATATGCAGGTATATTCCGTCCCTTAGGACGAATGCGATGGTAAGATATAAAATATATTTCCGTAGTCGGAATTTTTATTTTTTATTAAATTTTATTTTAAGGTTTTTAATTTTTCAAGTATTGACTATTAATAATCTATTACCGTGTAACCATGAAGTTGCAAATGTCAAAACGAGTAATTTGACCCATCAAACTTGAAAATCGGTGTCCATGGTATATCAAGAAAATTTATAGATGCCCCATACCCTGGTTCAGGAACATGAACTATTAAACGTAATTATTTTATAAATTTATCTCGAAAGTATCTTGCAGCCAATTGCTATTATTTGCTAAAAAAAACATAGGCTCTGGTTTCTTTACCGCAAACCACCTTTTCTTAATTTGAGATTTTATGTGGGAAAATTTAATTTTAAATTTCTTTCTTTTGTCAGCAGAATATTTTTCACTTGTAATAATGTTTTTTTTTCCCCCATTAATTCAAGCTTTTGTCCAATATTTTTGGCTGGAATTAGCTTCATTTTGTCATATATATGATTTTTTGTAATAATTGAGATGCCTGATGCCTGAAAAAAAAAATATTTTCTAGAATATTTAAAATGATAACTGATTTTTATTATTTGCCACTAATTTTTAATAAATACTCAGAAAAAGATTATAGGCGGTTTTCGGCGGCTACTGCTTTTCAATATTAAAACTGCATTAATTACTCTTTCATGTCAAATAAAAATGAGCACCGGAAAACGCTCGGAAGTATAACAAAAAGATCTTTGTTTTTAGAAGAAGAGAAAAAAACAAGTCTTTTTATATGGTGATATTAAAAGTAGCTTTTCCACCATTGTAATACGCTGATATTTTTAAAATTGGTCATAAATTGTCGTACATACCATGATGAGGATCAGCCATAATAGAAATAAATAATTGGGAATTCTGAGACAGAAGGAGCGAGCGTTAACTTCTAGAAGCAACTTCAACAGACTGATGGGGTAACGTTGCCGTCAAAACATGATTTTGCTTGTTCTGTCCCGCTATCTCTGGCCGTCCGACAGGGCTGATTAAAAAAAAAATCGGCTTTTGGGCAGCTTTTCAGGTCAAATACCCCACTGTGCGTCGTATTAACCTCATGTCCATTTGTGATTGGACCAAATCCTACGTAAATACCTAACGAGTATTCTTTAAAAAATGGTGATTGATTCCCAATAGTTTCGAAATTAAACATTTTTTTTAACTCTTTGGGAAATAGACGACTCTAATCCTAGCTACTCCTAAAGTTCGAACATTAATGCCCAAGTAGCTCAGGGGAAGGAGAGGTCCTTAGAAATGACAGAACAATTTAGTTTTTTTTTAATATTTTTTGGATTAAAAATCAATCAATAAAATCTAAAGAAATTTGGTTTAAAAAAAAAATAAAATGTCGATCGATGGAGAAAGTAATATACATATCAGTTTATGGGGCAGATAATGGAGAGCGAATAGTTATAGAAGGTTAGTGGACGGTGTGAGCAGCACATTTAGAAAGGATTGCATCCACAGGTTGACCAGCCCGCTCGGACCTTAACAAGGAAAGAAAGACGAGGATAACAACCCTTGTCCCAGGGGTGTTTCTTTATTAATTAACATTCGAAAGGGTTTAGGGTCACTGTAGTTAAACTTTTTCTTTAATCAATACTATTAAGAGGAATAAATTGGAATTTTGTTTGTAGGGTTCACGATTTAATTATTTTACTTCCATTTTCGTGCCACTATGGGGTCGGAAGAACTTTCGATTTCACTCTCACAACGTTGCACTTTATTTTTTTTTTGTCACATTAAATCAATTATTTTTTTCGATCGTGTGATTAAGCATGTTATGTTGTTTGTTTCTGGTGATAACCTAGTTGTTCCGAAAACAAATTTTCTAATCTGAATGGTCCCTATATCTCAAAGTGTCATGGGCCATCATTTGGTCAATGAAAGCCCTAAAAAAAAAATTGACAAAAGTACATCATTATAGTTTAAAAAGTTGGACAGACAAATAGTATATTGTTATCTTAAATAGTTTTAAATCAGCAAATATCCTTTAAAATGTTAATACCAAAATAAACTCTCTTTTCATGACTTCAAGTTTAGTAACTTTGGTTTTATGGAGAACTAATGAAATGAGAAAGAGATTAGACGTATTCGTTTCTAATATTTTTCTTATTTTCTGCTGAAATTACAAACATCTGTTTTAGGCATCTTAAAGGTGAAATTTCGGAGTCGGAAAAATTTAAAGTACTTAAATATGATAACATATTTCGTCGTCAGGGGTTTCCCTTTTTCTTTAGAATAAAACTTATTGAACATCATAAAAATCAACTTTATACATAAATCTGAATTTCAAAAGTACATTCATAATGACTACGTTTGTGGAGGATGATTTGAAGGTGCTTCATCGCAAGCACCCATACCTTCGAATTTATTTTGTGAGGCTTATTCATCTCCTCTCTTTTCTTCAAACGTCGATCCAGTGATGTTCTTTTTTTATTTTATATTTTTATTTTTTTTTAGTATCTTAAACATTTTACTGAAAGACAAGAAACTGCGACAGACTTCCCTCTTAGTAACTTTAAACTAGAAAGTCTTTTTTTAGATACATTTTTTTCCGGTTTTCACTGTCTTCAACTTTCCGTTTTGCTCCTTTTTCATTATTTTCTTTTAAAATTGTGCTGCTTTTATATTATTAACTTATCAATATTGAATCAGAAGGTATGCCCACAAAACAGTTTCACTTGTTTACATATTCTGCATACATATTGTCCATACAAATAGTTATAACAATTGGATGGCTCAAATGAATGTATGATAATGAAATTTTTAAACGATCATTTTGAGACCACACAGATGAGATTAAGACATTTTCTAGAAAAAGCACCTATAGATCAAAGGTCCCCTTTTCCAGTCACCTCCTCAATTCATTTTCTCCCATGTGATAACATTGAAGGCTCAGGCACAAAGAGCGCGATCTGTCGCGACGATCTGCGATCTAATGTATTACTACTTACTGCACTATATATGTCACACAGAAGACGATCTATCGCAGCGAGCCAGTCTTGTTCGAGCCCGGCAGCGATCCATTTCTATACAGCTAGAAATCGTCGCTACAGATCGCGTTCACTGAGCCTGAACCTTATGGCAGAACTATCTCGACGAATTCAGGCGTATGAAGTTACTGAGCCTTTTCGAATATTTTTTTATTTGAATTTAGCAACAGAATAAAAAAAAATATGGTGATGAATACGTTTAAGGATATTTACAAAAATGGTATGGCCCCGAAATTTTTACCGCTTCGAGTCCCCACTTGCCTTAATCCGCACCTGATACTTATGGGCAATGCTCAGAAATTCTTGGCATTGTACACTTCCTCCTCCCTAGTACGAAGGTAGCAACACTTATGTGCCATGCCCAATCTGTAATAACGCCAAAATAGAAGATGGCCTACATAAGCCATGTAGAGACGAATTCCGTACTTCAGAGATAAACAAGTACAATTTTGATAAGTAAATATAATTTTAATAAGTAAAGATAAGTAAGTACAATAAGTGCTTTATCCGAAAATATCGGAAAGTGTTAATTTTAAACTATTAAACGAACTACACTTTTCGAATAATTACAGGATAAATAACAGTGAAATAATTGAAGGTTTACCACTGGAGTGAGGGACTGCTTCCACGCAGTTTATGCAGTACAAACCACAAAAGTTGTAAGACGAGAAACATGTGTAATACAATCAGAACCTGAAGGACGGAAAGAAACCCAACCGAAAAGATGTTTCAAGTTTCACATGACAAATAAATTAAAAAAACGATGGTTCGCCATATTTCAACAACACGTGATCCTTTATTATCATTGCAATTAATTATAGCAGATGTATTTCGATCACCTACTTCTATACAAGAACACAGTCTACACTAACACACCCAACATCACACCTCTCACAAACACTCAAGACATAAACAATGCCATAAACACCCTCCAAAACATCATACGCGATGCCGCATACACCTCGATACCCACGTTCAACCCCACTCCCATTCACCTACGCCAGCCACCTAAACACATACTCGCACTAATTAAACAGAAAAACAACATAAAAAATTGCTGGTATAGGACTAAAGACCCAACATACAGACCTATCATAAACTGTCTCACCAGACAAATCACCTCTCTAATGTCGCAGTGGAAAACGTCCCTCTGGCACGAACAATTACGCCGTACCCATTACGACCCCAAAAACTTCTGGAACTAGTCAGAAGCCACAACACCAAATCAAAATCGGTGAGAATACAACGAGGCGATGAGCTTCTCACTCCCGCAGATCCTGATCTGCCAAGCCTGCTACCATACTTGCTGACTACTACGTCGATAGAGACTCAGCACGTACCACCACCATCTACAACCACAATCCACCGACTGATATAACACAAACTATATTCTCATCCTATAAAGAACTCACTGCAACCCTGAGAAATACGAAGGGAAACAAATCAACAGGAGAGGACAATATACCCTATGTCCTACTCAAACAACTCCCCAGGAAAGCCCATATGTTTCTCCTCAATATTTTCAACTCATGCACACGCCTGAGATACTACCCTACTCAGTGGAAACATGCTATAGTTGTTCCACTTCTCAAACCCAAAAAACGAGGAGCGGCACCGGAAGAATACCGGCCCATCAGTCTCCTCAACCACATCTCAAAAATATATGAGAAACTTATTCTTATCCACATCCGAAAACACTGCGACACACATGACATCATCCCCCCGGAACAAACCGGGTTCTCTCGCGGCGTTAGCTGTTATCATCTCGTAGCAAAACTACAGTATGATACAGCTAAAAACCTCAATAAAAATCTTGCTACAGCAATGATCTCACTAGATTGCACACAGGCATTTGATTCTGTATCCCACCCCACCTTAATTGATCAACTCCGGCTTCACTGATTCCCGGACCAACTGGTCGACATTATTGGCTCATACCTCAGTGGTCGGACATTTTCTGTCCGTGTCAAAACTGAGATCTCCACTCCGCGCCCAGTTACCTGTGGTGTTCCCCGGGGCTCGGGCCTTGCGCCAGTCCTTTTCAGCATATACACAGCCCATATAGTAGGGCAAAAGATTGATGATGTACAAATCGCTGCATATGCTGATGACATTGCTATATATACAGCAAGCATGAATGCAGATCACGCCATGCGCAAGGCCGAAACAGTAGCCCAAAAAATCACAGACCAACTTAAAAACATTAATATCCACATAAACACACAAAAAACGGATGCAATCACATTTTCATACAAGAAAACACTAAAAAAACAGCCAAAACTGAATGGGCAAACCATACAGAATAAAAGACAACTAACATACCTCGGTATGAAATTGGAATCACACCTATCATTTACAGCTCACACAAAACACAGGATACAGATAGCCAAAGCCACTACACACCAGCTAAATCACTTACTCTATGCACCAGGGCTGTCACTCAGACTCAAGATCCCGATTTACAAAGCCATCCTTAGGCCTACACTGCTTCACGGTGCCCCCATCCTGCACTACCTATACCCCTCAACCCTGAAGTCTCTCCAAATATACCAAAACAGCGTCCTACAAAAAATCACAAACGAACATCTCTCGAAAGACGGAACATGGCACACATTCACAATGAATTACATCTCGACACTGTTCAACAGCACATCACAAGGAGACACATAAAGTACTTTGACAACATCCCTGCCTCATTTAACCCACTCTTCCGCGCCATCACCCCATCCCCCCTTCCTGCCAGATGGCAGGGCCGAAAGGGACCACTCAATCCGGTCAACACCATACTTTAATCCGCTTCTAAAGCACCCCCACTCCCAATATCCTATCCCATCGCCCCGTCCTGCCAATTTCCTAGTCCCACCCCAGCACCACTCTCTCATATCCATCCTTGTAAATAAAACCATGTAAATATTATCATTATTAATCTTGTATATAGTCTTTAGTAGTAGGTATTTTATTTAACACATAACAAGAGGACCCTCACCTCTAAATAATGAGAAAATTCCCTGACTGGGAAATAGCACTCCAATTGTATATAGTCATCAGACCTTCAAATACCAACAGGTAGTAAAAGGTAAAGTACATCAAGTTTATAATTTATCTAATTATTTGTTTTATTAATGTTCTTTTTTGTTTGAGGGATAGGAAAAAAAAAAAAAAAAAAAAAAAAAGATCACCTACTTCTGTTGTTGTCTTGTACTCTATCTGAGTACGACGACTTTTTCACCTAAGCTATTATAACCGTTTTGCGCTTAAACTGAAGGAACACGAACACATATTTAAGCGGTTAATCTCCAATCCATTGCGTAAAGATAACTTGTCTTAATCTATTATTACGGACTTGTTTGTTGCGATACGTATAATTTTTAATGTTGACTCCGCACTAAAACATTAAAAATAACTATTTTAAATCTAATCATAACTTCTTTCCTTTAAATCTCAACTGAAATCATTATTTATTTATTTTCAACCTACCTCGCTCTTCCGCAATACGTGTTTCGGAGGCACCCCCTGCCGATGGGTTCTCTTCATCCTTCTTAAATTTTCTGTCTTCATGCGTTTTCATTCTTCTTAATTCAATCTATTAAAATAGTTTGATCCCACTATTTCCTTCCAAGCGTACACAAAGAATTCATAGTATGGATAATTTTCTAATGGGTAAACTGATTAACTAATTGGGGGAAATCACTCTCTGTGATGACATAGAAGCCGGTTTTCCTCCGCAGTTTGGTACTTATTGCCACAAACGCGGTGTTGGTGGTGAAGATGTGCTCAGCAGTTTCCAGAACTCCACAACAGGGACATAGAGGATTAATCCCCTCCCCGAAGTCATGGAGCTTGGCACGGAATCCCCGATGTCCGGTGAGAAATTGCGACATCCAGTAATTAGGGAGATTCCATTTGGACTTCAATCGTGAATGGAGGTTGGGGAAGTATTTTCTCAAGGTAGTTCATTTCTGAGTAGTTACTCACCGACGATTCCACTCCTCTGTGGTGTCATCCCGTATTATCCTTTTCCATTTCCTCGGATATTCCGCAATTCTCCCTCGGAGATTCTCCGTAAGACCTGCTGAGCTTCCATTCTTGAAATCAACCATTCGTGAAATCATAATGGCCTTCAATCAATTATCTGAACTGGAATCATTTCTTAGGCTCTGATTAAACTGAGAAGTTCCATGGCAAATTGAATTCTAAATTTCGAATTTTTGGCGCTTAAGCCTTTTTCAAAAAACGACGTCGATATGGTTTCAATCAGTGAATACGTATTGTTGACTGAATGAAGAGAGATTGTAAAATAAATTTAAAAAATAAATACAGGTGTGGGAGTAAGGGGTTACATTGAGATTGTAAGAATCCTTTTTAGATAATCTAAACATGTTCCAATATAATCACTGGTTATAATCATAGCATTATTTATACATGTAGAAATTAAAAATTATCAAAACCAATTTTTAAAAAAAATATTTATTAATAGTGGCATCTAAAATACAGTTTTATTCACCTATATAGTAATAACAAAATAATGAATCAATTTCCACTGGTCGCTACCGCTAAAAACATAAAAATAATAATTTATACCTCAAAATTCCACATTTTAAGTATTTGCATCCACTATTTGGACCAAATATCCCTTCCATTTGGCCAATAAAGTGCAAGTTAGTAGTACAAAACCCCGGATTGAGCAAGAGGAATGAAAAGGTGACCTTGAGCGTGGCATAGGAGAATGTGTATGTGACCTTGTTCTCACATGGTCTGCACAATTTGGCAACGTTGCAAGGAATGATTTCCGACAGGTGTGGTACGAATGACCTAGTGACGTCACGGTGATCGACGGCACCTCGGTGTGCCTCAGAGCGGGTCCACTTAAACTTTTCTTTTTAATTAAATTTTTGAAAAAAAAAAAAAAAACATTTGGCCCCGCCGTATGACCGGTTTATACAGCTTAAACCTTGAGAAAGCTTTGCTTATCTGGAGTTGCCTTATCGCATGGGCCTGCCTTCGCCTTCGAAGGTCAAAGTCCGTTTGGCAACTGACTGGTTTCATTTGGTTCCCATCGAGCGTAAATGTTACAGGTGGTATTTAAATTACCGAAGAAGCGAGTCATTGAACTTTAGCAGACGACCAGACAAAAATAATAAAAATAAGTTTTTCTCAGGGATATTAAAAGTACATCTAAATTATAAAATTGTATGAATGCAATTAATGACAGCTCGGTGGACAATTTATCTGAGAGAAATGATATGTTATAAAAGGAGTTTATGAAATATAGGTACTGGTCGATAGGCAAAATGCATTTAAAAGCCACCTCGGGAATTGAAATTAGTACTATAGGTTGAAAAAACAAAACAATAAATGTAAATAATCACCCTCCAAGCCGGATCATCCAACTGAAGCAACAATAAATAATCACAACATACGAGCATATGCCCAAGAGAACAAATTCTGTAAAAAAAAAACTAAAAACAAATTTTCTTGTATATAAACTTGCTATACTTTTATTCATTGTACCTGTTTCTGTTCTCTTTGCAATCACAGCTGGTTCAGTTCTCCTTGCAACCATTTAGTTTTTATTTAAGTTTTTATTTTTCTGTGCATTGCTATGTTTCCCCACTTGCATCACTATATACCAGAGCAACTAATATGATTTTAGATGTCTCTTCTTAAAAAATTAAATGAGATTAATTCAGTATATAAAAACATTGGGGAATTGAATATTGGACGGACATATAGAATTCAATAACTAACGAAAAAGGAGACAGAATATGGTCCATCTATTGAGGCCATAATAGAAGACGATGAAGAAGGAAGAGTGCGAAACTTCCTACCAAAAAGATATTTATATGCGTTAACGGAGGAGGAAATATCATAGCAAGCTAAAGAGGTACAGTTTAAATATATAATAAATATTGTATTTTTTTTAATTAGCTAAGTGATTATTCTCGTTTTTAGGAGAGCTAAAATTGCAATACAACGGTAAAAAAAATGCATATGACATCAATTTTTATTAAATAATTGATGCATTTTATTTAAAAGGTGTATTCAATTTTTTTATATTTTTATTAGTTTGGTTTCGGATTTCTATAGTTTAGAGTTAAGACAATACTTTAATAAAATGAATAGGAAAAGCAACACAAATAAGTATTTATGTGCCCAGTGTGGATTATTAATCCAAAATAGCCGGCATAGATGTAAATGGTTGTTTCATTATTGTCGAGGCTGTAGGAAAGAATTTAGCAATAAGTTTAATTATCAACGTCATAAATTAACTTGCCATGTTGCTAGTAGAGTTAGTAGTAATAATATACCTGAAGCGAGCACAATGGAGCTTCCAAAGAAAAAACGAAAATATAGCATGTTTAGTAGAGAGATGAGGGAGAATACCATTGCCCAAGAAAACGGTATTATTACAGCTTCTTTAGGAAATGCGGTTGAGGATGTTTACATTCCTAACGATGATCAAAAATTATCAGCTTCAGACTTTTTAAATAATAAGAAAGAAGTTTTAGTAAATATATTAAACAATTATGTTAATGAATGGAAAAATGTTAAATTAAACATAATGTTGGAATGTCATACGTTAAGAAAAATGAAAATACTATTACTGAAAGAACGGATTTTAATTTTAAATCGAAAGTTAGTACAATAGATGTTTCTACAAACATCTTATTTTGCCGTAATCATGAACCAATTCGATCTAACTTTCCGAAAGAAGACAAAATTGAAGTCAAACATTTGGAATAGGGTTGGAACATCGAAAGGAAAATATCGATTTTCGATATTCTGATATATCGCAAAACCAATATCGTTATCCACCGATAATCGCTAAAAAAATATCGATATATCGCAAGAAAATGGATGAAAAAGCAAAGAAAGTGCATCAAATGAATATTATTAAATACTATTAATATTATTAAACTGTGAAGAAGGTTATGAAATAATATAATGATTATTATTTATAAAACAATATTTTTATTAGCCATGAATCATTATAAAAAATAAATAAAAAAGAATTATACTTCAAAGAAAAAAAAAATTATAACATAATTTTATTTTGAAGACTTTTAGCCATATTCTAGAAGTTTTTCAATAATAAAACCTTCAAACTTCTCAATTTTTTTTTTTATCTTATTCTTATTCTTCCGACTATATTGTGCATTATCAAAACATTCATCTAAAAGCATGTAATTTATTTGATATGCATCTCAGTACCATCATGATTTATATAAATCATCAATTTTTCTTTATATAGGATTAATCAACATTATTTATATGTAAATCTTATCTACTAATTATTGTTTGGTAATTAAATATTGTTTATTATTATATTTACTGATAAAACTCCAGAATGGTAACCCCAACATGGAGGACACCTAGATTTTTAGGACCTGGCTGATCTTAAAAATCTAGACCTCCGCCATTTTGGGTTACGATTCTGGAGTTTTACCGAATAAAGGAAATTGTTAAAATAAAATGCAGAATCTCGATAATTCGTATGGTCAAGGGTTCGAAAGGTAAATATGAATTATCGAGATTTCCCATAATCGGCGGTAAAAAATATGAAATAACAAAATGAATACAAAATTGTATTGATATTGTACAAACGATACAGTTAGATCAACAAAAAAATTCGGTTATTTTCTTATGGTGCAATCCTTGAAAACGGATCTCATCGATGGCTTCTTTAAGCTTGTTCAGAGCAGAAAATACGTTTACACAAACATCCGATTTTTCTAAGAAATGACACGTTATAGATACATTATTTCACCATTTTAGAACTAATCGTTGGCACATCAATTTCTTTTCATCTCCTTTTTTTACGGAGTCAAAATTTCCTCGTCAGTTAGGATCCAAGCTACTGCTAAACCTTCATAAAAATAGGCGAAATCTCAAAAAGTTATGGGAGTTCTTAATTTTGAGGTAGATTCCCATCCTTGATACTTTTTAAGAATTGCATCACAACTTCCTTGCGTTAAATGTCTAAAATCGTTTAATTATGGCCAAGTTTAGAGATTGCAGGTTAGAGGTTGTTCCCTATATCTTTGTTTGTGTATAAAAGTTAAACTTTTTAAGGATTAGCAATTCAAAGTCCATTGTTTACTTTCAAAGGAAGGATTATGGGATAGCGCATTATTGCGAAATCTAAATTTGTTTACTTTTTAGCGGAAGGACTGACAAGTCCTATTTCATTCTTTATATTTTGGTATTAACAGCTCAAAGTCCAAAAGCTGTTATAGGATTAAGGAGCTCTACAATTTATTTATGTTTTAGGGATTAACAGTTCAAAGTCCAACTGTTGTTATTGGATTAAGAAGCTCTACTCTTTGTATATTTTGTAGAGATTAACAGTTCAAAGTCCATTGTTTAGTTTCAGCAAATGAATTAAGAGATTTAGAATTATTCAAGTGTGACATTATCTATTCTGATATCTTAAAGTTAAATATTATAAAGGTAATGTAACCGTTATGAAGGTTACATACTATAACGTGAGTACCTGACCCTTTGACAAAATCTTAGGTTTCTCAACTTACAGAAAAACAAAATGGCGACGTATGCACCATGGTCATGTGTCCAAATGGAGTGATAGAACGATGGAGCGTGGAGCGCTGGAGTGATGAAGTGATGGAGTGTGGAGTAATGGATCGTGGAGCAAGGGAACGATGGAGTGATGGAACGATGGAATGACGGAGCGCGGAGAAATGGAACGATGGAGTGATGGAGCGCGGAGCGATGGAACGATGGAGTGATGGAGCGCGGAGCGATGGGGTGATAGAATGATGGAGCGATGGAACGATGGAGGTGCCATGATCACGTGATTGAATCGCGTGACTAACGTGTACATTAATACCGACTCGTGTAATTTGAAAATATTTCAAGGCTATGAAAAGGTATAACTTCTTTGGCCAGCGTGATACCGTCGTTTCGATTTATATTTGTAAATATTTGTAAATTTGTAAGTCCATTGATTATACAATCGGTGATTAAAAATACATAGAAGATTAAAAAGTTGTTTTGTTTACGTGTAAAAGTTACTCTTTTTCAGGATTAACAGTGCAAAGTCTATAAGCTATTCAAAGATTAAGAAGCCGCACTATTGGTGATAATTAAAAATTAGTTATAGGAACTTACAGTTCGAGTATGAATTAATGATTAATTAATAATCATCAATTAAAATTTACTGCGACATGTTCGTAGCCATTAATACCGACTCGTGTACTTTGAAAATATTTCAAAGCTATGAAAAGGTATAACGTCTTTGGCCAGCGTGATAAAGTTGTTTCGATTCGTCGATATATTTCAGGAATTGTGTTAGTGTTATAAACAGGTGATAAATAGAGTTAGGGAGATCGAAGTGGGGTCCGAGTACACACGAAGACGAGCGAGTGTCACCCATTACCTCAGGGAGACTGAACAGTCTCGTACGGCTCCGAGGACATCCGAGAGTAGCAGAAAGGACTCGAAGATATCGCGAGGACTGATACGAGTGCAATTACGAGCCAGGTTTGTTGATTATAATTAAATCAATTGTCCAGCGTGATACAGTCGTTTCGATTTGTCGATATATTTTAGGAACATAAAGGATTAAAAGTTAATCCTTTAAAGACCATTATTTATACTATCAGAGATTAAAAATACGTAGAACATTGAAAAGTTGTTTTGTTTATGTTTAAGCGAGATAAGTAAAGGTAGAGGATTAACAGCTCAAAGTCCAAAAGCTGTTATAGGAATAACGGGTCCACTAGTTATTTATATGCTAGAGATAAACAGTTCAAAGTCCAAAAGCAGTTATAAGAATAAGGGGCCCTACTATTTATACATGTTTTAAGGGTTAACAGTTCAAAGTCCATAAGCTATTCCAAGATTAATAAGCCCTACTATTTATTTATGTTTTAGAGATAAACAGTTCAAAGTCCAGCAGTTGTTATAGGATTAAGAAGCCCTATTATTTACTTATGTTTTAGAGATAAACAGTTCCAAGTCCAGCAATTGTTATAGGATTAAGAAGCCCTACTATTTATTTATGTTTTAGAGATGAATAGTTCAAAGTCCATATTTGTATTTCACCTGGAGATCATCCAACTTGCTTATACATGATCCAACCTGATTACATGTTGGCAACGTTAAATATTGTGAAGGTTATGTAAACATGGAGAAGGTTTCATAAAAACCAAAACAATGTAAAGGTTATGTAACCTTTGGGAAGGTTACGGATTATAAAGTGGGTACCTGACCCTTCAACAAAACTTTAAGTCTCTCAAACGGTAGAAAAACCAAATGGCTATGTAAGAAAAACAAAATGGAGGTCGGGCACACACATGCTCTATAAGATGGGTATCTGACCCTTCAACAAAACCTGTTTCTCAAACGGCAGAAAAACAAAATGGCGGCCGGGCACACTCATGCTCTATAAGATGGGTACTTGACCCTTCAATTGGTGGAGGGGATAAACCTGGTGGTTAAGCGTGGATGCTGACTACATCATTGTAAACAAAATGGCTGCTTAGAGTGGGGTTAACCAGGGTGAAGCAATGTGATTGGCTGGTTGGAAAGGGATAGAGGTAAAATGGGCGGGGCCTAACGGTCAATGACTAAAAAGGGGCGTGGCCTAATTGTTAAGGTTAGGTCGAGGTGAAAATTCAAATTTCCCACCATTGATCACGTGATTGGTCACGTGGGCGCGCAGAGAAATGTGCCAGCTTGCCTGCTTTCCCTCTACTGACGCCACAGAGGACTTTGACAATTATGGAGGAAAGGAATGGAAAAGTGCAAGTTAATAGAAGAACTTCTTGATAAACCGGTCTATGATCTACATGATTTCGGCAGTACAAACTTGAAACAATTAGAAAATGACAAGATTGCATGTCATTTTCATTATAACGCCTCTTTTGGTTGTTCACTTAATCAAGCACACCGTTTAGCTGTATGGGCCAGAGTTAATTCTAAAGCAGTAAACTTTAAAAAAGAAGATGTGCGTAAGCGGACATTTAGAAATATCGATTCGCTTCATCATTTGTTGCCATTTGCAGGATTTATAAGAGGTGTAAAGGATAAAATTAAATGCTTATACTGTGGACTGTCTTATGAAACAAAATCGCTTATCAACCCTCTCATTTGACAGCCTCCACGGGAACAAACTTGGCTCTTATACAGCTTCCTTCAAGATTTTAAAAGTATGCATGAGACTCATGAACGAGTCTCTGCTAGTAAGTAATGAAGTCACTGTTAATTTGTTGGCCGAGGAAATATAGTCCCTAAGTAGCAATTTTTTTTATAAATCTTATTATCATCTCTGTTTAAAATAATTTAGAAATTGGTTAGAGATATTCTAAAAAAAATCCTAAATTCCATTCAGTCTTCCATTTTCAAAGTATCCAATAGACTACTCACATAGTGATTACAATACCGGAATCTACCATCTTTTTCTTTTTCCGCTAGTTAACAATTTTCAAAAGAAGAGTTATGGAAACTCTTGCAAGAGCTAATTCCTTCATCATTTTTTGCTTGGAACCGAATGGCAACATGAATCTTGGTGGTTTTTGTTGCAGAGCATCATCAGGACTCAGTCCAAATAGTGAATCACGCCATGAGTGGATTCTGAATCACAGCATGAGTCAACTCAAATAGTCCCAATGCATACTAGCCTTAACTATTTATGACATAAACACATTACATACCCATTACCACTGAAACCCTGAACCCCACTTATGCAAACAGCCCTACAGTGGACTCTCGCTAATCAGAAACACACATTCAATAAAATTTCAGGCATTGTTAACATTTTGCATGCTGCTAGGCTTAAAAAATCTAATCAGAAATACCAACTCCTTTTATTTAAAATAAAAACAAAACAATAAAAATTTGAGAGCATATTTATTTTCTCAATTTCTTCGGTGGTTGATAATAATTAATCTTTTATAGCAAAATTGTTTTGCTAATATAATGAGAGTTCATGTTATTCAAAAATATAATTATCAAAGAATAATGAGTTTTCGATCAGAGGGCTTGAAAAAGATGCTTCCAAATAATAAAAAATTTCACACTATTTTTTTAAAGAAAATGATTTAAAAATAAATTTCTGAACAATTATTTACAGTTGTAAAAATATTTTAAAATGTGATTTTTGTTTTCAAATTGGCTTGTTATTAATGAAGTTACATACATTTTTCTCCTTCGGTAATCCAAATTTTGTGCTAATCCGTACCCTATTGGTTTTAATTAGTTTGGATTTGCAAGAGCCTACTGTACTAGTATTATGAGTCATCTAGATCTCACACATATTTCTGACATTATAAGATCTACAAAAATAAGAACCTACAAACTGACTGGTACAAATAATGGAAAACAAAAATGAATTATGAAAATTCACATTACACCACACAAACTGCGCCCTTTAGTTCATCTCAAAAAGGAACTTATTCCACATTGTGAATGAATTTGTTACCTAGGACTAACTAACATTAGACTATAATATGAAAGACACTAGATCAATGACTGAAAATGTCTGAATATATTTCCTCCAAGGGTGTTGTTCACAATTAGACCTAAGACTAATAGATAAGTATACCAAATTATTTAAACCAATCAGGATGTATACCCAACAAATATATGGAACAGCTGTAAAGATATATATTCAGAAATCACAAATTTTCCATACCAAAACTTTTAGAATAATCATATGGATACCTTTCTAAATAATTTAACTCTAAATACAGAACTATGCATGCCTAAAAACATACTTACTAAAAATGGTTTCAATAGGCAAAATAAAACAAACATTTTACATAAATTAAACCAGACAAATATATTTTATATTCGAGATGCATGGACAAATTATAATACATGATTGTATTTATAATTCTAACTCCTCTAACATGAAATAGGCCAAACTTAATTTACAAAGAAAAACTGTATCCTAAAATACTGATACATATATCACAAGACAGCAAATAGGCTAACATCCTCACAAAATTGATTAGGCCAATATTGTTCTGTTTGGACCAACTTTATTTGTAGGTAATATATCAAAGAATAGCTTTGTATTGTCAGCATTTTTCTTAATTTAGTCCAACATTTTTCATCTGTCTGACACGAAACAATATATAAAAGAAAAATTGAAAAAGACTAAAAATATTTCCTTCATTAATGAATGTCATTGTTGAATGACATTGAGATGAAAATTCAGTCAGTTAGCTACTAAGTCTTAAAAATATTAATACTGGCTAAGTCATGGAATTAAACAATGCTATATTCCAAAGACACATTACACAATGTAACTGGCAAACTAATCAAAATGAATAATTTTAATCAAATAAAATGAAAAGATAAAAACCAATTCTTATTCAAATATAAGATACTTACAAAGGAACAATAAACTCTCAGTGGCTCGAATTTCAAGGGAAAGATAAATAGTTTCATGTTTTTTATAGTTTCAACCATTGTTAAAAATAGTTTGAGTATTTTTAATTTCTAGACTTGAATAACAGCTTTTGGGCATTCCAAATTGTATAGAATACTTTTATTTAAAATACAAGAGGTTAAATAAAGGGAACTTAAAGTACAAATTTAAAATTTGGAAATTCAAGTAACGTGTATAACGTTTAATTAATAGAAATAAAATTTATAAATTTGTTTGCTTTCTATCAGTTTTAAAGAAAAATAGTTTGTTCTTTCAGTTTGAAAAGGAAAAATTTCCTCTAAAATTATTCATGAGTTACCTTCATATTTATTTATTAATTCTTGGTTTTACTAGACTACATTTCCTAAAGTGATCAAGGCAAAATTTGTGTTATCAAACATTTCGAGTTACTTAGAGTTGGCTGGATCTATACACATTTTAATGGATAATCCAAGCTCTTATAATCATAAATATTTTTATCAACATGAATTTCATATTATAACAAAACTAAACAAGACCTAAAATAATTAGAAAATCGATTCTGTACTAAACAAACAATTTAAAACTTTTTAAGCAATTAAAACAAAATATATATACAATAATATTTATGAAATATTTGGCTATCAATTGGTTTGGTAAACATTTTAAAAATAAATAAATTAAAACTTGTAATAATTACAATTAAATATAGAATCCTATATGGAGATGAGAGTAATATATATCAGTCATAACATTCATATTGGTATTCATCAGAATCATAGGTCTGAGAATAACAAAATAATACTAGTAAAATTTACATTAAAACATTTTAATATAATAATCTATTTTAATAACAATATATGAATAAGAGGTTTGAACAAAGCATACCCAAAAAAATTGGATACCAAATGGTGGAATAAATCTAACCACAGCACACTCTGTGTCTATTGTCTATAGTACTGTACCAATAAGAACCCTCCATAAATAATTTTTAAAAACACTTACTGTTTTATTCAAATTTCACGTTTAATATATTACTGCAATTTTTTGTATTCAATTTCAATGTAACATTGCTCACTCTTTGGCATATTTTTAAGAATTATGTACAACACATACAGTTTTTGTCTTTTAAAAGCATACTTATTGTTTCAATGTTCAGGTATTCAAGGTTCTCACATTTTAATTAATCTGACACTACTTTCGTCTAATAAACAATAGGTTAGTAAGAGTGTAATGTGTTAATTTTAAATCATCAAAAAGAATAAGTGATCAGGTGTGTTAGACTCCATTAGTTAAAATAATTATCAATTCAGAGCAATTATCAACTCAAATGCACGCCTGTATTTTGGTATTGAAAAAAATATTTAATGCAAGAATATAAATATAGAAAAAAGCTAAGAAAATGCCAAAAATGACAAAGAGAAAAGAATCTGCCAGTCACATACATGCGATAATTCAACACTGCCTACTTATTTTCTTACCGACTGTTTTTATAATAATTATATATGCATAAACAAATATAAAACCAAACTGTAAAATAAAATAAGCTAATTTTAACAGTCTATAAATCATTAACTAACTATAACAAATATGATAATAAAGATCCTCTGAAATGATAATACAATAAAAAATACTGTAGTTTAAACTTACTGGAATCTTAATAACAAGTTTTTATTAGTCATGTTTGAGATTTTGGTAATAGTTCCCCAGAGCTACTGGTGGGCATGGTAAGGAGTACAGGTGGGATACAACTTTACAATGCAGCCACCTTATCAGCACTACCACTCTCTAGCACCATTTGTGCTAACTAACTGCTTTGTATTCAATTGTAAAGTTCGTATTCATTGGAATTATTAAAATTATTACTGCTTTAATTAGATATTATTTAAAATTATTAGTACTGCTGAATTCAGCTCGCTAATAGAGATAATCAAAATCCCAAAGGATCGTTTTCAGTTGAGGTAGGGACCTTACTGTAATTTGAATTTTGCTGCTTTAATTAGATCACAGCTGTCGATTTACGCTCACTTAAAAGATATATAATCCTCCAGCAGATTCTTTTCAATTGAGGTCGGGCACTTACCGTAGTTTAAATTATTACTGCTTTGAGTACAACTTCCCCAGACTGCTGGAAGTTGACAGCACTAATAATTATAAATAATGTCTAATTAAAGCAATAATAATTTTAATAATTCCAATGAATGCGAGTTTTACAATTGAATAGAAAACATTTAGTTAGCACAAATGGTGCTAGGGAGCTGTAGTGCAGCATCCACTGCTGATAAGGCGGCTGCATTATAGGTTATATCTCCACTTGTACCCCCTACCACGATCACTGGTAGCTCTACAGAACTATAACCGAGATTTTTATAGAAGTTATAATATAAATGTAACATCACACTTTCAAATACAAACAACTGAGCTTAAAATATTTCTAATAAAATAAACCAATGGAAAGACAATTTTTTTTTAATGATTGATAATTTATAACTATGAATTCAACTTAATTTATGACATTAGATTTAAAATTAATAATAGTTTACATTGTTTAAAGCATTACTTTAGGGAATGGATTGGCATTATGTTAGTGTTGGAAATGGGATTGAAAGCAATAGAAGCTGTGGTGCCCAAGTGAGTAGGAGAATAGCACTCCGCAATGGAGCCGGAAGTAGATGCCAGTCAGTTAAATTCCGACTTATGGACTTTTATTTTAAAGCAAAAAGACGGAATAAATTTTGTAAACTGTGTAACCCGCTCTTCGTGCGCTGGTTTGAGTGCAAAAGGTTTTTAAACCAAATAAACAATTACAGATCATTTCTTAAAACCATAATTGATCTGTTTGGTTCTAAATTTCACAAATAGACATATTCAAGATAACAATAATGATTGAAAAAAGTTTATAGAAAATTATACAAGACCTTATAAAAGACCATTACAAAGTTATTTTAAAACACTCAACACCTATAAATATGAAAAAGGGACATGTTCATTATGATGATATTTAAAAATCACACTTTTAAATAAAATAGTGAGTTATAGGGAGGGCATGTTTCAAGTGAATATTGTGAAAAGATTATTTCCATAGAATTATGTACAGTTGAAATACTTCAAGAAGGCATTTGTTTTCATTACAATGAATTGAGTGATTATTTACTTAGAGCAAAAAAGAAATGAATTAATATTTTGAAAAATTATTCATTTCTAAATGTTTGTCCATTTGGTTTCATAAGATATCAAATCCCTTCAACAAGGGATATAACTTTGGGTTACTGGGGATCATAAAGGCCATAGACTCATGAACAAGGATTCGAAAGAATATGTTTTAAATATTAAAAAATTATAAGTATTTAATAAAATTCCCAAGAAACAGATATGTGATGAGCATGTCAATAGAGAAGCACTAATTGCAATCTTATAATCGAGGGGCAAAAACCATTCAATAGGAAACACTTAAAGTTACCATTATGATCTTATTTAAGTACAAAACACCTAAACATAAATAAATTTTAATTTCTTAATGATCTCAGGTATTCCTGAACATTTCATATACAAGGAAACAAATGTAATTTAACAGCCAATAATTACTAAAGAAAAAAAATATATTTTATCACAGAATTTGGAAGAGAGAAAATTTGAGTACTATCAATATATATTCTGCTGTACAATTAACAGTTAATCCGAAATCACAGTTGATAACCAAGTAAACAAGTTGATAAGAAGCTCATACGTTTCCAATGTTTAAAAATGCAGCAATAAGAGCTGAGACCAATTCCATGAAACGTTTAGAAAAAACATGCTTAACAATAAATGTAGTAAAATTTTAAAATATGGCACATAACTTTACCACAAATACATATATTATTAAATAATTAGACGGAATACATTCAATAATCTAATCATCTTAACACAATGCACTAAATATTAAGAATAAAGGAGGACCTCCAGTGACCAACACAACAATTAAATGCAATTCAAAAATACATTACTGACCAATAAAAAAAAATATTTCAACGGTCAGCAATTAAACATTACAGATGCATAAACATTATGCCCCTTTGTCTTAAATAATTTAATAAAGAACCTATACTAAAGTTAATACAGCATTAAAAATAAACATTGAAACGCAAGTAAATACCAGAATAGATTACATTTACTTATGATCGATATGCCACTACAATTACAGTTTTTTTAACTAATATTACAGTTAAAAATCGACCAATAAATTAAGATTTACTTTCAGATTAACAGCAACAATGTAGGACTAATTAATAATACTTTTCACAAAGGTATGAAGTATATAACAAATAAACTTTAAACTTAATAGGAAAAATGTTTTTTTTAAATAAAAATCAGTGGACAAAAAACACAGGAACAAATACTAAGCATTATCAGTACATTACTTAAACAGTAATAACTATACCATTTCGTCAATATTTTTAAAGATAAAAAAAATATTTGAAATCATCTTTGGTAGAGAAAATTCAGAAATTCATCATATTTTAGCATATAGTTGACTTACCAATGATGTGGAAAAAAAAAAGTCATAATTTATGGAGTCAGGAATAATGCTACAGTTACTCCTCTATAAATTCAAATATATACGTCAACTAAATTTTAATGAAAACTATGTTACAATGTTTACATAACTAACGTCCATTGAGTATTATTATTTATTCAACAATCTAAAACTTAAAAAAAGAACAGAAAACAAAACAACTAGACTGAAAGACAACACAACAGTGAAATATGGCTAAATATGGGACACAGCTACGCGTCATGACCTAACCTAAAAAACGAGAGGCCTGCTCTATAACTAAGGCACCCCAATTGACATTTAACAAGAATATATATACACAATTATATAAACAAATATTTTGCCATTGATCAATCGGTAAGTATGAGCAGTCTCTCCTTATTAACAATTAGCCTGGAATCAAACAAGTTAAATTTTTGTCGCAAATCTATAAAATACATTTACAAATTAGACAATTTTTATTGCAAATAAATTTTTTTTCATTTCCAATTTCTTCTTACAACATCAGTTATTTGAGCAAATAATTTTCACTTGAACTATGTATTGTAACACACTGAGCTATAAAATATATACTGAAGTGTAAATAAAATATGACAAAATTCTATAAACCCCATTAAAATTAATATCATTTAATTACTATATACAAACATATTTTTTTCTAAAAATAATTTATCTATTTTTCTAGATATGATATATTTGTGCTTGAAATTACGGTACTAGTTTTAAGTACACTCTTTAAATGCAGTTAATACCAAAGGCATACATCAATAATGACAAAACATACATTAATTAATACAAAATGAACTAAAATATTTATGAGTATGTTCTAAGAAGCAGTGCTTTGTTTACTTATTACTGAAATATTAAATAAGTAAAAAAATTAACCTGTCAAACTACTAAACAAAGTATTTATACAACTAAAATGGTACCTACATGTATAAAAATAAAAATAATTTAAGCAAAAAACGTAATTTTTAACTATGACTTAATACTTAATAATTCTTCTCGCCAACAAATTCATGACAAACAGGGTTGTTGCCATCTACTTATCAACTACATACCTCGTATTGTCTGCAATTTTTGAGCTTTCAAAACCATTTCAACGGCAGGAATGCTTAGCATAACTGTTCACTAATGAACATAGGCCAAGCAATATCAAATTCAATCCATCTGGAACAAGACAACAACAACAATAAGATCCTTAATTTAATATAGTTTGTTCTGATTTAATTATAATTTTAAGGTAACCCAATGAAAGTACTCTTTATCCACATTTCAATTAGAGATTGCTTGTGATAGCAGTTCGGTGTGCCAGTGACAAGTTGTTGCAGTTCCTCACCAGAACCGAATACTTTTTGTCATATATACCAACTTCTAACCAGAAAATCAGAATGCCATATCATAATTAAATTTTATAGATATTTTCTATCTATTCCTGTGTCATAAAAATTTTAAGATAATTCATTTTTTTTAAGCCTCCAAAAGTAAGAGACATTTTTCTTGAATTATAATTTATATATATTTCTACAATTCAAATTATTTGAAACCTGTCATCACATTTGTTATTTGGTAGATAATTTATCAGTAGCTACTAAAGATTATATTTCGATGGGTTGATGGTGAATGCACAACCACATCACTTTACACAGCTGTTAGGTAGTAAAGAAACAATAATTCCAAATTAATTCTTGAGCTCCAATACCCACGGGTGATCCCTTATACGAGGTTTGTCTGGAAAGTTCATATAAAAGTTGGCTTTTTTTTTTTACATTTAATCAGGTAATTCAATATTGTTCCCTCCAAATTTACCGGAATCTCCGTTTCCACTACTAGAAGGCGCCTTGGATGTCCTCTATTTTGAGGTTCTTCAGCTGCCACATCGTTTCTGTTTTGATGGCCTCCATGTCACCCAAATGCCACTCACAAAGCATCATCTTTCATTTGGGACACAAGAGAAAGTCACATGGTGCCAAATCAGGTAAATAAAGAGGGTGGTTAACACGGTAACTAATGCACAATTAACAATGCATGGGCAAGGGCATTGTTGAGATAGAGAATTCATCGCCCCCCTCGGGCCAAATTCGGTCGAGCCCGAGCCACATGAGCTTTGAGGCATCTGAGAATCTCAACATAGAAGTTTCCATTAACAGTCTGGCCTAGAGGGATTAATTTTAGAGTGGAAAATGCCCCGAGAATCGAAAAAAATAATAAAGCATTGTTCAGATCATTTAACCTCCATTTCCTTGGCTGTTTAGTCCTTGGCACCCTACCTTATATCCATTTCCTGCTTTGGGGTCTGAGTTCCGCATCAAATTCACGTAGCCAAGACTCATCTCCAGTGACAACTCTGTAGAGAAAGTTAACACCTTCTTTAGCTCTTCAAATCAGAAACAACAAGGCAGCTGAAGAACCTCAAAACAGAGGCCTTCCAAGAAGCCTGCCAGCAGTGGAAACAGAGATGGTACAAGTAGATTATGTCTCAGACGGAGTATTCTGTAGGAAAAAATATTGAATAACCTGTTTAAATGTAAAATTTTTTTTTTTGCAACAGTATGACAGTATAACAGAGTGAAAACTGACAAATCAAAAAAAAATTTTTTTAGAAATAATGTATCATTGAACCAAGAGCTCCTTACTTCTGAATTTGAAGATCTATATTACCCACCAAAATTTTTGGTCTTGTAACAATATATAAACAAGTTTTATATTTGATGTAAAGGGGAAAAAATTCTCAGAACAATTAGTAGAGTTATTATCCAATTTATTTATTTATTATGATTATTTTATTTATTTTTTGTTTTATTTTTTGGCCCAACAAGATTTTCTGAAAGTATTAAATCAAAAATTCGAATTAATATGGTTTGAATTAAAACGATACAACTGTACAATTAACACAACGTGTTAATAGTTATGAATAACATACTTTTTAGTTATTCTTAATGATTTTAGCAGAAAAAATTGATCATTTAACCTATGCTTAACATATATGGGGATTTTCGGGACCCACAGACCCTCTCAGATATTCTAACAGACCACACTTTGAGACAGACTGCATTACACAATAGAAATTATCACAATTTTACTTATATTGACTTCTTTTTTCATGGTTTTTATAGGAGGTACAGTCAATTGATTGATTTTACCTTAAAAAGATGCAGATAGTCTAAGCTGGATGAAGAATAGATTCACCCTCAACAATAGTTGTAGCTGATGTAGCGGAAGGAGAGTGTTCCGCCTTTCTCCGTCCTCCTCTAAGGTTTCCTAATTCTGTAGCGGAATATTCTCCTCTACCGCCTCTTATAGAACCGACCACAGATAGGAGAGAGGTGAGAAATAATGATGAATATGTCCAGCTTACAACCATCAAAACAAGCATCAGGGTACCTAAAATTATTTAATAATAATAATAATAAACTCTTTATTTATTCCGGGACAAGTCCCTTTAGAATAACATTTGCAGGCAGTGATAGGTGGGCTTCAGAGCCTTAGAGTAGATGATATAGGAACATATGCGTTAACACATAATTAAAACAGGAAAAAGAAAAGTCAATAAATAAGTGCAAAAGAAAATTATAACAAATCATAATGCCGATAACTTCTAGGATATGAAATATATATTAATAGTCTAATTTATTAAGTCTTAAAACAAAAACCACACGAACTTCTTATGTTGATAAGATATGACAAAACTAGAAATGAAGTAACATATTTACAAATGTTGATTGAAATAAGAGAAAATCTATTTACAATGTTTTTGGAACTGGATGGAAAATAAGTGATTGAATAAGCGGGATTTGAAGGTGATAAGAGTATTGGAGCGACGAATGGAAGGAGGGACGGAATTCCATATGGATGAGGATCGGGCAAGAAAAGATCTGTCGAAAGCTGCAGATCGGTAGGCCGCATACATAATATGAAGGCCGAGAACGGGTATGACGAGAATGAACAGAGGATTTGAATTGAAGGAGGTCGAAAATGTAGGATGGACGATGGGATTGAATAACCTGGTTGCTAGGATACATACCTGGTATATGAGATTGTCAAATCATTAAGTCCATGCATAATCTAATTGTAAGATTAAAAATTAAGGTAAGATGATAATCATGATATAAATGGAGCCGGTTAATACGAAGAAATTAAAATTTTTTGTTCGATCTGTATTAATGGTGAAAATGCAACAATAGTATAGTGCTTGAATGTGCTGAGAAATATGCATGACTCTTTTCCTAATCTATCCATTAGTTTAAGAATATTATTAACAATTCTGATTACAACAGCATCAGACAACAAAGTTTTTCAAAATTAAAACTAATTAAAAATTATTTACGAACAATGTCACAAGAATGAACTAAAGTCTTCTTGAGAAGATTTCCTAGGCGAAGATAATCGATTCTAGCCGAATCCCTCCTTCTTTACTGAATCGCTCATTTCATAGTTAGTTACATTCATTTGTTTATAGTCTTTGGAGGTTAATATGTCCACTTGCTATGGACTAAAATTTTTATAACTTAAAGCTATTGATAAGTTCATAAAACCAATCGTGCCTCGTTGGCTGTAAAAAACAAAAGTGGTCTGAAAAAGTCATAAAAAATTTAAAATCGATATATCATTTTACTGATCATAAGATAAGATCATTTTACTCAAGAAAAAATATATGAAGAAAAACAAAGGATAAAATCCTACATAATCATACTGCACTGTTAAAAATAAAAAAATGATTCAGATTGCTTAAGTTATCGTTTATGAGCAGAAATAGGTTTCACTACCATTTAATGTAGGTTACAAAAGAAAAAATCCGATGTTTCAGTGAGGGCATGACAGCTGAAGATTGAGTAATTAAAGCATTTTCCTCTAACTCTGATAATGGACAGCTGTGAGCTCACAGGTTTTAAGTCAGTTACTAGTTGTCTAAATCTTCATAACTCCTAAGGTGTGCTTCATCACAGCTATAGTGTATGGTGCAATCCTATTTTTTCATTACTCCCTGTCCAGCCCATCGAATTTCTTGGATGGCAGTTATGTCAATTCTGTAACGGTTAATTTCATCAAGGAGCAGTTTTTGTGCTATGGGTCTGTACAGCGATGAAACATTCCAAGATCCAAAAGTTAAGTCCATGTGACGAGCGTTTTTTTCCCTTTTTGACAGTCCGGCTGATGTTTCTTGAGGTTTCATGATATTATAGTTCAGGAAGGTGAGGGCCCAACAGCTTCCGAGTCAGGTGGAGTTCTGCCTCCTCAGAGCATCCTGACTTGCTACTCCAGCATCCTGACCGGCTTCATAGGAAAGATGGAACTAGGGTGTATAATGTGAATGACTTTGTGTGTCAGTGTGAGTGAGTTGTGTACTGCTCAGTATGTTTTTGCAGTGTACTGAACTTGGGAAACCGGGGGGACATTAGTCCCTACTAGCTGTGCACTTCAGTATAGCCCCTTCAGGTTAGACTTACTGAATAAAAATTTTAATGGACTAAAACTATCCCATAAAATGAGAATCACCCATATATTTATATTTTTGTATTGGTGATGTAATCATTCGTATCAAATTAGTTAAGCCTTGGTTTAAAAAAAAAATCTTTACCATTTTTTTTCTTTTGTAATATCAATTTTATGTTTTTTTAAAAGAATAGGTAATCATTCATATCAAATTAATTGAATATTGGCAAGAAAAACTTTCCTCTGTTTTTGTTTTGAATTACTATCGTTGGTTGTTAAAAAAAAATGATTAAGTTTTAATAATTTTAAATTATAATTAATTATACAATAATGAAGATAAAAAGACTAATAAATGAGGAAGCGATGGCATTTGTGAGAAAAAAGATTTAGGTATATCGGGAAGACTAACTTTAACAGGGCATAGTTTTATTTCAATATTTTTCTAACATTTTTTATTTAAAATTTTTAAACTTTGACGTTAATTATTTAACTTATTAGTTTTTTGTTTTACTAATACTTAGATTATTTTTAGAAAAGGTCCCGCAATTTCAGATTTTCCCTGGGCCCCGCAAAAGCTAGGGAAGGTCTGGAGGTGGTAAAAAAAAAAATGTTAATATTATAAGTTTAAATATATGTTAGCTTATAAATGTTTAAACGTTACCTTCTATCAATATTGTGTATGTGGAACTCCTTATTATCTCTATTTGGTTAACCTGTAGCGGGATATACTATCTCTCCTCTGCATTAAACTTATTTTGTGGTTGTTTTCAGCCCTGATGATTTTGATCGGTTATTTAATTGCTGTTTGAGAGATTAAAGGTTTTGTTTAAAATCTTCTAATAATAAATTAATTCCCCATAAATTACATTTTTAATAAAAACAAAAATGTCAATGAATTATTTTAACTGATTTCGGTTTGGCTGAGTTATTACTTTTATTTATTTCTCTTCCATAACAAATCCTATCAAAGATCCATCGTTTAGGTTCATATGGCACACCTCATGTACATATTGCACATTGCGAGCATAACTACATTGATTCAATAACACAATGTTGAGACAAAATAAAATGTAATGCCCAAATAATGGTATGGGATGTATCAAAGAGCATGAACATATTTGATAAACAGACTTTTTACTTCCTTGTATGAAGTAAAGGAAGTATTGTAATCGCGAAAATTTTTGGTTTTCAGATTTCAACGGAAATATCCATTTTGACCATCCCTTAATCCATTTTGACAAGTTTCGTCATGGCGTCTGTACGTACGTACGTTCGTATCTTGCATAACTCAAAAACGGTTAGCCGTAGAAAGTTGAAATTTTGTATTTAATATTGTTGTAAAATCTAGTTGTGAACCTTCCTTTTTGGTTACTGCTTGATCACCGGAAGTGGTACTTTACTTGAAGGTCATGATTGATTTCCATCAAAAATTATATTAAAATACTATGAAAAACTTCTCAAATTTAGTATTTATAACTTATAAATTGATTTAAATAACATACTAGATTTTGGTCTAAATTAGAAAACTGGAAGCGGTACTTTACTTGAAGTCATATTAGACTTTCATTAAAAATTATATTAGAATACTATGAGAAATTTCTCAAATTTAGTATTTATAATTTATATATTGAGTTAAAGAACATACTACATTTTAGTATAAATTGGAAAACCGGAAGCGGTACTTTACTTGAAGTCATATTAGACTTTCATCAAAAATTATATTAAAATATAATGTAAAACATCTCAAATTTGGTAAATAGAACTTTTATATCGATATGAATTAATTTACTATATTTTTGGTTAAAATTGGTGAGCCAAAAAGGGTACTTTACTTGAAGGTCATAATAAGCTTAAATCAAAAATTATATTTAAATTAAATACATAAATCATATGTTTCGGTAATAAAGGTTACAAACGCCATTTGGTTTCCAATTCAATTAAACATTTTTATTACTTGTTTTAAGTGTTAAAATTGAGTGTAAAACACTGGTTTTCCTCCCCATTTGTATGTGTCAACAGATGGACTTCGCGACGCCGACTGTCGTTTTTGAGATACTGCAATCTTCGGAAACTAGTAACCAAATGCAGGATCACTTTTTGAGCCACCGATTTATAGTTTAATAGGTGTACAAGGAAGTCATGTGTTGTCCACATCAGATATTTTAAATTAAATAAATTAAAAATATTAATGTATGCAATGCAAGTATTTTTTCTATTATTTACCAATCTGGCGGTATGGGAGGACTATTGAAGGTATCATGAACATGCCAGCTCCAGCAGTAGTTAATGCAGCCATAAATGTTGGGCCAGACATCATTGATATTGCGTAACTAACACAACTATCACGTGATCTTTTCTCAGGAGCTAACCTAAAACATAAATTGCATAAAATTAGGGAGAATGCGCGCACACTAAATTACAAAAAAAAATCAGGTTTTAAAAAGTAAATAGACGTAGAGAAAAATAAAACAGAGATACATTATCAATCTCCAATTACGTCAATAAATTTGATATACATGATTTTGCTTGTATTTTCACAAAAAATGCCATTAATTGAAAAGCTTATCATCTTTGCTCAAGAAATTTGACTTTTTCTTATAAAGAACAACTACACAACAATTATAATTTATTTTATACTCACCCATAATTTATTATATACTCCATTGCATAATCTACAGAAAGGCCAATGGTTAATGATAAGGAGACAGCTTCAAGTATATTCAATTTCCAACCTAGTAGTATTAAAAATGCAATTGTCACAATGACTATTGCTGAAATAGTAAATGCAGCAGCAAGAGAATGTACAATGTTCCTCGTGGAAATAGCAACAACAGCAAATGAACCCAACAAAGTAATACCCAATGCTGAAAATGCATTAACATATAAAGATTTTTGGAGGTCATACAGACCCAAGTACGATATAAACCATCCTCCTCGCATACCTGTGGGAAAAATTAAATAAAATTAACAAAAAAGTCTACCTATCTATAAAAAAGCATGTGATGATGTAAAATAAATTTTAAAAACTTCCAAATTGTATAGAACTTAGAGCAAGAAGATGCAAGTAACAATATCAAAATATTTTTTTTTTAAATTGGAAGCCATTTTTTACAATTTAAAATAACTGATTATAATCAAAATAAATGACTAAAATTTATGACTATTTGTTTATATAATTGAAGACATGAGTGGATGAAGGTGTTATGAGACAAATTTAAAGTTCTGAGAAAATGACAAATCAAGTTTTTTTTCTCCCTTTCCTAAAAGAGAAATTCCATGAGACCTTCGCAGAGAGAGAGAGAGAGAGTTCACCGTGAGAGGCCTCTGGTTTGGGTCTCACGGAACAATACTGAACAGAACAAGGAGCTTTTTAGAAGACTTAGGTGCTAATGTTGGAGATATTGCACAGTTGGCCAAGAATTTTATTCTTGACTCCCCGAGGATTATCCACCATCATGGTAATTAGCTGAGGGGATAATCATTTTATTTCTTTTAGTTATTTATACATTGGTCTATTTATCATTTTGGATCTTTATTTATCTTTTGTTCTGTATACATGTGCATTCAAATTTTGATATTAGATTAGTTCTCTAAGGTTTCTATATATATAACATCAAACATCAATGCTGCCCAAATACATTGGGTTGCTGCAATACACAGTGTACTTATCAATCCTTAATTGGGCATAATACATGTATAATAATATATATAATCTATAAATAAAATATATATATTATGTCCAATTAAGGATTATGCTGTGTATAGCAGCAACCCAATGTATTTGGGCAGCATTGATGTTTAATAAAGTATTTCTCTCTCTCAATTTTTTTAAAGGCCTGATCTATCCTATCAACTAAGAAGTCATGCTATTAACCAAGAATCTTAGGCTGTTAATGTAGCAAGATGAAGACAAGCACATGGCAACTTCATTTATAAGAAAAATTCAATTTTCGAAAATGTGTTACATAGCACCTTGAACCACCAAATTATAAGAATAAGCAATGCATCAGAAATTTCACAAAAGTTTTCTGTAACTACTGCTATACCACCTACATAAAACAACCTAGGTAAATGAAAACAAGAAAAAAAATATAAAGAAAGTTCTTTTCAGTGGCCAGCTGGGTTATTACTATATACTTAGAAGTTCTTTAAGATAATTGTGAACATTAATTCTTCCTTATAACTTTATTAAAAATTGTTTAGTATTCTTCATTTAAATCATGCATCCACATAAAAATATATTTTGTCAAATTATATACAGTCAAATATTTAAAAGTTTCAAAGGAACATTTGCGTATGTATATTAATTTTCATTATCACAATAACCTATTATAGACTATCTAATTCAATATTCTTTATTTATCCTATCCCCCCCTTCTGTACTTTGGTTATGCCAATATTTAAATTTTGCAATCAACTCTAATTAATTTAGTTTTTAGTATTATATTGTAAATAGCTATTATTTTAGTCAATATTCGATTTATTAATTATATCTGCATTATTAATATTTCTAGTATCTGTTTTGAAGTAAATTGTATTTTTTATGTTTTTAGTTATGTATACTGCTTCATACATTTCGAGTGTTTTTTGTCTATTTACGATTTTTTTTTTTTTTTTAACAAATTCATGTTTATTTCCAATGCTATGTTGGGCCAATTCAGTAACATTGATGCTTATAATATATTTGCAGTTGTTTCTAAGCTGCTCGATTCTATTAATTAATTTTTTAATTAATTTAATTAATTAATTAAGTCGGGTTGTTGTTGGGCTGTATCTATGGAATGTTCACCAGCATTCATTATACCACAATACAATAATTTTTAGCCTGTCAACTTTGGTTTATTTTGATTCCATTTTTATTTAATTAAACCGTAATGAACTTTAACCAATACATTAACCAGTAAGTTTAACCTTTTAATCAAGTGTTATGTTTAAATTTTAGTATCTGTCAAACCAGGACATTGGCAACATTCTTTTAAGGGTCATCGCCTGAAATGTATTCAGTTGGCACTTGACAATACACCACTCTGGTATATTTTTCTTGTTATTAAGTATTTTTCAACTTCCTTTCCATTTTGTTTCTATCCTTTTTTAAAAATATGAACATTACAACATTCAGCTTGGAATGTATAACTACAATAAATTAAATACATATTTGACAAATATGAACAATAATGTAGAATTAATGGGCCAACAAAATGTTATTTTTAAGATAAAATGTAAAAATTGTGACCATTTGTGAAAAATTAATTAATAGAATCGAGCAGCTTAGAAACAACTGCAAATATATTAAAAACATCAATGTTACTGCATTGGCCCAACATAGCATTGGAAATAAACATGAATTTGTTTTAAAAAACACAAAAATCGTAAATAGAGAAAAAACACTCGAAATGTACAAAGCAGTATACATAACTAAAACCATAAAAAATACAGTTTACTCCAAAACAGATACTAGAAATATTAATAATGCAGATATAATTAATAAATCGAATATTGACTAAAATAATAGCTATTTACAATAAAATACTAAAAACTAAATTAATTAGAGTTGATTGCAAAATTTAAATATTGGTAAAACCAAAGTACAGAGGGGGAGATAGGATAAATAAAGAATATTGAATTAGATAGTCTATAATAGGTTATTGAGATAATGAAAATTAATATACATATGCAAACGTTCCTTTGAAACTTTTAAATATTTGATTGTATATAATTTGACAAAATGTATGTTTATGTGGATGCATGAATTAAAATAAGAATACTTACAAAGATTTTTAAAAATGTGAAATTATTAGGTATTATTATATAGATAAAGTTTGTAAATTAGTGATTGTTATTTAATGTAAATTTGTGCAATATTTTTTAAATACATGCAAGGGGCATGATGTAAAATTTTTTTAATAAAATTATAAGGAAGAATTAATGTTCACAATTACCTTAAAGAGCTTAATATATTTAATCTTCCATAATAAATTAAATTGTTAAATACTAAGTAATAATTGATGTAAAAAAATATTTCACTTTTATAACAACAAAATCAACCAAGAAGTTGATTAAAGAAAAAGTGTGTTTATCTCACACTAATTTAAAATTTCAATAGTCAGCTGTAAACATTGCTACTAACTAAATCAATCCAACATATAAACAAAATTAAGAACTCCTCTGACATAATTAAAATGGCAAAAATTATAAGTATGATATTAAGCTAAAAAATTAATATTTGCTAGAAATAAGCATATCTGTACAGATAATGAGATTTGATTGATAAAACATAAATGGTGCATACGAAATGTCAGATTTTTAAGAAATGACCATGAGAGAAATATCATTTTATCGACACCATGTACATTAAATAATCGAAAGGCTTTCAAGGACTTTCAAAAAAAGAAAAAAAAACTTGGTAAAAGAACTATAAATTAAAATTGCAAACAAGTATTACATTGCATGATATATAAGTTAATTGTTATAGATTCTATGATACAAATTTAGCTTAATCGATTTTAGTTATTTCATTAGCCAAGTTATAGATTTATTAAAATCTGATAAAATTAAGAAACCTTTATTTATCTGAATTATCAACAGAAAACAATAACATACCGGCAGGAGCACTGTCCATCTCTTTCTTAGTCCAATCTTCAACCTATAAAGTAAAATAAATAATTTCAAATCTCTAGAAAAATTAATCACATTTCAGACATTAGACTAGCCAAATTAATTATAAAAATCATTCTTTTTATTATAATCTCTTTCAGTTTCATAATAAAATTTAGCCTTTAGAATTTTTAAATATTATTTTTTATTGTTGTCAGCTACCTTATCTCCAGATATAAATTAAAGAAAAAGAAATTATAAACAAATATTAATTATAAGTAAAACTATCGAGAGCTAACCATATATTCAAATAGCAAATTATATGTTAGAATATGTAACAACTAATTCTGTATTGTTATAATCCATTTTTCAGCATGGGTAAAATGGAATATTAGTTTATCATGAATATTTTTGATGAAACTTTACCTGTCGATAAAATCTGTCCATATCTTTGTATGACGTAGTAACAGTATAATTCGAATCATACTCGACAACTAGTGTTTTAATGCGAGGAAACTTGGATTTACTCTTAACAGCGAATTTCGGTCCAGCTACGCCAGGAGTTGCTATTTCAGCCGGAGTATGATAAAGTGCAGCTGCTGCTTTAGTAGCACATTCAGTGAATATACTCCTGTTATAAGGAAATCTGTAAAAAAATAAATAAGCATTACAAATTTTTCTGTCAAACAAATGCAGTGAAATAAAAAATAGTAATAGTCTTCCCTTATAAATACAGAAAGGTATAGGCTAATAGTTGAATTGTCAATTGTCAAAACAAATAATTAAATATGGGAAAATATCCCTCAAGAATTTATTCAAAACCTTCTTAGTTTAATGCCTCACTGAATGTCATGAAACCGAGAGGAGGCAATTCCTCTTTTCCAATTCAAATTGTGAAACAAAGAAAGCAAAGAAAGAGAAACCTTTTTTCCCATTTCTGGTTTCAATAATATTCCTCATTCTTTTCATGTTAACTTTGTTATTTGTTGTACAATACTGCAAAATCATGATTTCTAAGTAGATACAATGATTTATAAAAAAAAACTATTTATTATGAAGTTATTTCAAAATAAATTTTGAAATGTTATAATTCAATAAATAAAAACATACCTAGCAGTCTCACAGCATGGATATCTACTTAGTCCTTCGATTGGGTCAGTACACTTACGTTCCATCCAAGAAGTATAAACTTCCAGAAAACAGTTTGAAAGCAAAGGGCCCATTGTTGGTTGATAGAATTCTTGAACCCTAGCATTTGAAATATTATGAGTATGAGTAATCAATAAGATATTTTTCAAACATATTATTAGAAATAAAATATTTAAAATACCATATATACACAAAGTAAAATTAACTGACAATTCAGAGCAAGATATATAACTGATTTTATTAACAGTGAAATTTTTGATAGGATTAGATGACTTCTGGATGCATTAGATTATTAATTTTTGTATTTATTTAGTAACAAACAATTTAAAAATTTAGGTCCTTTGCTTAATAAAAGTTAAAATTCACCACAAGACAGACAAACAGGCTGATTGATTGATACAAAAAGACTGCATCTATTGCAGCAATGACATAGACAGTGACAAAAGGATGAAATCTAAAAAAATGCCTAAATATAAAGATAAATGCAAAATGGTGACCACAATAATTACAGGAAAATAAGGTAGTTGCAATGTTTTCCAAATATCATCAGATAATAATAACAATAATAGACAGCTAAGTGAACCCGGAATGTTCGATGCTGATACCACCAACCACTGCCTCTAACCATTACATCTTTCCACTGACACTTGTCAAAAACCAATTCCACAAGATATTTAATTAGATAAAACGCAAGAAAGATGATTAGATAACATGATATTAATTTCATACAAATGTTCATACCTGAGTTTCGTACAGAAGGATTTAAGCCAAGCCTGTGAATCCGGATTAGCGAGATCAAAAGATGGATCGTAATAGACTTTTCCTCTAGAAGCAGGATCCAAATAATTACCACCATCCTTAGGAAGAACACCCCAAACAAAACGAAGAGGCATGTGAATATTGTGATTAGTCCAGTCAAATTCAGTCTGAAATATTAAAAGTTTAAATTGTATAACCCCTAAATTTAATATAAAAACAATTAAATCAAATTAATTACACAATTAATAATAATTATTACACTCTGTTAAGAAAAGTTATTGAATTACAATAAGACAAAGAAATGAAAATTTCCAACAATATACAAAGAATTATTTATGCTTACCCTCAGAACTCGTTCGAACCAAAATCTGTCCCGATATACGCTATCATACTGCTCAAATGGATGAGAAGATGCAAAAAGTTGTAGCCCAGGGGAATCAGGAAGTACCCAGGAATATGAATATAATATAACTGACAAACTTAAAATAGCTATCAGAGTGAAAAGAGTGATCCATGCCCAGCGTAATCTTAGAACTGTACAAGTGAGTTGAGACCTCCAATCAGGTAGTTTTGGCATTCTGATGATTGTAGGTAACTTTTCCGAAACTAAAAGACAGGCTGGTGTCCATACGCTCATCACAAAGAAGTTAGCAAGAACAGTAGTACCAGCAAAGACACTGAAATTTAAGACAAATAAAATTAGAACTAAGAAAAATAATTAAAAGTATCACTAATTTAAAAAGCAAACAATTATAATCAATCCTTTTCAAAAAATGTGTCTACATAAACATTAAAATGTTAGATATCATTATGTATTACAACTATCAGGACAGATTTATAGGTTGTCAACCTGCTCTGGCCAGTGGGAAATCAGAATTTACGCCGTGAGTTTGTCACGAAATAAATATAACCTCTAAAGGGTTTACAATATTTAATTTTACCCAAAAGCAGGTTGTTACTTCTTTTGTTCACCATACAGATTACTTCTAATTATTTTGTTTATTATCATTTTATTTTTTCATTACATAAGAATACTGTAATTTTTTCATGTCAAAATATATTACCTTCATAACATGGAACTTGTTAAATTTAAATAAGTAACTCAGATAAGAAGTTGCTGAGGAGGCCTTAAATTTAAGGAAAATTTTATTTTTTAAAACATAAAAATGTTAAACAATATTAAGTTTTATTTAAAATACTTTCTAGGGGGATACAGAGCTGTTTTCAACTCTGATACAATCTTTAACCATTCCCAAATCACCATAAAATTATTTATAAAAAATTATCACTATTATGCTATTTTTATATTATAGAAATGAATCCTTTAATACAAGGACTAAGATCTATAAGACCCACCCGCCAAGAAATTTGCTGATTTGATTCTTATAAGTAAAGAATATAACAATGACCAAATTTACTTATTGCAATATACTCTCTAAATTTTTTCAAATCTATAATGAGTTTTAATAAATAATATCTTTCTTACATCTATTAATTTAAATAAAATCAAAAGGAAACATTTTAAAGAACCTGTTTTTTTATGATATATGAAAACAAATATTCTGCAACAGATCTTGCCGAAGTTTCAGAATTAAAAAAAAAAAAAAAATTATTGATTTAAAAAAATTATAAGAAAACAGGTTCAATTGTTGTAGAATAGAAAAAATATCAAAACAGATAAGAACAATCCGAAATGTTATATAACAGTCCTGTATTAATTCATTAAATAATTAACTTATTTGATGCCATTTCAATACAAATATGAAAATTAAAATCAAGGTAATTAAATTTGTTAGTAAGATATACATTTAATCGAAGCAACTAAGATGATAACCATAATTAGGAGATGGAAGTATGGTTATTGGTTATTGGCAGAATATAATTAGATCATGTTCCATTCATATACAACAGATAATAAAGTAATAAATGTTTAATCTAATTTAAGTTATATTGTTTATTAGTAATCATATTTATGAATTTATCATTGCAGACCAGAAAGAAAACTATATGGTTGGATCATATGAAACAATCTTTTTCTGATGACATTAATAAAAGTACAATTAATACAAACAATTCATTAATAAATAAAATAAGATTTAGGTGATATACAAATCTACCAATGTGGAACAATCTTTTTTATTTTTGCACCTAATTAAAGCTTAAGAGAGTATGATCATACATAAATAGGTAAGGTGAATAAAGTGTATGAAGCAGAACTTTAATTTTTTATGTCCTGGGAGTTTTAGCAAAAGGTGAGGAGGAAAAACATTATCATAAAGGCGCATTGAGGACTCCAGTAGAAGTTATTCCATAGAAAATAAATATGCATGTTTTTCAATAATATTGTCTATTCATCACTGCAAACTGATCAATCAGTAACTGATTACTATTCCCTTTTAGGGTCTTGTGGCATTTTAATCATTTTACAAAAAATTCCTTTCAAAAATTAATTAATTAGTACAAAAAATAAATTTATGTGACAAATTTGAAGCCAAATAGACATGATTTTAATAAAATATGAACTGATGACAATGACAATATCATGGCATATTTAGAAAGCAATTTGTACCACATTATTAGGCCAGCATGCAAATTGTAAATAAAAGCAAGAAAACCTGAAACAAGAAATAGCAGTAATATTGCTGATATATGATGAGAAGAATGCAAGTGCAGTAGTGATGGTTGTAACAAGCATACACAGTGAAGAGTGCTCGATGACCGATGCCACAACTTTAGACACTGGTGCCCCACCTTCTCTATTGCAACTCCATATTTTTTCTACCATAAGGCTAGCATCCCCTCCAATTCCTACAACCAGAAGCAGATTAAAGCTGTTATGTTATTAAAATTAATAAGCATAGATTATTCAGTAATTGTCCAGTTTACCTCTAACATTCAATACACCAAAATATGAAATCACTAATTGACACTGGTTTCATACAACCCGTTCCAAATGTTTTTAATAGTTGCTAGAGAGAAAAGGAAGAAAACAGATTAACATAATACAACAATCACAGAAACACCTTTAACAAGCATTAAAAATGGCGGTTTGAATTAGAACAATGCATCAAAATATGTGAAGGAGTAATCCCAAACAAGTATCAATTAGTAATTTCATATTTTGAAGAATAGCGGGTCAGAAATAGGTATTTTGAACAAATGAAGGATTTGGCTGAATAACAAGTCTTTGTTGCATTTTTGGGAAGTCGGGGTTTTGACTGAATATAGCTTCCTTCCATTTCACCTTCTTAGCATAAACTAATAATGGTGCCACTGTCATAAGAGTTTGAAGGAATATTGATCGATCTTATTTTTAACCAAAAAAAGGTGTTAATTAATTGATCTGTAAATTAAAAAACAAAAATCTACATAGACCGTTATTCAGCCGAATCCTTCAATTAATAAATATTCTAAATGCAGATAATAAAACTTGAAATATTCAAAATAGTTACAAATTGCAATGTTGGATAAAAAAAAAAAAAAAATGCAGCTTTTCTAAATAATGGCTGTCAATTGACTTCTGGTCTATCATTATTGGCAGATACTTCTTTCAGATTATAAAGTTCTATTTTTACTGATTTTTTATTTAAAATATACATTACCTCTGTTAAATCTAAAAAAAAAAATAATTTATAGATTTTTATAATGCTATAAGTATAATTTTGTTTTATGTTTATATTATCTGTAAATTTTCATTGTTGAATATTTAGTTGACTATTGTCAGTTTAGTGTGAATATTAATTTTAACTATGATGCATACTAATTAAACACTTGCTCATATATTTCCTGGGCTTGTGAGATAAATTTGAGGACAAGACTTTATCATAAAAATAAAGGTAGATTAAAAATCAAAATAGCCCAAACTCAATCAAAACCTAAGTATAATTTTTGTTTGGAACTAAGAGGCCATTGTCCATTTTGAATTTAATCCAGTGACTAATCAACCAAATTCTAACAAATTCTATACCAAACATAATCAATTATTTAATATTAACTAGAGAGAGTTATTGTATATCTTCAACTATTTTAAAGTCCATTTCGTTCCATCATGCCATTGTCTATTGATATTTTATAAACTCATAATGGACAATAAAGTCATTAGAAAAAAACAGAGTATGAGACTAAATTTTTTCCAACATGCAAAACAAATTAGTTGAATTAAAAAAATAAATTTTTATAATGTAAATTGAGAAACAAATAAAAACATCAGCTACTTCATTAAGTGCAATTTACAATTTCAAATAATTAAAAAGCAGTTTTTTTTTTAAATGTAATTAATATGAAATTATAACTTACCAACGGCAACGATGACTGCCAACAAGTTCATAAAAGGGAAAAAATGTATTTCAAAAATCAGTGAGTATACAAAATAAGCTATTGCCAATGAAAATACTATTCCAGCCATAGTAGTAATGGTCAAAAAGATTGAAGATGTGTATAAACATATGCAAAGCAGAACAAAAACTGCACCAATATAGATAAGTTTAGTATCCTGCATGAGACACTCGTCAAATAAAGCATTTTTCAAACCTGCCAAAGATAACAAGATGAGATACATACAACAAAAAATTAAAAATTCATAAAAAAAACGAACACACGTTCATTAATAAATTTTTATATAAAATTATTTTAAAATTGAATTATACTTTTAAAACTTGATTAGGTAGTTGTTGAAAGATGATCAGTTTTAAACCAACATAATTGAAAAAAAAAATTGAAAAAGCAGTATAATAAACAGTGGGCAAAATAATTATATGCACACTTAGTTTTTCGGATCAAAATATATTTAATAATTAATTGAACATAAATTAGCTGATGGATATGATAAAAAACAACATTATGTATTAAATTTTCCAAGTAAAGGAAATTAAAAACCCGGAAAAACTAAATTACAACAAAAATTGAACATTTATCGTACAAAAGAAATATTTGTCGTGATAATAACTTGTTGAGTTTGTTATCACCTCATGGTTATCACCTATTGCATAATCCCTTATTCAACTTCAAACCCAAAATGTGCCAAATGATCAGAATTGAAAGATATAGCTACCAAAATGTATCGTAAATCTAAAGAATTAAGTTATACCTGCAAAGATGAATTGTTAATTTTTTCAACAAGGATCGAGTAATCAATATATCGGAAGAATGAAGGGATTGTCTCACTTGGCCATGCAATATTTACTGAAAAACTTTAAAACCGGATCAATGGGTAATAAGAAACACAAAGACGGAAAATATTTTGTAAATCACCGACCCCACTCGTGCTCGTACAACGTCAAACCATGATATTATCAACACCATGCTTAACAGGCGTTTTTAAATTTTTGGATTGTAAGAATTTACTAATTTGCCTTCAAACAAATTTCCTACAACCCATGAAGAGTCTTGGATTCAGTACTTGGTAAGGACCATACTGTTCCTACGCCAACGGTGGTGCAAGAGGTGATTCGGCTAAGATCACGCTCAACCACCAGGATTTTACCCCAACTAAGGGTATCCACTTTATAAAGGCTGAGCCTCAAGGAAGGTCTCCCGATCCCACAGGGCTGATCCAAGGCTGATAACAGAACAAATAATTTATCTACCACAGCCGGTCTTAAACCCGGGAAATAGAGACGAGTAGTACAGTGTCCTACCCATTGAGCTACCCCGCTCTCACACCATCCTGCCTAAAGCTAATCAATTAGCTTTCATCCAAAAACAATGCATTATACCAGATTGAATGTGGTGATTCAGGCACTGTGGCAAAACGTTTCGTATCTCTGTGTTTCTTATTGTCCATTGATCCAGTTTTAAAGTTTTTAATTATACATTGCATGGTCAAGTGAGACAACCCTAACATTCCAGCAATATATCGATAACTCAATCCTTGCTGAAAAAATTGAACAATTTATCTTTGCAAATAGAACTTAATTCTTTAAATTTACAACCCAATCAGGTGGAATAATCTTTCAATTCTAATTATTTGGCATATTTTGGATTTGGATTTGAATATGGGACTATACATTAGGTGAAAACCATGAGCTCACAACAAACTATTAAATTATAATCGAGACAACTGTTACTGTACTAATATATTTTTGCACGATAAATGTTCAGTTTTTATTATTAATTAGTTTGTACGGGTTATTTATTATTAAATAGTTTATAATTATTTATTATTAGTTAGTTTCTAATTATTTATTATTAGTTAGTTTCTAATTTCCTTCACTTGTAAAAATTAATACGAAATGTTGTTTGCTATCATATCCGTCAGTTAATTAATGTTTAAAAAATTATTAAACATATTTTCTCCTGAAAACTGAGTGTAGAAATAATTATTTTGCCCACATTATTATTAAGCCCTGCACTGAATGGGTTAACATTACATAGACAAATAATTTAATCAAAATTAATCAATTTAACATTATATATATAGCCGCCCCAGTAGAACAATGATGCAACAGTACAATCTGGTGAAAACAGAATTAGTATTCCATTATTGTCAGAAATAAGTACCATAAAATTAATTATTGCAAATTTTAAGGTTAACATTTACTGCATCACTATGCTAGAGCCCCACTGTCATAGGCCTGTATTCTTATATATCTAATCATTTTTTTTGTCTCGTGTAAAATTGAATAATTTGCAGTTGCGTCTTTATTCAACAAGGGTGGCGATATATACATAATCTTATCGTTTCCATAAAAAATATAAATGCGTACCAAAATCCATAGCCGTGATTTCAATGTTTCCTAAAGACATCTGACCTGAAGTCAGTGAGAAATAATACGGTAGTACAGCAGAACTACGAGCTATAGGTAGAAGTACCATAACATTCCTCAGAGAATAACTTGAATTCTAAATACAATAGAACAATTAATAAATATAAAAGGTTATTTAAAAAAAAATAATGTCTAATAGTTATTTTTTGATTAATTTATAGCAATATTAAGTCTTAAAATTAATATAGTCAAAACAATATATGGTGGATCCTAGTTACGAAGTACCTAATTAAAAGGTAGTACCAAGTCTTTAAATTATGTAATTGATCATTTATAGACCTGGAGGGTGCTGAAGAATTTCAATTTTGAATGCATTCACTATGGCAGGCAAGCATGAACCGTTTCTCAGACTAGACATTTTATTTACACTGTACCCCACACACATGAAAAGCAACGTACTACGAAATCTGGGTTTTAGCATCATTGTTCTTTCATAACTGTATTACTATTATTATTAATTAGAATCATAGCTAAACTTTTAATTATACTGTCAAGAAGTTTACCAGATATACAAGGTCAAGGAATTTACCACATATACAAGGTAAAGGAATATACCGTATACTTATAAAATATTAAGGTAAAGGAATTTACTGTATACTTATAAAATATTAAGTTTTATTTATATATGTATATAAATCTACTATTTATTTTATTGTCACCCCGAAAACTGACATTCCATGTAATACCAATAGATATACAAATGCAATCTATGATTCTCCGAATGCAAAATTTAACATACATCATTATAAGGAGCTATAGGAGTATTAATCCTAAAAAAATTTTAATTGAAGAGCAGCTTATATAAGAGGAAGTTATATAGATAGCATATTTGAATTGAATTCCAATATTATTAAAAATTTATAATATAAATAATAACAAATGGTTAAATGTTTCCTTAATGAATATATAAATTTAAAAAAAAACTTATTAATCAGAAGTAATAATGGAAAATATTTCAGTAGAATGAACAATTAAATTACCAAATAAGTATAATCTAAAATAAAATGTTTCAGATTGTAAACTGCGTTATGGAGCGTGCAATCAGGAGGTATGTTATTCTGATCAGACAATATATTGTACATGTCTCTAAAATATCTCTGACACAAATCTAATAACTTTTTTGTTCTGCGTACATCTTCTTCCTAAAAAATATAAATCATTTTAACAATTTGGAATACAGTAGTAGAAATAAAATTAGGCAATCATAAATATAGTATCATGCAAAATATTCCAACTACATCATACAATTTATTGTTTATATTTAATTATATGCTCCAGTAACAATGTACAAAGAAATAAATTTATTAACTTTTATTAGTCAGTTAGTTAATTGATTTAAAGCCACGTTAATCAAGGTGCATGATGCTCCTCACACAGTTTTCCCATGTGCTAAGAGTAAAATATTTGTTTGAGAAAAATATTTACTTTTTCATAAATATAGTGTTTATTTTTCATGCAAAGCAGTTCTGGCAGGGATGAGAAAACAGACTATTGTATGAATATTGTATATCGTTTTATATAACAATAAAGACGAAATTTGTGATATGGATTTTATTGGCAATTTTAAAATGTATGACTATTTTAAAGAGAACATTGGAAAATTGGGTCAAAAACTAACACAACGATTTTATATGAACTGCTATTTATTTAAAAAAAAAAGGTAATCAACAATAAAGAAACTAAAAGAACTGTGCTTACAATCAATTAATTATACGAAATGCTAATTACAGTCCTACTGTCCGGTTTCTATTAATTTCTTCAATGTTTCACAACAACACTGGAAGAACTAACCCATATTGAACGAGGTCTGAAACAACACTGACTTGATCATCTGTTCTTATCTTTTTATATCGGGCTGTGGAATCTTCTGGAACTTCGAGAATGTTTTAGATAATCGTTCTAGAACCTCCTCGAACAATCAACCACGGCCAACTGTAACTTGTTATAAACCATGTAGGTCGTATTTTTGATAGTTCTATGACCACACATTCTATTCTATAGCACATACTAAGGTCGCACTACCCTCTTGTTAACACTTCGTTCTGAACAGAGTCTCCTTTGCTTGACCAATAGGGCAGCAGTCAATCCAAATGAATGATCTTCATCTTTGTTCTTGGTGTCTATTGTATCCGGTGGACAAGATCATTGATCTTGTTTACTATGGTGTAAAGGCTTTCCCAGTTGTTCTGCAGCTTAGGAGATCTTCCTTTCTTCCTGGCTGGGTTGATGAGCCAGACCTTTTCCCCCTCATCAAATACCCTGCCAGTCACCCTCAAATCGTAGCATGTCTTTCCACGCGGATCTTATCTCGTACATGAGAATGAATTGTCTTCAGTCTGTATCGCAGCTCTTCCACGTAGTCGTTGATGCCCGAATTTTCTTCTTCTGGACATCTGAACAGTAGGCCATAGGGTAGACAAATTAATCTCTCGAACAGAACACAAGCAGGAGTCCGGCCAGTCGTTTCTTGGAGTGAGGATCGAGAGGCCATCAAAATCAGTGGTATTTATTTGTCTTAGTTTGATGTCCATTAACAAGCATCCTTAGGTGGATCTTTTAAGGTTTTATTAAACCTTTCTACCATGTCATCCGAATTTTAAAAAGTTCACATAAACAATGCTTGAAATAAACTCAGCAGCATTCACTTCTTCACATCTTCTCCCACTTCAGTACAATAAAACAGTTTTTTTAAACAATTTTAGTACAACAATTCTGTACACTACCTATATATTTTAACTTCGCCAAGTTGCAAATATATTTTAAAAGTTTTGGTTTAGTTTTCATGGAAATATTTTCTTTCCATTAAATAATATGAAAGTAGAAATTATTAAGTTAATTTCTGCTTTTTTTTTCTTAAATTACTTTATTACAGAGTATATTGTTTATAATAGATTGGTGGGAGAAGGTTCGGTCGCATCCGTCTCCTTTCAGATGCGCTCGGTTATCCATCTAGGGTCTTGTGCTCCTCATAAAATACGCTTTATCTTTGCTAATACTGGTCCAATTTTGATGATTATTTAATTGTTTTATAGATAATTTAATTACCTTTCATACAATTCTATACATAATTTACCATAAAATGCATACTTTTTAAGCTATGCGCAAATAAAATATTCTTTTCATCATAACATTTTTCACTGCATTTTCTCGGTGATGTACTACATAAATGAAAAGTTAAAAGGCTGTAAGGAGAAGACATTAGGCAAGTTTCATCAAAATCGTTTGAGCCGTTTACGAGAAAATTGTAAAATCCAAGATATAATTGCCACTTCCTGTTAATCCAATGCGCTGTATCTTTGCTAATACCGGACCGATTTTGATGATTATATTTTTGTTTTTTAGATAATTTAATTATCTTTCTTACAATTCTATACATAATTTATCAGAAAATGCATACTTTTTAAGCTATGCGCAAATAAAATATTCTTTTCATAACTTTTTTCGCTTCATTTTCTCGGTGATGTACTACATAAATGAAAAGTTAAAAGGCTGTAAGGAGAAGACATTAGACAAGTTTCATCAAAATTGTTTGAGACGTTTACGAGAAAATTGTAAAATCCAAGATATCATTGCCACTTCCTGTTAATCCAATCCGCTGTATCTTTTCTAATACCAAACCGATTTCGATGATTATATTTTTGTTTTTTAGATAATTTAATTATCTTTCATACAATTCTATAAATAAATTACTATAAAATGAATGTTTTTTAAGTTATGTGCAAATAAAATATTCTTTTCATCATAACTTTTTTCCCTCCATTTTCTCGCTGATATACTGCATACATGAAAAGTTAAAGGGCTGTAAGGAGAAGACATTAGGCAAGTTTCATCAAAATCGTTAGAGCCGTTTATGAGAAAATTGTAAACAATTGTAAAATCCATGACATAGTAGCTAATTCCGGCTAGTCCGATGCGCTGTATCTTTGATATTACTGGTCCGATTTTCATGATTCTTTTTTTGTTTTTTAGATAATTTAATTACCTTTCATATACATTTAGACATAATTTATCATAAAATGCATATTTTTTAAGCTATGCGCAAATAAAATATTCTTTTCATCATAACTTTTTTCCCTGCAATTCCTCGGTGATTTACTACATAAATTAAAAGTTAAAGATCTTTATGTAGAATAATTTAGGCAAGTTTCATCAAAATCGTTAGAGCCGTTTTCGAGAAAATTGTAAAAAAGTGTAAAATCGATTATATAAAGTGGCACTTCCGGTTAATCGATTTTGACGAAAATGTTGCTGTAACATCACATGCATGTGCCAACCTTAAATACGTAATTTCAGTATCGTACAACTTTTCGTTTTTTAGCTAGACTGTTCACAAACACACACCCACACCCACAGACACACAGACCATTTTGCGAGACTTGGCCATTTGGACTCAGGGGACCTTACAAGGTGTATTTCCGTCGAAAACTCGAATTCGAAAATTTCGAAAATTTGAATTCGAAAATTTTCACGATCGCAATACTTCCCCTTACTATATACTTCGTATATAGGTAAAGGAAAGTAAAAACATTTATATTAAATATTGCTCATAAAAAAATTTACCGTAATGTTGAGACATGATGTTCGATTGTTAAGCATAGCAACGTAATTTGGAAGAGACCATGAGCGACAACAGCGATGTAAAGATACATATTCACAAATTGAAGAAAATTCATGTTTTGAAACCAATCCTGCTTCTAATATGCACATACTAAGAAGAGAATTGCGAGTGAATAAGTCAGAACCATCTGTTGATCCCATCACTACCCTGCTATAACCATTTCCTGCAATCATAAAAGTACCATATACATAATTGTTTTTAATTATTTAAATCATATAACAATAATCGAAGAAGAAATATTTAGCTTTTATAAATTTTTTAAATATTAATACATTAACAGGTCAAATACAAACTAATTAAAGACATTTTATTAAAGGAAAGGTTTGATCCTCCACTTGACTAATTATTTAATGGCATGGCATGATAGATTTTAAAATGTTAGTGAATAATATTAATTTAGAAATGTTGAATAAATAAAAGTTCAACAGAAAAATAAATAATTAATGTAATTCATTCTTGCTATGATCTCAGTTCTTTTGTTAATTATCTGTTTAACTTATTCATTTAATTTTATGATTGAGTATAATTTTTATTCTTGAACCAATGTTGTAGATTATGTGAATACACATATTACGCTTGTTGCATGTAAAATTAATAAATAAACACTTCTTTACTAGGGTTAGTGGGAGAAAGACAAAAAAATTGGCACATATTTTTTTAAAAATGAAGGCCAGATACGGAATAAATATAAACTACTACAATGATTAATACAAAAAGTTATATAGAACAAAAAGAGTTAGGAATTTTTAAAATCTAAATTTATAACTATATTCCCAATACAAATAAATGTGATGAAAAAATAGGAATACAGCTAAAAAATTACTGCTATATAACTTTATGTAATGTAAATAGTAAGGACCACTAAACTAATGAGTTGGATTTGTGATTTCAACTTATTTCGAACCATGTCTACAATACTTAGAGCATAAAGTCATTGAGGATAATTTTATTTGAGATATCATAGATTCAATGAGGATCCTCTAATTATATGAGGAATTAATAATTTTTAAGAGGCTGAGCATGTTGAAGCAGCATCTTAGCATTCTTGAATCAGAAACTGTACTGGGTTGATTCCGGCCTTGAGTGGAGGGGTTGACTTTTATTTTGCGGCAGACGCACAGAATAAATTTCAATCTTCTAACTTTGATTATAATAGGTTGATAACCTATGCGATAGCCTGTCCTTCCTCTCCTAGTTGGAGTACATTAGGATGTTAAATCATTTTTAATTTAAATAATTTTAGAATGCCTAACCAATAAATCATTAGACTTCTCCATAAATAATTTTTATAAAATATAGAAAATATTAACTAATAGTAACAGAACAGTTCCAAATTATAATAAATATTAAAAGAAGTAAGAGTAAAAATCTTATGCAGTGCACACATCACACAAACTTCACTTTCTACTCTATAATAATTATCAGTAGAGTGTTACAATAATAACAAGAGTGAAGTTAACACCAGAGTTGAACAGAACATATTGTTGAGAACAGAATGTTGAAGGTAGGAGATCCAGTGGTTCGGTCACATCTGTCTACTTTCGACACAGTCAACATTCCATCTAGAGGGTCAGGCACTAATTATTCTCTTCTAGTCCATTATGCTGTATCTTTGCTAATACTGGTCCGATTTAATAAATTATTTTTGTTATTTTGATAATTAATCTTTTATATGATCATATACATAATTTACCAGAAAATGTAAACATGTAAATAAAATTTTCTTTTTGCCATAACTTTTTTCTCTGCATTTTCTCGGTGATGTGCTGCATTTATGGATATTTAAAGGGCTTTAGATAATTACGAAGAAGATGTTAGGCAAGTTTCATCTAAATCAATAGAGCCATTTTTGAGAAAATTGTGGCACTTACAGTAAATCCTCCTTAAAACTATTCCTCATATCCCAAACTTGTTCCTGAATAATAATCCCATAAAGTTCTATCCAACCATAAAAAACCTTAGAATCACCCAAAGGTGATTATTTGGTCAAAACCAAACTCTTTCCGGGAAAAACTATGTCTCCGATATCTCCCGTCGTACCTTTTCCACTTTAAAGCAACTAAATTACATCAGTCACCTATTTCCATTTGAAACCCATAGATTCTTAGTTACCTCCTTAATATTTCCTCACTTTGACTACTGTTGTACGATGTACAGGGGCGCCTCTAGGGATCTCAAGGCGAAAATAAAACATTTGATAAATTGCTTTGTACTATTCATCTTCGGGGTTCCGAGGGATGCCTCTGTCTCCCGATTCTATGAAGAGTTGAAGTGGCTTTACCCTTCCTACTGTCATAAGTACTTCCTAGCATCCTTTTTCTACCAAGTTATCCAAACCTGTCGTCAATCATACATCTTCGACCTCCTTCAATTCAAATCTTCTGTCCATTCCCACCATACCCGTTCTCGGCCTTCAGACTTATATATATACAGCGGCTCATCGAACCGCAGCTTTCGACAGATCTTTTCTTATTCGATCCTCATCCTTATAGAATTCCATTCCTTCTTCCATCCGTCGCTCCAATACCCTTCCCACCTTCAAATCCTGCTTATTCTATCACTTCTTGCCCATCCAGTTCCAAAAGAATTGTAAATAGGGTTATTATTTCACTTCAATCAAAATTTGTAAATATGCACTAACAGATCTTGCACATTGTTAATTATTCCTACCTCATTTTTAATTTGTTTTATGTTTCATTACTATTAGAAGGTTGTTTGTTTTTTATTTAAAGGACTCAGCTCAACAATACCTATTTCATACGTTAAACGTTACTGCATTTATGACTTATGAATTTCACTTCTATTTATTTATTGAATTTTTTATTTTTGTTATCTGTTAACTCATGCTTTCCTATTCCACCTACTCTAAGGCTATGAAGCCCACCTATCACTGTAATTGTAATTCTAAAGGGACTTGTCCCGGAATAAGTAAAAAGTTTATTATTATTAAGTCGATTTTAGTGAAAAAGTTGCAGTAACATCCCAGGCATATATCTATCTTAAATTGGCTGTTCAGAAACACATAGACCATTTTGAGAGACTTGGTTATTTGGACCCAGGAGACTTTAAAACGTGTATTTCTATTGAAAACTCAGATTCGAAATTTTTCACGATCACAATACTTTTTCTAACTATATATTTCATGTATAGATAAGTGAGAGTAAAAAATTAAATTAGTACCTGGTTGAGAACAGAAAAATTGATCTGGTGACAAATGATCATGTGTGTGAGTGGAGCCTTTAGTAAGATTTTTTATGATATCCCAATCATCTTCAGAGTCATCGGAATAATTTCTTTTTGGACCAACAATCTGAAAAGAATAATTACATCTCATTCAAAGAAATTCTTAATAGAATAAAGTGTCATAACATTATTTTTCTCAATGAGTAAATAAATTTCTATGGAAAAAAAAGCTCTTGAGCCATATTCAGAGTTCACATTTGAAATCTGCTAAATTAAATAAGTTTATTTTGTTGACAATGTTCCCAGCCTGTGTAATATACCTGTCAAACGCACAGCTCATTCTTCGGTAGAACACTTGTAGGTGTTGTAATACTTATGGAATCAATTTAATAAACCAATAAAATATGAATGTTCAATTAATAGGATGGGAGCACGATGGTCTAAGGGTGAATCTGAGGACAGCAGACCCTAAAAGGGCACACCCTAATCATTAGAAAGTCAGGTAAAAAACCTGAGAGTTGAGCATGATATTGACCACACTAACTCCTGACAATAGCAGTTAATCAAGAAACTGAGCTTATTTGTCAGGCATTGTATCTTAGATCCTTTTGACTTACCGAGATATGGGTTCTTAACATTTGTGGTTTACTATTTTCAATAATGAACATTAAGGGCCATTTAGACGGGCCACATTTTCCGGCTATGTGTGGCTGCAATAGTGTTGTCGGCAGTGTTGCTGCAATACACTGCAATTTTGCCCAAATATCTACGTATGGCCCGGCCATATTAATGGTCACATTACCTAGTTGCAGGTTGTTGCAGGATATGGCCGAGGTGTTGCAGGTGTTGTCCAGAGGGGTTGGAGAATATTTCATATTGCAGGGCCATACCCGACTCTGACTATGTAATTCCTAACCTCTCACTCAATTTTTGTGTCTCCCTTTTGCATTTAGTGGCGATTATTTATTATTAAAGATTATTTTTCAATTGATTTTTAATATTATTTTATATAAATGGTTATTTTAAAGATTATTTTGTTATTATTCATACTGCAAAAATAATTTCACTAGTGAATTATTATTCACTCACATTATTTCAAAAAAAACATACAATAGGTTAGTATTAATAGTATTATATAGTATTATTATCTAGTATTGTATAACAACAATAATTAATAAACCAAACATTTGAATCACATATTGACTCTGTTAATACATATCAATGAACCTCTATTAATATATATTAATCCATATTACCTCTTTTAGTGCATATTTATTATATATTATTACAAATTTAAATTTTGGCTCCTAAAATTATCCTATTAGCTATAATAAGTTAACGCTTCATGAAGCTCTTTTAATAATACAAGTCTCTTCAATATATATTAATCCGTATTACCTCTTTCAATACATATTAATGAACCTCTTTTAATACATATTAATCTCTTTTAGTGCATACTTACTAACTTAAACATATAAATACAGGTAACATTAGTCGTAAGTATTATAATCTAGTTGAGGTGAGAGTGATAGGAGATAAGTTTTGAAAAGGTTCTAAAAATTTCCTCATTTGTGTTTTTAAGAGTGCTGATTATAAATTTACATTTTGGCTCCTCAACTTATCCTATTCGCTATAATAAGTTAACGCTTCATGAAGCTCTTTTAAAATTACAAGTCTCTTCAATAGATATTAATCCGTATTACCTCTTTCAATACATATTAATGAACCTCTTTTAACATATATTAATCTCTTTTAGTGCATATTTACTAACTTAAACATATAAATACAGGTAACATTAGTAGTAAGTATTATAATCTAGTTGAGGTGAGAGTGATAGGTTATAATAATTTTATAATGTTATAAATGTATAATTATTAGGTTATAATAATATTATAATGAGAGTGATAGTTTTGAAAAGGTACTGAAAATTTCCTCATTTGTGTTTTTAAGAGTGCTGATTACAAATCTAAATTTTGGCTCCTCAAATTATCCTATTAGCTATAATAAGTTAACGCTTCATGAAGCTCTTTTAATAATATAAGTCTCTTCAATACATATTAATCCGTATTATCTCTTTCAATACATATTAATGAACCTCTTTTAATATATACTATTAAGTTGGATAATTTAAAAAAAAACATATAAATGCAGATAACATTATTTTATCAGCAAATGCAGCCAAATATAGGAATAGCAATCATTTTATCTTATAAATACAGTGTTACTCTTTTCTATATTATTTATATATATTTATCTTATCTTATTCAAATTATTTTATGGAGTAAATACGTCCATATATTTTAATGTTCAGTTGAGGCTTTAGATGCAATCAGCGCTTAATAAGTCCATGTGTCCTTTTTGCAGAAAATGCTTTAATAACTTTAATATTAATATCAACAATATCCCTACAACATCTCATTCCAATCAAGAAATAAATGAAGTTTTTTTAGACTGCTTTTGTGTCTTTATATTCCTGTGGAGGTACCGCCCTCTGGCCCAGTATATATTAGTTCAGAGGATGAGCTGATTAATGACAGAAGGAAGATCCTATTTGTATTGATATATAATTTTTAACATGTAAATGTACATGTGTTAACAGTTATACCAAATAAATCTGATCACTTGCAATATTTCCTCAACTACTTTTCAGTTACTTTGTAAAAATTTATATAGTGACATCAGAAGCCTTCATTTAAATTTAAACTAATTGCTACAATTGAAGGACCTAGTTTTATTCATTTATTTATTTTTTTATTTTTTTTTGAGATTTCAAAGTGCAAATATATTTTATTCAATTCAAGGTCTTATTTGTTTTTTTGAACCTTGACATATCAAATATTATTAGGTATAGGTAATAGTTTTTTAATAATGTATTTTTCTTTATTTCAAATATCAACTGTTGGCTATGTTTTAATAAAGGAACAAATGTTCATTCCAAGTCAAAAGCATATTCACATACTAAGAAGTTATGACGTTTCATTAGCCAAATAAGAATTGCATGGCCCTCTTTGCTATAAATTTTCAGTACTAGTTTTGAATAAATAACTGAAATAACTGGTTGACATAATCAAACGCAAGTTGTTGGACAGCCTAGAAATTTTCTGTTTTATTTTTACTTTCAATAAGTATTGTTATCTAATTAGAAGCCCTCTTTGGTAAAGCTAAAACGTTTAGGATTCTTTTCAATAGCTATTAACATGCAACTACTCATTAAGTTTCTGAATTGTTATTCATTGTCTGAATCATATGATTCCGGCTCAAATGAACAACTATCTAGCTCAGAAAGTGTTGATGACACTGAAGACTGGGAAATGCTCTATGCTAACACATTTCATAGGTGATGCTGATGCATTTTTTAATTAAAGAAGAAATGAAGGCAATGCAATATCTTTGATTTTACCATCCTAATTTAATTTACATTTACTTTCATTTTCACTTGAATAGCATCTTAAATGAATATTTTTTTATCGCGATGTGAACTTCAATATAACATTTAGTTAGTTTGTTTTGAATCTAGAACTAGAGTTTTTGGCGGGGTCACTCCTACCCCTATTTCTTCAGTCTCTCCCACGCTTCGGTAGTGTTTGTTTCGTTACCCTCTATTTTATTAGGTTTACTTCATTACGATGTAAAACTGGACAAACGAAAAAATAATGAGCTTTATAAATGCAGTACATTTATGACCCGAGCTATGGGACATAGAATCAAATCTTTACAAGGATCGTTTACGGAAAAAAGACAGCTGGCAAGCTGTTGCTGATGAACATGAAATAACACTCGACGAAGCATATAAAAAGTTCAGAAGTCTGAGGACATACGCGAAAAGTGAGGCAAAAAAAATGTTAAAAAGAAGTGGAAGTGCTGGCGGTACAACAGCTGCTACATGGTTCGCATATGATGCTATGAGTTTCATTTTGTCTCGAGACATTCCTGAAGCAGGAATTGATAGCGAAAACACAACAGAAGTAATTAAAAAATATCATATTTCATACAAAAAAATGGTACATTACTAATTGTTACAAAAAGTAAAAATGGAAATTCTTAACAAATGCTTACTGAATGAATACAAATACATACTAAGTGAAACAAACTAACTGATTAATTAATCACTAACTAACAAGTTAACCATTATATGACACAAAAAGTCAAAATAAACTATTTAAAGGTTAGTACATCACTTTACACATTACATTATATTATACATTAAGACGAAATCACACATGTCACTTTTAACTGAAACCTATCATTACTATAACAAAATCTACTACTTAAACAACACAATGAAATTTCTAAACTGAAATATCTCTAAAACATAGGAAAACAAACAGTCCAGGCAGCATAACCTAGTGTAGAGTTCAGAAAAGGAAGGCTACGCTCGTCTCAGCCAATAGAACGAAGATCGTCACTGTCTGTATATGTGGCCCATCTAAACACTATTTTCCGGCAATCTATAGCCATAAACATTGCAGAGAAATGTTTTCAGAAATATTTTCAGCAATGTTGCATAACTTATGGCCGGGCTATGTATGGCCGAAAATATAGCCGGGCTATATCGCTGAAAATATTGTCGGAAAATATGGCCCGTCTAAACGGCCCTTTATGGCCGGGCTATGTATGGCCGAAAATATACCCGGGCTATATCGCTGAAAATATTGTCGGAAAATATGGCCTGTCTAAACGGCCCTTTAGCAGTGTGTCCAGCGATATAGCATAAATAAAATTCAAGCATAATTCAAGGATTTAAAGGCTGTTAACTATAAAATTCAAGGCGCTTTTCATCAATTTATTGGATTAAAATTAAAACAAAATTGAAACCATAAAATGTTGTTTTGGTCGGCATATGATGTACAATTCGGACTTGAGAATGAATTTGTATAATTGTAAAGGTTGTATTCCTGATTAATAATGAAATATTGTTACTTAACTTCTTACAATGAGGGCTCAACGCATCGCCAAAAATAAAAACAACTAGGAAATACAGTATAAAAACAATTTCAGAGCTAAAAAAATAAAATCACGTAATGGAATAAATTTCACCACAATTTTATTCAAAAACTTGATTTACATATATACATAGCAAAATAATCATAATTATAGGAATAAAATAAGTCCTGGCAACCCTCAACCCTCAGTCCTTCTCACTTCGGGCTCAAGGGTGAGGGGCAAGCCGCCAAACAGTACAAGAAGAAGAGTGTAAATCGGTTAAAATTAGAACTCGGAGCTGTTTGGAGCTAATACATTTTTTTGTATCGTTCGCTAATATTCAATTAGTGACAGGTAGAGCGACCCGCTAAGGAGAGATGGAACAAAGAGATAGAAGAGGGACTGATGAAAAAATTTAATGGAAGGAGGCTTTTTCTAGTTTTCATGGAACTAGAGACGGTAAGGGAGACAACTACATCAATCTTCTTTCCAATATTTTATACAGTTGTTGCTTAGTACTTATGGAAAAATGGAATTATTAGATAAAAAAATAAACTTCCTGATGACTTTTCATTGATTTTTTTTAAGCATAATTCCCAATTTTTTTACCTACATAAAAAATTAAAGCAGAATTTCCGATCTTCAAGACTCCTGGAAACCATGATCAGTAATTGACCAAGAAAAAAAAAATACTCCCTCAAAATTTGATTTAAGGTTTCAAGAAACTAGAATAAAAAATCGAGTAAAAAACAATTTGTCCACCCACAGATTTCCACCGAGACTATGGGACCGATTTTTTTTAAATTTGGCACCAAAGTTATAGGTCACCCAAGGATGATTCTCAGAACTCAACATTACCATCCACCATTTTGGTTCAAAATGGAGACAGATTAAAGGTTTCATATCTTGGCCATTGATGAAGATAGAGGAAAAATATAAAGTGTTTAGATATCATTATACCAGTGTTTTAAAAAAAAAAAAATATATATATATATATATATATATATATATATATATATATATATATATATATATATATATATATGTATATTTGGGATATTTAACTATTTGGAAATAATAAATCATAGTGTAATAATTAGCAGTATTTGTAATTTTTAACATTAATACCAGAGTTATAGCAGAATAAAAAAAATATATATATAAAAGTTAACGATATATGAGATGCAAATAATAACAAGAACTCTGTAACACTTCTGGATAAGTTAAGTATTGTATATCAACAACTCTGTATCTATATATACCAGGTAGAAAAGATAATAAAGTTAGTTCGTTTCTAGAAGTTGTGTCGTTAACTTGCCCCAAAACCCCTTTTTTTTAAAAGTAGACAGTCAGTCTAATTGTAACTTATATATATATATATATATATATATATATATATATATATATATATATATATATATATATATATATTCCGGTGTTATCTGTCAAGAGGTTCCCAGCCCAGTACAGCATCCCAGTGTTAGAATATCCACCTCATTCACCAGATCGTGCACCATGTGACTTCTATCTTTTCCCGAAGGTGAAATCATCATTAAAAGGAAAGAGATTTGAATCCGTGGAAGCTGTAAAAGAGAAAGCAGCACGCGTCCTAAAGGAGCTGACAGAAGATGACTTCCAGCACTGTTTCCAACAATGGAAAATTCGCATGGAGTGTTGTAGGGATAGAGAAGGGGTGTAATATTGAAGGGGATTGTAAGTAATTATGTATAAAATAAAAATAAATTTTATTGCAACGTCAGTCTCGTTATTTAATTGCCATATCTCGTATATATATATATATATATATATATATATATATATATATATATATATATATATATATATATATTAATATACAATATTATATATTTATACATGTTTCATAATATATGATATATGTGCCCATGTGCCCATAATTATGAAAGTGGTCTAAGTCATATATTTCTTGTTTCGAAATATTTAATGAATCGCATTTGAATAAATTAAAAAATATTTTTATATTATGCGACCTTTCAATTTATAATTTTATTAGTCTTGATTAATGGAAATTTATTATAGATATGAAATTTTGTGTGAATTTCATAGGAAAATGTTGTTTTTAAAGCTTGAATTGACTTAGACCATTTTCAAAATTAACTGAATGTCCTATAATTGACTTAAAGTAATAAAAAATTGTGATTTTTATTTGAAACAACAACTTTAACGAAATAATTCATAAACATTTATTAATCATTTTTAATAAGTAATCCATTTTTATCATAATTTCGAGTTTTTAAGATTTTTAAAATGTTCCTGAAAAAATGGAGGGATGTATGGTAGTAAACACATAAGACCTTTATGTTTTTCTTCCGTTAGTGGTCTAGTGGTGTTGTATAATGGAAGTAATTGAATATTTTCGTATATTTTTGGTCTTCCTCTTTTAGGTTTATATAATAGTTTAAGTTATGTTTATATAATTTATTTAAATTGTTGACTTAGACCACTTTCATAATTAACACTAAATGAATTCCGTATAACGTTGTAATTACAACTACTATCTAAAGGTTCATTTTTGACAATATTGTAAAAATTACATTGAATAAATTTAGTTTAAAATCATGTAGTGTGAAATAAGTGATAAATTCATTTTTTTTTTTTTTAATTTTGACTTAGACCACTTTCATAATTATCGGCACATATATCATATATTGTGAATATATACATGAATAAAATTAAATATCATATGAATACCAATCATATGAATTAATATATCATATGAATACCAGAGTTATAGCAGAATAAAATATATATATATATATATATATATATATATATATATATATATATATATATATATATATATATATATATATATAATATTATATATAATATAATATATATGAAATTTATGTGGATTGTTATTTTCCGAAATCTTAAATCAAAGTATTTATATCAAAGGATCTTTTAATAAAAAATTAAAATTAAATTAATTGCAATCAGAAAAATTATATCATTAATAGACTGAATATCAAACTTATCATTAATAGACCAAATATAAAAAACATTTTGTAGCTAAAATAAAATATGGAATTATAACAAAACCAATAACCATAAGGGACTAAAAACAAAAATAACTGTGTATAGACAAAAAGAAACGATATATATGTATACTTACAATTGAAACATTTGATAAAGGTTGAGTATCAATAGAAGACAAATCATTTTGAGTTTTCCTTCTGTTGAATTTAGTTGGGCCTGCCTTAAGAGCCAGTTCCTAAAATAAAATAAAACAATTTTAAATAAGAAAAAACCAATTATTTATTCAATAATAAACAATATAATTAAATTAGGGATTGATAAATTATTTGCCACTTCTATAAATTTGTTTTATTGAAAATTAGTTTCGAATATTATACATTTATCCTCAGTTCAAGGTTTAAATGGATTATATCAAACAGAAAAGTTTGTACTGGTTTCTTCTCGCAATGTACTGGCAATGCGAGAAGAAACCAAACCTTGAATTGCCAGTACAATGCGAGAAGAAACCAGTACAAACTTTTCTGTTTGATATAATCCATTTAAACCTTGAACTGAGGATGAATGTATAACATTCGAAACTAGTTTTCAATAAAACAAATTTATAGAAGTGGCAAATAATTTATCAATCCCTAATTAGATTGATCCTTCTATACCACCATGCGGATGTCAACTGAATAAAATTAAATTATTTTTCAAGAGTAATATATATATTTCTTAATTTAATTTTGTCAGCTCTACTCTTTAGAGAGGGCTCAACCTTTTTCAAAATGAAGGTACATTTAAAGGTTATCAGTTAAATGCCAGGAAAGTTTTTTCATAGTTAGATATTGTTAATAGTATAAAATAATTTACAAAAAAATAATATAATTTTAACATAAAAAAATAGTTTTATTATTCTTATATAAAATGAATAATTATTGGATAATATGTACATTCGAAATGTTTACAAGATCAAAAAAGATTACAATTTCATTATAAAAAATATAAATGCCCAAGTCAATGTGATCTTTGGTACTACATTTCATTGGTCATTGATTCATAATTTGGAGAATATGATAATAATCTTATATTTGATGCACACATTTAGGGACTACAATGGAACAACTAATTTATAACAATGAAATAGGGATGAATATATGGGCATATAACTAGGTATAAAATGCAATATTAGCAACATGGTCATTCAATTTTTGCTACTGCTAAAAAAAAAAAAAAAAAAAAAAAAAAAAAAAAAAAAAAAAAAAAAAAAAAAAAAAAAATGGGAAAAAATAAAAAAATAATAAAGATTGGCAGAAAATATTGTTAAAACATTATGATATCAATAAATGACTATTTTCAAACAAACACACTAATATTTCCAACCTTTGATAAAAATGAAACAGTATTCACATTCCAGATGAACACTGTTTCAGTGACTAATATTCTCTTTCTCAAAGGTAAAATTCATTAAAAAGAACAAAATATAGCTTAAACCCATTGCCATAAAAAAATGGCTTTTACTCCTTTACCTAAAAGCACAGAAATATTAGATATTTAAAAAAATATACATAGCATCTTGTTGAAAACTCATCATAGCAACAGGCCATGTAAAACATTTGTTGGTAGCCATGTTTATCGCAAGCACAGGTGGCGTCAGACAGTGCCCATGGGCAGAGTGTTGGAAACTCCTGTCTTTCAGTAATTGAAAAATAAATACTGAGTAATCTCAATAACTACCGTTCACATATTAATATCTTAAAATACATTAGTTTACATAAATTTCAATAGATTAGAGAATCAGACAAAGTAACAAAATCTTACATTGTCTTTGATGATCCGTCGTGAAAGTTCAGGGTTTACAGTCAGTGGGCCAGTTAGTTTAATAGAATCTTGAAGATTATTCCAGGCTATAAGTCTATCAGATATCTCAGTCCCACGAGCCTCAAATCCCTATAAATATTTTTATAAATATTTATTAAAAGTTTATTTAATAAGTATAAGTTATATTATATTATAAATACAATTCACATTATATCAATTTAATTATTAGACAGAGGTAATCATTTATAAAAATGCAAGCAAAAATTAATTAGGACTGACATTTATTAACTCTTCTTTACAATTCCAATTAAAAAAAAAAATTATAAATTAGCCATTTAAAAGATCATTTCTATAGACATTGTTAACCAACTAATATTATCTTCTATATACTACTTCATTAATAGATTTCGCTTAGTGATAAATAATGGTAATACACTAAATAAGTCGGTGAAGTAATAGCCAATTAAATAGAAATACTCAACAAATTTATAGATCTATATTCTTATTTGATATTTGATTTTATTTTTATAATTGTTTTAACTCTGTAAAAAAGAAAGTATTGATCGGTAACCAAATAATTTTGATAAGGATAAATGATTTAGACTAATTTAAGAAAAATTGCTACGCCAGCTAAATTGCTAGTAAAAAACACTGAGATTAATTTTTAGGAAATCCCCCAAATTAATTTTAGCTGATCCAATGAGATTCACAATTCTGAAGTGGACACTCTTAAGACACATGCTCTGACTGCCTCAATTATCACTCTCAGCTTTGGATTTTTGCTAGCTTTAACAACATAAGATCTTGATTGCAGACATTCACAACCAAAACTTTGATGCAAAATCAATAATAAGTGGTTGATAAAAAATTATAGTTCACAACAAATATCTTAAAACTGATGAATTTTGCATAATAATCAATGTACAATGCATCTGTTTTTTAAATCACAATGGTCAAATACATTAGAGAAAGCTTCGTGGATCGCTTAGTCCAGAGTAGGAATATGGATTAAATTGCTGTCTGAGACAGCTTCTATTTTTATAATAATATTCCCACTCTGGTTAGACAAGGAGGTGACATCTAGATAGCTTTGGAATTGGTGCTAAAAATTATAAAGAAGGTACAGTTTTTGTTTGACTTTGCCATCAGCAATTAAGCAGAAAAAAAAAAAAAAAGAAGTATTCAGTGGGGTATCAATAGGAATGAATATAAGTATAAACTTAATTCACAAAATTTACACATAGATAGAATGGTCCATTAATTCATAATCTAAAAATCATATACTAACAGAACTTCAAGGATTAACAACAACAAAATGTTAATGATTTTCTAACCTGTCCTAATATTTATAATTAGTGAATAAATATTAAATGATACTATCAACACTTGAAAATAAAAATAAACATACCAATTGTGGATCCTTAAACTCGGGATGTTTCACAGTAGTTAGGGGAATTAGAAGGCATGCTGTAGAGAAAACTATTACCGTAATGATAACAATAAATGGGTGATGAGTAACAACTCTGGTGATACTAAAAAAAAGAAGAAAGAAAAACAGAGTATAATTTAATTCAGACAGATAAATTAGACACAAATAAAATTAGGTTGGTTCATGCCCCCCCGAATCACAATCCAATACCTGATTGAAACTATAAATTATAATTTAAGTATAAAGCCAGAATTTGGGCAGAGAAAACCCAAATAAAAACTGGTTTTGAAGAATAGAAAAACAAACAGTTATAAGAAATTTATAAAAGGAAACTACATAGAACCAAAACATGGTCGCATCTTGAGTTCGCTAGATCAAAAGGAAGCTATTAGGTTCGATTAGAACACCTCTTCAGTCACATTCATAGCTAATTTTCGGCAACATTTATACTTTAAGTAAATCGTATATTAAATTAATTAAAATTTTCAAATTGATATTTGATATTTTGTAAAAATACCTCAATTTTTTTTCAGACCAATACTATAAGTTACCTGACTTCCTAGTAAACACGCCTCAGCTTTTTTGAGTCTTATTAATTTTAAAAAATTTATGAAAGAAGATTTGCTCATAAAACAATACATTTGGGGGATACATGTAGAACCAGACCGAACAGTAGTGAAACCATATAATCGTTTTATTTGGAATACTTTGCTCTAGAAAAGTAGGGTTCTATTTAATTAAATCATGAGGTTTTCATTCTCGTTTTTGAGAAAAAACAGTTTTCCAAATGTGCCTGTTCCATGGCCATTCTGACATACACACTGGACCCAACACACCAGTTTTAGAGGAGATTTTTATATGAGATATTTAAAATTTTATATGAGATTTTAAATATTTAGGCAAAAATAACATAAGAACTGCCCTTATGTTATTTTAAAATTGGTATTTTGGAGTAAACAAAAAATAAATGGGATTTAAACAGACTATAGTAATTGTCACTCCAGTTATATCATAAAAACTGATGCATTAAAATATATAAAATGTTAAATGATTTTGATACTTAGATGCAGGCGATTGTCGCTCTATTTAAAAACTAATTATTTTATCTGTTAAACCAAACATGATGGAATAAAATTTCATACAACTTCAGCCATTCTAACTGAATCCCAACTCATCAACAATAAAAGATTGATTCCAAAAAAATTATAATTAAATTAAACAAAATTGAGTGAATACAAAAATACTCAGAGATGTAAGATAAAAAATAAGTATAAACTTGCTTACCAACACATGGTAAAATTTTGAATCCAGAATGGCAACAGTTATAAATATCACATTATCAACAATAGTTCACCTAGAAATAAAATAAAACTGTATAGAATAGAAAAAATAATTAGTTTATATTTTGAAACAATAAATATAAATGGCTTACTTCCAAATCGAAAAAATGATTTGGGGGTACAAAATACATTTTCTTTAAAAACATACTAAACTGGGCACAATACAATTAGGCATTAAACCAACTACATATTAAACAATACTTCATGATTAAATAAAATAATATTTCCACAAAATCAAGCAAAAGTTATGTGCATCACAGCAATTAAATCATAGTATTGAAAAAAATGAGAAAATTCAGTAAAAAATTGAAGCATATTAAAACTAGTAAGTAACATCCAACTAGTCAAAGGTTTGTTTTCTTCAGTTCTCAGCCCTACCCTATAACCTCTACATAGCCTTCCTATTTACTTCCTGACACTTGTTAGAATGGTTACAAATATGTCAATTAGTGTTTTTGCTCATTGATTATGTCTTAATGTAATTTTTAATTTTTTATGGATTAGTGATTGATTGTAAATTCTTTATGTTTAGAAGCAATTCCTTCATAACCAGAGAAATGAGATCTAAGAGACGTAAAACTTTATTAACTGTTATTTTATTAGGTTTTCTAATCGCTATTTTTCTTTTTGGTTATTTGGCTTTTGGTGAGGATCAAACTGGACATCCAACTTTAGTGCAGCTTCACATTGTAAGATTCTTTTTCTGTATCATTGTTAAGTAGCTGGTTAGTTTAATCATAGGAGTAAAACTGCTATGTATAAATTTATTCATAAATATTCCTTCAGTAGAACTTGGTGATGGTAGGGGCATTATTAAATTCTTTATTAGTGATTAGCTGATGATTTTGTACCTTTTTTATCAAGTATTTGTTCAGCTTTTCAGACATGGAGAAAGAACACCATCATCAATATATCCTACTGATGAACACAGTGATATTATTTGGCCTGATGGACCTGGTGCATTAACTAATGTCAGTATCTTTTTAAATAACCTCATTTAATTTTTTTTTTTAAATGTGAGACCTAAACTTAACTAATAAATTCCTTGTTTTAGAAAGGGAAACAAAGTATGTACAATTTTGGTAAAATCCTCAGAATGAGGTATCAAGGTTTTTTAAGTGAATATTACTCTCCCGAAGAACTTTCTGTTATCAGTAGTTATTCTCCTAGATGCCAAATGAGTGCAATGACTTTTTTAGCTGGCCTTTACCCTCCTTTTGGTAAACAAGTGTGGAATAAAGATTTATTATGGCAACCGATTCCTGTTAATCCTATTCCTAGACACCTCGATAATGTAAGTAACAAAAAATTGTATTCATCTTTATATTCGTCATATATTGAATTTATTTTTGTGTTTTGTGACTATCCCAAAGGGTTACTGATATTTATTATTATAAAGCTGCTCTACAATCCTTGACCTCCTCTATGAGTTTCTGCCATTCTTCCCTGTTTTGTGGAACTGTTTTCTTATTACTGAGAGGCAAAAAGCTGTTTATATTAGCTGGCACCTCATTCACTCAACATAGCTTTGGACGTCCTACTCTCCTCGTACAGTATTGCTCTTCTCTCCACATTTGTTTTGGAATATCTGCATCTGCCATTCTCACTAAGTGATCTATCCAGCTCATTCTTCCTAGTTAAATGAATCTTACAATATTAGCTTCATTAAAAAGTTCACAGAGTTCCCTATTTTTTCTGTGGCACTAGTTCCACAGAGCTACTGGTGGGCATGGCTTCTTGACAGGTGGAATTATCAGTAGCAATAGCTGCTTTACCGCTCTCTAGTGCCATTTGTGCTAACTATATTTGAATATAGTTAAATTCATATTAATTGGGATTATTAAAATTATCACTGCTTTAATTAGATATTATTTAAAATTATTAGTACTGACTAATTCCACTTTCTCAACAGATAAACAAAATCCCAATGGATCCTTTTCAGTTGAGATTAGGACCTTATTATAATCTGAGTTATTACTGCTTTAGGAACAATTTCCCCAGACCACAGGAATTCGACAGCACTAATAATTTTAAATAATATCTAATTAAAGAAGTAAAAATTTCAATAATCCAAAGGAATATGAATTTTACAATTGCATACAAAATTCTTAGTTAATACAAATGGCACTAAAGAGTGCTAGTGCAGCGGACGCTTCTGATAAGGCAGGTGCATAGTAAAGTTGCATCCACCAGTGGAAGTAGAAGCCATGCCCACCAGTAGCTCTGCAGAACTAGTACCCTTTCTGTTTCTCCAGAACTTTACACCCTTTACAAGGCCAAAAAACCCGAATAAAACCTTTTTTTTTTTAGAATAAAAGAAGATTCATCTCATCCTTCTGTGATAGAATTTAGGTCTGTGGTGCATATGTTAAATGGCCGTATAAGAATTTTATGAAGTCATATCTCAGTGTGTCTCATAACGAGTTGCTCCGCTTATACTTCAGTGGTCCAAAGCAACATGTGTTTGCGGTTGCATACCTTTGCCTGATTTCTGCACATGAGTTTTTTTACAGAGTTTACCTGAACTCTGTGGTAGTTAATTCATACCTCTCTCAAATGTGAAATTACCAATAGTCACTACAGTGAAGTCTCACTTATACGATTTTCAGTTATATGAAACATTCACTTATATGAAGGGAAATTCGATCCACAGGTGTAAATATTATTCAATTATACGAAGAAACCACGGCTTTTCAACGAAAAGTTGGAGGTATCCGCTTCCTCCTGGTTTTACGTGAATCGTTTCAGGCTTCTTATGTTTCCAGTCTGTTCCACTTTGTGTCAGACTTATTCCCTTCAGTTCACAATTCTCCCACTCCTTTAATATGTTAGCCAAAAGTCATTTTGTTATGCATGTCCTACACACTATCAAAAATTTATTTTATTTTAAAATGATTACTAAAAGAACGAAGCATTCTTTAGAAGAGAAAATTAAAAGAAGTTGATGACAACCCGAATGAGACAAAAACAGCTGTGGCAGAACCTCCTGAGTGATACAATTTTCACAGAATCGCAGGAGTAACGTTTAAGCATTTTGAAGAATTGGACAACCTGGCTGTTAGCGCATCGCAATTATTTTTTGGAAGATTTTAAATTGTTTGGTGTAAAAGTGAATAATTATTATGTATATTTTTTGGCTAAGAATTTTTCTTTATTAAAAAAACAACACAAAACCTGCCCCTATTCACTTATATGAAGAATTTTCTGTTCCCCTTGATATTTGTATAAGTTAGACTCCACTGTATTTGAGCTGTTTTCTGCAGTCTCCAGGAACCTATATTTCTTCTTGTTTTCGTTCACTATGAAGCTCATAATCAATACAACTCTTTGTATATTTGGAAAGGAAGTCTCCAAAACTTCAAAGGAATTTCCTATCATATCTGAGTCATCAGCATATCCAAGCAGTTGGACCAATCTCTAAAAAAATTTGCAAGTCGTCTATAGACCCGAGTCTCTAATTACCATTTCTAAGGCTAAATTGAGTTGACAGGCTAAGGCATCACCTTGTCACAGTCTGTTGTTCAAAGAAAGTTCTGAAGAGTAATCTGACTGGATACTAACTTGGCATTTTACATCTTGCTTCAACATTGTAACCAGTTGGATTAACTTCTAAGGTATTCCAAATTTCTCTATCTTCTCATATAGCTTATGACTCTTGATGATATTGCATTTTCTTTTGAAGTAAATAAATAAATAAAGAATCGGTACTTTTTGGTCATGTCACAATGTACAACATTGCTTTGATCGATATTTAATAGGTCTTATTTTAAATATGATAAAGTTTATCATAACCTGATCCACTAAAATCCAAAATTCAAATCCAATAATCAATGCTGGTTAGTTATTATAGTTTTTAATATGTAGTGGTAATGAAGGGAATGCCAATTTTCGATAATAAAAAAACTATTTCATTTTATTGAAAGAAAGTTGCTCATTTATTCGCAATAAATTTCAAAATTAGTTATTTTATGATATCATGTGTTTTTTGTCTTGCCACACCACACTATCATTTAAGGACAACTCCCAATTACCCATGGGATTAAATGGTATGATTACTGCTTATAATAAAAAAAATTATCCGCATAAAAAAATAAATGGTTGTAGAACCATTAAAAAAAAATGTACATATTTGCATCAAAATAAAAATAAATAATTACACTTTTTAAAATAATCAGTCTTGTTTTTTTGGTTAGAAAACTCTTTCTTTTTATCTGTGATTGAATTTTTCTCAAAACAAGTTAATTAATAAAGTAGACGCATTCATCTCCTCTCTGTTCTCTTCTTCAGATTCATTATCAACTGTTTTAGTGCCTCTTGCTTTTTTGGCAATTCGTTCATCAGTAAAGTGCTCAAAGCCAGGATCATCAGCAACATCAGCAACAAACAGTTCCATCAATTCAGCTAATATGCTAGCGTTTTATTATTGGTTCATTTTTGTTTATATCATTTTCCACACTTGGCAGCAGTTTTCTTCTTGACTTCAAGAGAATGCATTGCCATACAGCTGTAATTTCATAAATACTATTCAAGATCATAAAATCTTTCCAAAAAGCACAAATGTCCTGTCCCTCTTTTTCTTTAGCAAGTTAAACCTGTAAATATTCTTTCTTTGTTGCCACTATTACTGTCTGATCCAGGGGCTGGATGAAAGTAGTCACAGGGGTAAAAATTGACCAATGATTGGTCCATCAGCTGGTTTTAGAACTTCTGCACAGTGACTGTAGCATTCTCTATTTGCAGCGCAGCATTTAATGGCAATTTTTTTGAGTTGAAATACTCTCGAAGTTTAGAGATAAAGGGCTTTTCAAACCAATCTTGAAAAATAATTTTATTTGATATTTTATTGTTTGGTTGTTATAATGTGCAGGTTTATTTTCTGCGCTGGTGTCTTCTAATGAATGTGTTTCTTTTACTTTTCCGATAGCAGCTGATTTTAGCACGTACTAACCCGACGCATACCCACTACTCAATATGACTGTTCTTTCTTTGCTAGGCTTGTGTCCTGCTGCCTTGTACACAGATTCTAAAGCAAGTGAGTGAGTTGGTAAACATTTCCAATTAAATCCTGACTCATCCAGATTGTAAATCTGTTCAGAAATAAATTCCTCAAACTCAACCTTAAAATCATCTTCAGCTTATTGGTCGCTGCTAAGCTTTTTGCCTTTTAGTCCTACCTCACTAATGTTTTGGCACTGCTTAAACATGGTAAGCCATCCTGAGAAAGCACCGAGGAATTCTAAAAAATTCTTGACCTTAATGACAATTATAGGACCTGCAATATGCGTGTTTTCACTTTGACTTAGACCAGTAGAATGGTTTCGTTTGTTTCATTGCTTCTTTGTGTACTTACAAAAAAAATATTTTTTCATTTATATTGTCATAGATATTACACATCACTGCTAATCAACCCGTGGACAATCAGGAGTTTACTATATTTGATTAAAGCGGTATCTTATTAAAGTTTCAGGCCTTATATTTACCTTATTCCTGACCTATTGTGGAAATCTCTTTTTAAATTGTATTAAAATTTGTCTTTGAGTCAGGATTGTTTACTCCTGCCTGTATCACAGCTTGAATTTGATAATCACAGCTTAAGGTTTTGAATAAATCCTTGTGGGGGGTATGTTCATATTATATATAAGGACAATCCTTAATTCTCAAAGCTAAACTGATAAAGTTTGATTCCTCTTTATTCATCTTGATAGCCCATTCTATCAGGATTGCATGATTGATGGCCACTTTAATATAAACAGTCAGATTGAAATATATTCCCGGTATCGGGAAGAAGTCACTACTTTTTTTGCCTCAGTGCATTATGTTTTCCTACTAAGTTTAGTATTTAGCAAAAGACTATTTAAATTATATTTAAAAATATTTTGTTCTTTTACAGTTGATCACAGCCAAAGCATCCTGTATGGCTTTTAATGTTGAAAAGATAAAATCTGATAAAGAACTTCATAATAATTTGACTGAAAAAGATAACAAAATTTTCAGTTATTTATCAGAAAAAACAAATTCATTTATTGCAAATATCGAGCAAGTGGAACAACTTTACAGCATCTTAAAAATAGAAGTAATGATATTGTATATAGCCTCTTTAATTAGTTAAAATATTTAATTAATAAATATTGTTAATTTTTATGAATTCATTAATTTCTTTTGCTTCATCAAATATTTCAGAAATATTTAGTTTTATACTGTTGATGGGTTTTGGCATTATGAAAATATTACTGGAAAAAAAATATCAAAAAATCTGGTGCGGTGCGCATTTATTTTAAACCTTTTCCTTACCAAGCTATATTAATTATTATGAAATGTATTATTATAATAATTAGCACGAAGTTAACAACTGAGTTGAACAAATCGTATTGTTAAGAACAGGAGTAGGTAGTTGGGGAAAGGTGCGGTTCAGTTGCATCTATCTGCTTTTGGACACACTTGGTGTTACATCTAGGTTCGGGATCTAAGCTGCTGTATATGTGCTCTATCTTTGCTAATATGCATCCGATTTAGATATTATTTTTTTTGTTTTTTTATAGAATTTAATGACCTTTCATGTTGTTTCAAGTTTCATTTACATAATTTACCATGAAATGCATACTTTCTGTAAGTTATACGCAAATAAAATATTCTTTTTGTTATAATTTTTTCCCTGAAATTTCTCGGTGGTGTACTAGATCTATGAAATATTAAAGGGCTTTAAGGAGATTGAAAACTTGGATTCAAATATTTTCACGATCACAATACTTCCCCTTACTACATATTTCATTTATAGATAAGGGTAAGTACAGTTTTTTGCATGTTAGAATGGATGTATTAAATTCTCTCCAAAACAGTATCTAATATACTTGCAATTTTTTTAATTCTCTCATTACTTGAAACTTGAAACAAATGTAATTTTGTGGCTTTAAAACTTTTTAGCACACTCGGAACTGAAAACCTTTTTTTTTCCCCCTTTTTCAATGATTTTTTTCTACATTAAGATTATTTGATGTGCTGAATTCAAATCTTCCTTCATTTTTGGTGTAAACAAATCTATAAGGATAGTTTACTTATTAATTTAAACACTTTTAAATTTATTTGTCCAAAAATCAATTATTTTTTAATAGTTATATTTTTCCCTCAATATACTCTAAAAAACAAACTATAAAATAAAGCATTTTCATCATGTTTTATTTATTTTTCACAGTTCCTAGGGCCCATTGGACAAAACCGCAGGATATGGGTCAACTTTTTTTTCAATGTAGAATCACCCAAAAAATATTATATGCTAATATTACCCCTACATCCCATGGGCTTAAAAAATTAAAAAAATATTTATCTATTAAGTAATTGTTATAAATATTCTATGATCCCCTAATTAAAAGATTTCTACTAGCAGTTAATATTTGATTTAATTTTTTTTAAAATAAAATCTAATTTATATCATCTAAATATCTTATTTTATCAAGATCCTATTATAAGAATTTGTTTTAAGTTTTTTTTCTCTTAATACCTGCAATTTTGACTTATAGGCTAATAAATTTAATGTTCAAGGATGAAAATGGATTAACTATTCCGAAATGGACAAAATCAGTATTTCCTGAACCAATGAAAACTTATACCCAAATGAATCTTGAAAGCTACTCGAGAACACCTAAGTTGAAAAGATTACAAGGAGGTACAGTAATCTTAACATTATTCTCTAATTAGTGAATAACAAAATTCTATTTGTCTTTTATAAGTTTAAACTTGCAGTCAATTATTCCATTATTTATTTTACAGTCTTACATTTAGACAATCACTGGTAGGTATTGAGAAATTCCATTGAATTCATCTGTTGAGATATTGTAAATGTAGTCAGCAACAGTCCAAATTATGGTGATAGGAGGTATCAGAAGGCCTTGAACAATGCGTGTTCAGAAAGATAGCTGGACAGTTTAAGTTGAGGTTTGTGATAAGATGATCCATATATTTCTATGGGACAACCAACAAACAACATACAATCAGCGAGCTAAGGGTTTTAGCCTTAGGACATCACAGGAAGATATACCACATATGGAGGTTATTCATCTCCAGACTTTGTAGGTGGGTATGATACAGCCAAGGGGTTTTCGGCCTCAGACACTATATATGAACACTCGCAAACGGAGGATATTCGTCTCCTGACTTAGTGGGGGAAAGAAATCCAGTCAAGGGTCATTTGCCCTCAGACACTGTAAATAGGAGTATACAGAACAAGGTAGATGGTAGGAAGATAGAGAAATGAGAAACCATGTGTAAAAATAGTAGACAGAGATGTATAGATCTACTAGTATGGTCAGCTCGGTAGAGACTGAGAGGGAAACTTTATTTAGTTGCTATGATGAAGGGATTATATTATTATATCAAACATGGACACCAAGATGTGATTCTACTAACAATAATTTTTAGCTTGGATCAGTACTCCATTGAAATATTCAAAGTGTAAAAAAATTGTATTTAACAAAAAATATGTAGGAATGAGATGGTTTGGGAGGCAGTCAAAAATATGGATCACAAATAGTATAAACTATTTATTAGAAACTTCGACCCACTTTTCTGATCTTCATCAGGGCTTGGAAAAGCCCCTATATTCAAATTTTTGTGGGAATCTAAAAATATTTTTTTTTTTTAAGATACAAATAATTGCCCATAAATCAGAAATTCTTTAAATGATTCAAACCAAATTTGGATCATCAATCTTAATCTACGTGATTTGCTTTAGCTGTGGTGTTTCTACGTATTTTAGAATTAACTTTATCTGCAAAAAACCTCAATTTTGTTTTTCTTTTGTAATCACATTTTTTTACACAGGCCTTCTAGATAATGCAACAGCTGTTTATAGTTGTAGAAAGAAGAGACTTTCCTCTTTCCAGCGAGCCCAAGAAAACCAAAATTGGACAAACTGAAGACGAGATATAGAGCTACCAATCAAAATGTAATTTCGTGGCTTTTGCAAATTTTGAACCACCTTGAAACTGAAAAAACAAATTATTTTTTTATTTTTATTTCAACATAAAGGAATCAATATGTGCCATCATTTTTGGTGTGAAAAAAATCTATAACGCTAGTTTCTCTAATAATCTAAACATTTTTTTCTATTTATTTGACCAAATAGCAATTTTCTGATTATACACACTGAAAAACAAATGTTTTGTTGCAAAAACTATGTCGATATCTTTTTCCAAACTCAAGATAAAAAATAGAGCAGTCTCAGCGTGTTTTATATTTTTTTTTTTGGCTTCTTGGGTCCATTGTCCAATATTTTTGAATTTAGAATCACCACAAAAATTTGGTTGAAATCGGTTACCCATTGACTGTGCTCTCCCCTTGTAAGTGTGGTAAAGGAATGACTGAGTAGGTTTCTAAGTTTTCTGTTTAGGTTTCTAATAAATAATCTATACTATTTGTGATCCATTTTTTTTAATGCCTCCCGAACCATCTTATTCCTTCATATAATTTTTAGTCAACTTATCATGTATCATCAACAAAAAATAGTTTTCTTGAATATTTCAGACAACAATGTCGTTTTCCCATGCGATACCTGATTGTAACTCAGACACTGTACCCAGAGAAATTTAGTCTTCAGTTCGATTGATCTCACAATAATGTTAGATGTGACTGCAACACATTTAACTCTTATGGATACTTATTAAGATTAAATAATTTAAAAATGAATGTTAATTTTTTTGAATTTTAAATTAATATGGTTAAATACAGAACCTATATAAAGATTTATATTTAAGGCAAAAATTTATTGTTAGGATCTAACTGGAAGATTCCACTGAGTATTTTAAAATATCGAGGATATTGATATTTTCCTTTATATGATCTTTACTTGTAATACAGGATAAGATGCCTTCTTCTTTTTTTCTTCTCTTATCTCATGGCACTAGACTTGGAGGTGTTGTCGCTTCAAACTATTTAGTCCATTGATCTCTATCTGATTCACCTCATCTACGGTACTGAGCTTCTCCTGGCTGCTTCAAGTCTTTAATGTATTAGTGATAGGTCTTCCTTCCAGACTAGCTTTGTAGATCCACCTTGTTTTTCAATTATCCGTGATTCAGTTCATATGACCAAACCAACCAAATCTTGAACTGTCACTTCTCAACTATTTCCTCTACGCGTCATATGTCCAGTTCTTCATGTATCATCTCATTTCTTACTTTGTCTACTATTAACCACATTCGAGTTTAGAAATTTTCTCTTGGATATATCTTCTATCTTTGTGTACTCTCTACTCCTTCCCTCGGCTAAACCCAAGTATGTTTCATGTGATTGTTGTTGGTGCTGTAGACTGTTCATTTGATATTGACCTTTTTAAGATACTTGGTGGCCATATTAGGGGTTTGTAGTAGGAGGAAAAATAATACACAAGTAGGTGCTTTATTGAATGTATTTCTATTGCATAATAGATAATTCCTATTTGGAAGTAGTTCTTATTTCAGACATCATCATCTAATTTTGTATTCATTTAAAAATAATTATGCTAAATTTGTTTCTATTTTAAAATAGTTATATAGTTTACTTGCAGTTTTCTATTAAGCCACTGCTGATATGAATAATATTTCAGGACCTTTGCTGAAGGAATGGTTGCAAAATATAAAAACAAGTAAGAAAAAAGTTCATCTTTATGCTGGGCATGACTTAACTCTTGTTACTCTAATAAGGACTATAGGCGTAACTACTGCAGGCATAACTACCCCTCCCGATTATGGAGCTACTTTTATTTTAGAATTACATCAAGTTTCCAACAAAAAAATTCTGAAGGCAAGTATTATTTATAATTTTTTTTAGATAGTTATTTCTAATGAATTGTTCAGTTCAAGAGTCATGGATGGTATAAACAAGATATAATGAAAAGGTATAAACAAGTGGAAAACAGGAGATATATAATAAATTAAATAATTTAATTTATAAGGAAAAGTTTGCTCCTTAAAAATGAATTTAATACGATCTGAAAAAGTCTGAAGAATACCTATAAAACCTAACTTATTAGGACCTTTACGAAGTTGAATATAGCCCAAAACCTTACGCTCTAAATGATATCCAACCAATGTTCATGATATATATATAGTTTAGTTATATAAAGTTTATCACTACTTTTTATATGTTGTCAATTACCCATTGATTTTGCTTCAGTACTGTATAACAATAGATCTTTATTTTCAGGCATTCTATTTCAATTCAAACAAAGATTCCGAACCAATAAATCTCTTGCTGCCAAACTGCGAACCAATGTGTACTGTAGAAACATTAAATGAAACATTGAAACCATTTATTCCAGATGACTGGGACCAAGAATGTAAGATATAAGTACATCCCACGACTATTTAAAGATTTTAAGGTTAGTTAATTGAACTGTTTTTTCCTCTTTCAATTAAAAAATGTATTATAAGCCTATTTCCAAATTTTCTCTTTATCAGATTAATTTTATCATCCATGCCTGGTTTACCACAATTTATTGAATCTTTATTGTACTTTTCAGATTATATTTTATCTAAGTAAGAATTGTGATATATATTTTTTTTTTTCTTGATCGTTTCGATATCTTTTTAAAAAAAACTTTTTGAAGCATCAATAACTTCAATCTTTATTTGTCTTGATTTCAGGTTTTGCTCAATTTCATTAAAACCATATAGAACAATATAATATTCATCAGGCATATGTGATGTACCTTCCAATGACTAGATTCTATTGATCTTCCATATCTAAATTTTAAGTATAAAATTGCCAAAAATTTTTTAATTTATCTTGCATGTGGATTCCTATGAAAGTATGTATCTGTTGCTTAATACAAGAGCATCCAGAAACAAAATTTCTCACTCTCATAAATGAGATATTTAAAATTGAAAGTAAACTGAACGATTTCAAATGCGAAAAAAAGGGATTGGTTGTGTAAAGGCCAATTCCATTGCTTAAATTTTGTCCTAAACTTTTTAATTAGGGATTGATAAATTATTTGCCGCTTCTATAATTTTGTTTTAATTGAAAACTAGTTTCGAATGTTATACATTCATTTCTTCAGTTCTAAAAACACACAAAAATTCAAAAATAAGCAATTCAAAATAAAGTTTGGTATTATTATACATATTAAATTAAATGTAATATAAATTAGTATTATAAAACATTTATGAATTATGAATCTAATTAAGATAAGAAATCAAATCCATGTTGGTACACACCAAGGTTTAAGTAGATTATATCAAACAAAAAAAGTTTGTATTGGTTTATTCTTGCACTGAACTAGCAATGGAAGAAAGGTGGGGTGTTTATAGGTAAACGGTTTAAGAGTCGGGGTTTTTCCAGTAATTCCGATGTTTCCAGTAATTGATTTTTCTGTTATAGATGGGAATAAATTTAAGATTTATTTGGCCATTTAAGAAAAAATCTGCATTGGATTTGAAGGATTTTATTATTTCAAGTGCTTCATATATATTTAATTTGAGTCTGTTTTCAACATGATGTATTAATTTAACTCCTGAGTCTTTGATGAATTTATGTTTTTTTTTTCATTTAAATGAATTGTAAAGTTGGAATTCTCTGTCTCATTATATGCTCGTATATGTTCCTTTAATCTCTGACTTAGTGATCTTCCAGTTTTTCCGTGTATTTGGCTGCACAATCATTACATTTTAGTTTGTATACTCCGCTTGTTGGAAAGGGCTTATATGGCTTATTTTTGAATTTTTGTGTGTTTTTAGAACTGAAAATGAATGTATAACACATTAAAACACTAGTTTTCAATAAAAACAAAATTATAGAAGTGGCAAATAATTTATCAATCCCTAATTAGATTAATCCTTCTATACCATCATTGCGGATGTCAACTGATAAACTTTTTAATTGGCTATAGAACAGATCTCATTTCAGCCAATAATTGGGCTTGGTTGTTGTATTAAGCCACAAATATTTTAGTATTAAAATGTACCACTGATATTATAATTTTAGACCTTTTTCGTTACATTGTTAGATTTATTTTTAAGAAACTACGTTGTGTTTTTTAATTAATTTTGTTTATTTTATGTTATTGCTAATTTTAGCAACTTGTTACATTTGAGACTGTTATTGTAACTTTATGATTTTTTAAATATATTTTCTCTATTAAATGCATTTTAGATTGTAATTTTTAATTGTCATGTATAATTAATGATGTATCAGTAATTTTTTGATTTCCTCAAAACTAAATAATTGTTTAAAAATTTGTTGATAGAAGTTTTTACCCTGGAGGAGTAACAGTGTTATTTACATCCATGTATGATTTTTTTTTTTTAAATCCATAATGGAGCATGTATTATGTATAATTTAATGACAAGTAAAGTTATTTTGTAATAATAGTTTTATAATTTTTCAATATATCTGTTCTGTTTAGCTTATTTATTTATTTTTTGTAGAATATGAAAGAGAAGGAAACTAATGTACCTGATCAATGTGTCAAGTATACAGATTCAGGATATTTTGTATCATAAGAATCAAAGGAGGTGATGGATATTTGTATTCCTGCCAGACTGCACCAAAAATGTTTCTTATTAACAGTATTTCTGTAAAAGTATAAAGCATTTTATTTTGTATATCTGAATTTGTTTGCTTGTTTATTTTATTTTCATTTGAGACGTTCTTTCTCATTCATTGAAAACCTATGGCACTTGGCCCTTTTATGTTATTTTATAATATATATCAGTGTTTTTACCAGCAACGAAAACTGGGGAATCTGAGTACCCTCTAAAAAGCTGTTGTTTATGTGAATTTATTGAAAGTCTATGCTTAAAATAAAACAACCCTTTAAACAGTCCAATAAAAAAATTTGGGTTATTTAAAAAAACAAGATTCAACTTATAATTATTTTTCAATTACAAGTTATATTTTTATTGTAACTTATATAATTATAAGTTATATTATAATTTCAGTTAATATTTATTTAAATTGTTAGCTTTGCTTAGATAGGGGCAGTCTAATTAGAACAGATCTTAAAATGAATTTAAAATAAGTATTACCTTTGATATAGGCTGTCTTTATTATTGGTCTCTTAATAAAATTGGGCAAGTTAGATTTTTAGCACTGTATATTTTCTATCAGCCTACATTAAATGGAATTATCATTGAAAACATTAGTATTTTATTTTGTTGGTCTAAAAGATTAGTTCCTTCTTACAGTTTCTGGAGAAAAAAAAACCCTTATCAATACTCATTAAGCCTCTGTTAGTTTAATGAACTTCTGAGGCTAACTGGTTCATTAACCTATATTGTATAGAAAGTTTTTTGTTAAAATACTATTTCACTTCTTAAATCCTAACATAATTTTTATTTCTAAAAATGTAGTATTTTTTTATTTAATTTATTGTATTAAATTATTATTAAGTATAGATATCTGTATTTCTCTCTCATGCTCTCCCTTCCTCCGCCTTGGAATAAATATATTCAAAAAGTTGGCATTAAAATTACTAATTATTACAAGATTTTTTTCTTATTAATTTACTTTATTTAGTTATAGAGAGGAAAGGACAATTGATTTTCCTATGAACACAAAAAGTCAATATTTCAAAAAGTTAAAAAAAAAAAAAAGTTCTTGGGTCTTCATACAATCTTTATTTAATTTTTTTTTTCTAAACTTAACTATATCTATTTGGTTTAGTAATAAGGTAAACTATCCTTTTGTGAAAATTATAATAAATTCTGTTCTGAATGTTTTGTTTTTTTAAATCACTAAAACAATTTTTAAATTCATTGTATTCTATGGATAAATATTTATTCTGATTCATTTTATGCCATTTCAATGTATTTTTACTAAAATAAGGTATGCAATTTTTTTCTGTTAATCTAGTGTTAATTAATAATCAAAGGTAATTTGAGATCCCCTCCTCCAAAAAAAAAATACTATAATCTACAGCAGTATCTGCTGTATATCTCTGCACAGGACTACTTCCTCTTTCCTCAACCTGGTGATAACCCACAATGTTAGTAATAAAAATAAAACAAATAAACTTTTAAAACATAATCCAGATCTTGAAAAATGTCTGATTGGTTTGTTAGAACTTTTTAACTAATCAAGTATTGTTGGTTATTCATGATCAATCTCGAAATAGATAACATTAATGATATAGTTTGTCCGTACTTACACTTTAAACTCACAGTTCTGTTTCAATTACTAATTTACTTTCAAATCACCTAGAAGATTTTTCGTTCCCACCATATCAGTAAATGATTACAATTTACTGATTTAAGATCAGTTACTCAGGTAATGATAAATATTATAAGAATAGAACTTCGGTGTTTAGCTGTTAATTTCAAAAACTTTGATTAATGTTTTTAACAGGTGTTTGTTCTAACAACTTAGTTCTTAATTAGTTTTTCCAGTTGATAGATAACTTTATAGTAATTTCATTACTAATGAGCCAAAAGAGGAAGTGGGCTTAGTAGTTATCTTTAAGATATGCATGTCTCCTACTGAAATGAGTTAGTGCCATTTGAAAAAATGTTCTGGTTGCTTGCACATGGTTTAGCTTGGTACTTTGTTTTTTTATACACCTGTGTATCGGCAGCAAGATATAATTTTGAAATAGATACAGATTTCGAACAAACAAGGCTGCCCAATCCTCTTCCTAGTTTGGTTTCTAATCTTCTTTCCAATAATGAAGCAGCAGATGCCATTGCTATGGCTCCTTTGAACACGCATGCATCTACCTCTGATGTGTCAACTATTAGATTTATAAGTGTTGTGAGTATATTACTGTTATGCTGAAAAGGCTTCTATAAAAATTGTAAAAAAATATATAAATAATAAAGGTCAAGTTTATTATATCTATATCTATACAATTTACAGATATCAGCTGGTATTACAAATTTAAATAGTTTAAGATGCATTATCTTAATTTACCAATGGAATATATCAATTTATTTGTTTTTTCATCAGAAATTGTCATTTCGAACATTTATAAATGAATGAATAGATTATTTGGTCTGAGAATGAATGCACAATTTTTACTAAATTAAAATGCATTGACTTTTAGAAGATAGATCGACCATCAACCACCACGACCCTCTTGTGGAGCTAATTTATTATATTTTATTTATTTGCGGAGTTTTTCTTTTCTTTTTATATTTATCCTGGTTTGAATCTGTTTTATTATAAACTCATTTCATAGAGTTACCATGAAAGGAAAACATGAAAAATAGATAAAGAAAACATTTATTTTGTCTTTTCAATGCTATATTTAATGCAATATTCAAACATACAGAAAGAAAAGGATGCAACTCAAAATCATCATCAGAATTAGTTTTAGTTATACTACTTACAGTCATCCTAGCAAGCAATACTTAAACATTATTCTAAACAATAGGAATATCTGATAATATAGAAAAACATTACATGTCTTTTGTTTAGATATTTCACATGTTCAATATTAGGTCTAACTAAATAATAATTTAGAACACGTTTTGAATAATACCCCTTTCCTTCTGTATGTGTTGTACGCATCCATGCATTTTATATACATAACGTAAATTACATCTCTAATCTATTCTTTAACTCCAATCACGGATTAATTTTGGTTGGTATCTAGATAACACGCCATGGAAGCAGATCTCCAACAGCAACCTATCCAAAAGACCCTTACCCATATACAAATCCTAAATTTTGGCCAGATGGCCCAGGACAACTCACGAGGGTAAGAAATTCAAATCACATTAAATTTTAAAAGTCTGAAATCATGATTGTCAATTAATCGCTTGCTTTTCTTTAAATGTTACTTTTTCTAATATTTCATATTTATTTACCAAATATACAATATAATAACATGAGAGTAATTCAAGCATTTGCTTTTATAACTTACGAGTTGAATATTTTTCTTATTTAAATTTAACTAAGAATATTATAACTTGGGGAAAAAGGAACCCAATCTCATTAAATGTTTCACTTCCTGAATGAACATGAACTGAAACTAATTTATGATCTAACTAGTTTATAGAAACTAGTTTATGATCAAAATAAAAAAAAATATTTTCATGCTTATACTAATTATAAAATCCCCTAGTTTTTTAAGTTACCCATGTGGTTGAGACAAAATACATTTCTAATGAATTTTGATATTTATTTTTATAGCATTATTATTTGTATCAGAAATGATTTATTCATTTATATTTTTTTCAGTTTGGTAAACAGCAACTATATGCGACAGGACAGACACTAAGGATGAGATACAATGGTTTCTTAAATGTCAATTATTTTCCCAATGACAACATAATACGCTCTAATAGGTAAGTTTTATTAGATAATATGATGAAATAACTAGAATGAATGCTATCTGGATTTGATTAAAATTGTATAACCAGTATTGACTTATTTAATAGATGCCAACTAATTTGGTAGCCGATTAAAGGTTTCATATGCCCATCTCTTGGCCATTTATGAAGATAAAGGAAAAATTTAAAGTGTTTTAGAATCATTATAACAAGCTTTTTTTTTTAAATAAATATTTTTTTATATATTTTTTATTTATTTAGAAATAATAAACCATAGTGTAATAATTTGCAGTTTTTTTCTCATGTATTTCCTTATCGTCATTTGCAAAATATTACTGAAAGCAATATAAACCATAACATGTTCTGTGGTCTCACTCAGATTATCAACTATAATTAATTAATAAAATAATTAAGATCTATTTTGAAATTATGATGCTTTTAGGTATGACCGAGACTTTATGAGCGCTGCTTCCCTCTTGGCTGGTCTCTATCCACCAGCAGGGTACCAGCTTTGGAATCCAGCAATTTTATGGCAGCCGATACCAATTTGGGAAGAGCTATTTGATGTGGCTGAGGTACAATTATTTAAATTTAATGGGTTAAAAAATATTTATATTAACATTATAACATTCCTTTAATGTTTTTAGAGTAAAAACAGATGAGCAGTACAATACTTCCATACTTAGGTTACTACCCTATAGTTCTCTGTGATTCATTATCGCTTGTAACAAAATTTAAAAATACCATATTTATTTCCTAGAGCTAGGAATTTTCTTTGAAGGAGCTATACTTATTGGGATCAAGGTCATGATGATAATTATTATTTAAATCATACCTAACATATTTTTCATGATGGAATTATAAAAAACAAAATAATGTTATTTATAATTCAGCATTGTGTTAAGTCATCAAATAACAGTAATAGTAATCATTGTCAACAAAGGGATTTTTGCAATAGGTGTGGGTGTGTGTTTGCGTGTGTGTTAAACTGCATTGCTAAATAATAGTATTAAAATGAAATTGAACTATACAGTACATACATTGGTCTGCAAGTTTCAATAATTCTCAAGATGTTAAACATAAATATACTTGAGAATATTGTTGTTTGAGCTTATGTATACAGTTCTTTGGTTTTTTTAATCAATTTTATTTTGTTTTTTATTCTGTAGTTAGCAGAAAGACCTGGACAATGTCCTAGGTATGCTGCTGAGCAGAAAAAAGCAATAACAGAACTTAATCGTCACAGTGGAAGGTATAAAAAACTTTTCAATTACTTATCAAAGCATATGGGAAAGAAGATTACCCATATAACAAGTATTATAGATGTGTGGGATGTTCTACAATTACAGGTATCAACAGTAAAACTTCAACTAACTTATAGAAATAAGATTATTTTATTTTTTCAATTAGACCTATTAATCACTGATTTCAGATGGAAAATGGTTATAAGCTACCACAATGGACCAAGTCAGTATTTCCTGAAAAAATTGCTCATCTTTATGCTATTTCTTTTAATACAGTTGTATCCGGTACTCCAGAAATGATTAGACTTACAGCAGGTAACTTTTAGCTTTTTATATATCCTGGGTTATATAAAATAAGTTTATAAAACATTTAATTAATTATTTATATTATTAATTAATATATTATATTATTAATTATTTATATTATTTAATTATTTATATATATTATTATAATTATTTTAATTAATTTTATTAATTATTTGGTATTAATTAAAATTTGTAATTTTATTTTAATATACAAGACATCTTTGTATTTTCTCATTGAAAATGTTCCAAACTCATATTGGAGCCAAGTATTTATAAAGCTAAAAATGTTTTTTAGGGGACTTGATGGTTACTAAAACATATCAAATTTTAAACTTAATTAATATTGTAGAAAGTAAATATAACATTTCTGGACCTCGGTGGTAAACTGCACTAATTTTACTAATAACTAATATTGTTCAAATCTTTTTATACTCTATAATAAATCATATTTCGGCCAGCAAGGAAGTTTGGCCAAATTTTATACATAATAAATAGCCAATGTTTACAATCCAACTAATTTGTTAGTAGCAGTTTGTAAAACAGCACCATGCCAAAATAGAGTAGTTTACCCCACAAGTTCAGATTTCTAAATTGTAGAGGATTAGATCACTTTCTCATGTATGTCAAATTTGATTTAATTTTATATTTATATTGGCATTGACACTAGTAAAGTTCCCGATCAGTTAAAGAAAATGTTTACTATACAAATGATTAGAGCCTGGATTCTCATGCAATTGCTCTTTTCGGTTGCTTAAAATCGATCGGGGACAAGTTATTTACACGAATTAAAGCATCCGGATTAACATATGTAAGTTTTATTTTGTTCAAAATTGCTCATTTTAAACAATTTTAGGTAAATTGTACGTTTAAGGTTTTTACTGCATTAAATTGCACATTTAGCCATAATTAAAAAAAATATTTATAAATTGCTTGAATATATAAACATTGAACCAAAGTTATATAGGACAGAATCACGAAGTAATACGTTACTTCTTATAACACATTAAATATAATTCAATTTTCTGGAAAATTCTGGAACTGAAACTGAAAATTAAAGTTTGTTTTGCTCCTTGTGGTATGCCAGTTAATCCTTACAATCCATTCACTTCCTTTGACGTTTTACAGTGCTACACTATAGTAGGCAAAATAATTATGCATACACAAAGATTTTCAGACCAAAATATGTTCAATAATTTATTGAAAATAAATTAATTAGTGAATATGATAACAAACAGCATCCTGCCTAAACACTGAGACTCGTTTTTGAGATACTGCTTTCTTCGGAACCTAGTAACCAAATTTAGGGTCACTTTTTGAGCTACTGATTTATAGTTTAATAGGCATATAAGGAAGTCATGGAGTGTTTTTAGATATTTTTTTATTACTTTATTTTAAACGTATTTCCAAAACATGCAGTAATAAGCTAATGAAAATATGTTCTCATGTCCAAAATCCCTTATTATAACGTCAATGTGACGTTCAATTGCTGGGACTGAATTAAAATATTAAATAAATAATGTGATTAAACCTGAATGGCAACAATTTTTAACTAATAATTTTAGATTCTATTTTTGTTAATTAAATATTCATCTCTAATTTATCTTGTTTTACGTTTGCTTGTAATCATCAATTTCAAAATCAAAAACGTATAACACAAATATAAAACTTACATTTTTTATCATTTATTCTTATCTTATACTAGAGGGATGATTTTTTTTATCCATTCTTAAGTAATCTTTATAATCCTTCCTATCAATTTCATTTAACATTTTGAAATCACTGTAATTTGTTTAGTTATTAAACATTTTTTTCGTCCAAACTTTCTTTTTCTTTTTTCTAATAACGCCTTAGCAAGACAAATTGCTGGCATTTTCCTATTTTTTAAACATTGATAAACAATGAGTACAGGTCAGAATAGTTGATCGGATCCCTTGTAGGACCGTGAGTGGACGAATGAATCCAACTTTAGTCCTACAGCGTAGACCTACCAAGTTGGACCGTGGAATGAGTAGCTATAGGCTGAAAATGCTTTGCCATAGTGCATGAATCACGTGTGATCGTGCGAAAAGTAGCAAAAAATACCCAAATAAGAGCTCGTGAGGTTTTCACATTTTACATAACCATGCTCCAACCTACCTAAATTATTAAGGAAAAATAATGATTTATGAAAGAAAAGAAAATATGTAGATTTTTTTTTGTTTTTTTTTTAAGCATAAACGACATAAATGGAAGAATTTTATTTTTCGTTGGACATTTTTGCAATTTTTTTATTGCACGAAACCCGGACCCTAGTAATGATATTGTATTACATTAGTAAATATTAACTTCTTAAATTCTGGAAAATAGTATATCATTAAAAGGATTTTTAGATTCTATAAATTTTAGATATATTCATTTAATGCATATTATATGTTCAATTTCATATTTTTCCTAAAATATTTATAAAAAATGACAGTAAAAAATTTCATAACTAAATAAAAAATATAATGAAAAAACAAATAAATATAAATTTAATAGTAATATACTAAATTACTCAAGGAAAAAATATTTTTAATAATTATTAATTATTTATTACTTGGTTTTTCATATTGTTCTAATTGTTATTTCAGGTCCAGTCATGAAAATGGTTAGTCAGCAATTGGTTAAAAAAGCTAGTGGAAAAATGAAACCTGATAGACTATTATTTATTGAAGCGGCTCACGATACAACTCTTCAAGCTCTTCTATCTGCTCTTGGTTACGAAGATCCTTTCCCAATTGAAACCTCTGCGTTTATGGTATTTGAACTTCATGAATCAACTGAAGGTCATACTGTACAGGTGAGATATACATAGCAAAAAAAAAATTAAAGAGCAGAAAAGAAATGATACATCAATAGCAAATAATTTAATTAATTTTAAAATTGCTCATTTCCTCCTCTTACTCTAATGACATAATCACCTATGATCTGCTAATTTTCTAGATAATGTTACTGATTGTTTTGTGGGTTATTACATCCCATCCCTTTACTAAAACAGTTTACAGCTGTGAGAAGGTAATTCTTAACTGATTCCTGTGTTCAAAACATGTGCCTCAGTTAAATTCTAACATATTCAGTAAGGTACAGGTCTAGCCTTTATGTTGGCCCACCCAGGCTCCAGATTCAAACTTCATTTAATTGGTAGATTATGATGTGAGTGGTACAGGGTGTAGTGTTTTCATACATAAATGAAAATTCTTCAATAAAAAATGACATTGTCTAGCAGAATATTTATGAAGTACCCTACTGCATGAAGGGCTAGCTGATAAAATAATTGAATCTCCATCCTGCCTTACAATAATCCCAAATCTTTACAATATTACCAACCTTGAATGTCGCCAATACTTTAGCCTTCTTCTGTTTAGCACTCTACTGACCTTTTCCGAAATCTTATTCGACTATCTGTTGCTAAATGAAAAGAATGTCAGTATACATTAATAAAGAGAACATTACCTTTGTCCATATTTCTTATGATAGAGCATATTGGAGATATGCCCCAATGTGAGCCATAATAAAATACGTTTAATAGCAGCTGTTATCCTAGAGCTTAGATTCAATTTAGCCACTCTTCTATCAAATGTCTTAACACTAGCACATTTTTAACAATCTACAATACAATTTTATGTGTGTGTGTGTGTGCGTGTGTTCGTGTTCGTGTGTGTGTGTGTGTTTGTATGTGTGTTTGTGTGTGTGTGTGTGTGTGTGTGTGTGTGTGTGTGTGTATGTGTGTGTGTGTGTGTGTGTGTGTGTGTGTGTGTGTGTGTGTGTGTGTGGTGTATATACTTTTATGCATATTTTGAAATAATTTTTTTTAATTGTTATGTCAAATTTAAGTGAAATAATGATAATCTTGAATTAGGATCAATTGTTTGGTTGTTGGTTATAAAATAGATGATATAAAATACAATCAGAAAAACTCAATTTATTTACATGAAAATAAAAGGTAATCATTTGAAAATTTAATGATCAAAGAATTTAAAATAAGTATAAAAGCATTAAAAGATTGTGGAATATTCAATCATTAAAAAAATAAAATCATACCCATCTTAATTTTAAAAACTTAATGCTTTAAAAATAAAAATTACACTCACTCAATGTATATAAAAATAAACTTTGATGGATCTAACACATAGTTCAACAGACGATCTAGATTAGATACTGACTCCAAGGTGTTCAACATTCAAATGAGCTAGAGAGATCATCTTCTCTTGACGGCTTAGCATCAATACAATAGATACTAATGACTTTATTTGGCATGCCTCTTCTTCTAATTTAATGGCTCAATAATTAAGGAGGCATAATAAAATATTTAAATCAATATTTTTCTTCTTTTAATGAAACAAATTTATTCTACAATACATCTTTTAATATATGAGAAAATTCTATACTAAGCACTGGTTCCACAGCTTATTTGATTTTAACGTTAATAGTAATTATATTTTTAAAATAAAATTGTCCTGAAATTATTTTTTTTTCTAAAAATTATAGGAATTTGATAATACTTTACTAACTCATAGGCCTAGCCAATGTATATGTGTATGTTTGTGAGTATGTGTGTGCATATATATATGCTTTTTAAGTTAATTAAAAAAATATATATTATTTATTTTTAACTTTAGGTTTTGTACTACAATAGCAGTGCTCACATAATACCGAATGTTCTGGATCCTCCCAATTGCCGCAAGCCTTGTTCTCTTACTGCATTCTCAAAATTTGTGAACAGTATAGCTCCTTCTGACTGGGAAGCTGAATGTAACAACGCTACTTCTGATTCTGACCAGTAAATATTAATTTAAGTTGATAAACCTGATACAATGACGTTAAATATATTTGGTCAAAATATGTTATCATCACACAATTCATGCAGTCTTCCTGTATCAAAAAAGGTCACATTAAGTTTATTTATTTTATGGTTCTGCTTTCGTGATGCTAATATGTGATCTAATAAAAATTAGAATAACTTAATAGGAAACAGAATTTAATCTGTAAGTCTGTTTTAATCTAGTATTTGAGGGAAGTTTCTGATGATGATAATTTTGAGTTATGCCCCTTTCATTACGGATGCAGGATAAACAAAATACTTTCTATTATATATTGATTTTTTAAATTAGTGATTAATTTACAGTAGGAATTATATGTATGTTTAAGAATAAGTATTTTTTAAGGTTTTATTTTACTGTTGTATATAATTTGCATTTAGTATGAAAAGAAACACAGATTTCTTTATTTTAAATAAATCTATTACTGAGGAAACATACACATATAAAGGATTTGTTATAATTCAATGAAAAAAGAATTATATCAATTGTAATTAGTGACATATTTATCCATAATTGTGTAAGACTAGACAATGATGGTTCCATTTAAAAAAGGAGAAAGTTACAAGCATTAGATAAATGATATTGAGAAAATATTTCAAATGAACTAATTATTTTTAAAAGTCAAACTTGTGCATATTACTAAACGAAATTGGCATTATAATTACTCTAATTGCATTGTTTTTATTTCAAATTAAGATATCTAAAATATTTTTGTCTAGTCTTTAATGCTATAGCATCAATTGTTACTTATATTAAATATTTGAGATTCTATTTTGTATGAAATTCACATTTTTTTTAAAAATAAATAATTAAAATAAACAAAAAGATTTAAACTTATATTTCCTTTTCCAATTATAGCTTCTTTAATAATGAATCTAGTACCCAACACATTGATTATCTTCATTGTTTAGGCATAAAGAGTTTCACTTATGTTTGGAACTACTTCAGTTTTTAAGATAAATCACTTAATTATTTCAATTTTATTGTGCCTATGGAAGTTGACCAAGTAATTTAGTAGACTATTATCTATCAGATCAGTTTTTACTTCTTTTTATGCAGTATAGAAAGAATTATAATCATGTAAATTTTGGGTTTTCAGATTTTAAGTTTCGTCGTGACGTCTGTTCCTACGTTCATTCGTATCTCTTATAATTCAAAAATGGTGTGCCATAGAATATTAATATTTTGTATTTGGGACTGCTGTAACATCTAGTTGAGAACTTCCGTTTTTGGTCACTATATGATCACCGAAAGTGGTACTTTACTTGTAGGCCATAATAGACTTTATTCAAAAATTATATTAAAATATAATGCAAAATTTGATATATAAGATTCATATATTAATATAAATAACAAATCAGATTTTGGTCAAAATTGGCCAACCAAAAGAGATACTTTAAATGAAGATCATAACAGACTCATAAAAAATTATATTAAAATATAATGCAAAACATCTCAAACTTAGTTTATAAGACTTTTGTATCAACATAAATTATATACTAGATTTAGGTTAAAATTGGATATTGGAAAGTGGTACTTTGCCTAAAACTATTTGTTTTTTTTACTTCCCGCCTTCTTGGAAGGGAGGAATACGAATCCTGCTAAAAATCACAGATCAAGATTTTCATGGATAAGCACGTTTCAAGGTATACCATACTAACCATTTTTATAATAGTGTGTGGATGTCAATAGATAAACGCCAATAGTGACGTTGTGGTGCCAAGTTTCATTTTTGAGATGCTGCTATCCTTTGGAACTAGTAATGCAGGATCACTTTTTGAGCCACCAACTTATAGTTTTATAGGAGTACAATGAAGTCATGCGGTGTCCATATCAGATTTTTTTTTTTTAATTCCAAAGACATCTCCTTTTTTTTTAGAAAAAAAAAATATGCAGGGCAAGTTTTAGTTAAGACATGTACAATTAATTTAGGATGAAGCAAAAACAAAAAGAAATGGTTTCAATGATTAATCAAATTATAATAAATTAAATTTAGTATCCTTCATTAAATTAGCAATGAATATCAAGATATACAAATTAGGAAAAATAATCTATAAAATTCACTAAGTAAATGAGAAATTATTTAGTTTTTATTTATAAGTAAAAATATATATAAGTCATAAGAAGAACATGACCAGTTATATAAATATATAATACTAATTCCAATTACTACTGCTTGCTTAAACCAAGTATTAATGATGGACTAGATATTGTCAAGTAAAATTAATTTTTTTTTCTTTTCAATTTGATGTTACAAAAAAATAATAAATAGTTATACAATACAATTTTTAGTAAACCAGAATTCAGAACAATAAGTACAATAATAGTTAAACTTCTAAAAATAGCATGATAGTATTTTATATAATTGTCTGGGCACTTCAGAATTTAAAGATGAAAAACAAACCTAAATTTATAAAATGGAATTATAATAATAAAATAAATTTAATACATGATGGTAGGGAGAGTTGGCAAAAAAATAAAACAATAAATTTACTTCTGTTTTAATACAACGGTAATTCAAGTAGTTTGCAATTAAAACAATAATAAATTTAATGTTTTATTTTTTGTCTGCACTACCAACAATCATCTAATACATTCCAATTTCACTGTTCTAAATGTTTCAAGTATTAGGTCATCATTATAAAATAACTAACAAAGTCATTCATTCATAAAATTAATCTAGAACTGCCCTTCATCATAGAGAAAGGTTCATATAAGTTTAAGGTTGTTTTTGTTTACAAAAATTTATGTCCTTCATCAATTTACTAGGAAATTGGCCTTTTTTTTTTTTTTTAAAGTAGTACTATCCATGATTAATATATTATATTAATATATAATGTATTGTAATATAATATAATACAACTTAAGTGTATAATAAAATTTCTTTTAAAATAAATTAAATCAGGAATTACTTCTTTCCTAAAAGTAAAATAGGAATAAATTTTATTATTAATGTTTAATTTTACATCATTTTTAGGAGTTTCAACAGGAAATAATCCTTGAGGACCATTATAGCTATTTTATATATAATCTATCCTTACAGGTTATAGCTATAGTCTTTGGCACGTTAGAGGCCAGCAGTTAGAGGCCAGCACTCAGACGTTCCTTATTTTTCTCTGAAATGCTCATCAATCATTTTTCATTCCTTTTAACAGAATCTTTTACTAATGAATTTTTCTGGAAAAAAATACGTAGATATAACAAGTCAGCACTCTACCCGCTGAGCTGCCTAATTTAACAGTAACTGAGCTGTCAAATATATGTATACAATTCAAAATTATATTCAAATTCAATACCTAGTCGGGGTCTTGATAACTATCAATTAGATATCCTTTTATGAATGGTAAGCCAGTAGGAACTTTCTTTTGATATTCAACATAGTCCTCTCCAAAAAATGAAAGTAACGTTAATTCTTCAATAATTATCCTATCATTAAAAAATTTCCAACTTGCTAGTGTGTAGGCCAAAATGCAAAGAGGATTAACCAAAATTACCTGAAATAAAAAAATCTTCCGTTATATAACAAAGAAAGATTAAAAGCTATTCAGCCAAATGGACGCACTTAGAAATAATCATGAGATGAGATAAATTACATAGATCATTTAGAAAAGGAATCAGTCATAAAGGCATTGTGTTCAAATTGAAACCTATCATTCATTTAGTAAAAATGCAGTTGTTATAACAATAATAATAAATTATAAAACAGTGATATGATTTATACTTTCACTCTATTAATTGGAAGATTTCCAACAAGTTTCAATTCATTTTTCTCAAAGTGGTCATTTCTTTAATGACTCTGACCTCAACAATAAGATCTCATTGTCATCTTTTAAAATAATTATTGCAGTAAAATTTAAATATAGAGGCAATTTCAGAGGTTTTATCTCTCCTTGGAAGAAAAAAAGAAGCAAATTATATTTTTTTTGCTTCGGAAAAATTTGGAGATGAGTTGATCTTCTCTCAAAATGATTGATTCGATAGCAACTAAGAACTAACTGTCTAAAATAAAATTGCTTTTGTATTTACTATAAGGAATTTTCTCAGAAAAGAAAGTCAAAAGCAAACCTATTTCCTTTCATTACCATGGATTAGCAAAATTATTTAATGCCTATATGCATATCTGAATCCAAAAAACATTACCTGAGTAGCTATTGCCCAATAAAACCAGCCAACATAACTCGGATGCCTGCTCCAAGCATAGACACCTGTTGTCACAAGTTTGTGATCTGGTTTACGCTTATTTTGAACAATGTGAGTAAATCCTGAGCGAGCTTGTATTATAGCTGTTTTCCTAAGAACTTCTCCAGCTATGCATGTCAAGAGCCCACAGACTGATACCCACCAAGTTACTTTTAAATCTAGAATTTACAACAACAAAAAATCACAGGTAAATAATACAGGCTGATGTACATGCAAAAAAAAAAAAAAAAAAATCTGTGGTCTAACATGCAACAGCTACTGAAACTTTAGCTGCCTGGTAATATTAGGAACAGATAGAAATATGATTGTCTTACATACCTAATTCCTTACAACTTCTATTTCAGTTTTCTGAGATAAAATAAACAGACTTTTAAATAGATAGTTAATTGCCTGCTATCAATACCTCCATATATAAGCCAAACATTTTAAAACTTAATGATAGAATATCTACAACAGCCTTAGATTGATAAATATAAAATAATTTTAATCTTTTTCTATTCAAGCCATTCAGAAAGGTCTCTCTGTCCTTACTCAGTTGTTTCATTTCATGTTTACTCTAGATTGGCCTAGCCTCTGAATATACTTTTAGTCTGAGTTGATCCAGAAGTCTCCAATCAGGCGGGCTTCCTTAGATTGTTTAAATTTTTATCTTCATACATCTTACAGATATGTCTAAACCAGAACAGTAATCAGTAGCTGTTTAGATTCCGGCCGAGACAGTCGTAGACTCTCCGCAGAGTATTAAACAGATAAGAGTTTTCCTTTATTATAACATTAATTTATTTATTGTTTTGTTTTTTCCGGTTTGTTTTACTTTATTGTTATTATTATTTTGTCTTATTTATCTGGAAGAAATTCTTTAATTTTGTTAAACCACTACTCTTTATTTATTTATTTTTTTTTTTTTTTTAATATTTCTTTAAACGAAAAATGGGAGAGCCTCCTGACCCTCCCGAATTAACTAGTCCTTTAAATAAAAAAAGAAAATGGGCTCGGGGTCGAATCAAATTTCCCCCCGACAAAATTTTACCACAAAGGGTAGAAAACATATCACCAACCTATTTATTAGTAAAAAGAATAGATGAAGAAGACTTTAAAAAAGTCTCCCCTTTTTTTATTCATAAAGTAATTTCTAACTTGGTAGGAAACGTTAAAACCGTAAAAAAGTTAAGAGACGGGTCTCTACTAATACAAACAATAAATGGACAACAGTCCAATAAGCTTCTATCCTATACGGATTTTGGAGGACAATACCCAGTACAGATAACTCCACACAACACACTTAACTATAGTAAAGGCGTGATCCGTTGTTTCGATTTTCAATATATGGAAATAGAAGAAATTAAAAAAGAACTTACCCCAATTATTAAAGATATAGTAAGAATTAAATCAAAGAATAATGGAAACGAAGTTTTAACGCATAATTATATAATAACATTCCCGACCCCTAAACCTCCAGATACAATACAGATTGGATACGAAACAATTAGAGTTCAACCGTATATACCTAATCCATTACGATGCTTTAATTGTTTGGGTTTTTCTCATCCTACGGCACAATGTAAAAAAGAAACTGTGTGTATCCAGTGCGGTCAGAATAAACATGGGGAAAATATTAGGTGCAATCTACAGGCTAGATGCATTAACTGTAACGGCTCACATAATGCTCTTGATCGCTCCTGTCCCGTATTTAAATTGCAAAAAGAAATAAAAGCAATACAAGTGAATAATAAAGTATCGCTGAACGAAGCGAAAAAAATATATAAAGAGAAAAATCCTATTCAGTTTAATAAAACCTTCGCGGAAATAACTAAAAATCAAAATAAAAATACTGAAAAAAAAGATGTTGCCATTCAGGCCAACATTTTATATTATTTTCCAGATAATCTTAACAAAACAGAGACTAATAAAAATAGCCCAGCTGGAGAAATATCAAATGAAACTATTCAGATTAAAGCTCATAGTAGCCATACACAAACTACGTCTGTTATCATCCAACCCGCCGGGTCTTGCGCTAGTGCTCTAATGACCCCCACTCTTCTCCCTTTCCCCTCTCCTTCCAGCTGTTCCGGTATCTCCCATCTCTCACCGACCTCCCCCACTCCAAGCCTACCACCTTCCACCACCCCGACTCCTCGACCCCCGCCACTTAAACCAGACCCATCTCCCGTCGATTTAATTAATGAACAAATATTAATTAATAATGAACAGGAAGAAGATGGATATGTGGTTCAAAAACCAAAAAGAGGAAAGCAAAGGAAAAAACTCTCCTAGTAAAAATAATAATACATAGATTTTTTTCCTTTTCAATCAAAAACAAATGTATATTCTTAGTTCTAGTTAGAATATATTTTCATCCATACATATATATGTATCTTTCCTTTTTTATTTTATTTCTTTTAAATATAATAACCATATATGTCATTGCTTCAATGGAATTGTAATGGCTTAAAAATTCATTTTAATGATTTGAAAATATTAATACGTGATACTGATCCGTTTTGCCTAGCTCTTCAGGAAACACATCTTGCAACAAAAGACAAAATCACAATAAAAAACTTCGAAATCTATAGAAAAGATAGCCCCAATCCAAATCATAATCACCATGGAGTTTTAATAGCTGTACATAAATCCATATATTCAGAATCAATTCCGATTAACACCCACCTTCAAGCGGTTGCTGTCAGTGTTCACCGAAGTTTTGCTTTTTCTGTATGCAATATATACCTACCACAAGATCGTACAATAGATACTCAACATCTATTAGATATTTACAACCAACTGCCCCGTCCTGTTCTTTTTATTGGGGACCTGAACGGCCACAATCCTCTATGGGGATCCCAAGATATCAACATGCGGGGTAAAATAATAGAAAATTTTCTAGATATCTCTAACCTTCTCTTACTTAACACTGGAGAATCTACCTTCCTCAGCTCCAGCTACGGGACATATTCAGCCCTTGATCTTTCTCTCTGTAGTCCAACGTTTTTTAGTAATATTTACTGGACAGTGTTACCTGACCTATATGGTAGTGACCACTTCCCGATACTCATAAAATTTACTAACATGAATCCCACGCACGTAAAACCGAGATGGGTGTTGAAAAATGCTAATTGGTCTCTTTTTACCTCCTTAGCCTCACCACCCCAAACACAACCATCCGATATGACCATGGACGAAGGCTGTGAAATAATTACAAATACGATCATAAAAGCAGCAAAATCATCGATACCAATGACCTCAGGTTTACCCAGAAGACCGCTAGTTCCTTGGTTTAACGATACGTGTAAAAAAGCCATTAAAGATCGTCGTAAAGCGTATAAAAAATTCGAAAAATCTATGACATCCGAAAACCTGATAGAATACAAAAAACAGCGGGCTATATGCAGGAAAATATTCAAACAATGTAAGAGTGCATCTTGGAAAGAATATATAAGTTCCATAAATGCTTCTGCTACGTCAGCTGACGTATGGAACAAAATCCATAAACTCACTAAAAATCCATCTTCCTCCCGTTACACTATTTCGGTTAATAGACAATTGTCTGACAACCCTTCACTGGTCTCAAATACCTTTGCAAATTTTTATTCCGAGATATATAATTCCGAGAGAAATAGTCCCAACCTTGACGAAATAGAAACTGATAATACAGTAAATGCCGAAACCCTCTATTATAATCTTGATTTTTCAATGTGGGAATTTAAAAATATCTTAAATACCGTTAAAGGAACTTCGCCTGGTCCAGACCATATCCATTACGACATGATAAAAAATCTTCCAGTCGACACACAAAAATGGCTGCTTGAATACTATAATCACATTTGGTCTACTGGGCACTTCCCAAGCACCTGGCGCGATTCAGTCATAATCCCGATTCTTAAAAACGGAAAAGACAAACGGGACCCAAACAGCTATCGCCCCATATTCCTAACTAGTTGTCTAAGCAAAATTATGGAACGTATGGTCAACAAAAGATTAATGTGGATAATAGAAAATAACAATTTAATACAACCATTTCAATCTGGGTTCCGCAAAGGACGATGCACAATAGATCATCTGGTTACATTAGAGGCCGAAGCCCAATATGCCTTCATCAACGCTCAACAGATGATCGCTGTATTCTTTGATATGAAGAAGGCTTTTGATAGCATAAACCACGCAGTAATTCTCAATAAGTTATCATCTATAGGAATCAGAGAGCAAATGTTCTATTTTATCAAACAGTTTCTTTCAAACCGTCACTTCAGAGTTAGAATAGGATGCGAACTTTCTGAGAACCATGAACAGGTCAACGGTGTCCCACAAGGCTGTGTCCTTAGCCCCACTCTATTCTGCCTAGCAATAAATGACCTGGGACTCAACTTACCTAGGGGTGTCAAACCGCTCTTGTTCGCAGATGATTTAGCCATTATTTGTCGATCCGATAACATTACCACCGTACAACTTAAATTACAGGAAGCCATCAATAGAATTAATAACTGGTCCCTCTCCATTGGTCTTCGTTTCTCTACCGAAAAAACTAAATGTTTACATTTCAGCAGAAAAAGAAATACTCCCACCTCTCCCGAACTACTTTTAGGTAATTCCTCGATTCCATATTCAAACAACCATAGATTCTTAGGGATGATTTTTGACCGAAAACTGACTTGGGAACCACACGTCTCTACACTAAAACTAACTGCAACAAAAAAATTAAATATACTACGATTTCTCAGCGGTACTTCCTGGGGCTCAGATAGAATCACTCTGCTAAAACTTTACCGATCTTTAGTATGCTCGAAATTAGACTATGGGTGTTTTATCTATGGTTCTGCCCGCTACCGGATCCTTAATAAGCTCGATACTGTCCATCATACCGGAATTCGCATCGCGACCGGCGCGTTTAGAACCAGTCCTATTCTCAGTCTGTGTTCCGAAGCAGGACTACCGCCTCTTTTATTCAGAAGAAAAAAACTGGCAATAAGCTACATCTCTAAACTCTTCCCTCAAACGGAACACCCAACACATAGGTACATTTTCAAACCAAAATTCTCCAAAACCTTTGAAAAAAAAATTAATTCAACCCTTCCTTTATCAGAGAGAATTTCTTCCGCTACCTCGTTCCTTAAAGGAATTCCTTTATATAAACCTGAAATTCATACTCCTCCATGGACGCACAAACCACCAAAAATTATGTTACATTTATCACGACTACCCAAAAACAAAACATCGCCCTTGGAATACAAAACTGAATTTTCCCGTCTCCTTCAGAATATTCCGGAACCATTCTTAATCTATACAGATGGATCTAAATCCTCCGACTCTACAGCATCTTCTTTCGTTACCCATAGCTCAACCCACAAAATAAAACTACATAAACTGTGCAGCATTTATACCGCCGAACTCCATGCAATAGTCTCAGCCCTTCACTTCTCAATGTCAATATCACCTACAACCATCGCAATAATAACTGACTCTCTAAGTTCACTAAAAGGTTTAAATAATACATATCCAAAACACCCTACATTACTTAAAATCCATACTTACCTCCAAATGCTTGGGTGCCAAGCCACGTAGGAATAGTCGGTAACGAGCTCGCGGACCTAGCAGCCAAACAGGCACTTACTCTTCCAGGTCGAGGCGCTGCCATTTTAACACCTCTAGAACTCAGTCTTCCCCTCAAAAGAGAAATTACTGATGGGTGGCAGTCCATGTGGAATGAGAGCCCACCAAGTAAACTGAAGGCCATTAAAACATCAGTAAAGCCATGGACCACGTCAAATCGTTCTAATCGTAGAGAAGAAAGAGCAATAACCAGACTGAGAATAGGACATACCAATTTGACCCATTCCTATCTTATTAGCAAGCAACCGCCACCGAAATGCCAACACTGTCAAAACATCCTCACGGTCAGTCATATCTTTCAGGAATGTCCATTTTATATTTCGGTTCTAGCCAGATCAGGACTTACACCCGATATCGCAACCAGTCTAGGTAATGATGACATCAAGATAAAACGTGTATTAAACTTTCTAAAAGCAAATGACATAATAAATAAAATATAGTTTTTTATAATATATTATATCTTATTTGTTTATCTATGTATCTGTTTTGTTTATTTATCTGAATCTATTTGTTATCTTTGTGTGTGTGTGTGTGTGTATATATATTATATATTAATTATTATTATTATTATATATTTACTTAGTTCTTTTTATTTATTTTTTTAAATTATAGATAAAAAAAAAAAAAAAAAAAAATAATAATAAAAAAAAAAAAAAAATAGCCACAGGCGTTGATGACCTAGCGGTTTTACGCCTTGAAACCCAAACAAACCAGAACAGTAATTTGTCCGATTCTGCCCTTATTAATACAATTCCTTCTTGTTTTTCCTAATACTTATTACAGGTATCTCATTTTAGTTGCAGATTTACGTGTTCAGCATTACCATGCATTTAATTTCTACATAAAATTTTGTTAGTATACAAATAACTTTAAACATGTTGAGCTTCATTTATTTTCCCACTATACTATTATAAATACTGTGATAGGTGTGGCTAGCCTTAATGATTTCCTTATCAATCTCTTGGATTAGTTTTTGGCATTTAAATAGGTGAAGTCATGCACTGCTTACTACTACCCTGGTCTATTTCACCAGATATCTTGAATGTCATAAGTTTATCCTGTATTAGAGTATTTTTGTTTGTTTGATATGGCTGAATGAATTTTAAAACTTTAGTTTATTTTAGTTAGTGAAAATGATAGGGTCTCACTATAGTTTGTGAAAATAAAATAAAATAAGACTAAAGATTTTATGATTTTCAGTGAATACCCACTTTCATTACAGCAGCATCAAACATTTTTTCAAAAATGAGATCTATTACTTAAAAAGAGACTAGACTAAAATATGTATAAATACTAAAATAGACATGAGGATAAGTTATGTATATAATAAAGGAATTATCACGAACTTCAAATAAATAATCAAAATTAATAACTTTAGTTACTTTTAACCTTTTATTGACTTGATTTAAACTTGCCTGGATAAAAGTAACGTTCAACAAAAAACTCGGTCCAGCTGGCTATAGCTGCAATTTGATAATCTATTGAATGATTCAATATAAACGATTTGACTGATAATGTTTCTGGATTAGAAATAGCAATAGCCAAAAATTCTGAATAGTGAAAAAATGACAAGACACACAAGTACCTAAAACAATAAGATGAAATAGGTAAAAAGTTCAAATGAAACATATTATGTGTAGAGTGATATATACATTTTCAATATTATTTTTATAATTGTATAATGTAATAAAAACAGTCTGATACTATAAAATTAATGATCCTGAGGCTTTTATTGACTATAAAATGAAAGTAGCATTAAAGGCTGGTGTATGTGTAATATTGCTTCAGCAAATCAGTAAAGTTTGACCAGAGAAACATTCTCTAATCCAAACTAAAAATTAGTATTGGAGAGTTCACTGAGGTTAAATAAGTCATCTAAAGAAGATTAGGTACCGAACACTATAAAACAGCCTTTCTACAAGACACTCAGGCTTTAAGTTGGATAATTAAATCGAGCTACTTATAAGATCATAATAGATATAGATGGATGAGGATAAATCAATAGAAAGCCTAAGGCTTCGTCGATAAAGGAGCACCGACCCTAGATCCTTGCCCAAGAAAAAAATAAACATACAGTTTCCTCTAGGACAGGTCATAACATCAACCCTCACTATTCACCCGTCTGTCCATATCGGAGCACCACTATCACTCCTCTCTAAAGTTAGCAGGGACAGTATCTCTCTGCCCCTTCATTAGAGTTTCAAACATCATATTAAACTGAACATCTTCTGACGAAGCTATTGCGCTGGATTCAATGTCATACAATTATTAACATCTCTACTGCAAAAGAAAAAAGATCAGAGTTCATTTTTTAAATAGGGTTCATTGTCAGTATGGTGAATTCCATCATCTCTACGAGGATTTGAGACACAATTCTGAGAGATTTTTCAGATATATGAGGATGAAGATCTTCACATTTCGTTATGCTCAACCAATTTCAGCAGAGGAACGACTGATGCTCACATCAAGGTAGGTAAACATTAATACTAATTTTAATGAATAAAAATAAAGAGAAATCCCAAAAATTAAGAATTGCGCTAGAAATCTCACTTATTTCTATTACATTATAAATGAATTTATTTAGTAAAAACAAATAACTTGAGCATCAAAATGAAATAATAGTAGTCCAAAAATTAAAACAGTAAGAGAATATTATTTGCTATTTTATTAGAAAAAATTGTACTAATTTTAATATTTGTAAAGTACATAATTATATGAATAATTAAAGACATTTAATTTGATTGGTTGTTGTGAAAATGAGATAATATAAAAAATTTCTGTAAATCTCGAAGTTCTCAAACCTGGAGCTGCAAGGATCCAGGGCAAAAGAATAGGCAAAGTAATTCTTTAGTTTAGTACTAGCTAGGGGCGAGGGTCAGTGCACGGGGTGAGACTTCGTTATGGTCAGTCATATAGAAAACTGTGTTTTCCTTTTTTTTTAGTGCAAGGCTCTAGGGAAGCTCCGTTGTGGAGGAGGCATAACAGAGGCTAAAGTTGAAAGGAATCAAATTTAAAGCTCTATTTGAGAATTAAGAAATCAATTAACATAACAAAAACTAACAATAAAACCTACAAAAATAGAAAAGAAAAAAAAAGTTTAAAAAAATCATGAGTGCCTGTCAAATATAGAAATGCAAAGGAGGATTCAGAAACATCTTCTGATGTGCATTACCAACATTTTTTTGCACACAATATGCTTAAAAAGGATCAGTTTTTGACCATATAAACTGAAACATTGTAAAGAAAAAGAAAAGAAGAAAGCTAAAATAAAATATGGCAATTTTGAACCATCCATAGACATAACATACAAAACTTTTAGAAGGGAAACTCTTCAATTCATTAGGATCATTACATCGTGCTAATTTTAATTATTTAAATTTGAAGGCTCAATACTGCAAATAAGGGACCAAACCGAATAGTAGAAATATAGTATCAAAACTAGATGATAAATCAATCTAGATGATAAAAGTAATAACAGTAAAAGAAAAAGTGCCTTCGAGTATACAGAAGTGGGAAGCTAATAACTCCACACAATCTCATTGGAATGTATGGATAACTATCTGCCCACAATAAATAGATTATTAAAAGTAAAGATTCAATTATTTTATTATTAAATAAAAATGCCAATTTCAGACAAACAGTTAACAAAAAAGAAACTTAAGATAGGTAGTTTAAAATTATTTGACAAAGCATGATATTCAATAAGAAGACCAAGTTTATATGTAATATAAAAAGGGAATCTTACCATCCAAAAACTTTGTATGAATAAGGCGCAAGAACTGCAACAAGAAGACCTATAGAAAAAATAGTTCCCAGAAACACGGCTCTGACACCAACCTAAAATTGATCAATTTTATTAATTATTTTCAATTTTTGGCCTTCCATATTATATGTTTATCGTCAATCAATTTGCCTTGGCAAATTGATTGATGATAAACATATAATCAATTTTATATTACTATATAAAAACAAATTATTTATCTATGACAAAAGTAATAATTCATAAAATAAGCAATGGTCATGATTTCAGAGCGAACGATCATTATAAACAAAAATAAATATCTTAACTATATGAGCTTTACAAATAAAATAATATAAGAAAATATATGAAGTGACATCCAAAATACGCACTCAGGAGAATTTGTTTCTAAAATCATTTTCGAAAATCCACTATTTAGTGGAAAATACAATATTTTGTCTGTCTCGCACCAATTAAACTAAATGGTTCAAATTGAGGACGTACATCCTATCCACAGTTCTAGAATTTAAATCCTTTGTCCCGACAACGTTGAATATTATGCCAATCATTGTAAATTTTTCCTAAAATTAATATTTTTAGTTTCTAGCATATCCTAAATCACTAATTAAAAACAAAATCCTACTTTTATTTAAATTCTACTTTAGAGCCAATCATTCAAAGTAAATGAATATCCCTTATCTTAATAACATAAAGTCTGAATTATGGCAAAATAAAAAGATAAAACAACAATAAACATTCGTAATTGGTTTATTAACTTAAAAGCATATTAAATATTACTAAAATAAAAACACTGTTACCTCATAAAGAAAATCTTTTAAAATAATTCTTAATATGACATTCAGCAGAATAAAATAGGCAATGACAAGATAAACTGTTTCAAGAATTAAATCTTGTACAAGGAATAACTGAAGAATATATCGAAGAAGTAAGAAATTCAAACTAAATAGGGGTGAAATAAAGCAGTACAGGCTTAATTTTCCCGGGTAAACAATAGACATAGTAAAAATAAATTTAAATTTTACTTGATCTATCCTAGTTACATTTTGTTTATAAATGAAATACAGAATAATCGCAAACGAATAATTCAACGAAGTTATCGTTTCCTAGAAAGAAAAGGAAATGTTTAGATGTCATCTTTCTCAACTTGTCAGAAGTGGAAGAAAGTAGGTGTAACTGGATATAAAAACAATTTGGTGACAATTAAGAAACACAAATTATCATAAATAAAAATATTGAATTATTATTTTTCATGGAGAAATCTGTTAAATTGTTTATTATCGGTTTGCAACTTGGGACAACAGCGCTAACTAGTAATTAGATTCAAAGTGATGGTTGGTCGACTGTTCTAATTTATTAATATTATATATTTTGTGGAATCAGTGGTCAAAATTAATAAAAAAATTCTTGTATGATTATACAACCGAAATTTAAGGCCATGCTGTTGGTCGTAAACTTTGGCAATACGCCGCAACTGTCGCATAAGGGATCGAAGACCTGGAAGCATGGCAGGGAATACCTCTTGCCCTGTGAGGAGCTGTGATACCCAGTAGTCCGGAAGGGTCCATTTTTCTGTTAAACTTGGCCTGAGGTGGGGAAGTTCTTTTGCAGAGCAGTCCCTTTTGATGTTTCCACCCACCACCGGCTCCAATCTTCTATTATATCCTCCGAATAATATTTTTAATTTCTCGAATCCTCGTCGATCCTCACCCGGATATTTACTATTAGTCCCGTCATCCTTCTCTCTTCGTTTCGAATTTCATACTATCTTTTCACACAGGGAGATCGAGAGGTATCCCTTCAGCTAAGACTTGCACATTCCGATGTGATAGATTTGAACGTTCCGATTACTCGCAGCAGAGGTAACCATTGAATCGTCACCAGCCTATTTTTCTGTCGACGTGAGATATTCCATTATCAGACAGGGGGCGCATGCCTCAGGATACCCACTATCACACCCTTTTAAATCGTCATAATTGCTGGGTATCTAAGGCCTCAAAAAGCGCCTCTCCATGCGACAAAGTCCGTTCTACAATAGAGCCATCTCATTTCTTAAGTAGTCAAAGTGAAATGCCCTCACACGAACATCACATGAACGAAATCTTTCTCCTTCCATATGCAAGATGATAGGAAGTACTCTATCCGTCTATCCTCTCAATTGGCTGGCTTGGGTCTGGCGCACCATTCTGCGTCTTGCTTTGTCTACCAAGTCGGCCAAGAGATCCAAGCAAGCAATACCGGGATAACTATCTTTCATGTACACTATAACAAGGTTTACTCTCTTAACACGGAGAAGATATGAAGTTGAATCAACCTGATATCACCCGGGATAAGTTTTTTTTTTAAATTAGCCCTTTAAATTTAAATCTACTTTTTCAGAATAAAATCTCATTATTTGAAGGTCATTTCGAGTTAATACATAATTTTTTCAATTAATTAAAATATCGTGTTCTATTATATGATTAGAACATGAATCGTATACTATTGACGCGTTGTGTGCGGCGGGATCAAGCCAAATCCTTTGCCTGGGGCGGAACTTTTTTATCTCAGAATTTGTTTTGCTTTGATATTAACATATTATGAAGTATTCTATCATTTATTACATGATTTCAATGAAATAAACTGATGACGAATCATGTTTGACACCGCCTCAATGTAGCGCATCGAATATAAACTGATTATACTATCCCGCAATACACATGAAAAGCGGACGTGATATGAAAACCGCTTTTTATCAACATTTCACAGTGATTATATTAAAATAAAATTTAAAAAATCGAATGTTTCAGAAACATTATCATGTCAAATTAAAAAATACTCTATAGAATTAACAGTAAAATTGTTGACTAGGTAGCCTAACATAACCATGATTTTCTCACTTTTTGCAATTTTATACCTTCAAAAGAAATCCCTAATTATTCAAAATAAAAAATGCGGAAATAATTGGAGACTGACAAAAAGTGGTTTATTGAAACTCAAAAAATTTGGAATAATTTAAAAAGTAAAAAAAAATTATAAAGCTAAAATCATTAACATTTTAAAATTTATGAAGCGATTATTATGTATGTATATCCTGATTTTTAATAGGAATAGAAAATCTTTATGATCCAGCTGCAATTAAAAACAAACAATTAAATTGTGAAATCTCAAAGGGTTTGTGTCAGAGGATGATGACTTTAGAAAAGAAGATGTCTACTTTGGATATCACCACAGACAGCTATAACACATAGTGTCTTTTATGACTTGAAAGTCCGCCTGTATACTTGGTCTTTAAGTATATGGGTGTCTCTCACTCGGTACAACCTTGGAGACGGTGTGAGGGCTTGCTCGTACTAAGATGTCCCTTTGGAGATTGTAATTATATGCTATATCGACTCACGCTTCGCGCTTGACGTTTTTGAGTAGTGAAAATAGAGAAAAAAACTGATCTCTCTCTACTCGTGAATATAATCCTGTTACTGACCATTTACAAATGTATTATACGGCTAACATTTCTGTACGGTTCTCAGCTGTTTACCCATCTTACTGATGGTACACTGCGTCATCTTCAACGATTCCAAGACATGTGAAGGAAGATGGTCCGAACAACGTCGCTGAAGAAGGAGAAGCCAATATCCCTCCACGCCCTTCTAGAACTTCCAACAGAGCCAGAATTCATCAAGTGGAGGTATGTCAAAGTCTTGGACTCACTAAAGTTTCTTACCAACCTCCTGTTCCATGCATTAACACCAGCACCTCCCCCAGTACGGTGGCAGAACACAGTGCAACTAATGAATTTAGTTATACTTCAGTGTAAATTTAATCACAAAACCTTGATGAGCCATCCACCTTGATTATTTAATAAAAAAAAAAAAATCATAATGAATTTATCTTAACTTCATAAATTCCTTAGAATGTAACACTATTACAGTAAAAGGAAAATCATCAAAAATAAGATGTGAAACTACTAATAGCTATTAAATACTTATATAGGGCTTTGAAAAAAAAACCTGTATCAATATTAAAACTGACTATTTTTGAAATAAGGACCTTTGAAGGTTTTCTATCCTCTCCACATCTAGTTTTATTTTTAGAACGTTACAATATATGTAATAATCATATAAATTAAAAATCAATTTTCTCACATTAATGAGTCCATTCTATGCATAACTTCGATTTGGTGAAGGAACTTCCTAGTCCAAGGAACTCCATAAGTTCCTAGTCACTAGAGGTGTTTCATATCATTCGTTCGAGAACGGTCAAGAACGTTACGAGAGGGGAGAATTCAAACTTTTAAGTTGTAACGGTTTTCCTTATATTGTGTACTTATAGACATTACATGGATCTTTGATATTAAAAATTAATGATTATGCCGGAACTGTGAAATAGTTATTTTTGTCTTCTTTTTTTGTAAATCGCAAGTGTAAAAAAATTTAGTATGAATCCTGTGTAAGTACTAGTTGTATTCTTATATTTGATACATTACTGCTCTAGTTATATATGTTTATAATTGGGCCAGAACATTTTAGTGGTATTACATTGGCATTATGATTATTTCGTACTACTTCAAAATTTTGGGGAAAATATAATTAAACTATTTTAATTATAGCACCTTCAAAACAAGCAATCTGAAATAAAATAACCGGTCTCTAATGTTTAATCAAGTTGGTCAAGTATATATTGTGAATTTAAATAAACATACTAACTTGCAAGATTTTGAAAACAAATTCTAAATAAGTTGTATTTTATCTTAACTGATAGCCTTTGAACTAATGATATACTGTTTGATTGAGTTGATATAAACAGTAAAAAAAGGCTCTGCAGAAATTGATTCTTTCTTAGCACTTTAAGTATTATAAATGATAAATTTCTTTTTAATTTCAAAAGTTAAATACGATTTATTTCTGGTAAATATATTCAATTGATAAGTAGCTAGCTGACCAAGATTAGTAAACAATAAAAGTTTCTGCACACAGTTAAATAAATTAAAACAAGGATCAAAGGTTACTCTTCTATTTACACATTTCATTTTAAGTTCTGTACTATCTGATTAATGGTATCAAGCTTAGTCCTGAAGTGATAAAAAAAAAACTTGTGGGAACTTAACAGAACTATCTACGGAAAATTATTAGAAATAAAGCACGGCCAACTAATTACTAGAGAATACATATATGCTTAATTTGAAAATTTGGTTGGTTTTTTCTAGCAAAATTAATTTGTGGATAGACTTTTTTTTACTTCTGATTCTGAATTCTCAACCAAAGTAATCAGGTATAGTAATATGTAATGCTAGTAAAGAAAATAGATATCACTTATTTTTAATGTTTAATTTTTTATGGAATATATATACAAATAAAACATCATGCAGACTGTTTTTTACTAAGTGTAACTTATATTTTGAATATAGTAAGACTAATATCTAAACCATTATGTTTGAAGTTGACTTAGAAAATTATTGAGAATACTATCAATAGATTCTTCATCGAAAACAATTGCATGGATAATGGATTATCATGTAGTTATTGATTATGGGCATGTACTGTTCTGGATAAATTTTGTGATTAATTGTTAGTATTCATATTGGTTAGATATTATAATTTTTTCATTGAAAAATGTCATTATGGAAAAATTGATCTCAAAATGTCATAATAAAATATAGAGGAAACACTTATTAGTTATTAAATGACCTGCCATATTTTTTTTTACTTTAGATGCACTGATAAACGACAAACAAAATTAATCACATAAATGAAAAATTCTAGCAGTTATTATGTAAAATTGTTGATGTCTCTAAAAATAGTGATGTAATTTGTAAAAATACTTTTAAATCACAAATTTATCTATATTTATATTATAGGTATAGTATTTATATTATTTGATTTTCTTTTTCAGGCGAAATAGAATGCAAAACAAAAACGGCAGGCAGAAAAATGGGCCAAAAGAATCAATGGAGGTCTATTGTCGAGTTAGACCAGTGCCTAGTCAAAATACTGAATTGTGTTTGAAAGTTGACCCTCCATCTACTGTCATCCTATGTCCACCTTCTTCTTATGCTAACCTGAGAAATGCGCCTACTAAAGAAATGCATTATACATTTAAAAAAGTATTTCAAGAACAAGTCAATCAGAAAGAAGTTTTTGAATCAGTGACCATGCCTCTAATAGAAAATCTATTAAATGCAAAAAATGGTTTGCTTTTTACTTACGGAGTTACTGGCAGTGGAAAAACTCATACTATGATTGGTACTGGAAAAGATGGTGGAATTATGCCACGGTGTATTGATACAATTTTTAACAGTATTGGCATGTATAAAACTAACAAGTATGTATTTAAACCTGATAAATTAAATGGTTTCGATATACAGAGTGAAAGTGAGGCCATAATTGAAATGCAGCAGGAAATTATTTGTCAAACACCAGCTAAAATCAAGAATCCAAAATTGTAATTATTTCAAGTTTTAAAAATAGTTTATCATAATTTTTTTTATATCTCTTACAATAATTTAAAACTTTATTTTCTTTGTTATTTTAAAGGGAAAGAAATTCTGATCAAGATTTGTTTAAAAGGATTCCCACAGAAACTAAGATTACTAATATTGATATTGACAATGCCTACGCTGTATTTGTAACATTTGTTGAAATTTACAATAATAGCGTTTACGATCTGCTAGAAGAATGTCCTGATGATGGATTTCGTCAAAGGTACTTTATTACCACTTGTACATATACAAATAATTATTCATTTTTTATTTTTCGGATGTTATAAGGTAATTTGTTGTCTATATTATTCTGAATAAAGTCTTTAATTCATCTCTTGTACTTAAACTTAAAAGAAATGCCATTACAGATCTAACCATCTTTTTCTTTTGGATTCAAATTACATCCTGGGGGTCCAAGTTACTTACCCTGTTTACACTCTGTTTATAATATGTTAATATATCTTAATATGAATGAATCTTTAAAACATAATTACTATAACATGTAACATAATAATAATTACAGTAATTATGTTTTAAAGATTCATCTATCCAGGGTGTTAAAGACTCGATTGAGACCCCTCTTGAAATCCTTTATTTTTTGGAATAACATAACTTTGGAATTTTCAATGGAATGAGGTATATTCCATGTTGGATTCTTATAGAAAATCAAATTCTAAAGCAATGTTATATCAGTGAAAATATCGATCCGACGCTTCGGTAAGATGCTTATCACTAAAAACCAAAACAAATCAAATTTTTTCATATTGATTTCCCTGTTTTATATTCCTATTTATATATTTTATATTCCTATTTTTTCAGATTATATTTTCCTCCAAAAGAAAGCCTTTTATCAAAAGTACCTCTATAATAAATGCAGTTAATAGCCATGCGTTAAGTATTAACTGAGATAATCCTGTTTGAACATTATCCCAAATTGTCATTTTGCTAAAATGTTCGGGATAGAATTTCCAAGTGTGTGTGTGATGACCATTCCTTGCAATATATTAAAAATAATACAATTTTTGTTCTTTGAAAATTTTCTGTGTCATTTGCACTGAAAAGGAACTAGCAAATTACATTGATTGTCTTTTGTTAATCCTCGATATAATCATCGTGGTTTTCTTAGATTGGTGCAATGACTGACCATTTTGGGTGAAAGAAACGGTAATCAAACAAATATCTAATTTAATTAGCTACAACGGTTGTTATGGAAGTACATATTTTTGATAAAATGCTTTCTTTTGGAGGAAAATGAAAATTTGTCTGAAAAAATCTGATTTGTTGTAGTTTTTTGTGATTAGCACCTTACCGAAGCATCAGATCAATATTTTAACTGATATTACACATCTTTAGAATTTTATTTCCTATAAGAATCTATCATAAAACATATCCTTTTCTATTGAAAATTCTAAAGTTATGTGCATTGGAGAGGTACTGGAGAAAGTTAGGGGATCGAATATGAGTTCAAAGGAAACTTCAGACGACATTCTTGTGACCTGCCAAGTTTCATCCCTAAATTCCAAAAATTAAGGATTTAAAGGAGTGTGTCAATTGAGTCTGTATAAATATTAAAAGAATTTATTTTTTTTACTTATTTAGAATTTATTATTTACTTTTTAGAGCTCCACAAGTTAAAATTATTCGAGAAGATGCTGATCACAACATGTTTGTTCATGGTGTAAATGAAGTTGAAGTTTCTTCAGCTGATGAAGCATTCGAAGCATTTTATAGGGGACAAAAAAGGAGGAGAATAGCTCATACTACTCTTAACGCTGAATCAAGCCGAGCTCATACCATATTTACTGTGCGAGTGGTGCAGGTATATAGAAATGTTTTTTTTATTATTTTTATTTGAATTCTGCAAAGATTAAAAATCTGGTGGAGGGAGCGCATTACACAACTGTCCATTACCTGCCTATAATAATTATTCGGAAGTGTGATATAATTATAATAAGCATGAAGTTAACAACTAAATTGAACTGAGCATATTGTTAAGAACAATTTTTTGGGGAATGCGCAGGTTGGTCGCATATGTCTGCTTTGGACATACTCCAAGTTTCATCTAGGTTATAGGGCTTTAACCTGTTGTAGTTCAATAGGCTTTGTTAATACTAGTCTGATGTAGATATTTTTTTTTTTTTTTAGAGAATTTGATTACCCTTTGGTATTATTATATACATAATTTATCCTAAAATGCATACTTTTTATGCTATGCAAAAATTTTCTATTCATCATAACTTTGTTCCATGCATTTTCTCGGTGATGTATTACATATGTGAAAAGATAAAGAGCTTTAAGGAGAAGACTAGATAAATTTCACCAAAATTGTTAGTAATTTTCGAGAAAATTTTAAAAAAGTATAAAATTGGTGATATAAAATGGCACTTGCGGTGAGTCCATTTTACCAAAAAAGTTATTGTAACATCCCATTAGTTATTGAATCAAGCCGAGCTCATACCATATTTACTGTGCGAGTAGTCAGAGTATATAGAAATGCTTTTTTATTATTTTTATTTAAATTCTGCAAAGATATATGTATAATTATCTTAAATACCTAATTTCAGTTTCGTACAAATTTCCGTTTTTGAGCTAGGCTGTTCACAGCTGTTAGCATAATAAATGCTAAAATTTCAATTAAAATTAACTTAGTAGCTAGTGCTACTGCCTTTTGCATAAATAATAATCATCAATCACCTTCCTATACCCTCAATGATGTTATTAGCAAACTCCTGTGGTGTATTGTCTGAATCATCAATAACAGCTGTTTTCAGCTTTCTAAGTGATTTAGACATGATCTGGTACTGCACACGGTTCTTGAACAGGACTCATACATTCTTGATCAACTTCAGCTCTAGATTCTGCAGTGACCACTTCAGGAATATGAAACCAACCTAAATGATACCTAGAGGTACTCGAGGGCACTCTTTGCTTGGTGTGGTCGTGTATCAGCAGGAACCTTTTCCCAATATAACCTTGTTCCAAGGGACCAAATGTCACTCAAAAATGTTCTCTAAGTACCTCTGAGCATTTATTGACTTGTCCTGCACATAGTTCATTGCTGAAATATGAACTAAAATCTTATAAGAGCATCATTAAATGTATAAGCTGCTGAATCTTCTTGGATTATTTTAATCCAACGTAGTTTTTGTTTTATTAATTTTACATCAATTGTTAAGGTTTCTATTTTCTGACATTCTTCTAATTTGGCCAACTATATCAATTGATATAAATTAGAACAAGAACAAAAAAAAATATTGAAACAATTATAGTAGTATTTCTATGTGTTTTTTCTTTTAACTTTCAGGCTCCCATAGATCAACAGGGACAAAGTATTGTTCAAGATAAAAAATATTTGCAAATTGGCCAGTTGTCACTTGTAGATTTGGCAGGTAGTGAGCGGACAAATAGGACTAAAAACACTGGGCAGAGACTGAGAGAAGCTGGTAATTTTTATTTTATTTTATTTTTTTCTGTTGGTTTTACTGATTTTTTTTTTTGCCTTAACTAGCCAGCTAAGTTGGTAAATAAAATTTTTGACATAAGCCAAACTCTCTGTTAAAAAATATTTGCTCGTTAAACTTAGGGACTACTAATAAATAACAATAATGGTAGTTTATTGTTGTTGCTAATATGGTAATATAAAATGCCAATGTTTGTTTATTGCTGTTAAGAAATAAATACCTAAAGCAACGTTTATCATAAGGATAAAATTAATTAATGTCTGTACTAAAAAAAAAATGAATGAGTTATTGCATTATTGCAATATTTATTGCATTATGCCTCCAATGTTACTTTTTATTTCTGCCTAAGAAATGCCAACTTAATAAAGAAGGCTCAAATTTTCATTTAAATATGAATTAAATTTACACTGCATTATTTAATTAATGTAATTCATATTATATTATTTAAATAATATAACATCTTGATTAGTTGGTTTTTAGGAAGGAAACAGAAAATTATCAACATTTACATATCTCATCTCTAATATTTTCAATAATAAAAAAAAAAAAATAGATAAAGTTTCAAATTTTTATTTGAAAGATCGACTTTTTAAAAAAAGTTAATGTAGAGGTATACAATTAATCATTTTGAAGCAAAAGAATGGCCAAACCAATATTTCTTTTTCATTAATGAACTTCCACTACAAAATTAATGTTTTTGTTTTATATTATTATTATTATTATAGATTTGATTGTCATCCGTGCTTCATAAGCCTAAAGTTAACTTCACCGTGAGCCAATCCTCCTCAAGAGAGCTGATAACACGGCATCTCCACTTTTACTAGCAGTCTACTCCACTCCTACACTCTCTTAGTTTCAGAGAAGAGAAGTTGTGCACAGAGCGGCAACAACATTTCTCATGTATTGTGAATTTCAAGCATCAATTTACGTGAAGGCAACTATCGTAAAATAAGCAGGATTAGAGTTCAACTATGTAAATAGGCAACATCATGCCCTTTCAGTATCTCTGTCATCAAAGTAGCTGTACTAATGACTATATATTCTAAGTTAATCCTGCTGTCTTTTGTAATTAATGAGAAATTGGTTGTAGGTGCGAACAAGATAGAAAAGGCACAGTAATTGTAAAACTTATTTTGATGTGTGCCGATGCTTCAGCCTAAGTTGTTGGCTTTCATCAAGGCTAAGCAAAACAAGATAAATTCATAAAAGTATAAAAGCTATGAAGAATAAATATAGGTATTTCCCAACTATATCTAACGGCCTACAACTTAAGCCGAAATGTTGGCACACATTGAAAGAAGTTTTACTGTGCTTTCTCTCTTAACTTCACTCCCAGCCAACTTTTCCTTGATTATATCTATGGTCAACGATATCTCCACCATTGTCTTGAGTAAATGTTTTAGAATTCTTGGTTAGTAAAGTGCCTGACCTATGCTATTTTTTATAATCTAACTTTTATTAGCTGATTGGTAATATTGTTTTGGGCTATTTTGTCCTTATAATATTTTGATAAAAACATCGTTCTATACCTATTAGATACGGGTGATAGAAGATTTGGCAATGTTATTCCCACTGAAGATGCTGTCCTCTGCAATAGCAGGTCATTGATTAAGTTATAAAAGTTACAGTTTATAGTTGTATGCATAATATAGAAAATTATAACGAGAAAATTACAAATCTTTCTTAACAAGTGTTTGAGGAATATTTTAAGAGTGTGGTGGCCTAGATTAATTAGCAATGAGGATCTCTGGTGAAGAACAGAGCAGAAGGAGGTTGATGCCGAAATCCGCGAAAGGAAATGGAAATGGATAGGATACACCTTACGCCACCCAAGGGACAATAGTACAAGAGAAGCCCTCTACTGGAACTCTCAGGAATTCCGTAGAGTTGGTCGACGCAGGATTTAGTTGGAGAAGGTCCATAGAGGTTGATGCAGAACGTGCTGGAATCCGATGGGCAGAAATAGAAGAACTGGCTGCGGACAGAGACAGATGGCGAACATTCATAACGATCCTATTCATAACGGTCCCACCAGGGATATTAATAACTAGTCATAATAATCATCTGTAACTAAAATTATTATCTTAATTTCAAAATTCCAGTTATTAATTAAATATTTATAAGCATGCAAGAACTTTTTTGAGGAAATAAACATTTCCGGGACCAATCAAACCTTTTTATAAAAAGTTAAATAATTAGTTTTATTCATTGTTTTCCTAAAATAAATTGTTTTTATTTTTTAATTTCTAGGTAACATCAATAATTCTTTGATGACATTGAGAAACTGTTTAGAATTGCTCCGAGAAAATCAAAAAGGTGCGAATAAAATGATTCCTTACAGGGACTCAAGACTAACTCACCTATTTAAAACTTACTTTGAAGGCGAGGGTCAAGTATCTATGATTGTCTGTGTGAATCCACAAGGTGATGATTATGATGAAAACCTGGTTAGTATATTCATCATACAATTTTACTTAATGTTATAACTAAAAACCGGATTTGCAATGCATATTTTTCCTGATTCGTTTTTCATTCCAAGTGATCAAATATCTTTACAAATCAATACATTTGGTGTAAATATATTCAATTTTATTGCGCATTTTTTTGTATATTTGATGGGTTATTGCATATTTGGCCAAATAAAAATTTTAATTATTTTTCTCCCAAATAAAACAAAATAAATAATTTAACTTTTTTCTGATACACGTTCAATGGATTGTTTTTTAATTATTATTGAATATATCAATTTTAAGAAAGATGAACACCATCAATGATAAATAAAAATAATCTACGGCCGTAATCATAGTAAGCTCCCAGTCAACTTCATTGGAGTGAACATTGAATGAAGTGTTTTCTAAACATTGGATGAAGTTTTTTCTGAATATCAGGAAAGGATATTCAAAACTTTATGGCTAAGTTTTGTTGAAAAGGTTTTGAATATCCTTTTCTGATATTCAGAAAACACTTCATCCAATGTTTACAGTGATCAACATGTTGTTCTGATCTAAAGATACTTTTTCTGTGGCTAAAGGCCGAAGTGGTCCTTGGCCTGCTTCAACATTTGCTGACATAGGACTCTGTCCTCCACCATATCAATGCCCGTCTACCACATGTCCTCTTCCACCTTCTCCTTCCATCGTGCCCTTGATCGTCCCTTTGCTCTAGTGGCAAACAAATTTTCTTTATGTATCTTTTTCATCTGTATATCTTCGTTCGTTTGGTCTACATGGCCATACCATTTCAGCCTGCTCATTCTTATAGCATCTGACAGGTGATGGTTTTACAAAGATCATTCACCTGTTTATTCTTCCTGCTTCTCCATATTCCATCCCAAGGCATACCACCAAGTATTCCCTCCAGCACCGTCATTTCAAGCCTGTCACATATCTTATTTATCATCCAGGTTTCGCCTCCATACACAACAACACATCTGATCAGGATTTTGTTCATGCAAATTTTATTTTTGCCTGAGATCAGGTTACCCCTTATTAAGTGATGAAGTGCAAAATAAGCTCAGTTCCTGCTAGGGTCCTTCTGATTCATTGGCATCCTTTGTCATTAGTGATTCTAGGTACGGAAAGGTTGGCATTTTCATTTTCTCTGGGTAAGTTATAATATGATAGCTGTTGTCATCTCATTTTCTCTATGACTACCAATTTCATTTTTACAACATTTATTTCAATACCAGCCCTTCTTGCTTCTCTTCTCCAGGTAACATAAGCCTTCTCGATTGCCTGCCTACTTCTTCCCAAAATCACCACATCATCTTAATGGCATACCATTAATTGCAATGATTTATTGACAATTGTACAATTTCTCTCTATGTTTACCTTCTTTACTAGCTTATCAGGAACCAGGTTGAACATCAAAGGGGCCAGGGCATCTCTCTGTCTCAATCCATCCTTTATTTCCATGGGCTTAGTCGTCTTTCCATTCACTCTTATTTTACAATTGGTGTGCCTCATTGTCATCTTTTTTAAACCTATTAGTTTTTTTTTATAATTTTACTGTCTCATGCACCATGGATCTGTAGCTCCTATCATTCGCAGCCCTGAAATAACAAACAACCGCCATGTATTATACTCCTACATCTTTTCATCAATCTGCCAAAGAGCAAAGATCTATGGTTGCCCTCTTTCTTCAAAAACCACATTGGTATTCGCCAACCATCCTTTCATAGTATGATGCAAATCGGTTGTAAAGTAACACTTCAAAGGTTTTATATGCAACATTCAGCAGTGTGGTACCTCTTTTCATCAATCTGCCAAAGAGCAAAGATCTATGGTTGCCCTCTTTCTTCAAAAACCACATTGGTATTCGCCAACCATCCTTTCATAGTATGATGCAAATCGGTTGTAAAGTAACACTTCAAAGGTTTTATATGCAACATTCAGCAGTGTGGTACCTCTTGTGGTTCACAGAGATTATTCCACAGTTCCATTTTTCTGCCTCTGTAGTATAACGTGTAGTCCTTGTTAAGCATACCCACTCCTAGACATCGTATTTCCTGAAGAGCCACTATTTGAAAATAATGTTCAGTGCACTCTAGTCTTAAGTTCATCAAAGGCCCTAGGTCTAAAGATTGTTCTAATGTTCCACATAACTAATTTGTAAATTGAAAATGTGTCCATTTGATGAATGCTGGGTTGTTGTCGTTGATCAGTCCATATTTTGTTGAACTTTCTTAAAAATGTGTTTTTTTACATAGAAGGGGTTGTTTTCCCCCTGTTTCTAAAACCCTCCTCCATTACTTACCCAGGCTTGGGACTGGCAATGCAAGGGCAGACCCTAACAGAGGCGGATCTAAAGACTACTGAACATTTATGAGGCCAGTTGTCAATACGAATAAAGAGACTCCCACTTTGACCAGAATTACTTTGAAAATTAAGGATTCCTCCAATAAAAGGTTACTAAAATTTCACTCAAAGATCCATTCTAAACATTAGTGGGCAAATGTCACATTTTATATATTATAATGAACACTAGAGAAGAAAATATTTTTTAAATACTATTGTTTTTGCTTTTCAAAACTCATTTTATTTTTATTTTATTCCTACTTTAATTTAATGTAATTTAATTAACTTGTTTGTGTATTTTATTACTCTATTGCTAATTCATTTCTGATTGTTTCTTTTTCCAGCAAGTAATGAAATTTGCTGAAATTAGCCAAGAAGTGCAAATAGCATTTCCACCGACGACACCTAGAGTTAATCATGGTTTTACTCCTGGCAGAAGGAGGGCTAATAATGTAATGTTATTTAACCAATTTGATGTATATATTTTATTCATTCTAAAAACTTATGAAGTTATTATTTCTTTATAGGCTTTAAAGAAATTTGAAATAGATTATGATAAAGAAAATCAAAATGTTCTTCCTTCAGTTAATGGGCTTATGAAAAAACCAATTGAACTGTAACTATTATAAGTTATTTACTTAACAAATTCCACATAACTCCAGTTTATTATAATTTTAAAAAAATTAGATAATCTATTTAATTTAATTACATGGATAATTGTTCTTATCATGAACTTCTCTAAGATGTTTGGCTATGAATTGGAGTTATGAAATTATTTTTATTTATATATAAGAAATAAATATTTCAGTCTGTCTGAAGTTTTGCAGATATACCTTCATTGCGTTATGTCTCTCTTGATGATGATTCGTCTGTCAAGAAAGTTCAAGAATTTCTTGAAACCCAGTTGCAATTATATAATAATGTGACTGGAAATATTAGAGAAAGATGTGAGTATATATAATTATTGATTTATTCTTATTAATAATAATTTATTTACAATTAATTGCTATGCTATTTAATTCTTTATTCTTTCCTAACAGGTAATGATTTTCGAGAAATGATTTTGAAGACAGAAAGGACAGCTTTTACAGCATCTCAAGAAATCGAATCAATAAAATCTTTGTATGATAGAGAAAAAGAGAGGGTAATTTTCATTTTACTTATTTCATTGTCATGTATCACATTAAATTTAATTTTTCAGAGTTTCATTTCCATTGTATACCATATTTAGCTGATGCTATACGTCTTTTTTTTTTACCTAAGGTTTTACAAGCCTACTTGGCTTTTTTACAGGTCACAAATCCATCAAAGGATGACTTACCATTATCACTTATTTAAATTCTTAAGGATCGCAAAAATTAAAAGAGTAGTTGGGAAACTGGAACAACCTTGATCTTTTAAAGAAATGGTTATCTCATTCAAAGACGATGCTGAACCATTTCCTAATGCTTTCTTCACTTCAACACCCTCTCTTCTCATTTCCTTTTCAGTTCTGCTCACAGTTGTTGATTTAGGGGCCTTTAAAATGTTTGACAAACGCTGGATTTTTTTTTAACTTTTTCAGTTTACTGACAGATACGTGAGAAGAAATTTTTCTCTAACAAGGTTGATATTTCCTATTTTACACATGTCCTTGATTCTTCTAAGATTTTAGCAAGTGGAAAATTCCAATTATTGTGCGATAATTTCTAAGTTTTTGGTAGCTCTTTGGTTAACAGAAAGGGGTAGATAACAATTTTTAATAACCATTTAAAAATTGTTTTGTCTTACAAAAGATGAAAACTGTTATTGTTTTGAGTTAATAGACTTTATTATTACTTTTGTTTTATAATACATAAAATATTGTTATGCATAGTTTTATTCAATTCCAATAAAAATTGTATGTATGATGTTAAATTTATTTTATTTTTCAGGCCTCTAATCTGGAATCAAGGGCTAAGAACTCTGATTATCAAATGTGTTCTTTAAAGAGAAAAATTGATGAATATGAACTAAATGTGAAACGGCTGAGGAGAGAGGTAATTTAGATGAACAGTTCTGCATTATTTTTTGCATAAAAATTATTTGTTCTTAATTATTAGAAGTGGGTTAAACTTTTACATTTTTCACAAAACCAAAAAAATAATAATATTAATTTGTAAAATTAATTTTACAGCTTTCAGAAAAGGATCTGCAAATTCATAAAACTAAAATAAATACAGAAAAGGTGAAGGAACAATATTCTAGCAAAATCGCTCAAACTCAAGAAAAATTGAAAAATGAAATTGAAAGAAGACTTAGGAGTCAAAAATCAGCTATGGAGGTATTATTTCCATTAATTGGAAAGAAATTTAATAATTAGCAATATGGCGGACAAGAATAAAATAAGATAGTTGAAACTATTTATTTAATTCCGATGTTTCAACCCACATTGTAGGTGAAGGGACTGATAGGACTCAGTCATATTCTATCCTTCATAACCTGTAGAGCTCTGATGAAAATCTCGAATGTGAATCGAAATGTCGGTATTAAATAAATGATTTATATTATTTTATTTTATTCTTGACCGCCATCCGGACCATCTCCTTCGTGGTATACCATAGGGTCAACTATCAATACACAAAATTTAATAACTGTTGAGATAACAGCCCAATATTATGTTTTAAACTTTGTAGTTTATTTTTTTCTTATTTACAAAATAACAGATGTATAGGCAAACAACTTAAGGGAGAACCTTCTGGGCAGAGCCTAGGCGGGGAAGTTACCCTCAAGGAGGAGAAAGCCTTCTTCCTCTACAAACTTCAGACAGCTACCTTGTCAAATTTACCATATTAATTTTTTTTTTTTTTTTTAATATTTTGATTTGTTTTACATTCTTTCGCTTATGCACTAATTTGTAAGCTCATTATTTTAAAAGATTCTTCCTTAAGTTGTTTACCAAAACATTTTTATTCAATATTTGAAAATTTGATGTAAGGATTCAATGGCCATTCCAAAAACTGGGGACAATTACAATAATAAAGGGGGATACAGAAATCTTGAATTACCGATTTTCATTTCAAACTTTATTAGACTAATATCTCAATTTCGAATAAAAAATGCGCTACTCCTGGCTAAAGAAGAATTAACATTCAATTTAAACATTGTTTATCCTCCCCTCCCCACAGCTAGGTCCTGGACTTGATGAGGGTGTTAAATAGTAGGATTAGATAGATAAATTCTCTATTGGTATCTGATATGAACTCCTACAAGACAAGTGACCATTATCAATAATTTAATTTTAATCTCAATAAATTTAATGGCGTTACCTGTTTTGAAATTCATGCCCACTTCATCATTCGATAGTTTCTTTGATGATAAATATTTTGATTTTATTCAATTTATAGTAAAAACGTACTAATTGCTATAAGATATGTAAAAAATCTCTCAAACTTTATACAAATTGTGGTGATTGCTACTAATAAGAGGAGTTTACATTCACTTTTGAAGAAGATGCACTAATGGAAGACTACTGGTTTTATTTAATAACTGATCAAAAATATTCTCAAACAAGCTTTTTCGGTGAATGATGGATGTACTATTTGGATTTCTGGTATTCCTACAGATTTTTAGGAAACAGAATCAAGATCCTCCTTCCCTTTAGAATCTTTAGATAATTTATTGACACAATAATAATTACTATAAGTAATCAATTTATATAATCAGTTTGAGGTCAGGAGTCGAGATAGGAAACTGAAAGAAACAAAACGTGTTTTGTCTGATGAAGCACTTCGATCTGTTCCTTCAACACCTTCAGCTGCAATGGAACGGTATAAGTATACGGTATCTACACCTTCTGTAAGACCACCATCTCCAAATTTTAGATCTACTGGAAGGAAGGTAACTATTACTTTTGCTGCCTATTTTGTTTATTTTTTTATCACTCTTGAAGTGCTCTTGCCTTTCAAGTATTTTTTTTTTCTTGAGTTGGATTGATTCATTAAATTTATGGGTTCCCAGGTATATTGTACAAAACTTTACACATCTGAGTGCTCAACTTAACAATAAAAGTCAATATTAATGGTTTTATTATTTATGATTGTGAATATGATACATGTTCATAACCAAGAATATTGTTTAAATTAATTTTATTTTTATCTGCAAATATTAGTACTCTTAAGTTTTCATTTATTCTGGTTGTCATAAAAATATTACCTCAATGAAAAAATTTTGCACAATATCTGCTTCCCAACAATAACAAAAAAAACTTAATAAAATTTATGTTAGCTTAAAATAATAGAATTTAACTTGATCTGGAAAGAATTTAAAATTAGAGCTCTGGCATTGTCATTATGCAAATTCTCTTATTCGTCATAATTATACCCTTATGTTTAACTAATTAATTAATTTAATTTAAAACTGATTTTTTTTAGATTCACTAATTGAAATCATGACCTTATGTGACTTTTGCTGTTGAGTTGTTGTTTATGATCCTAAAATTTAATTATTAAAATAATATGTATGTATGTTAATAAAATTCAACATATGTATTTCAGTTAGTCAATGCTAGGAGAGCTCGTCGATCCCGCTCTTTGGAAACATGGCTTGAACACCGTCCACCTGCACCACTGCCTTTGTCCACAGTTCTTCAACCAGTATTGACAAAGAGGAAATCAGTAAGCAAGTTGACTGATGCCAAGGATATGGTTTCGGGTGGAGTGGATAAGTATTGTCTTGTAACACAAGGTCAAGATTCAGATGGAGATCTCGAAGCACGAATATATAAGGTACTTTATTTTTAGTGAATCAGGGATGGGGATATTATTTTCATGACTATCTGGGGGACGAAACAATGTGACTAATGAAGTCAAAAGTAGTAGAAAATATTTAAATTTTATACCAAATATATACCTAGATGTTATACTTGCATCTTTTCCTTAAAAATGTCATTCTTTAAATTATGATTATTTTAGTATTATTAGTGTTTATTAGGTAACCTTATCCCAAATCCACGACACCAGCAAAAACAATATATTGCATACATACAGGCTTAAAAAAATCAATAATATAAAAAGTTTTATACTATTACTTAATTTCAACTAAAGCAACAATTTGCTATTAGTTAAGTAACAATTTTATAAAAAACCATAATTATTTCATGTAGAAACTATACATCACGTTTGAATGAAAATTTTCAATAAAAGAAACAAATGATAGGCATGATATTATTTATACACCCCGATTCGTAAATTTGAAAAATTCCTGAAATGCACCAAAATATTAAAAACTATTTAAATATTTCATATTTCATGATATAAATTATTATTAGATGAAGTTCAAAATATTCTGGAAAATGAAAAGAAAAAAATTAAATACCTCATCAATTTCAAAAGTTTAATATAAGTTGTAATATTTCTACAAACAAAAAGAAGAAATGATCTAGTAATATTGGCCTCGTTTCTTCAAATAATGAATGTAGTAGAAATAATATAATCCTCATGGAGTGAGAAAAAAAATTCAGCACAAGCATAACAAACTGAAGAATTAAAAAGAATTTCACGAACTAAGTGCCCTCCTTTCCTTCTAAAGTTGCAAGAAATTTTGAAGGAACTGTCACTTGTTCAAGGAATGGGAAAATGTATTTGTGATAAAAACAAAATCTAGGAACAGCCATGATTAACTATGAGTACAAGTTCATTAAATGAATCATATTTGTGTAGTTTTTCCTCAACCTGGGCTTTACTGTAGTTTGTTTCCTTGTTAGATTATTCAGTTCCATTCACTGTACAAGGAAAAAAGCTATTTCAAAAATAAGTCTGTTATAAACTTGGAATCATATGGAAATCAAATAAAATATAGATTTGTTTAAAGTTAAGACTTCTCAAATTTGAGGCATAAACACACAATTATTTATTTAATTAGTTGCCAATATATGAAATAAAATGAAAATGTATTTATTTATCCCAGCTCTAATGTCCACTTAAAATAAATATGCATATCTATAGATTTAAATTTGTTATATCGAAGAACTTGAGGTTATTTAAAATATATATTTTATGAATTAAATATATGTATCTTATTTGTATGTGTGTGAAATAAATTATTTAATTAGCCCTAATTCATAAGATACATATTTTTTAAATAACCGTGTTATTCAACATAAAAAATTGAAATGCATATATGTGTATTCTCTATTATTATTATATATATTTTTGTTTCTTGACTAATGAATGGTTATAAAAGGAGGTGATGTAAATAGATTTACATAATCTGGGTGTATCTTTCCTGAAAAAAGTCAAGGAAAGTAAGGAATAGACTTTAGTGGGGTAGATCCAACCACAATAACATGACTTATTAGGGTTTAAGGAAAGAAGGCTATTGCAATCCAAAGCTCTAGTTAGTTACATTAAGTTTCTGTTTCTCTTGCAATCATTTTGATTTTCACATTGGTCTGTTGTTAATTCAACCCTTTATTTCAGGGGGATGTCCTACCAACCACTGGAGGAGGAGTTCAGGTGAAGTTCAGCGACGTGGAAATACTAAAACAAAAATCCCCATCATCACCCACAAGGAGAAATCATAATTTTGCAACCAATGCCCAAAATGCTTGTTCAGTTGCCATTGAAGGTCATGGTTTTAGACGTTAACATTTTTATTTGAACTGTAATTTTTGTTTAATAATCTGGAAAACCTGATTATTTTATATTTCCATGGGTTCTGTGATAACATGTTCATAACTTATTGTATTAGTTTAGGTAAAATTATTGGATTTTTATAATTCGGATTTTTAAATCCTAATAATGGTTTTTTAATCTGACAATGATTGATTGTAAAATATATTTAATGGGACTGAAAATGTATGGTAATAGAAAAATGTTATGATTTTAATTTCAGTGGTGGGAGGATTTATTAATTTTAATTTAATAATAAAATAAATGAATTTTAATTTCTTATAACCTATGTAATAATTTATTAATAATTAACTTAAATTTTTTTTGTGATAAAATGGAATATGCATATGAAATATTTTTTTTTTTTTTAAATATAAAAACAATATTGATGTCTTGTTATTTATTTTAACCAATACTAAATAATTCTGTAATTTCTCTACTTCAGAGGAGGATAAACCAAAATCAATATAATCTTAAGATTATTCACCATCCAGCTATGCTGTCTGAAGGAGTATATCCCACTTGTCAAGAATATATTTTAGTAGCTGTGTTTTTCAGCATAGATTTAATAAATAACTAAATTTTACTTTTGTATTAACTATAATTTTACTATTGTCATGGAAAATATTATACATGATAAAGCAGAATTAATCCAAACCTACTGAGGAGTGTTTGCAAGAATTAAGTCTATGGAAAATTCAATTCATCCATTTTTTCTGTTTGCATTTTCTTTTGGTATCTTTCAATTGTGTATCCTTTTTCTCCATGAATATTCTTTCTTTTCTTTTTTTTTTTAGATAATTTATGTTTTGTTTTTGGTGGTAAACATACCTAAATACACAAAGTACTTCGGCCGATACCATTAGCTGGTGGAATTGTACATTTCATAGCTCATCATGAAATACGAATCAAGGATATATTACTGTAATATATTCATCGGTATCTTACAATAACTGATAGACAATTCCATTAAGTTCTCAAGTTATTATAAAGGCAAATAACAAAGCAGGTGATACGAATTTTATTCAAACGAACAATCATATTCTTGATTTGTAATGCTATACCTAAATTAAAAGATGCAACTAAAAAAAAAATGGTAAAATTTGATTTTAAACATATAAAAATACTCATCTCAGATCTAAAATGTGCTAATTTTCTTCATGAAATGTATTGGTACTCATGAAAATAAATTATATGATGAAAGTAATAATAATCACTGTAGTAGTCACATTCCTCCTACACGATTCAGATGATCTAAATATGAAAAACATACTAGTAATAAACAATTCAAGCATGACATTTTATTAGTTCTAATGAGGTAAAAAAAAAGTCAATTCATGCATTCTATATCCAGTTTATTATCTACAGTACATAGTTCAATTTATTGAATAAATCTCTCATTTTTAACAACATATAGCCACTATTAATGTTAATGCTAATTCCAATTTAAATCCAAGTGAATTGGGTAATATCTATAACAAACATGAAAATATATCATCAATCGCAGGTTTGTGCTAAAACATTACAGTTGGAAGTTATACATTAAATCTCTAAACTAAAACTAAAGATATAGTAACACAGGAATGATTATACATATCTCATACTCATTGATTACTTTTGGGAGACTAAACTAAAATAAAAAAACAACATTAATGAAAATATTTTATTCCATTGAAAACATTTTGATGTCAAAATAAGAAAAATGGAATTGCAACCTGTAACCTTTGCCTTACAAGGCACATAACTAAAATAAAACAATTTTAAGAACTCTTAGTAATGCCAATAACACCGCAAGCAACCCTAGCCCCAGCATTACCAGAAGTTTTACTCAATTCATGGCCACCTTTTCCCATATCATCAGGATCAGCATGAACCTAAAGAAGATAAAAATTACATTTCTATGTTTTATCATATAAAATATAACAATAAAAAAATAATACATACAACAATAGTTCTTCCGATAATGCTAAGTGGTCCACAAAGTGAAATAATCTTGTCACAAATATTTATTTTTGCTGTGCCATCATTTTCAGCAATTATATTACCTAGGTCACCAACGTGTCGCACTGAATCAGTGGGAGCGCCGTGGTCTTTATTTTCTGGATTAAAGTGAGGGCCAGCACTTGTACATCCTAATAAATTAAAATCACACAGTTATTAAAAGAGAAAAAAAATCTTTATGAATCGTATAATTTTTGAAAAATCATATGCAATATTATTATCTGGACTAGCTAGCTGTACTTGAATGCGTGTTTTGTTTTTTTCTGATAAATATACATACTTCTTTTTTTCTAAAGTATCTGATATTTCAATTATAAATTAACTAATATTTTTATGACTGTTTGTTGAATAGTATTCTTAATTAAACTCAACAGATACTTGAGAATTGAAAAAATAATTGTGCCAAGACATTGTATATAAACAATTGAAAAAGTTAAGCAAATTTTTTTCGCTCGAAAAAGGGCCAAAAGATTTTTTTTTTAAACTTTGAAAACCATTAATGAACTGCTAATGTGTGAAATGAAAAAAAAAATAAACAATATTTCTGTTCTATAAAATGAATTTAGTATGGACAAATATAACACTTAAAAAATCTAAACCAGGGTACTGAAATTCTTTTACTTTTACCAGCACATTTAAAACAATACTAAGGGATATATATGTATGCATTAATAAAATTTTAAACATAACACAAACGGAAAAAAAAAAACAACTTTATTTAAACAACTTTAGCCCTAAATGTGATATAATTGATAAAACACTAATAAGCATAGAAGGTATTTTTTTTATCATTTTTATTTTATAATGACTACATGGTTTCACAACATAAAAATACGGACATATTCCGAATCATGATGTAGAAAGTTCAAGAATATAGTTTGTACTATATTTTCCTTTAATAGAAACTGAAGTGAAGCAAAAAATATTCTTATAATTTTTAAATTAATAATAGTGATATACGAGTATACTCTACAAAACTAAAATTATTAATTTGTTTTTTTATAAGTCATTCTTCAAGTATAAGTAACCACCAGTTCAGTAGTGAATATTCATTTCCTATTCAGCATAATAGATGAATATATCTATTCAATAGGAAAATTACTGATACCTAATGAAGACTCCTGATCAGTTATAAAGATGAAAGGAATCTATTATATTCAGTACCATATATACTCTATCATGGTAAGATTTGTGTTATCAAAATGTAATTTCTAAGAAAAATTACTCTACACAAAAAAAAGGCAAATTATATGTTCACATCACCGATTTTTTATTGGCATAAAAATAATGGACAATAAATATTTATTAAATAAGTGTCTAAAAAAATCAAATTTGTAAAATAAGAAAACAAAAATTTTGGCTTATAACAAGACCTCTGTGAAAACGGCATAATTTACTATCAATCAGTTAATTGATTGTTATCAGTTCAATTGAATTACTGATTTATTGGACCAAAAATTGGAATTAATAAAAATTGGTCATAATTGCTTACACAAACAAACTAAACGCGAACTAAAAATGATAAAATAATAAGTTTTGATCTAAAAATGGTCTATAAGTACAAGTAAAGTTTTGAATTTCATTTTTCCTGTTTTAAATTTTCAGAATAGCCTGAAAGAAACAGCTTATTGGCTTGAAAGTTAAGAAGCAAAGATTTTTATATTAAATTAATTTGTGAGAAACTATGTGGCAATATTTATCATTTTTGGTTACCATTTGTATTGTCTCCAAATTCATGTATATGGAATCCATGGCAGCCTTTGACCAAGCCTTTAACTTCGCCGGTCACCTTAACTTCTGAAGATGCATTCTGTAAAGGTTTATAAATTAATTAAAGACCAATTAAGGAAATCATTATGAATAGAACATTGATACTTACATTCTGTTCAAAATAAACAGTGCCGCTAACTACTTCGCCAATGAGGACAGCAACTGCTCTAATAGGCATTTTTTGTTTGATTGAAATAAACTTTTTCCAAAAATTCGAACAGCACTGACAGAATGCAATCTTACAACTGATAGCAAAAGTGACTTGCTAGATTATATAAGTAACCAATCACTTCAAGGTCAAGGCCTTCCAAATAATTTTTGTTTGCCGGCAACTCTTTTTTTGTTGAGATTGGTGTTTCTGAAACTATTATAGCGCATGTATTAAAATAAACTCAAACAAATTATATAGAAAACAAATTCCATACATTTATAAAGCTTGAATACTTGAATGATAGTCATATGTACGATTAATTTATTCTATACATATTTTAGAATTAAAACCCTGCTGATATTATTCATATAATTTCTAAAAATCTTAAAAGCTTTTTCACCATAATGATTAGCCATTGTTTTGGTTACGCAAGCGTAATTTTCCTTGCCAAAGGATGCCCTTATTAGGGCTAGGCGGTTATTTCAAAATCACTTACTTTCTTACCTTCTTCAAAATTCCTATTCACCAGACTTACATAATAGCTAATTGATTATTTTTCTTTGGGTGCTTTTTTAAAAAAGTTTTTAAAATGCAATCTATGTTTTCTTATTAATTAGTCGTTAAAAGTTCCCATAATAATAGAATGGGTCATTCCGAATTCAGTCACCAACTTGTAAGTTCCTCATCCACTGGGATATAATCCCATAAATTTTGAACGTCTATTTTATTTTTTTCCAACGTTCAAAAACACTGAAGAATATTTCTGAAATGGGGTTGCTGCTATTTTATTAAATGACCCCACGAATTATAATTGAATTCAGTTTAGTAATTATGGGGAAAAAAAAATTAGTGAGGTTTTTTAAGACAAAGGCTTGAAAACATGTGTTTTCTCCGATTGAAAAAAAAAGACAAACTGTTTATATATTTCGTATTGATTTAAAGACTGTTCTACGTTGACGATTTTATCAGAGCTTAGGAAAAGGTGTCAAGGTAGGATGATGGAAGAGTTACTTTTCCACCCTCCTAGGGCGTCAAGCCTTCTTTTTGAATAGTTGACAAAGATCAGGCAAAAACTAACGATAATTATTAAGTTCCTTTACATGCCAAGACTGCAAAAATCGTTTTTGATTTACTAGAATTGAAGATGTAAAATCAAGAAATCGCTATGCTCATATTGAAGCGAAAATGAGTTATTGATTGGGAACAGCGCTTTCTGTATACGTCTCATTTTTTATTGCTCAGAAGACTATTTAAAAATTCTGGAAGTCTTAAGACCACTTATTCTATGGAAGAGGAGTATTTTTCTCTCCTTTAAAAATTGGTTTACCGGAATTGGCGTGTTTTCATTTCCTTGGTACAATTATCATCATAGCATGGTTGAAACTTTGACCACCCATCCTCATTCTTTTCTACAGGAAAGTGCTCATTATGAACATACTTTAAAAAATACGATACCATGATTGCATATCTGATTTTTTTTTACTTCTTATTCCTTCTTCCCATGATCATAGTGAGAAAGTTATGATTGACACTTGATTGTCTTAAAATCTAATGGATACTATTCAGCCTAATTTGTTAATAAAATAAGGTTCATTTATAAACTAAAAACTAGGTATATTTTTTCAGTTTATCAGCTGTATGATTGGACCCCAGAACCTCCTTTAGATATTTAATCATGGAACTGGCTGACTCTGTCTTCAGTTCAATGTCAGTTCTGGTGATGATGCAGCTCTTCATTTGGGATTTGACCTCCCGCTCAGATCAGCTGTTTACAGAAAAAGAAGGTCCAACAGGATGCAGCAATCCCAAAAAAATGTACTTAGGAAGAACATCATAAGACAGACATTTCTCCTCAGCTGGGAGGTTAATGAGTGAGGACTATTAGGAAAAGGCTCTACCTGTCATCAACCCTTCATCTTTTTTTCATTTTTCTTTGGTATTTGGTTTGATTATTAGATTATCTGGTATGATTACGAATATGCTATGAGAATAATGTTTGCACAGATAGAAACTCTCTATAATTAATATTTTTTTTATATTAAAATCGAATCTTGTACCAATAAATTAGATACAGTTTGACAGTAATAATGCAATGGCACATGCCTTCCATGTGGACTGAAAATATATTGAAGATACTACAAGAATCAAGCTGAATAAATTTAACACCAGAATAAATCTCCAACTTGACCAAAAAAGAATCTTCTGCAGAGTATTTTGCAGTAAAGAAATTCATGCTGAAAAAATATTGAATTTTTGATAAAACATTCCAAAAAATAACAAAGAAAAAACTTAAAATAAATAATTTGAATAAAGCAGTACTAGGAGTACATTTTGCATGCCTTAGGCATTAAATATAATGTCATGATTTTAAAAGATATAGAAAATGATGCTTGATATAAGAACTAACTATTGAGCCAGACATCTAATGGAAGGTCTAATCTAATCTTCTATGCATCAGATATGATATAGGACACTTAAATAATAGTGGAAGGTCTCAAATCAAAGACAATGTATACATTTTTCACAATTTATCAAATTTATTACAACATTTTGCTATTACAGCTAGTATTTTTTCCTTGTTAAAGCATTAAATTAAAAATTGAACTTGACTTAAATTGAATAGCCAAAAAATTACTATTGATATATCTAGGCCTTGAAACAAAAGGGGCTAATGCCTAAATCTTAGAAATTAGAGTGACATCATTAGTAAAATCATGGTAGGATATACATTAATTGTTAAAAGGGCGATTGTACATACGATGATATTCCTACCATGGGACATAGAAGAACTTTGTCTATCCCATGGGAGGACAATCGTCCTTTTCACAATTTATGTATATCCTACCCAGATTTTACTAGTCCTGTCGCTAAAAGTTCTAAGATTTGGAGGTTGTTCCTTTTTGTTCAAAGGTACAGATTTACACTATAAAAAAGGGTATTCAAATGCAAAGAAAAGCATAGTCATAATGATGACTTACAATGGAATAAAAGCTACAAATTTGAAAACTGGAATGAACCTTCAGATAAAAATAAAAATTCCCTGAAAAGGCTGTCATGGATATCCATTTTAGGACGAAATTTTTTAAAGAATTAAATCCTTTAACTTTTGTTATTTATTTATCAAAATGACTAAACCCATTAATTTTTAATAACTTCCTCAGACATCTTAAATTGAATACATTAATAACACAACATAATAACTATAGTGTCATTCCATAAATAAGCAATGACTATTATATGAACTGATGATAATATACTAAAGAAGATCTGAGGATAAAGTAGCAATGTTTCAAAAAATTAGTTAGGTGCTTGATAAAACAAACCTATCAATTAATACAGAATTTTAATATACTTAGTTACTCATAGTGCATAAGATAATTAATATCACGAGAAGGAGGGGCATATTTGAGTTAATTTTTGTATCAACTTATTAATAAATGTTTGGAAATATTAATAAATAAGACCAAAGTCCTTTGGTCCTGTTATCACTGTTAATTAGCTGAGTTCACAGATAAGTTAATTGGACAACATCAGTACTCCACAAAGTAATTCATAACATTTTTAAAATTACTAGAATATGAAGAAAATCTGACATGCATATATCAAAATGAATAACTCCTAATTTTAATATAAAACAGATAAAAATTATTATAGGACCACTTCATAAAAAGTGAAACTTTCAAATTATTTACAAATAATTCAATTGTAAACTAAAATTAAGAGATAATGGAAACAGGACTTAATAAATATATATTTATAGAAAAAATTAATATATTTTACAATATAAATTAAACAGAAATAGTAATAAACAACAAATTGAACATAGATACAAAATTATTAGCTTCAGAGTAGAGTGATGAATATTCAGTTTCTAGAATTGATCAGTAAACATGAACCATACCGTAAATAAATCTAAAATATATTGTAAAGGATAATATAAAATTCATTGTAATACAGCACTAATATCTATAAATTAAAAAAAAATGTGTTCATGTCATTTTTCTAATCTGTAACTTAAAAATAAAATGATTGAAATAATTAAATTCATGAATATTTTAAGGACCTTTAAATATGTAATAGTTGGCCAAAATGAATTTAAGATTCCTCAAAAGTTTTTTTAAATTAATGAATGAAAATGACCATGTTAAATTAGCCAATAAAATTGGTAATCCATTTGGTTAAATCATTAAGAAAACTATCATGTTTTCATCATAAAGAAAAAAAAAATCATATCTACTTGTATTGTATGTACGATTCATAGTTCATATCTTCATCATTAAGTAAAATAAGCGATTCAAAACATTTTCATGTCTCAAATTACTGGAAGAAACTATAAATTACCCTCCTTTTTTTTCTCAATAGAGATTTCATGTGAAATTTTTTTTGTTTGTTTTCCTATTCTTAATATAGGTGATAATGATACTTATTTCTTGGGCCCGAAGAAACAAACGTAAAAAGCAAACAGAACACTAGGCAAACACAAGTCCAAAGCTCCCTACTAAAGTAGTTATTTTAGCTTCTAACTGAAATAATCCCTGTTGCAACGCAGTGTGAGCTTCTTATATTCATAATCTTTATGTTTAGGCAACATTTAAAAAGTATGCAAGTATACAGTCTCAGTAGAAATTAGAAGGTATCATTTGAGGATCCTATCTTGAACTTACTGTTTCCTCTTTCAAAGTGGTATTGCACTCCTGGCAAACGCAAATGAAAACAATTATAGCAAATAATTGTAATTATTCAATGGATCACCAACTTAACGGAATAAAGATGAATATTAGTGAAGTAAAACTATCAGTAGTTCTATTGAAAATCAAAAAAATTGTTTTTCAAAATTTCTTTTAACAGAAATAACATCCAAATCACTAAATTTCTATCTACATACAATGTAATTATTTTAAGAAGGGAAAATAAAGGAAGTCATAGGCATATAAGTATATTTTTACTTAGTTTTTTCATGAAAATATTGCAAATAAACAGAAGATAATGTTAAAACATACCTAACGAAAAAATATACTTACGGTTTATCAAATTTTTAAAAATATTTTCATATTACTCCAATTCAATATATTTAATATTACTTGAATCAGTTATACTAGTTGAAAGATCAGGTCAAATTAATGATTACAAGCAAACATAAAACAACAAAAAACAAGATAAATCAAAAATGAACATTTAATAAAAATAAAAAAAAAATCCAACATTATTACTTCATAATTGTCACCATTCAGGTTTAATTACACTATTTATTGAATATTTTCATTTAATTTCAACGCAAAAACATGGGGCGGTAACATGATAGTGATGTCACGGTAAGGGATATCCAGTCATGGAAACATCTTTTTATTACCTTGTTACTCTGAACTTTTAGTAAATGTGTGCAAAATAAATTAATAATAAAAACTCAAGTAGTCTTTCCAAACTATTTTTTTTTTCTAATTTTCTAATCAGACAATAATAATAGTAGTAGATAAACCCCTCCAAAAAACAAAGAACTTTCTCACCCTCAAAAAAACTCTAGAGGGTAAAAAAAGAATCTAAATTTGGTTGGAGAAAATCAATCTGGCAAAACTTTTTAAAACTATCGATAGTTTACCTACGATAGTATCGGGACTATCTATAGTTTTACATCACTAATGAATATATTCATCAGCAATATCCTAATATCATGAGGAGATAATGAATATCTTTACTATAACAGAAATAGAGGTAGATTTAACTGATAATTAAACTTACTACGGATGTTATAAGAGAGTCTTGGAAAATTTCAAGAGGTGATTAGATAAAATGGCTGTTTTACAGTCTAAAGCAGTGGTTCTCAAACTTTTTAGTCTGACGATACACTGAAATTATTAAACAAAATTCACAGCACCTCTATTATTAATATTATTATTTAAGAATTTTGCATTGCTTAGTCTTTGCTGAGAATATTCACATATCTAGGCACAAAGAACCAAGGGTTAGGCTCTGTTTATGTTATATTTAAACAATTTTTTTATGAGTTGACATCCGCATGATGTATCAATCCCTAATTTTTATATTAATAAATAATAAGAAGTATTAATAAATAATAAATAATAATAATTAATAAGAAGGATCAATCCCTAATTTTTTATGCTTCTGGCTGGCTTAAAAGTATTGCTTGTTAAACCGCTGCTAATATTTTCATGGGAAGGTGATAAAATCTAGTGTGCTGTCTGAGATCAAGCCATTGTAAGAAAAAATTCTCACAGGTCTCCAACCCATCAAGTTGCTTTAATTCCTCAGCCAATTCTTGGTATTTATCATTATGATGAACTTGTATTATTACTTAATATAGTTTATAATATATAAACAATTTATGATAACATTTTTGGTATTTCTTATAATTATTTTACTGAATTAATAGGTAGCAAATGATTTATATCTGGTTTTAGAACTTATATAATTTATGATAAGGTATTTATTTATTCTAAAATGAGACCTTCATTTATTGATTCTAGTTGAAGGGAATATATAATTCCAGGCCTTTTACCTATTTTAATAAATTATTAAAGTTTAATGCTAAAAAATTAAGAGGGATAAAATGAAAGATAGTTGAAATATATTTACGAATACTAAAACAATTTAAAAAAAGAATAAAACATAATTCACTAAAAATATAACCATGCTGAGTTACAGAAAACAAATAAATTCTATAACAACACATAAACCATAACCCCCTTATTTAAAAAAAAAATAGCTTATAAAAATATAAATAAAAAATTCAAGAAGCAAATAAAGTATAAAGAAGTAAATAATAACCAAATGAAATTTGTTCATGCTGATATCCTCAACCAAAGATTTGAAAAATGATGTAATCAATGATGCCAAGAAAGAAAGGTAAAAATTAAATATATAATAACAAAGAAAGTGATAGTGAGTGATCGTCAATGGCTGTCTTAACAGACTCGGCATTCGATATACAGACCATTTTAGTGATTAGCTGGCCGTCCTTTTGCATAACCAACATTAGTCGCTGATGGGCCCCTCCACAAGTATGCATCCTATGTATCATTGTTAATTGTTCTTGGATTGCCAATAGGATTCCTTCAATTGCTGGGAAGATATTGCCACTTTTCAAGCATGTTAATCGTTAATAGGCATCGGCCTGTGTTTACTCCTGTATCTGTTAATGAGTGATAAAATTGTTCATGTAGTGGCTTATTTTTCCATGCTTCTGTTAGAGTAGCATAGTCTGATTCATTATTCGGGGTTGTAACAACACTTAGTAAATTTAAAGCTCTGTAATTTGCATCTAGTGATACCAGAGTCAAGAGAATGCTAGTCATGTTGATGATGCAATTAAAAAAATTATTGTCTTCCTCACTACATAACTTCAAGAGGCTGGTTAGAACCATGACCTCTCAATTCCTGGGAAGATACAACTTTGACAAAGAGAATGTCTGCTGTCTTTTCTTTAAAAGCACATTCTGGACCCTAAGAAGGCGATCTAACCTTTCTAGATCTGTTTTGTTCACTTTAGAACACCAAATGAGTATCCTGAAGATGGTATTGCCCATGTATTATTTTGTATAAAATAAAACATGACAAATAGAATAGTAATTTAAAAAAAAAAACTTATATTAACTTTTTACAGTTATTTTAATTAAATTTAATTTTTTTCAATTTCATTTAATTATTTGAAAATTTCATAGCACTTTTGAGCACTTGCAACACCCTTAGGTGCCAAAGCACCCACGTTGAGAATCGCTGGTCTAAAGCCTAAATTTTTTTAAACATCAATATAGCTTCTAATCTAACTTTATGGAGCTAGGATATAATAAGACAGACACATGAGTCACTGTATCACTGTCTTTAATATGAAGTACTTCAGTAGAAGACAATAAATTACATTAGAAATTAAAGAATAAGAGGTAGTTCGAACATCTCTCGAATGGAAGATATCCTGCTCAAATACCATTAGAATAAAATAAGATAGGAATATGGCGCTGGTGACCCATAATAATGGCATGACTATAGAAACAAAGACAAATGTAGCAGAGTGGACAATATGGAGGGACAATTAAAATTACAGTGAAAGTGAGTAAGGTGATGGCACTACATTATTGAGAACTGAAAGGAATTAAAAGAACATGATAAGGAGCTTCAGATCCTTTTTTATAACTGCTGTACCCTGTAGTTATTTCCTACTTTATTTACCATTATTAGAAACTAATTAATACTACTTTTTTTTTTTTGGTAATTCACTAAAAGCATAAAACTATAAAAACAACCAACGACTACTAATATATTTATAAACAGAAAAAAAAAAGGATACGTCCAGAAGAGTATATATGTCTAATAATAATAAGTTAAGGATCATCATAAAATATGCAGTGTAATTTTTAATACATAAATAAAATAAATCATTAACACGTTGCGTGCGGATGTCGAACATGCTTCGACATTTTGTTCTATTTCTCTGAGGTAGGTGACTATGGGTGTTTGACATTCTACTCGCACGTTTATCTAGAGCCTGAAAAATTTCCACCTCAATATAGCGGCTTGTTATTTGGTACTAGCCTTGGTGGAGACCTTTTAGAAGTTGTAGAAACCATCTCCTGAGAGTGAGCATCATTTTATTAATTTTCTTTCAATTTTTATCATAAACGAAGGTGTCTATAATATTTTTTTTCAGTCGAATGTTTAATTTTAAAAATTGTTTTCGAAGATGTTCTTCTCAATTAAGAAAAAAATTGTCGATTTTAATTTTTAAAAAATTGTTGAACCAGAAAAACATTTCAGTTTGACCCCGCCACACGCAACATGGTAAAGAAATTACATATTAACCTACATTTTATAAATAATAATTTCAACAAATATTTAACTAATAATGAAACACTCAAAATATTTAAGCTATTATATGTATATTTATGAATTATAACAAAAATAGAATCACTGTTTCATTGACTTTGTAAACAAAATATAACTAATGAATTTATTTGCTAATTAATGTAATCTGACTTATATTGCCAAACCCTGTTTTAGAATAACTATGAATGAATACTTTTTTATCTTATCTTTCCTTTATTTATCTTATTTCATAATGGTTATCTTGTTTTTCTTTATCCCGATGAAGGCCTACAACCTAGACCAAAATGTTAGCACGCATTAAAATAAGTTTATATCTATCTGTGTTTTTCTTTCCAGACGGCACTCCCAAACTAACTTCTTCTTCGATTAGGTCAACGATACGTCCACCATAATGAATGAATTTTTAGAAACTTGATTTTAATTGATTTGTCATGATAAAGATTTTTAGATTGAAATTATATAAAGTAAGGACTTTCTCAAAAAAATAGCACCCACATAAGAAGATAACTCATATCTATTTTAACTTAATAAAAAAATACAATATTTTTTATGTTTATTAATAAACAATATCAAATTGTGTAACAATATAGAAATAACACCAATTGTAGTTAAACCATACATCAGCAACAGCTGAAAATACAACATGAAGTCAGGAGGCTTTAAGAAAACACTTCTGTATTCTTCAGTTTTATAGGTGGTTTATCCACAAAAGAAATGGTCTTAATATGAAACAGGGTTGAGTTTATTTTCAATTTTTAATTTAATTTTTTTTTTTCATTGATAAAAACTGGATTTTTATTATTAAGAATAGATTTTTAATACTTTTTCCCTTAAATTTTTAGATGAATGCAAAATTAAATAATGTAAAGGCTTTTAAAATTTTATAAGTCTTATATATCATCTCCCAGCTCTAACTTTCATGTCTGACTGGTGACTAAGGGAAATTAGATCAACAGGTTCACAAGTTAAAGGTTATGTTATTGAGTATCTTGTTTTTAAACTTCCCTGAAAAAATTATTTGATTTATTAGGAATGATCCAATCATAAAATTGACTATAGACACACAAAAAAGGATACAAATAAACCACCAAAAAAACCATTAGTCAGAATAGTGCGCCTGTTGATAAAATATTTTTTCCATTGAGAACCAACCTGCATCATCAGCAATGCCTGAAAATCATGAAACACATATTGTAGCTTTAATAAGTTAAGATTGCCAAGTGTTGATAAATATGATTAGGGAATAAATAGCCATAAACATATTCCAAATATGTCATTTACATGATTAAGAAAGCAGGAATATAAATACTAAAATAAATTTTAAAAACTGTAAAATTTTCATATTTAAAATTCTACAGCAAACAAGTTACAATAAATTTATCACAGTAAACTTACAAAGTTAAAAAAAAAATTAATTATAAAATTTATAAATTGGGAATATAAAGACAAAAAAATATGTAGCAATTTTATTTTTGTTTAATCTTATTTTTTCAAAATCTAATATTTCCTTAGATATTTCTCTATATATTTTTCTTTAAACCATATTAATGCAAAATAAAAAATTACATTAAACTAAACTAATATCTTTCTAGATATAATTGTTGCTGCAGTGAAACCTCCTAAGGGCCAAAAAAACATAATTTTACAAGTAAAACAAAACCTGATTTGTGTAATTTTTTGGTTCATCATTCCCAGCATACAGGAGGATTCATGCTGTTTGATTTTAATCATAATACAATTATTTTAATACATATGACCCTTTTCTCCAGCACCTATGGGAGACTCTACTCGTTCTAATAGCAACCAAAATCACATGATATTTTTTTTTTCAGGTAGGTGATTTCACGACAGCAATGACAATAAATTACAAATAAGTTTTATTTTTAATCAGTATATTACCCATAAACCTAAAACAGCAAACACATAGAAACCAAATCCATAAAATCCGGTAAAACCTAGAAGACCAGCAGTTCCTCCAGATATTGCAGCCATAGATGTTCGACAATATTCAACAATAGCAGCATTGTTTCGTAATGCTGATTCGCTATAAGCCACCATTTCTAAAAAAATAAAATATCACAATTCACTTGTGATGCTATGGATAAACATACATCAACTTGCAAAACATTTTATCTTTTAAAAAATTTGTGTTTCGATATAGTAAAAATAAAATTTAATAGGTGAAGTAGCAAAGTAACCAACTCGCCACCTAACTTCCAAGGCCAAGTTCAAGCCAAACTATGATAGAATTTTTTTCTGTTTTATGAATCCTTCTGGGGCACATAAATGCTAGGTGAGTATGGATGAAGAACACAATGGCCTCCCTTTATAACCATTGATAATGAAACAGTAGTTCTAATTCCATTATCACACCCAAGACCCTTCATGAATAGTAGAAAGAAATCAATAACTGGATAAATGATCATTTTCAGAAATTTATATCTACATAAATCTTTTAAAGTTTACTGATTATCTGATGCCTCATTACCACCATGAAATATCCTCGTACAACATTAATGATTGAATATTTTCTACAACTTATAGCGAACAAAGATACTAATAAATTGAACCTATTCTGGAAAATATTTGTTATTGTATTCCAACATAGAAGCCCCGCAGCCTCATTGATTAAATTCAAGTCCAAACACGAGATTTCTTTACTTAAAAGATGATGAAAATTGAGAAAAAATGTGGTTTATATTACATGGAGTAGTAAATAAGGAGTATAAGACCCAAGTTCTAAAATAACATGAAAGGTTTTCAAAATATGCATATCATTACCTCCACCTTTTTCAAGTTTCGTTTTTACTCGTCCCATTGCCATATTTAGTATGTGGTTATTTAGAAATTGAAATCAGTTAAAAGCAACTGATTTATTAGAACATTGGCCAATTTAGTGAATTAGTAAACTAGAAGGTTAACAGTCATTACAAAGAGGTGTGATAGGCCATGTGAACCAGTAGGAAACAATGTTATGAACGTTATTATTAAATAAAGCCAAATTACGTTTAACCGATCTCTGTTATATTGTATTAGCTTTGCTTAAAGCTGAAATTTTCTTGTTTAACTGAAGAACCAATTGGTTTGAATATATTATTGTTACAGACACATTTGAGAAGATCCGTGTTGAGGAGGCCAGAACGTAAGAGGTGATCTGTTTTTAATAATCAATCATATTGTGAATCAATTGTATGAACAGTAAATTCCGATAAAGAATATGGATATTAGAAAAACTAAAGGTTTGTGCATTGAATGTATCTGCCAATCATTCTATTTGATACTCAATTACCATATGTAGAGTAGGAGGTTGTGAGGCACTTAGCCATTTCGTTTATGTCGCTTATCTAATAACCAAACGTCCTTCTTCGGAATAACAATGAAGTAAAGCCTGGAGCATTAGACGGTCGTGCTATATTTCTAAGCATCATTTGTTTGGAAAGGATTTCAAAAGCCATAGATGGGCAATTCACAGAAACCCATGATTATTTCCAAAAAGAACATTTTGTGTCCTAGGTTCCAGGTGTGGCTCACATCAACATTTTTTGGCCGGATCAATGTTTTTACTTAATATATATTATAGGCTACTACTGTACATTCTTCAATATCGAAATCGCTAAACATCATTAATTTAATTTATCATAAACCACCCAATTTTCCTTCCTTTGGCCTTCTCGAGGTCGTGCTTTGTTACTTTCAACGCTCTGTGTAAGAGCAATAACACTTCTAGACTAGATTTTGCATGATGATATTTCTACCAGTTTTGAAAGCCTTTTAAGGTAAGAAAAGGAAAATCCTCTAATGCAATACGCTTGCTATCCGCGGCTCATTTTATCCCTGTTCCAGAATCCGATTCTCATTCCTTTGTCAAAATTTTGAATTTTCTGCCAGAGTCTTACACTTGTTAAGTTCCTTATTGTTCCTAGCCGGACAATACTGGCAGTTCCTGCCTAACGAGCTTCCACTATTTTTGTTGTTTTAATTTACAACCAGTAACTTTAATATGAATAACTTTTAATTAATAACTGAATAACTTTTAATTAACGAGACAAGACAAAAAACGAAAAACTTCTATGAATGACATTTGGTAGCTAAGTGTTAGAGAAACCATGCCAAGAAACGATTTTGGTGGAAAAAACGCCCAATCACTAACGCTTCAGTCAATGAAATTTCAATATTCGAAATGCCCAGTTTTGGAAGAATCACCCCCATATGCTTAATAAGAGGATTATAATGCATTTGGACTGTATTTCAAGTGTGTCTTCATTTCAAGGGCTCACGGACATATTTGGGCACCAAATTAAATAGCTTGACAACTCGTCTGCGGACGTGAAACGAAGGACACTAGAATATTTTTTTTGCGCATCGCATGAACAACGACCCGTGTGCGGACTGTCTCAGTCCTCTTTGCTTTGAATGGATAGGATTTCCATCACAACCTTAATATTTAAAACGAAAACAAATAAATATGCTCATAAATTGATGAAAAACAAAGATTATGTAGAAAACAAGTATTTATAATAGAAAATTTTTCAGAATTGATGGGGAAAGGTTAGAGCAAGTGCATGAATAATTTCAAATATCATAGTCCTAAGCTTATAGAATCTGGCAAAAGAATTCGTTAAGACGGAAGTCGAAGAACAGGATCAGGGATTCTACGATCAAATAGAGCCTAATGTAATTCATACAAAGTAAATTGGTGATGGGCATCGACTACGTTCAATTAGGCACCTCATACTGGTGGATGAAACCTGATAAGCTGGAATAAAATGTAAGGTTGCAATTGAAGGAAGGAGATCAAGAGGAAGGCCAAACGAGACTCAGATGAGAAAGTAGTGCGGTAGGCCTTTCTCACTTAGCATGTCGAGTTAGAGAAGAAAATGCGGCTGACAATTCTTACAGGAAAATTGCCACAGCAATTTTAAGTTTCTAACACTGTAGTTTTGCGGTAAGATAGATATGGGTGAGGGTTGTGAACTTTGAGATCATGTTACCAACTTAAGGCACTCCAGGGAGCGGAAAGACGAGCAGTGCCCCCTCCTGATACTATTCCAGTCAGTAGATTCATTTCTAATAATGTATTTCATTCATTATATATAGTTCATATAATTCATAATAAATTAATTTATTAATTATTATTTCTAAACGACAATTACACATTTGTTAATGAAAATACTGATCGTCATTTGAGTTTATAAATTACTGTAATTACCATATAATAATGCCAAACTCTTGACCACTATATTAACATATCTAATGAGGTTAATACATTATAAATTATTTATGTAAAAATAAACATAAATTAATTATATTACTTATATATATATAGTGTTATTATACTCTTTGAAAAAATAAATCAATATTCAAATTTACAAATAAACCGCCAAGGTCATGGACCAATCACGATCGATGAAAGGTGTTGCATTTGTGGGAGGTTTATCATCACAAATTGGGAGAAACGTTAATTCGTTTTAACATATGTATATGAAGCTACAATGTTTTTAATTTAAGTTGTTAGAAGTGAAAGATTGTTGTGAAAAGTTGTTAGAAGTGAATGCTAGTTTCTAATAAAACATGGCAATGGACGACGTTGGTGAAGAGGTTTGTATTGATATTTTGTTTATTTGACTAAGATATCTACTATTAGATTTTTCTTATTTGGATATTTTTTAGACACAATTTGTTGTTGATGAAGTTAGTAACATTATTAAGGAAGCAATTGAGGCATCTATTGGTGGAAACACCTATCAACAAAATAAGGTTAACCAGTGGACAACAAATGTAGTTGAAGCTTGCTTAGGGAATCTTACTAAGTTGCACAAAGCTTTTAAATATATTGGTAAGCATATTTTCTTTTTATTACACTGAATGGATTTCTTTTACAGTGATAAGGATTGATGTTTCATTTGTTAATTCCTTGATTCTCCAGTTACTTGCACCATCATGCAGAAAAACGGAGCAGGTCTTCATAGTGCTAGTTCTTGTTACTGGGATAATTCTACTGATGGTAGTTGCACAGTTAGATGGGAAAACAAAACTATGTACTGCATCGTATCTGTGTATGGCTTAGCAGTTTAACCAAAATCGGAAATAAATGATGGACTGTACAGTATTTTTAACATTGTTTTAATTATAAATTATTTATTATCTTAAAATATTTATTCAGATTTGTTTGGATAATGTTACCTAATTATTATATTATAAAGTTATGAATAAAGACAAATTTAATTGTATTTTTTACACTTTAACTAATTACACTTATAAATTAAAATTTCAATGATTGCACTTAATTCTTGTATCAATTATAAGATGTGTAAGTAGTAGTTTGTGCATACAGTTTTCAATTTTTGAAAGTGAAAGAAACTGAAGGGGAAGGTTTGCTTAACTTCCTAAGTTTTGTATTGTGCCTTTCTTTATCTACCTTAAAAGTTTGCAAATTTTTAATGATTTTAATAAGTCTAAGCATGTTTTATTTTAATTTTAGGGTTTACTTAATTTATTATGTTTTCGCATCATTAAACTCGTTTCTTTTATAAAATGTATATTTAGTTTTATACCCTGTTCAAATTTTTTTTTTTGGAGTAAATTACACACATTTATTATTTGTAAGAAGAAATAATCCTGCCTCGTTTATTCATTTATAAAAAAAAATAAGATAGTATATAAGAAATTATTGCAGTTTTGTGAGTAATCATAATAAAAATGAAGTATAAAGTGAGTGTTATTTTTCCCATTTTGATAGTTAAGCAGTGCCGTAAACATTAACTTCATTTTTTGCAATCAAGTCCATTCTATTGGAGTTTATTTATGTTATATTGACATATGATTATGGAGTCAATAAAAATAAATAAATTTATGTTTAAGAGATGCGTATTTTGTTGTTAGTAGTATTGAATCTGATGGTGATTTTTTTAATGATCGGGAAATGAATTTTATTTACATGATAGGGTCTATTTTTTTAAAAAAAAAAACCTTGAACATTGATTTATAATGCCCAAAAGGAAAGAACTAAGATTTTATTAAAAGACATCTCCATAAAGTAATCCTCCATTGTTGCTTGAAACACTTGGTCTCTTTTTGGCTCCTCTTTATTTGTCTGGATGGCTTACAAAGTGGTTGGAAACATCAGCATGCATTGAATAGTAATTATAATGTTTTCAGCTTTATTTTGATCACCAATCCTGACAATCTTCAAAATTTTATATATCTGAGAAAGACACATGAGTGAAAATAAAACTAAATACTTTGTCTCTTTTTTGTTTAAAAATTAATAAAATTACCTCTCAGGAAATTTGAATTTAGCATACAAAGTAAATAAAATAAATTATGCAGGCATAATATTTAAATTAAATGTTTCGGATTTGATTTCAACACTTATGTGCTACAGAATAGGAAAGGTGGTTTTTATTACCGACCGACTATTTTTGGTGTACAAATCTTGAGATTTATTCCATAGATCTACCAAGAAATAACCGTGCTAACCCTATTAGGATGGGGTTAACTACTTTTAGCTCGAGTGCTACGATACCACATCACCACTGTAGCATCCTCAAATTAATTCTAAGGAAATAAATACAAAAATTATCGATGCGTAGCTGTTCAAGGTTTTTTATTTTCCATTCAACCTGTTTTTGAAGTATATTAGTTTGGAGCTACATGAATATGATTTATTTTAATAATGAATGTATATTATAGTTTACAATATAAGGATTTGTTACATTTAAACTATCTTATAATAGTTATATGTTAGTGTTTTTTGTTTTCTACTTTTTTGACTTTTTTTTTTTTGGCTCATATGAATATGTTCCTATTTGTGTTAATAGACCTTATTCATGAATTGACAAATTAAATATGTAATTACATACAGGTACTACTTTCGTTTGTGCTCTATATAGTATATAACACCCATTTACTCCGAGATCATAAAGAGACAAGATCTACTATTTTATGCTTTAAGCAACCACTCAATTTCCCAAGACAGCTGTGTAAACCTTATTCTATATCTCCTCCCTCCATTCGCCTTTTGGCAATACAGGTGTTCGATAGCAGTGGGGAATTACAGGAATATATGCACCCATTACTGCCAATAATGCTCAATTTTATTTATTTATCTTGTTAAAAATAATCTTGGAGATAGTACAATAAAAATTGGAGGAGCTGATTTGGCAAAACATGGCCTGTGTTGCATATGGCCTACACCTTATGAACTCCTGTCCTTACTCAGCTTCTTCCTGGTCCTCTTCTGGCAGTCTTCCTGGAGCAGGCCCTTCAACCAAATGAAAGTGCTGCTTTCCTATGGCCTAGGGCTTTTTTCCTCCTGCACATGAAGTAATATGTCTCCCCTCTCACCTCCTATTCTAGATCTAAACTCTTTGGAAAAAATTCTCAAAGGGTGTTAGCGTGTTAGTCTATTCTTGTAATCATCAAATTCATTTCTTCAAAACTTGACATAATATATTGATTGCTCTTTTTATTTCAAAAAACATTTTCTCATCATAATTTATTTAAAATTAATAATATTTAAAGAAACAAATATGCAAATTCAATAATTAAAAAGTAATAAATAGAATATATAATGCAACAAGCTATTTTAGTTCATATCAAAATTGAAAACGTTTTCTTGGCTGAACAGATTGAATTAATTTTTTAACTGAGTCTGTTTATTTTATACAGGCAGCTTTACAGAATCAGCCTCTGGCTTTGTTAATAGGCTTGGTCATGCCATTTATGTGAATAATAAGTCAGTTGGTTATTCCAAGATCCTTGAACACTATATTTCTAGGTGTTTGGGTCCCTCCTAAAGTTTTATATCTGTGGTCACAGAGGATAAGTTGGCAAGTCGGAAAATGGGCCTCCTGTATTATGTGTATGGTGATCATCTCCCAAGTCTTCTGCAAAAAGTGAAGAAGGTGATAAGTCTTGGAAGATGATCACAATACATGTAACATAGGAAGACCATTTTTCAACTTACCTACTTATTCCCAGTGACCATAGATATAATCCAGAGTATTGTAGTACTGGTTGTGAACTGTTATGGAATAGTCCATCCTCAAAAGCCTTATAGGTCTTATATTTTCTTTTTATACAGATGCTCTCTTCTAACTTGTTGATAGCATTTTATGGTTGAGTATCTTAACACACTCAGTGCGGAAGAGCTTTAGTTGAGGCTCATGTTCCTTGGTCTCTCATTGAGGTTTATCCCACCGCCCCTGGTGGTGATTGTTTTTCAATTCCAGGTAATGACAGTAGATTTCTAGCTTTCAAGCAGAGTACTTTGTTCTTAAACGAAGTGCATTAATAGTATGGAAAAAATTAAAAGAGATAGAAAATTTTCCTGGTTGTAATAAGTTGATCTGTGGAAATTTTATCTTCTCTAGGCCTTTGAAGAAGAAAATACAAAATGAAATCCCAAGGGTTTCCATATTGACCACAATATGATGGTGTCACCAAAAGTTTAATATTTAGTTGAAAGAAGTAAGCTCTCTTCTTTAACTTCCTCTTAGTGCCTTTCAGTGGTGAGTTAATCCAATCCAGGATTTCCATCTATCTCTGTCTATCACTAGAGTCGTCATCTCCTGCAATGTCTTTCCTCTCTCGCTTGACCCAACTTGGAAATATAGTTATTATAGCGAAGCCTAGGTCTTGTGCCTATTGGCCCTCCATAAATTTGCTTGGATCTCGATCACGGCTCATTCTGCACACATGCCCGTACCATCCCAACTATCTCTTCTCCAGGATCTCATTTTTTTGCAGGAATATTTAATTCTTCCCTTAAGGTTTCATTCCTGATTCTATCCCTGCTTGTATTTGAAGCCACTCTGCAAAATTATTTCATCTCTGCTGCAGTTATTCGGCTCCATTTGTTGCCTGAGAGGACCCAGCTCTCTGCTCCATATAGCAGAACAGGCATATATACGGCCTTGAAAATGTGGCCTTTTACAAAATGTACATCTTTATTGACCTCTCTCTTTCTCACGATTGTTGCTAATGGAATAATATATAAATTATTAGCTTTTCCTATCCTGTGCAATATTTCTATTTGTACTTTTCCATTTCCTCTGATCACAATCCCAATGTAGGAGAATTCATTCACGACTTCAAGCTCCTCGTCACGCTAGATACCTTAGATGGATTTCTGCGGTCTCTTGTCCTACTTGTAGGATTTTGCTTTTTTTTACGTTAATAACGTTCCTGCCCTTCCTGAAAGAAGTTGTTATCAACTTATTAAAAGTTTCTTTCTCTTTTAATTTTTCTGTACTATTAGTATTATATTCTTTTTGTTATTTATTTACACTTAATTCCTAATTCTAGGAAAAAAAAAAAAATTACATACATATAAAAAAACAGAATTTTATGTAATATACACGATTGTTTTATAAATGAAACATAATTTTTACATCCTTTAATTTATTTCTGCTATAGTAATTAAACGAGAAAAGGAAATAAATAAAATTATGATTATAAATACTTAATTACTTGTTTCAGGTAAAAAGTAGAATTTACCAACAAACCATTTCTTAAAATATATTTTTTTTTGTATTAAACATTTTACATTACATTTTTGCTCTAAAGAGCTGATACATGTTTTTATTCATTTTGAAAGTAAAATACTTAATGTTATTATTTATCAAGCATTAAAACTGATACAATGTATTAAAATCAATTTACTTGATTGCTATTAATTAAAGCATTTAGAAAAATGTTGATAATTTGTATAAAGTTCAATGATAACACAATAAACTTCTCAGTAATTACTTGACGATCGCTGGTACTCAACTTGTTCTCTAATAAATCTAAGACCTGCTTCTATAGCTTCCTCGGAGCTGGTAGCCATTGCCTTATCTTTTCTATCATCAATCAATGATGACTCGTTAATTTTTCTTTTCTTCATAGTTGGTGGAGGCATTGTTACATCCAATTTAGCAGGTGCTCGATTACTATACATTGGTGCAAATTCATCTTTTCTCTCATTTCTTCTTTTTTCAACCCATTCTTCCTGTGTCATTGCTGAAACAAAAATGAAAAATTGAATACTTTTTTTTATAGAAATCCTAGAGAATTAGAGCCCACTAGAAATTGATGAAACTGTAAAACCAATTAAGCATAAAATAATAATTCTTTCTTTCTACAAACTAATAAATTCAGAACCCCTCACGGTGACCGAGTGTTATGAAAGTCATAACATACTCAGAAAAAGATATATATAAAAATAACTTTGGCGGTCAGTTCTAAACCGTACTATTTCAAAACTAGTGATTGAAAAAACCTTTAGAGATGTTTATTATTTTTCTTTCTAACAAAAGTTCAGAATGTTCATAAATAAAAAATAAATAAAATAATAATTATTTGAATAGAATTTTATAGATTTTGGGATAGAAACTATAGAATTGTAAGTTCAAATTCATGTAGGGCTTCACCTGATAACAGAAAAGATGCCTACATTGGCTTTTATCTATCATTAATCTAACCATGACAAAAGATGCCAAAAAAACAAGCATCTGTGGATCATTATCTCAAATAAAACAGCAATTTACTGTTCAAGCAATTTGGAATGCGGTAAAAAAGAAAAAAACTATTTTAACTTTATTATTTTTTCTTTATCTTTATTTATTGTTACTGTCCAGAGCTTAACTTCCATAAGAATCATGAACATTATTTATGTTCATTTACTTTTTACCCAGTACTTTTTTTTTTTTTTGTTCAATTTTTCTAAATTAACTTGAGATCATACTTAGTAATGATAAGTTACAATTTTCAAGAATTTTGTTGTGCCTGGGAACTTAAAAAATTATTCAGTTGACGTAAATAACCAGCACTGGAGGGGAACAGTTCATAGCTGGAGATGGAGTAGGAACACTTAGGTTCCTATGCAGGCTACTCACCGTCTCAAGTTCTGACCAAGTGCCCTGGTGGTATCATTTAGCTAGCAAACGATCTTTGCTCCCGAATCATGGTGTGTGTTTCTTAATTTTAATTGATGTACGTTATCAATGTTTTCTAATGTTGGATGGATGATTTGCTCTCCATGCCAGAATTTGAATTTGTCAATCATGTAAATGCTTCCTCTCCATTTTTATAGAAAAAATTGTATTCAAAGACTCATCTTGTTATGAAAACTTCTGAAACTTGACATACGTTTCCATGATGGTAAAAATAAATAAATGAACAGTTTTTGTTTGCTTAGTAAAGTTTAAAGAGTTCCTTACATCAACCTGCATTAAAAAATTTTAGGTGACAATATACACGCCCCATAATTTACGTACAATTTTTAATAATCTTTTTTACTTAAAATTCTGTTAAAATAAGAGAAACTGTAATTTGATGAACTGACTCAGGTACATGCCCCAAAGTAGCGCTGTTACATCCTGCAATATTATGGAAAATGAATTTTTAAAAGATTTTATGGTTTGCCAGAACACTAAACTGCCACTTTATTTGTGAATGAAATCTATCTACTTGTGAAAAAGATAAAATATTAATAAGAATAATTTATTGAACATATCACATTTTTTTAACCTAATTTATTTTAGAAAAGAAACTGATATTTGAAATGAATACAATTGTTAATAAAATGACTTAAGATTTACCTGGTTCTTCAGCTTTATCTTTTCCAACATCCCAAGGACGTACATGAGCTGTTCTCATAAGTTTTAATTCAAGATCTTCAATAGGTTCTGGACCAATAGGTACTTCTTTTTCTTCTTCAACTTTTGAGGGAGTTATGTCTTTTAGAATTTCTGAAACATCAAAATAATAATCAAAATAAAAAATACTGCAGAGTACAATTAATATTAATAATACAGCCCGTAGTAATATAAAATGGCTGTATTGTCCATGTGATTCACTAATTGCATTTAAATCAATGTCAACAAGCTTTAGAAGTTAAAAAGTAAAATAATTAATGAAAATTAAAACATGTAATTTTTTTAATTTTAGCATTCTATGACTATCTAAAGTCTTAAACACATGATTTTTGGAATTATATGTGAGCATATGTTTGTCTCCGCGTACATTATTTATAACATATACATCCTTATGACAGGAGTACCTGAAAAATAAAGAAGAGAATTATAAAATATAAGAATTATAGAAAATTTAACCAAGGACAGAAAACAACTGATTTTGACACATAAATAAAAAAATTCAAGTTAAAATTGATTTTTCAGACTATAGTAGAAAGCTCAATGCAATCTATATTATTTATTTATTTTGTTTAGTATCAACCCATGACATGGGAGTCATTGATGTTATATAATTTAATATATTACATTTTATAGTTAAATTCTTTTCAGAAACTGCAACCACTGTTTTACTGAATGTTTAAAAGGGTACTCTCCTCGTGGGTTCTTACATAGTAAGGAGAGACAGGACACACAAGTTTTTTTTTGCATTTATTACGATTCCACAACTGATGCATCTAGGGATTTTCAATCTTTATTTTAGGTAACAACCAGTACAGAAGAAATCTGTAATTAAATGGCTTTTACAATGGCACTCGTCTCTCTCACTCTCCTGAGAATATGGAAGTTTTCTTCTTAAATTATCTGATCTTATAAGTTATCTCGTTCAGTAACTTAAGAACAGCTGACCAACTTACAAAAATCTAATGTTTTATTCTTCAATTGTTATAGGAAAAAACTATTTATTTGGATTAACTTTAGTTTGGATGCATTAAACAGAGATTATTAGGAATGCATTACAGAACAAACCAAATTATATTAAAGTTTTCATTTAAGCTTTTATATTTGAAATATTTACTTATTTTAGAGTTTTGAAAGAATGGTGAAATAACATGTGATTATTCAAGGGCTCTGAAACAGAGGTGAGTTTTATCAGTTTGCTCGCCATTAGTCCTCAGTTATTCCTAGGTTATTTTGAGTTTAGATCAAATATGGTAATGACCAAGTTTTGAATAAAAAGGGAAGCTAGAAGTAGATGTTTAACATTGAAGTAAGTGTCCATGTCGATCATTGAACATAGATAGTAGAGCCTAAGCGGATATTAGAATAAATGGTAGGCAATTGATTCTCATTGCATGCAGAGGTTTGACTGAGTAATGGTGAGCATAGTTGTTTTCTAAACAGTTGGTAAAGATACAGATTACAGATACTTTGGTCACTAATTAAATTAGATGATGAATATTTATGATATATACCTTATGGCAATTAAAATGTTTACATACACATTATATTAATCAAATATAAATGGTAATTATTTTTTTTTACATTTATTGATTAATGTTATACACAAACCATACTATCAGCATTTATTAATTCAGTCTCTCTCATGGTCTACACACTGTTGCCACTGATGTAAAAGTTTGGATATTTCAATACTTCTTCATTCCTTTTGAATCATTCACCTTCAAGTGATTCTTTCAAGGAGGTGAACAAACATAGTCACGGAAGTTAGGACTATAAGGAAGTTGTTCATGGGTTTCCCAGAACCCTTTCTTCCAATTTATCTCTATAGTTGTCTTCATTGAAATTGATGTTTGGGAAGAAGGCGCTTTTTGGCATGGTGATGCCATGCCAGATGAAGGCGTAGGGAATTTTGGGAGCCGACGCTTTGGCCGCTCTTTACTCGCTATTTTCGACTGGAAAATGTAATGGTGGATCCACATCTCATCAATTGTGACGATGCGCTTGGAGGAGAACGATTAGAAAGGAATGAAGAAGTCGAGGTGCACGTGCGTTGACAACTCGCTCTCAAACTTTTTATGAACAAGAATGTCCAAACTTCCAAATCGGTGACAAAAGTGTGTGGATGACGCAGGAGGCTGAATTAATAAATGCTGATGTGTATAACAATAATCAATAAATGTATAAAACATAATTACCGTATATATATGATTCACCCTCACATATATTACCTTCTTCGCTGAGGAGAGGTAGACCCAGCCTCGCCCTCTGACGCTGGCGGGCAGCTATTAGTCTGGTTTGCCTTTGTGCCTCGCGCCTCTCCCGTAGCAGCCTGGCCTCTCGCTGTCTCGCCTCCGTCTCTTCCCGGACCTTCCGAAGCATCTCCTGTTCCTCTTGCCTTTTTTCTTCATCCTGAGAGAACTTGAAGTAGCCAACGCCGTGTGCTCTGGCCTCTGTAAAATACCGCAATAGGTAACTAATAAATAATAATAATAAGAAGAAATCAGTGTTATTCGAGACTGCTAGCATACTCAGGACATTTATAAATACTCTGGATTACATTTTTCTAGCCTCACTGTTGAATGTAGCTAATTCCGGCCAATGCCCAGAAAGAAGGAAATTCTTAGGTAATAATAAGACCTAAAGAATCCGAAGGTTCGATACCGATAGCACCAACAATCACTGCATGCAGACCTCCATCCACAGAATCCAAATCTACAAGATAAGACCTAATATAATTCTCCAATTCAGTCTTTATTTAACCATAGGTTTAACGATTCTTCTTTCCAGATCATTACTAGTCCATTCCGATCGTCGCGATGCTATTGCATCTATACTTACCAGATGTCAAACATTTGACGTATAGCAGTCTAAATTCTTCAGTCGAATCATCCTTCTTTTGGCCAATACTTTACTTACGCAATACTTTTATTTTCGAAAACCTTAAGGCGTTGTTTTTCTCTAATGTAAGTAAAAGGTCGTGTTTCGCATTTGTACAGGACAGCGGGAAGTATAAGACTTAACTAGCACATTATACATTTGTAAATTATCTCATAAAGTATATATTTCATGTATCTTATAACTTTATACTTTTATATTATACTGTATAAGTATATACTTTATACTTGCAGCATGGATGCCGGCCGCAAGAGTTCCCAAAAGTTAACAAATCGAGATCAAAATTATTTAACAAAACTATGCAGAAACAGAATATTTTAATAGAGTGACGGTTTCTGGAAAATATCAAACATGTGCAATGGAGTGGGTAGCGTAGTGCGCAAACAATGGATACCCGATTCCTAAATCCAGCTTATAGTCCTGCTGTTGTAGAAAATATGAAGGACTCTCGAGCCAGAAGCTGCGCTAGTTCGTCCGAAGAGGAGAGGGGAATTTCATTTCGTGGTGGGTCCACGGGCCACTCACCATTCCTGCCTTATCTGGAGCACATAAGGACGCTATAACTTCTCATTAACCCGGACTCACTTGAGTGTTGAATTAAAGAGCATATTGTTGAATAGTTTCGAGGATTTTTTAAAACTATAGTAGCATAGTAGGATTTATTATGTTCCGCTATAAAAACAAAACAATGGGGCGGTAAGTATTCCAAAATAAATAAGAGTTTTTTCTTCAATTGTAAGTTATTAACATTAGCCCCTGGTTTGCACACGAGCAGGCAGTGGAATACGAGCAACCTATTTTGCGAATTTTTTTGCATTTTCAAGAGTTAAAACAAAAACTTCAAGTTTTTTTTTTTTTAAAGTTTTGGATCTGGAAACAATAAGCTTCTAGGAAACAAATCTATTGTGTAACTAATTTAGATTGTTTTAGAGGCAAACAGATGAAGGTTAGAGACCACTTAAAAATAAAAGCAGCGATGGCCAATTTTTTCATTTATTCTCAAAACGTTAGAGTTGTTGTTTTTTTTGCATTTAAAGCCTAATTTACTCCAGATAAAAGAAAGGAAGGAACAGTATTGTACCAAAAAATGACTGCGTCCCAATGCAAGCGTTTTTCCTGTGCGCCCCTCTACCTCCAGAAAAAAATAACCAACTTTATCTTTAACTAAGCATACTAAACAGAGCATAATAATTATTCAGATAAATCGTTTTTAAGAAGTATTTTTAAAATTATTTAAAAGAGAGTTTACATAATATTTTATTTTTATGGAAATGCTTTCCAATATATTCGTTTATTCGCTGGGCCCCATCGGTAGCATGGAAGGTATTTACGCCACTGGTGTACAACCCATTTTAGCCAACAAGGATTATATATTTTGGATCTAAAAGATAAGGCTCATATGTATCTATTGATTAGGAAAAGAAGTAAAACACAAAGAGGAGAAGAGATGTAAGTAGGATAAAGGATAGAAATGGTAGGGTAGTGAATACATTACCAAGCAATCCACAATTATCCTCAATCAATTTTTAACTCAATAGTAATTCCATTTGCATCTATTAACTGTTCCACGTCTAAAGAGCGCATTTTTTTTTTAAGCTTGTATACGAATAAGATAAAAAAAAAAAGTTCCATCGAGTTTACATGGCAATACATATTTTCGAATCTCATCTGAGCTCCTAGCTCAATTAAATGTGTTGCTCAGTCACCATCATCAATCAACAACCGTCACAGATCAGAAACGTTACCTTTCGAGTAAAGAAATGGGTTTCAAATTACCCTTCATTTTGTGATCACGGCCCCCATGAGTGGGAACAACAATAGGAAGGGTAATATTAAAAAGTAAAATGAATTTATCTGCGTATAAAAACCTAAATGTATGGGCCAATTGTTTTTTCGAGAGGTACAAATGACAAAATAACATAAATAGTGACAAAAGACAGCACATCCTATGTCTAAACAGTCTAAAAAAGCCATACCATATAGATAGCTGACGTACGCATGATGGTATAGAAGGATCAATATAATTGGAGATTGATAAATTACTTGCCACTTCTATAATATTGTTTTTATTAAAAACTAGTTTGAAATGTTATACATTCATCTTCAGCTCTGAAAATACACAAACATTCAAAAATAAGCAATTCAAAATACAGTTTGGTATTATCATACATATTAAATTAAATGTAATATAAATTAGTATCATAAAAAAATTATGAATTTAATTAAGACAAGAGATCAAATACATGTTGGTTCTCACCAAAGTTTATTATAGAATCAGTTTATTATAGTAGATTATATCAAACAGAAAAGGTTACCTAGAAAAGGTAAAATAGAAAGTTTGTTCTCGCACTGAACTAGTAATGGAAATGACTGTAAAGGAAGAAAGGTGAGGTGTTTGCAGGGAAATGGTACGGCTTAGGGTTCGGGTTTTTTTCCAGTAATTCCGGTGAGCAATTGGTTTTTCTGTTATGGATAAGAATAAATTTAAGATTGGACTATTGGAGATATTTATTTATTCATTTAAGCAAAAATAATTTTGCTTAAATGACCAAATTAAATTTTTGTGTGTTTTTAGAATTGAAGATAGATGTATAACATTTGAAACTAGTGTTCAATAAAAACAAAATTATAGCAGGGGAAAATAATTTATCAATACCTAATTACGCCATATAGCGACAGTTTAACACACCAAGACAATTCAACAAATACTATATAAAGAGAATAGTCGTTTTCTAGACTGCACATGTGAGATGTGCTCAGTGAAAACCCCCATGCCCAATGAGAATTTGTGAAACCATATGGTCTGGAAGGACCCAATTTCCTGCAAGGCGTGGCTGAGTAATTTCTCAGAGTATTCCCTTTCAGATTAGTCACCCACCGCCGGTTCCATTCCTCATTGAGGTCGTGGTGGCCGAGAGTGTTAAGGCGTCACCTTAGCAATCTCGAGTCTACGCCGGTTCTAATCCGGCCAGGGAGGATTGAAATTTATTTGTGGCGGACCCGAATGGACGGTGGATAGGGAGTCAGAAGGGAGCTATCCTAAGGAAGTTCTTCCCCACCGTCCAAGAAAGGCTGAAGGCGTGATGGGTCCTCCCTGATTACTGGGTCTTGCAGATGCTGACAGGGCATGGAGGTTTCCGAGGGAAACTACAGGAACACGGAAAGGACATAGACCCTCGGTGCCCCAACTGTGGAGTCCCTGAAACTGCAGAGCACATGATCGTGCCCTGCACTGCAGTAGAAGGACACCGAGCCAGGCTGTCGAGAAGTACCGGGATCTTCGCCTTCGCCGAGTCGGACTTCCCCCGTCTGATGGAGGAGGAGGCATACCCCTTCTTCAAGGACTTCATATATGGATGGAAGGAGGTGGTGGGCCCTGAACACTTCACCCTGGGAAGGGCCAGACCACCCGACGGCGGTGAGCCTCAAGATGTATGATACCGCACGGATGCAGACTGGAGGAGATGGGATCCGGACGGTTGCAGTGGACCAGGAGGGCTGGACCAGTATCCGGACGGATGCAACTGGAGATGACACCGGGCGGATCCGGACTGGAACCGGAGGGATGCAGAGCGCCGGAAGGGCTGGCCACGCCGCACGGCAGAGGATAAGGTGCAGCCTAAGGTGCGCAAGCACGCACCGAGCTGCATCACAATAGCGGGAAAAAATTGTCCCCACAATTAAACGTTTCCTCATAAATAAATAATTGTAAAATAAGAACGTTGAAAATAAAGGGTTGATTTATGGGAGCAATGGCATGCGTTATCCCAGCGCACTACCCCACTGCTCCTGAACCCCGTATGCCAGAAATGGCTAGGAAGAGGGATAAAAAAAAAATTTTAAAAAAAATAATAAATAAAAAAAAAGCGTCACCTTAGCAATCTTGAGTCTGATGCGACTCCGGTTCTAATCCGGCCAGAGAGGATTGAAATTTATTTGTGGCGGACTCGTGCAATGAATCTCGACCTTCCCACTATGGATAGAGGTTGGTAACCTGTAGGAATAACCCATCCTTTATGCCTTAATAGGAACAGTAAAAAAGAAAACACGTTAAAGACCAATTTAAAAAAAAAAAAGAAACGCACAAGAGCCGTCCTGTAGATCAGATTCCGGTACCATGAGGTGGAAGTATATCTCAGGATAACAAGCACCACTCCTCTGTCCTTTGTACATCGTCATTATCGCTGGATACCTGAGACGCTCCTGAGGGTAAAATATTTTTGTAGGGAGAAACAAAGTTGGTATTCGTTTTCGCATCCCAAAAACCTCTGAATACGAATTTTCATGGAAATGTTCAAAATTTTCGCATTACTCGGGCTTTCAATTCAATACGATTCCACCGATTCACAGGAAACTTGGGAATGGTTTAAGGCCTTATAACTATACGAAATGGAACAAACCCGATCTCCGTAAACAAAGTAGAATAAAGGTTTCGTTTTTTATTTTACACTAGTTTTTTCCCTTACAAAGGCATAAAATCTAAAAGTCAGCTTTCCAACGGTCGCAGTAACGTTGAATTTGGATACAATCCAGAGGAGTTATGAATGCTTAATTCATAACTTTAATTCATTTGCTAAAAGGAAAGGCTGCCAACTGTTCCTGAGCTAGAGAAGGCTGAGTCTACTCGACGCTCATTTTTGAACCAAGTGAAGGAATGATGTACATGGCCGAGGGGCAAGCAATTAATTGAAATAATTATTCTATGACAAATTTGTTTTTATTTTCTAAAAATACTGAGCTTTTTTGAACACCTAATTTATTTTCATAGCGATAGGTTAGCTTTTCTGGCAGCTAAACAAAGTCAGAGTAGAAAATTCAAGAAATGAGACATGTTTACACATGTAAAATTATTATAAACATAAAAACTAACCTCTGATAAAACAATCTAAGACCCCGCTTTATCAAAATCAATGAAATAATTTCTGCTATGCGTATAAAAAAATCCCGGTTTCTTCGTGAGATTGTAATTTTCCTATTTTCGAAGAATAGCCCCTTTTACCATTATACTCACTCGAATATGATATGCTATTTCAAACATTTAATATAATAATAAACAATAAACTGAACTCGTTACCTCCCATTATCATTAATGAAAATATAAAATCATTGATTAGAGAAAACTGGCCCCAGCATATCAATATTTACACAGACGGATCCAAAACAAATGATAATACAGGCTCTGCAGTATACCATACATTCCAAAGTATAAATATTCCACTCAATACAAGTTACCTCACAACACGTCTATTTACAATGCTGAATTATATGCTATATTACAAGCACTTGAGTTCATCAACGGATCAGATGAAAATAAATTTATAATACAAAGGGATAGCATGAGTTCATTAGTAGCAATTAAAAATAATAGCAATATAAATAAAAATAACATTCTAGTTAATGTAATCAAGGAAAACTTTCTCGCAATAAAAAATAAAAAACAAATAATATTTATATGGGTCAAGTCACACATGGAAATTCCCGAAAACGACGAGATAGACCGCCTTGCTAAAACGTCCACCAATCTACCGTATATAACGAATATTAAACTGCCCTACACGGATTATTTTTTGACTATTAACAAAGATATGATTAGTGAGTGGTCCCAACATTATCAGGAGTCACCCACAGGCAAGTTCTATAAGGTAATGTACCACAAATTTTAAATAAACCGTGGTTCTTTCGATTGAATCTGACAAAAGAAATAGTAAAAAAAATTTCTAGGCTAAGATCTAATCACGGCATACGCAAACTGTACCTTCGGCGAATAGGAGTTGAGAATAATACAGACTGTGATAAATATAAGCAGAGAGAAACCCTCCAGCATATAATTGTAGAATGCCCTGCATACAAAAACCAAAGGGAAAAGTTTCTTAACTTTTTAAAGCCATATGATAAAAATATCCAATACAAAAAATTGCTAAAATCAAACAAATCAGAAGAAATCATTAGTGTCACCCAGTATTTGCGTGCAATATATAAATATATTTAGTTCAATATCAGTTAATAAGAGTAAATTACGATGCATTGATTAATTAATTCATCATAATTTCACGATTGGCTGTATGGAAATTACCAATACCATTTAATAATAATAAAAAAAAAAAAAAAAAAAAAAAAAAAGAATAGCCCTTATACATCCAAATATACATGGACTGGAAATATTTAATAATCGTTTGTTTTTTTTAAATTTATTTCAGTTAAAATAAAAATACATATTTATAAACTTTGTATAAATTAAAGAAGACATATTTTTATCCGAATACTAAAATATAAGTATTTATCCACAATATGCGAAATAAAAATAGGCTTGAATACTGCTATATTTTATTAATCATTTATTATTATAATTTTCTAATACTATTTTTCAGTTTAAATTTCTAGTTGATGAAATTCCAATAAATGATGAACACAAAAAACTATATTTTAGCCAAACACAAAAACAAACAAGGCTTGCATATTTTCTTATTTTGTTATTTTTCTTGATATTAACAACCAAACCCAATGTTCTCAGTTCGTCAAATTTTCAGATATGCTACTAGGCCATTGCACATATCATATAATAAATTGGAAAGCTTATTCAGTAAAGGCAAAATCAGTCACTGCTATAAAAGCAATCTTGTAACCAGTGTAATTATCCGAAATTATATTACTTAACAACATTATCGGTGATTAGCTGATGCTTTGATGTGCAGTCGGGTTGAATTCGTACGCCCCAATTTCTCTGAACCGGAGCCCTAGCACCTGGACGGCCCCTTCTTAATCCGGATTCTTGTGTGGACACGACTGCCTAACCACGAGCTTTGATACTCAGGTAACTAGCAGCTCGTTTTCTCTCTCCAGGCAGCGAAGAAAAGGCAGTCGGCTAAATTGTTGAAAGTAGAACATCAAACAGGTTTCGAAGTATCTATAATTTATTTCGAAGATTATATTTTTCGAGAGTAGGCACTTTAAGTAATAAGGAGTCAAAAAAGAAATATAGTTTTTAAATATTGCGTAAATATCTTTCGCCCAACTTTCACGTATACATCTGACAGGATATCACGTCTTGTCTAAGAGGAATGAAACTTGGCTACCAGGAATCCATTTTCAATTAAAATTGAATAACTCTAATAAAATAGATAAATTTACTAAAATAGTTTATATATTTTGACAAAATACAGATAAAGAAATTTGTTACAAAAACTTATTCATATCTATTAGCAAGAACGGATTCGGAAGTATACTTTTAGGGAGGCACTCCAATAACAATAGGGAGGGGACATCTATGTCCTAGTCACGAGGATTTCACATTTTCAACAACCTAAGGTATCAGGGCCAAATATTTCTTTTCTTCATTTTATTTAATTTACACGTATAACGCTCAACGATACCATTTTGACGAAACTCTACAGTTGCCCAATCAAAACAAGAAAAATAGACTAACTAAATAATGTAGTTCCCTAAGTTTCCGGAATTTGTTGGGGTAGGTCACAAGAACAACATATAATAAAGTGCCATCGATTTCCGGAACGGAGCGCAGGTTGGAAACAGTCGAAAAGTTAAAGAGCCTAGTCAGATTGTAAATATAAACGTAATTGTTTTACCGTATGTTAACAACATTCACTTTGTATTTCAAAGCATCATTGATCATCATTCGTTATGGCTACATCATTGTCTAGTAAATAAAAAAAATATATAATTCAATTAATATGTTTAAATTAAAAAAAAAAAATGATTGCGACATTTTGCGATTTTGTGAATGTTGCAAGACTAACCTCATTTTTTTTGTAAATATATTTTATTGAAAGTATTAAGTTGTTTTATTGCAACCGTTTGCAATCTCAGAAATAAGCTCAATTTTTTTCAGACCATATCATGGGTTCATGGATGGACATGTCGGGCGTATAAAATCTCTAATTGGCTGCCATTTTGAAATGAAATGACGGATGGCAGTGTCGAGTTTCGAGGATCATCCTGGTGTGACCAATGGCTTTGGTGGTAAATCTCATTTTTTGTTTTTTCTTGGTCGATAACGAAGATTCATCATTGAAAATAATGAACCAAAAAGATTGGAAATACTCGTGGATATCTCTGAGCTTAGGTATGGGACTACTAATGACAGTAATACCACGAGGAGGTTTTTCACGCAATATGAAACAGCTTCCCACATCAACGGTGCACAGCCATGGCGGCTCGCGTAAAGGAACCGTGGAACTGCAGCACCCCCATTTCCACTTGATATTATCAATAACATTCAATATAATGAGTCCTTCTTCTTTAATTCCTTTTTTATACTTGTACAATATATAATCCTTAAGCTTAATGTCAGTTTATGAAAAAGATACAAACATATTTTTATTGAACTTTGCGCTTCACAGTGCCAGCAGGGTGATGTTTGCTTGCTGGACGCATGCGCGCGTAGGAAGCTGCACGCGCGCCTGCGTGGAAAAATAACACTGCCGTCCTCACAGTGGTCCTTGTGTGTCAGTGAGAGGTGATAGCTATTTTTTTTTTATATACCACGTGTGCTGGTCTTAAAAACGTGTACCATATTCTTGTATATGATAAAGTGTATAATTAGATTGTAATCCTACTAAAAATGGATTTCATTATAAAATAAATTAATCAAGTTAGAATTGTAACAATTTATGTTTCAGTAAGTAAAAAATGTTTGATTTTTTCCTTTAGGCTTTAACATAACACAACTTTAAAACAAAGTCTAAATTTTTTCTGGCGCAACACCCCCACTAATTTTATCTACGAGCCGCCACCAGTTTCTGCCCTGCGCTACAGAAGTGATTTTTTGAAATGGAACTATTCGATGCTTGTCACAATGAACTGTAAAGAATATTTACAAGCACACTGCAATAATAATTGCAACATAACTTATTAACCTTACCCCTACCTATTCTTTGTGAAACTGCAGTTGCAAACAACCATTGTAAACTACAAGAAATTGGTATCTGTTCATATGTTCTTGTAACTCGGTTTATTCTCCATATACTGCAGCTCGATACGCTATTTTTATAACAAAACTCAGATGGAACCTTATCACACTAGCAACTCATTTTCTCTGATTTTGCCAGTTGAAATCTTGTCCTTTCAAAGGGTCGATATGTGAAGTGATTAACAAGAGAAATTATTTTAGGTTCCTTATATGTGCCCTTTATTATTTTTTCTATATATTATTTACATTTTTTCTAATTTTTGAAACTACTATCATTAGTTTGTATTAACATTTTTTCAATATCTTTTTCAATCAAGCTTATGACCTTATTATATATATTCTTGATCTTTCACCCTTGCATCTCTATTAACAATCAATGGCGTACGCAAGAATTTCTTTAGGAGGGGACTGGCCCCAGAGAAATATACCAGATCTATCAAAAATGTAAGTAATATTACGTAATTTACTGAAGACAATGTTTGAGTATTGGGTGCAAAATCGAGTGTGTTGCGGCTTTTTAGAGCAGAATTTCACTCATTATAACTTCGCTGGTTTCAAGAGTTTTTTTTAAAAAATCGGACTAGAATTTGTGTTTTAATGATTTCTGGAGCCGAATTCAGCTCTTTATAATTTCACTGATTAAAAATTTTTTAAATCGGACGAACATTTTGGCTTCATGAAGCAGAATTCTATTGGATGTAATTACAGTCTTTCCCAGAAAATTGATGAAAAACGGACTAAGATTGTCGTATTCTGAAGATTTCTATAGCAGAATATTTAGCTCTAATGCTGGCTCCACACCAATGGCAAATCATTTGTCAAACAACTTGTACAATGTTTGTGAAGTAAGAAATGTAAAATAAAAATATACGTCAATATCAACTTTCAAGTAACAATAATTACAGAACCCAACATTTAGGTGAAAATGAGGAACCCATTGAGCAAACAGTTCGTCACTGGCGTGGATAGAAAGCAATGACAGTGGCAAATCCCTTTGATGTGTGATAGAAAACCGCTCGTGAACGGCCAACTCCGGCTCCACGTCAGTGCCAAATCGTTTGGCAAGTCGTTGGCCACTGGCATGGATCGGAGTATTTGTGAATGTTGGAGCATTGGTGGAAGTACTGGCCGATGTTGGCGTTGGCTATTGCGTTGGCCGTTCCCGAGCGGTTTTGTTTCACAGATCACGAAGGGATTCGCCATTGCCATTGCGTTATATCCACACTAGCGACGAACTGTTTGCCCAACGGGTTCCTCATTTTTACCTAAATACTGGATTTTATAATTGCTGTTATTTTAAAGTTGATATTGAAATAATCAGCGATTCATAGCTTGATAACTTGTAGTTACTAATTGGATTTATTGTTTTGATTCCAGCTTATTTCTGCGTTATTAGTACAATGATTGTAAACCAATTCCTAAAAATCAGCTAATTTTCGCAATTCAATCCCCGATCTTGAAAGCTCACAAAATATTATTGTTAAATAAAAATGCTACTCCTATTAGCGGTAGGTAAGTTTAAAAAAATAAAATAAATAAATATATATATTGACAATCAATCTCTTTTATTCAATACAATAGAGAGCAAGTTATTTTCTCTCAAAGAGCAAATAGTTATAGAATTAAAAAATAAAAATGTTAAACCTCAGCTCCTAATAAAATCATATTTCTGCGTGAATATTTATAATATCTAATTAAATAATATTTATTAATATAAAATAATATTTCTCCAAATTAAATAATATTTATTAATATAAAATAATATTTCTCCAAATTAAATAATATTTATTGATATAAAATAATATTTCTGTACGTTAAAATTGATAATTTCTAAATGATGTAATTGGTCTGTTTTAGTTGAAGCTAAGGCTCCTAATATAACTGGAAGTTAGTTGAGGATTTCAAATGGTATCGCGAGATCCTAAAACTCTACTAATATCGATCAATTGAAAAACATTAGATTGATCAATTTTAAAAATTAAGTTTTTGTTTTAAAATAGTCTCCCCAAATCTTTTGTTCTTCAACTTGATTTTCTTCTTTTTTTCTCTCCCTCACAATTTAATACATTTTTTTTTATTTTTTAGGGAGGGTCAGTCAAGACCGCCTCCTGCCCTCCATCCCGTACCTATGTCAACAATAGCCTATAAAACATTCAAACAACTGTTATTGGTAATATTTTAAATATCAACACTATCGTATGATGGTCCATCATACGATCACCTTTGCTGAGGATTGCACATAATAATAAATAAATAATATTTTTCATCTCATCTCAAAACAGTAGGTATAAATTTTGCAGTTTTAAATAAACTATAATAAAACATGTATTATTCATCATTGAAGCCTGAATAAGTGTAATAATCTCGATAAGGAATGCTTAATGAGAAAAGTTGTCGGATTGGTGGGGAGTACGGGGAGGTGGAGTGGAGGGGGTTTCAGTCTGGCTCTTGGCAGTGATGGGGCAGGATCTCTTACGGCTCATCGTCTTCTTCTTCATACCCGGTAACAACTTCAACAACAAACATCTTTCAAAAATTATATAATTATGTTTTTCATATAAAAATCCAAATCATAATTCTTCGATCTGATTAAAAAAAAAAAAAAAATGCATATTCTATACCACGTGACACCAGAAAATAAATACAAAAAATTTTGTGTATCCTTAAAATGTGTGTACGAGTGTGAGTGAAAAAAATAAATATATAAAAGTCAACATTATGAGGAAAAACGACGGAACCGGAACTTGTTATAAACCGCGATGGAACTGGGAGGAAGTAGTTCCTGTAATTAACATGTTCATCATCTTGTCTCTGCCTCCTTGGAGCAGGTGAGTTATTGATATATTTCATTCAATAGAATGCTAAAGGGATAATGGGATATAAGAAGAAGAATAAAAGGAAAGATATATAAAAATGGATTACAATTTAAAAAAAAATATTATATACAAACCATTTAAATATTTATCAGTAACATTGCTCCGATTAAATGGTCCACTATACAATGACAAGATATCCAATATAAAATAGGAAAACACTTTGTTCCAAACGAAATTGTATAAGTAGAGGAAATAATAATTTATTCACCGTTTTTTTTATTTTTTTATTATAAATAATAATTAGAGGAATTGCGTATACGGGAGAAATTTAAATTTAGCATTAATCTTGATTTTACCATTTTTTTTTCCAATTAAATAGATTCACGATCATAAAAACCAACAATATAAGCTCAACTACCTGTTAACTTCTATCACTGATCTATTAATTTTTTCTTGTTTTTTAAAAATTGTTTTGTTTTTGTATTATTTTTTGTAATCAAAATGTTTTGAAAAAAATACAAACACTATTATTTTAATCGAGAGAACTAGAGATCTTAAATACTTTTGTTTTTCTTCTTTTATAAGATTTTGTTTTTATTTAAAAAAAATAAATTTAAGTGGATTGATTGCATTTTAGTTTTAATTTTTCTAATGAAATCTTAAAAAATAAGTTAGGTTAAAGAAATATTTTTTTTCTGTAATTAAAAAAAAATCATACTGAATACAGAAAAAAAATTATATTTTTATAATATCTCGTAGAGGAGTAAACCAAATATATAGATTTAATGATTGTTCCACGCGGAAACTGACCCTGAAAAATAAATCAAACTGAGTGTTCACGAAAAGAAGTTACGACAAGACAAGCAAAAAAAAAAAAAGAGAAAATTTTCTATATACTTTTTTAAATATTGATGCGAGGAGTCATCCAGGAAACGACCATATATTTAAGGATTTATTTATGTATCAAAACAAAAAAAGCCAAGTCTTAACATGTTCTTCTAGTTTGTCTTGAAATTATTTGCAGTTAATTCGTAAATAATATTCGTATTTTTTCAAAGAACTAATATATGTTTACAACCAAAAAAATATACTTGAAGAAAGTGCATTCTGGTAAATCTGACAATAATAATATCTCTATTTCCGTAACTATACTTTAATCGAGATCTCAATGATTTTTTTTTTGAGGGGATTAATTTGTTTAAAATATATACATATATATATACGGTCTCTGCAGCAGTATTGGTGATAATAATGGTCGTATTTTTGAGAAACATTAATTCAAAGGAAATAAAAAACAAAACGAACGAATATATTCCACAATGATTGCTCAATTAAGACAAATCGGCAGGTATTTTAAGAAATAGGTTAACGATAAATGCTTTGAGGAAATAATATTAAATGACTGGGTCAGTCGAACGTACTCATACATTCGAATGTACTTATAATTGTCTGGTTTTAGGCGTCAAGAAAACGTAAAAAAAAAAAAAAAAAAAAAAAAAAAAAAAAAAAAAAAAAAAAAAAAAAAAAAAAAAAAAAAAAAAAAAAAAAAAACAGCTCAAGAGATATGTCAGCTTGTAGATACTCATCTTCTGAGTGTTTGTTTATTCACAATTACAGAACAAATTTGATAATAAAATTCCACATATAATTATCGTTGTAAATCGGTAATGGGTGTAATTGTATTCACACAAATTTCGACTGAATTTCTGTATCGTAAAAGATCTAATTTGTTTGGAATACTTTGGGTAATGATTCGCGAGTATGATTTATTTTCTAATGATTTAGTTTCCTACCTCTGGGACGAATAAGGAATAAAAAAGAAACAGCAAATTATTTTTTCCTCTTAGCTGAAGAAAATAGTGAGAGACTAAGAAGATTAGTTGGTAAGATTTGTAAGCTAGAGTCAAAAAGTAATATAGAAAGACAATTTTCAAGTCATTTTTAATAATAAAAGGAAATGCCGAACTGCTTTCTTTAAAAAACGGAGGTTTCCTTACTTTTTTCAAACAGCATTTTTTTTTTTTTAAACATTTTATTTCGTTTCTATTTGTATACTGTTTCTTCAACACTTTCAGGGATGGTAATGGTCGTATTCTTGACATATAGATAGATATCTCTTCAAAAAAATATAAATTATTCAGGTTTTAAAATTTTAAACTGCTTTTGAATAATTTAAAAAAAATTATGCCACTAATTTCAAGCAAATTCTACTCAATAATCAATAATTAAACAAAGCTACCACGTTCGGAATAGTATCATGTTTAATTTCGAAATATAAATATTTTTTAAATTTGAATCTGGCCGTAAGAAATAAAATAAATAAATAAAAGTTAAAAGTAAATTTTGTGCTAAGGGTTAACCAAAAACGATAAAGTTGATATAAATGCCAAAACAAACCATACCGCAGAAGCCTCTTTGATTTAGGTGTGTTATCATTAGACAACAGATTGCCTTTCGACTCCATTCATCTTCTCCCCAAAGATTTTTTATGGAAATTCTTTGAGGCAATAACGAAAAACTAAAAGTTATTTCATACACCTAAAGTTTTTTGAAAAATGGAAAATAATTAGTATTTGAAAACGTTGAATGATACTTGAACGTAGAATTGTTTATTAATAAAATGCTATTATACAAAAAAAATCGAATATTACAACCTTCTTTAAATACAACAAAGTCAGTGGCAACGAATTAGGTTTTGAAAATAAATAAATACGGATACAAATAAATATATGTTATTACTATTAATATTTATTTATTGGGCTTTATGAACAATCATTGAGTTAGACCCCAAATCTATCTTAAGATGTTTATTAGAATTCGATATTAGGTATATTTTAATATGTTAATAAGATTTTGATATAATTTTTTTAATGAAATTTTTGAAACGTCTGTTATCACAATAAGAAGTTTGTAATTTAAAGCAGTGCAATAAATCATACCAGTCATTATAAATACTGTAATAATAAGAACATACATACAATAATAGGAATATATAGTACAAATGAAATTATCACTGAAGGGAAATAATGTATAATTCTTAATTTATGTGATGTAAGAATATAAATATTGCTTTAAAAAAAAAAAAAAAAGTAAGGTCGTATAAAAGAGATACAATAAAGCGTATAGTACAAGTGATACTATATACAATACAAATCTATATAATAAAACCCTTATGCGCGTCCGACCATATCCGTTCAGTATTGCGGGTACTGTATAGCCACGTGTCTACTTACAAGTTATATTAATAGAAAGTTTACGATCATCTGATAGTGAATACCTGTAGACAACTTTATGTGGGGGGATAGGATTTAAATATATAGTTAGTAACAAAAATTTGAAATATATCAGTAGAACCGGCAACGGTCGGTAATAAAGCATGAAATAAGGAATGCTTGGGAATAAGTAAAGAAGTTTAAATATAAAAACGATAAATGCTGGAAATACATTTTAGAAACTTGTAAGAGACAATTTATGCTATTCTTTACGGATGAGAGATGGGAAATGCGAAGGAAATGTAAGAGCAAAGCCTTAAGATCGTCGAAAATAAAGGTTTAACGTAAAAACGCGGCTCGAAGAACTCAAATGGCAAACTGTGACTTGTTACAGCTGATGGTTGAGCAAGGATTGAGATGAGCGTATTAAATAAATATCTGCGATGCTACGAAAAGGTAAAAGCTTTAATTGCGGTCCTATTAATTAAGTTTCGCTCTAGATATCATTTGATTCGCTAAGCCTTACAATTATCCATCTTTTTTCAAGAAATTAGAACTAAATTTAATTAATTTGGTCGAACATTTTAAGAGTTTCATGTTTTCGGTTCTCGAAATCAAAATCCTTCTATGAAGGATCTTTGAAATATTGAATCAATATTTACTTAAAATTACAATCTTAATATCGTATCTTGTTATCTTCGGTCATTGCCAAAACGCGCAGCAATTAACATTAATATTTTTGCAACCTGTTTCAGGGGTACATAAACAATTATGTTTACGCAACTACTGCTACGATACATATAATTAATTTAATTGTCGATATTTGTAGATTTTTTATAAAGGATATTTGCTACAAAATACAGTTGTTTAGCTTAAATGACCCGATCGAACGTCAACAGAATAAATACCCAATTACTGTTGTATTCTTAATGACGCATCCACATATTGGACCAGAGGTACAAAATCAACAATAAATTTTTCAAAGTGTGTATCTAATCAGTTTGAATCTAACATCTAAACATTGAAGTAAATATTTTTGTAGCTAAACCGAAAGCGTGGATCAGGGAAACATTTTTATGGCGTGTTTCTAAACTTTCTAAGAGTGTCTTCCACCTAAACCTGAACTTGAGTGACTATATTTGTATTATAGAATTACGTTTTGAGATGCATAATATTACCATTTTGTACCGGCTAGCCTTGGTGGGATGAAACCAGTCGTTTATTGCTAAAGATATATATCTTCAACGATATAAATCTGCTATGTGCCATCTAGACACAAAGTTCAAGAACAGAAAAAAATCACAAACTTTAACATATGAGAATATAAAAAAAGAGAAAAAACAAGATTTCGTTAATTATAATATCAAAGCCTAAAAATTGGTCGAAGAGTGAATTCAAGCACTTTAAAACTACGAAATTAGCTTGACGTCAATCGATACCAAAGTTTAACAACAGAAAATTAAGATTAGCATTGCTCCTCTGTGAACAATGAGCCATAAAATTACCACTTGTTTTTACAACCTTATTGAGTTTATCACAAGTAGCAATATATATATATATATATATATATATATATATATATATATATATATATATATATATATATATATATACTAATTTAATCCGCAAATAATCCAAAAATACAATATTGAACAGCCTCTTATTTTGAAAAAAAGCATCAATAAAAATAAACATTATTAGTATCATTACTCAAGAGGCACAAGTCTTGATCATTTCCAAAATTCATCAAGACAGTACGTTGTGAAGAAACTACCCACTGTTAGCGCTCGAAATACAGTTCTATTTAATCATTAAAGATCCCGAGGCCATCTTCTTTTTCCGGGGAAGATGATTATCGGGAATCAAATGGGAAGAAATACCAGAAGTGGATTTGAATGGGTATGGAGTTTAAAATGAAGGAATGAATGGATGAAGGCATCCATTTCGTGTCAAAGCAGTAACTAATCCAGTTGGATGATTTTATTTGATATATAATAAGGTGTATTGAAGATTTTATATTGCAAGTATTGAATATGGGACAAATCCGAAGGTTTAGTGAAACCCCAATGCTGAATTCCGTATGTGCAAATAGTTGATCATAGTTACCTAGATGAGCCCTTAGCAATTCATTGGGCGTTAAGGGAGTTTTCCTAGTAAGTGTTGAAGTAGTCGAAAACGACTAAGAGATTTCTTGTAGTTCCAGTCGTGTATGATGTTTCCAAGAAGGTTCTTGTGATGAAGACCTAGATAGTAGGGTTGGCGACAGTTCGATAGTCGTAACTATTGAAAAACCTATCGCTGACCAAAAGTCTATTATTTTAGTCTCGACGAAAAAATAAGACGCAACAAAAATTAAAGAAAAAAAATTATTAAAGAAAGAATACAATTAAATTTGAAAACCTATAAAAGGTTTGGCTTATTAAAGTTTATAAAATGGTGATCCCGAGAATTTCATTTCTTTGATAAAGTTTTCCTGTCAAGTTCCACAAAAATAAAAAGTTCCAAAAAGGTGATTTCACTTTTCTAGCTGCCATTTCTTTTAAAATTTTATTTTATTCTCAGTCTTACATTGTCTCTATAATCGGTCATAAGTACGAGAGAGCGTTTCACAATTTATTAATTATATATTGACTATGTATTACACCAATGTTTAATTGTGAATACAATTATGAATAAGTCGAACCAGTGGCAGTTTTTTTTTTTAAATAAAAGTGATTAATTGACCTAATAATATCTGTGTGCTCCATCTACTTCCCTGCCTTCCGAGAGGATGTTCTCAAAAACAGGAGCAATCATCTCTAGTAGGAGCCGCCTGAGCTCAAGTCAAACTGGCATTTTTTTCAACATTAATCAGCGGTTGCTTGAGTGATGATTGGTAAATTGAATAGTTTAACTCAGTAAAAATGATCATTTGAAAAATATATAGGTTTTAAAATTATTCCCTATATAAAACCTAAAATTTAAAAACCAAAAGTAATTTGTTTTATTAGAAAAGTTGTTCTCTCTTTCCACATTAAAGTGCTGTGAGGCGTGGGAATCTACCATCTCACTCTTTTTTCTAAATCTAACCATTAATAGCATATATATTCGAAAGTATTGATAACTGCCAGTCGATATTATCGAAACTATCGATAGTTTGAATTATCGAACCATCTCCAGGCCTACTATGAAGCAGGTCTGTTCAACTGGAATAAACGGAATATTGCCAAAGGGTACTTTAATAAAAGGAAGTAGGTTTAAGAATAACATCAGAGGTGATTCAAATAAGATAAAGAAAGGCTTTTATGAGCGGAACATAATAGATAAAATATTCCATTGTAAATTGAATGAAAGGGCAATATTCCTTAAATATCCAACAATACCTGTTGTTATTCAAGCCAAGGTAGCATTTCATAGTATAATTGAAAAAGAAAATCAGGTATTGTGTGGATATTAATAAATGCCAAATACTTATTGAGTGCGTGAAGTATGAAATAATTATCGCCAAAAACACCATGTATATATATATATATATATATATATATATATATATATATATATATATATATATATATATATATATATATATTATATATATATATATAAAGAGGATCGGAATTGCAACTGCTCGGCGAGTTGCGGGTGGCGGGTGAAGGGTGTCGCGGAGAGTTTAGCAACCATTTCCTCATTATCTCTTAACTCTCACGCTCTCCAATACCCGTCTTCCCTCGTATGGCTTTTGACCGCCACAATAAACATAATTTTTAACATCCTCATTCTGTCACAATGAAATAGCTATAAATAATAATAATAATTAATAAACAGGCAGCGACTATAAAACGGTTCTGAAACGCAATGAAAAGGAATTTTTTATCTAGTGCAATGATGCCATGTGACGGTCAATGATACTACGCAAGTTTAATGCTCAATAATTAAATAATTTGCAATTAAAATAAAATACTTTTTCTTTTCTTCACTTCATTTACCTCCTTACTTTACTTAATTTAACTACCAATGAGCCTTAACCATTCATAATAATCTCATTTTAATCTTTTTTCTAATAGATCTTCCCTTTTTTTTAACTAAAAACCATTGATGATTTTGATATTCTTACCTCCTCATAAATGAATCCACGGATTTTGATCTTGCTCAGTTCAGTACACTGTTGAAAAACTAAAGACCTTTTGGAGTGAGTTTGGTTGACCGTAGAAATACTTAAGGAAGAAGTTGGTCGAGGGTGCGGTCAAAACCTAACACATTAATAAGTAAGACTCATTTATTTTGTGCCAACGTTTCGGCCTAAGTTTTAGGCCATCATCAGGACTAACAAAATAACAACATTTAAAACGTCAGAGGCAGCACCAGTAACAGTAAAAAATGATAAAAGCAGAAATTACAAGCAAGATAAAAAAATATGAAGTATAAAAAGAAAAAGATGACACTATGTATTGTAAAAAATTAAAAAGTAAAGTTAAGTGAAAAGAGTGAAGGAATGATTATACATTACATGAAACGATGAAGTAGATAATACATGATATGATAAACTATATGCACACTATTAATTGAAATTACTAGTATGAAGATTTGGAGGTATACAAAGCATATCAAGATAATTATGGTATTGTAAATTTTTTAAAGGTTTACATTGACGTTAAAATTGTTAACAAGTGACTAATATATTACTTACAGTTATTTACACAGGGTATAGAAAAATATATGAAACCAATTAATTAAAAAGACAAAATAGTATGAAGATTTGGAAATATATAGAGCATATTCATTAGTTCTGCATATTCATATTCATTTAGAGTATATTCTTCTAGCCCTGATGATGGCCAAGGCCGAAACGTTGGCACATAATAAATAAGTCTTACTTACTAATGTATTAGTCTTTGGCCGCACGCCCCGACCAATTCCTTCCTTAAAGACCTTTGTTTTTTGATAATTTTAGAAACATCGCATTGTATATATTATTATACTGTATACCAATTTAAATTTTAGCAATATCGCATTATATATATTATCATACTGTATACCAATTTAAATTTTAGAAATATCGCATCTTATATATATTAATACTGTATACCAATTTAAATTTTAGAAATATCGCATCATATATTGTTATATATTCTTTTATAAATATTATAATAATATTTATAAAATATTATCATATATTATTATACTGTATACCAATTTGCATATTCCTTCACGTAGACTGAGAGCTAATGCCAAAAATCCTGTCTGATTTCAAGATAATTTTTGATCGTGCAGACCGAAAGTACTCTCACCATAGACTGGAAATATGAACGTCTCCCACCCTAGATCGGTTGCAATCAAATTTTATAGTTTAACGAATTCGTCATGTTTTTTAAGATTTTCCTCATTAACTTTCTTTCAGTGGATTTTAGACAAAACTTTGACAAAGCCAATTTTAAAGAACGTTAAATTTCTTGCGAGTTTTATGTGTAATATTTTTTTAAAATTTGGAACAGCTACTGAGTTGCGGGACCGTAAGTATGGGCAAAATGTCAAGAAAACGCGATGAGTTAGATATTCAGTGGTTTCACCTCAATAACTAGTTTTTAGTGCAAAATGCATAATAAACAATCTTGTATAGAATTAAATTTCTTACAAGATTCATACAAAAAATTATTCGAGGTGAAGTAATATTGAAATAACTATTAGAGAACGGAAATATGTCATTTAAATATTTCTTGGCGTCTGTTGAGAGTAATTAAAAATGTTTTGTGTGGATATTGTATGAAATTTAATCATGTACTATATTTGTTATTATGCATTTTGCACTAAATTTCATTAAAAAATAGTTATTAAGTCGAAACTATTAAATATCTAACTTTTTGCGTTTTCTTGACATTTTGAAGAATTAACGGTTCCGCTAATTTTTTTTTTTTTAATTTTGCCTTCCATAATTTCCTTATAGGAATTTAATTCAGAATATATTTTTTAATTTATTGAAATATAATGAGTTCTTATTAAGTTTTGATAGAAATATTAAGAACCAATCAATGGCCATTTATCTAACATGTTAATTAACAACAAAATTTCAAATAATAATTAATTTTCCATAGCAAAAAGCATTGCTGTGAGAAAAACGAAAAATCGATAATTTTGTTATATTTGCAATTCAAAATTGTTTCTAGAAGTGGCAAATAATTTATCAATCCCTAACAAACTGGTTTCTGTTATTAAATATTTAAATGTTTTAAGTTTCAATTCAAAATGCATTTATATATTTTGCTGATAAATGTTATCCGTATATTTAATTTAAATAGTTTTAAATATTTAGCAATGTGCCTTTTTTCCGAAGAACGCCTGAATTGCGAAACGTAATCGAAAATAAGAATGCAATGAAGAAGTATTTATGATCAATTTGCATAATGGCTTAATTTGATTAATTCGAAGTGCTATTTCAATATTAATAATCCTTGACACCACTAAAAACATTCACCATAAATTCCGGTTATAAAGAATGCAGGAAAAAAAAAACAACGGTGGAGACACTTCAAGGATTTATGCACTAAAAAAGGAAGAGTAATAATAGTTGAGCATCGTTCGTGAAGGAGACATTCAATGAATTTTATATGAAGTATACAAACAATCGATTATTCTCTATTCAGCGTAGAAATAACGACTGGAGTACTACAACATTGATAAATTCATCGTTTGAAGTGGAAATATTTCATAATAGGGCAAAGGTCGAAAGTGCCATTTCAATAAGCGACTTCCTTTACGACTAGCACATAAAACTAGAATTGAATTTCGTGGTCTTTAATGACTAGTTAAGCCGTAACCCATGATCCCCGCGCAAGGAGGAAAAGCATCTGCAACTCACGATTACAGGCCGGAGGTATACGAAGTAACTGAAAGTTTGCCTTAAAAAATCTTGGAATTGAAAAAAACGTTAAAGGTTTTTAATTTACTTCGAGTTGAGTTACTTTAGGTTTTGGAATCTTGTATTCAATAAATTGGATATATTGAATATTTTATTTTATTTTTTTAATTATTATAATATATAAATATATTTTTATTTTTTAAAAAGGAAAACGTTCTCAAGTTGTTTTAAGCAGTTCGTAAAACATTAAAATATCGAAATTGTAGTGTATAAATTTTACAAATGAATAGTTTATTTACAAAATGAACCAGAGGTTTTTTTTTTTTTTTTTTTTTTTTTTGAAATCGTGATCTATTTAAAATTTAAATGCTTTATAATAAATATTAATATAATCAACTATTGTTAGAAATATGTACTAGAATACAGATTTTTCTAATACATTAAAAAAAAAAAAATGGTTTTGATATCACAATTGGAATAGAAAATACAGTTTTCGATCATTTCATTGATTTAATTTTGAAAATAAACTACTCAAATATTTATTATGGTGTTTTTAAATTAGATTTACTGATAGCGGGTTGCACAATTATTGTAATTTTAAAATAAACTAAATGATGATCGATTTTAAATATATTAATACATTATATACGTAATATTTACAGTTTATCCAAGTACTATAATTTTAAATTATTTTGATTCCAACATAGTATCAATAATTATTTGAATTCATACATAATAACACTCGTAAAAATACCTACTTTTGTTTATAAATAACCGGCATTTCCAACCCAAGCTGAGGAATATTTCTGGGCACATTATACTGAAAACTGGAAATAAGATATTTATAGTCTTTTTCCACAGAAGTACTTCCGTTGAACTCGGAAAAGGTCTACCAATAAAATCTGTAGCATGTCTATTTTAAGAAGATAGTAAATCAAATTAATAGTTAATAATATAATCAAAATAAATTATATATAGTCATAAATATAATAATTATTATATCATTTAGTCAGATTTTTGCTAGTAAAATTTAGCATAGGATTTTTCGTTGTACAGTGCATATACCCATACTTTGAGGAGATGAGAAGCCATGATTTTTCTTTTTCAAAGATAGAGTTAAGTGTAGTTATGGATAGTAAACGCATATAAATTTTTTTTCAAAAGCAATACTGCCTATATTCAAGGGATAAACAATATCAGTATGATACAAACCTAAACGTTTAAGGTTTCATCAACATTTTTTATTTTAAATACATTTTCACTAAATTATTAAATTGCCACTTGTATCTCTTAGATTATCATGTTTATTTCTATTTTATACACATCACGGCCATGAAAAACAAAACGCTAAATTAGTTTTTGTTGTATTTATGTTAATTTTCTTTAATAATAAATTTTCTTAATAATTTAGTATTAAAGATAATAACATTAATAATAATAATAATTTTCTTTAATTCTTAAGAGGCACTCCATACAAGAAAAGAGAATACGCCATCACAATTTTTTTTTTCTTTGAAAGCTGATTTAATACACCATATATAAAGAACAAGGTACATTATATATCTTATATACCTTAAAATGTATGCATATCATATGTATATATGCCAAGAATAACATACATAATATTATACCGACCTTCAAATTACAAATGAAATTACGAGTATTCGTCCTTCTTCCATGGAGCGCCTCGCATATTTTAGTATAATACAACAGCTTGTTCATTAACCCGTAAAATAATTATTTACGAACAAACTATTTATAATTATGGTTAGATAAATTATTCGTTTTGTTTTTTTTACAAACCGTCAATATAATAATATCTTTCACCTTATATGGTTAACTTGGCTGCCTATTTATTAATAATATCGATATTAAATTATTATTATTTTTTTGTAATATGCTATTTTTCTATATAAAATTAATGTAACCATATATTGTCGGCAAAAGTATGAAACCCTGTAAGTCCAAAAAGGTATGATTTAGAGTTATTTTATTTTAGCGAAAATTATATGTACAACAATTAATTGTTAATTTTTTATACTCGATATTATATAACTTGCTAATAAATATTATTTTTTAAAAAACAAAAGGGTTTTTGTCTTGCTTTGAAAAGTTGGGATTTGACAGCGTGGTTTCACATTTTTGCCGAGGATATATATATACATTATGTGTAAGATTTTCTTTTCATTCCAGGATGATGATCAATGAAACTTAAGATAGATTGCATTATTAAGATTTCTCTGATTAATTCATATCTCCAAACACAAACAGTTCTAAAATTAACGCATTTTAGAACGGTTAGAACTTAGGTTTGTTATTTAACATTACTGATTAAGAAACCTAAATTACATTATTTGAGTCCTCTAAGAAGAGTTGGAAGGAATAAAAATTCAACCTGGAAAATAAATAAACAGAAGAAAAGAAGGACAGAATTAATATGTAGACAAAAATATTACCTATGGAGAATAGGCTACATTCTAGCCAGACGTCTTAAAAAATTCCTTTCAAATAGAAGAACCAAATACAAGGGATAGAGAAGAGCTTTCTAAGGAGAGTGGTGAAGATATCTGGAAGGGATAGAATGAGTGACACCATAATAAGATCAAGCCTGATTTTGAAAACTGCAGAAGATATCATCGAAGAGCCCCTTGCGAAGAAAGTGGTTCTGGCGGGCTTGCCTCTCCCGCATGCCTGAGGGTGAGAGCCTAAGGCCACTTGTTAAACGAAGGTGGATGGAAGAAGAATGCGGTGAAGTATCACGATGAAGGAAACAGATGTCATAAAACAGAGGCTAGTGGAAAAGGAAAAGGAATTGAGTTTTCAGTTTATAGATTGAGAAATTAAATAACCTAGTGAATGATTGTTAAGTCCATATAATTAGTCAATCATTATACTATAAATTGTCAATCTTACAGAATCTGGTAAAAATAAATCAAAATATTAACGGGTTTCCTAACAAGCAACACGCGTCGACCACTTTTATTTTTAAAACATGTAATGCTAAGAGTTCCTTTCATATTTGCAATACAAGGTTTCTTCAAAGCTTGGAGTTGCCAGCGCATTCGGATAAGAGGCGTTACAATTTTCTTGAGATGAAATTTATAAGATCTTGTATTTCTCGAGTTTCTATCGGTATACCTAATAACACTACATGAATTGATTCAGGAAGTATTGTACTAAGTATCTATATTTTGGTATGATTTTTTATATTCAATCAACGAAACAAATTACATCATCATATCATGCAGCTAAAAACCGGTTTTAAAATATTATATTTATTTATTTATTAGCATATATATACGAGTACATCTGTGCCTTGTTTACCTCAGATGTGAAAGGTACACTTCTCTTGAAGTGAGTTTTAACTAATCTTTATGTAATTTTACAAACTCTCGCCAGTGTTATAAAGTTTGTAAGTTTGTGTTTAAAGTAAGTGTTTGAATTTGAGGCCAAACATTTAGGGTCGGTCACTGGTGAGGAACTAAGCTCAGTTCTGGACTAAAACTGGTCTCGGTAAAGGGTAAGCTCAAGAATAAAACTAACACAGAACAATTTTAGTTTTTATAATCTCTGAAAAGTTAAGCCTTGCAGTCAGCAGGTTTGATTAATTCTAAGACTACATTAGCCCTTTTCTAAACAACAAACTTTTCATATGAAGCGCTCCATGGAAGATGGGCGAATCAGCCATTTTTAAATTAAAGACTGGTATAATATTATATATATATATATATATATGATACACATACCTGTTGGATATATGTATAATATATAATATACAATGTTAAACGTATATGTCATATTATATCAGCCGTCAAATAAAGATTTAAAATTTTGTGACGTGGCGGATATTTTTCCCAAGTTGTTTTGATTATGCGCACATCTATTTTATATTAGACAGTCAGTAGATGAGGTGATTATTCAGATAAAAAATTAGAGGTCATGCATGAGGAAGACCCAGGTACTTAACCTTGCCAGCAGATACCTCTCCTGGGGATTTAATTAACCCCATATGATCATGCCACTAGATCCACCGAAAATGTCCTTATCAATCTCGTTAGTTCTGGCCTACGTTTCCAAAATAACTTAGTTCGAGCGCGCCTTTAACTTACAGAGAAATCGTTCGTATCAGTCCAAGGAAATATTCGTTCTAATCGACTTCTAGAGAAATATGTAAGATCACTTAGACTATCTCATAATTCACTTACGATTTAAAATAACTTAATTATCTATAATTAAAATTTTGATTAATAGTCTCAAATTTTGTTAGAATAAATCCGGAATAAATGTTCCATGATTATAGCCAGGAGAGCTCCTAATGAAGTTGGCCTGTGCCCAAGAAAGAATACTTGCCATCAGTTAGTCCGGAGGTCACCATCCCGTCCTATAGTGAAACTAAATAAAAACTAATAATTTTCATTTTTTTTTTAAATATGACAAAATTAAAAAAATACAGAAAATGACTTAAAAATGATAACAAAATATTTGTAAAAATATTTTTTCTTTTAATGTAATTTTTGAAAGACATTGTCTATCCAATCCACTGAGAAATCATACAACAACCAAGAATCACGGGCTGTTAATATTATAAGGCGAAGATAAGTACACAACACCTTCATTTATAAGAAAAAATCAATATTCGAAAATTTGTTACAAAACACCTTCATCAACTCATGTCTTCAATTATTACCAAGAAAAATAGGAATTTATTTGTTTATTTCACCTATGGGTGAATAAGAAAAATACAATTTACTAGTATACCCGAGCGAGAACTCTCGCATTACATGTCTTAATGAATCCTTAATGAAATCGAAGCATAAGCGATAAACAATATAATATTATCAAGAAAGTTTATTTAACACACACATTTGATGAAGCTTTATAATAGTTTATAATGACTATGTTCAAGTAATAGTTAATACTTAATAAGTAATTAACTTGCCCTATTGGAAAGTACCCCCTCAGTTTAACAGTTAAGCAATAAGACTCAGCTATACCACTTTCTGTTTGTAGTATTCTATCATTCATGGAAACATAAAAACAATATTTTATTTACAAAACGTTTTCACAGTTATTAATACGTTTATGTTAACAGTCTCAACTGGCTTTAAAGGTATAAAGTTGCCATGACAACAACACGTACGCAAGATGGCATGAGACCCGTGCGGACCTATATCGTGCATTATCTCAAAAACGGTAGGTTTTTAAGCTTTAAAACGCTGGACCAGTATGATCCAATGGATCATACATGATTTTGATGCCCGCGTCAAAATCTTTAAAACCCAACTTATCCCGTCTCGATCCGCCGACTCTCAGTGGTCAAAGTTTTGAAACCTTCCAGTTTTTTCATCACATTTATTTAAGCCCCTGTAAGGTTTTAAGAAACAAAATCAGGATTCGTCACTTCTCCGTGAAATTCCTTTTCTTTTGATACCTCACTCGTCAAAATCCATCGCTCCTGAGAGCCGGAAAAGGGATCTATATTACCGTAATAATATATAGTAGTGACTAGTATACCCGAGCGAGAACTCTCGCATTAGATTCTAATACATTAGAAGTATAAGCGATATTAGGAAAACATATTTATTCTTATAAAAAACCTGTACCACTACAACCCATGAAGGGTCTTGGGTTCAGTACTTGTTAAGGACCGTACTGTCTCTTGGCCAACGGTTGTGCAAGGAGGTGATTTGGCCGAAATCACGCTCTACCGCCAGGTTTTTCCCCCAATTAATGGTACCCATTTTATAGAGGCAGGGTGGTCCCCAGGAGGGTCTCCCGATCCCACAGGGTCGATCCTCGACTGATAATAGAATAAATAATTATCTGCCGGTCTCGAACCCGGGACCGGGAGCATTGTAACTTAGTGCCTTACCACTCCCTTATTCATTCTTATAAACAATATAATATTACTAAAAAACATAATTAAACATGCACATTTGGGGAGTTGCATAGTTTGTAATGACTATGTTGAAGTTACAGCTCATACTTAATAAATAATTAGCTTACCTCACTGGAAATCATCTCTTCAATTTAGCAGTTAGGCAATGAGATCTAGCTATACCATTTTCTATATGTAGTATTCATATTTAACAGTGCCCTTTAGGGTTGGACATGGGAAACAATATATTAAACTCATTAAAAGATTTTGTAAACAGACTCAAATTGATATAAAGTTGCCATGACAACGGCACGTACGCAAGATGGCATAGGGCCCGTGCGGACCTATATCGTGCATTATCTCGAAAACGGTAGGTTTTAAGGCTTTAAAATGCTGGACCAATATGATCCAATGGATCATACATGATTTTGATGCCCGCGTCAAAATCTTTAAAACCCAACTTATCCCGTCTCGATCCGCTGACTCTCAGTCGTCAAATTTGTGAAACCTCCCAGTTTTTTCACCACTTTTATTTAAGCTCTTGTAAGATTTTAAGAAACAAAATTGGAATTCGTCACTTCTCTATGAAATTCTCTTTCTTTTGATACCTCACTCGTCAAAATCCACCACACCTGAGAGCCGGAAAAGGGATCTATACTACCGTAATAATATATAGTAGTGACTAGTATACCCGAGCGAGAACTCTCGCATTAGATATCAATCCTAATACATTTGAAGTATAAGCGATATTAGGGAAACATATTTATTCTTGTAAACAATATAATATTACCAAAAAAGTTTATTTAACACACACATTTGGTGAAGCTACATAGGTTAAAATCTGGTGCGGTGCGCGCATCACACAACTTTCCCTTACCGCCCTCTGATAATTATCTTTTTAATATAATTCTAAAGGGTTCACATAAACAATACTTGAAATAAACTCAGCAGCATTCAATTCTTCTCCCACTTAAGTATAATAAAATAGTTTTTAAAACAATTTTAGTACAACAATTCTGTACACTACCTCTATATCTTAACTTTGTCAAGTTGCAAATATATTTTAAAAGTTGCTGGTTTAGTTTCTATGGAAACATTTTCTTTCTATTAAATAATGTGCAAGTAGAAATTATTAAGTTAATTTCCGTTTTTGCATTCTTAAATTACTTTGTTACAGAGCGTATTGTTTGCAACAGATTGGCGGATTGGTGGGAGGAGGTTCGGTCGGATCCATCTCCTTTCGGATGCGCTTGGTTATCCATCTATTTTATGCTCCTCATAAAATACACTGTATCTTTGCTAATACTTGTCCGATTTTGATAATTTTTTTTTTAGATACTTTAATAACCTTTCATATAATTCTGTACATAATTTACTATATATTGCATATTTTTTAAGCCATGCGAAAATAAAATATTCTTATCTTCATAACTTTTTTTCCTGCATTTTCTCGGTGATTTACTACATAAATGAAAAGATAAAGGCCTTTATGAAGAATAATTTTGGCAAGTTTCATCAAAATCGTTAGAGCCGTTTTTGAGAAAAATATAAAAAAGTGTAAAATCCATGATATAATAGCTATTTCCGGTTAGTCCGATGCGCTGTGTCTTTGCTATTATTGGTCCGATATTCTTTTATTCTTTTTTAGATGATTTAATTATCGTTCCTAAAAGTCTATAGATAAATTACCGTAAAATGCATACTTTTTAAGCTATGCGTAAATAAAATATTCTTTTCATCATAACTTTTTTCCCTGCAATTCCTCGGTGATTTACTTCATAAATGAAAAGTTAAAGACCTTTATGAAGAATTATTTATTCAAGTTTCATCAAAATCGTTAGAGCCGTTTTCGAGAAAATTGTAAAAAAGTGTAAAATCCACGATATAATAGCTATTTCCGGTTAGTCCGATGCGCTGTATCTTTGCTATTATTGGGCCGATTTTGATGATTCTTTTCGATCAATTATATAAAGTGGCACTTCCGGTTAGTCGATTTTGACGAAAATGTTGCTGTAACATCACATGCATGTGCTAACCTTAAATATGTAATTTCAGTATCGTACAGCTTTTCGTTTTTGAGCTAGACTGATCACATACACACAGACACACAGACCATTTTGCGAGACTTTGTCATTTGGACTCAGGGGACCTCAAAACATGTATTTCCGTTGAAAACTCGAATTCGAAAATTTTTAAGATCGCAATACTTCCCCTTACTATATACTTCGTATATAGGTAGGGGAAAGTAATAATAGAGCTTACGCCACTGGAAAACATCTCTTCAATTTAACAGTTAGTCAGCTATACCATTTTCTATGAGTAGTATTCATATTTAACAGTGCCCTTTAGGGTTGGACATGGTAAACAATATATAATTTCCCACTCATTAAATGTTTTTGTAAACAGACTCAAATTGATATAAAGTTGCCATGACAACGACACGTACGCAAGATAGCATGAGACCCGTGCGTACCTATATCGTGCATTATCTCGAAAATGGTAGGTTTTTAAGCTTTAAAACGCTGGACCAATACGCTCCGTAGGAGCGTATATGATCTTGATGCCCGCGTCAAAATCTTTAAAACCCAACTTATCCCGTCTCGATCCGCCGACTTTTAGTCGTCAAAACTTTGAAACCTCCCAGTTTTTTCATCACTTTTATTTAAGCCCTAGTAAGAATTTAAGAAACCAAATCAGGATTCGTCACTTCTCTATAAAATTCCTTTTCTTTTGATACCTCACTCGTCAAAATCCATCGCTCCTGAGAGCCGGAAAAGGGATCTATACTACCGTAATAATATATAGTAGTGATATTCAACTATAATACTATTTTTTTTTTTTAAACATCAAAAGAGACACAGCAGAGCCATCAATGTCTTATTGGATATCTTCAGACTGATTTTCATTCCGGTATTTCTTCGGATTAAGGATAATTTTGGGCATTCCAAAAGGGCAGGCTTCTACTCTTTATCATTTTATATGTATATTCCATTCCAGCCGATTTATTTATTAAATATTCTCGTGCAAATAGATAATGAAAGAAAAAATCCAATAAACTAGTAAGTCTTTTACGAAAACGCCTATTGATATAAATTTTTGTACACATTTGACACAACACCCACAGAAATTGTCATGGGCCCGCTACCTCAGAGCTAAGCTGAAGGATCGTTCCCATATCACGAGGAGCCACAATTTCAACCACAAACCCTCATCAAGCGGACTACAGTTGGGATCAGACTAGATTATACTCCCATTCACGTCTTGGTATAATCCCTGGCAGTTCACGGCATAGGAATGGTATTCGAAACCTCTGGTCTACTAAGATAATACGCCCATTTTGACCTCTTGTGTCCTTGCACCATTGCGATACTCGCCGCCTGCAACTTTCATAATTCCCAAGATATGTAGTAATTGATATATTTCTTGTTTTAAACTAATTCTTCAAGTAATTAATTATCTATTAAAGCTTTAGAAAACATAAGGAGATTCAAGAATTTTTTAATACATAAATGCAAATATATAAAGGTAAACGAAATCAACAAAACGAGGAGTCAACAGATCTCCAGATTTGTAAACGGAAGAGGTGACCGACCCTTCTATATTGATTGAGACCGAGTTGTTCATTTGAACTGGAATTGTTTTGGACAACCGACTGGAAGGACCAAACCCCAAAAGGGAACATAACATAAAGGAATAAACAATTTCGCAATAAAAATTATTGGTGCCAAAACAAAAGTAAGATAAATATTTTTTTCGATGACGAAATAAAAATTTGAATTCAGAACAAATTTTCAAGTTTAATAGAACTAAAGACATTTAATTTTACTATAAAAAATGAGTATTTGAAATATAGGGAGAACATCTAATTTAGTTTTAAAATAAAAATAAACTAACAGTATTTTTACCGTATAGATGTGCACTTGCCTGTTCGTTAAAAATAAATAAGCGAATCCGAAATATTGCCTGTAAACCCCATCCACTGATGCGTGCAAAATACAGTGTAATTACATAATATACTTGTTAATGAACGCACAATTTTCCACACTGAAGCCGATACTATTCGCCTCTACTAAAATATAAATAAAGATTGTGGTATGAAGAAACAGGTCGCATTTTTCTTACTATTGCTATTAGCATGTAACATACCCCAAAATTCTAGTGATCGGGTTTCATTTCCATTTGAATGATTGTTTATTATTGAATTTCCTTATATTTGGAGATAGTTGATACAATTAATAAATAACGCAGGAAACTAAAAATTAAAGTTCAATCGCAGTATAAGTTCCAAAGGAAAAAAAACAAAACAATCGAATATTAAGGGATCTAATTATGATGAATGCGAAAGAATTTTTTTTTTTAATTACTATTATAAACAGTAGAAATCACAAGGCAATGAAAATCTCAGGGCCTATCTCCTTTTTTCAATTCAATACAATTTAATACATGAACAAAAACAATTTTGTTGTTTGTTTGGATTTTTTATGTAATTATAGAATGGACGTCTAATTTGTGATAGATTCCATCAACTTGTTTCAGTCAGCAAATCGCATTAAAAAATATTCGTTTCTGAAAAAGAAGGACCTACTTGTTAATATTTGTGTGAGGGGTAAGAAAAAAAATTTAAAATATTCTAATATAAAATTATGTTTTCAGAACATAATTTTCCTGTAATTAAGATGTCTCTTCACTTTTCTATATTTATCTGAATGTTTGTACTACGTAGTTTCGTATAAAGCACTTCTCTGCGCAATCCGTCTATAAAAGTGTCTGTCGCATTCTCTTTTAAATTTGAAACATTAAAGAATTTTCGATAATCTAAATACAATTGACGGTCGCAATGAATGAGCAAACTGAAAAATAATAAAAACCGAATAAAAATGTAATACAAAAATATATTGCCTATGATTCAAGTTATCGAGCGAGGCGTGGAATCTCTCAGTATTCTTTCTAATGGGATACTAACAGAAAGTAATGAGTTCTGCCAATCTTGATAATGAAAGTGCGTCGAGTTAAAGTGCGTTCTGAAATCATGTTGAAACGCTGCCGAGTAATGCTAAGAGATGTAGGCGCCAGGACAGTTGTCTGTTTCTGTCAGTGTAATTGAGTTTTATTTTAGAGAGAAAATAGTATGTGCTTCATAAACTATTACGCAAATTTGTTTCTCTTTAAAAATAAATCTTGCTTTTTTGTAAAGCAAAATAAAACTACCTACTTCAACTTATTTTTCTCACGAGCTACGAGACCCATTAGCAGTTACGTACACTGCCTATATGGATGATTCGACAACAACAATAAACAATAAAATATGAGAGAAAATAAAACGATTTATAAATGCAACGATACTAAAGCGCGGTAGATTGTTGAGAAAGGAAATTGCCAGGGGTGTAGTACTCGTATCAAGCGCCAGGTTGAATATCGATTCACAGTCTGCTAATTCCTACTTCACCACTATCAGTTAAACAATTAGTACCTTCTGATAAGATTAACGCCTGGTTGACGATAGAATGGCCAACTCGGCAAAGATTTTAAATCCATCGCGGGTTGCCAAGACCTCATCCTATTAAGCAACTAAAAAGTAAATCTTCTACGGCAAATTCCAGCAAACAGTAACAATATTTGCAGAACCGCATGCAGCACACGTTCAGCAAATTTTGCATCTATTGGCCGTGTTCTGAGAGGCAATTAGAAATATAAAAATAAACCTGTATGTTCTATTTCAGAGAATGAATGGCGGAATATTCTGAGGTTTTAGTTTTAGAATAGTTCAAACGAAATATTTGTTAATCAAAAATATGATGGTTTATGGAGCGGTCTAAATATATACGAAATGGATGTGCATTGTTTCTTAAAGTTTCGACCCGCTTTGTAGATATTCATAAGAGCTACAAACAGGATACAAACATATGTGATTGCATACTTCGTTTTTTACTGAAAGTAAAACATTGACAGTTTATTTGCCTGTTAAGGTTATCCCTTTGAATATAATACCATCCTGTATTATTATTCAATAATACAATTGCATTATATATTAATTATATAGTATTAAATACAATACCATCCTATGTTATTATCCAAGTCCAAGCCCTCAACGGGGCTCCTATTACGAGCTAATGACACTCTATATATATTTTTTAATAATGCCAATATTAATTGGCATTTTTTACAGTTCATCAATTTAACGAATGTTGTTCATTGAAAAAATGTCTGTCCGGAATTTTTCAAGATATTGTGATATGCATCCGACATTACATAGATGTATTAAATTACACTCATTTTTAAAATTATTTAATTATTATTTTTTTTTTTAATCAGACTTAGAAATAATCCTATTTTTTTTTTTAATCAGACTTAGAAATAATCCTATTTTTTTTTCTTCTGCGCATAGGCTGAATATCTAAGGTATATTATTAAAATTAATTTTTAAATTTGAGCATTTAAAATTTATTCCTCATACCAAAATGAAACAACTGATATAAAAAAAAATAGATATCTGGTTCGGCTGACCTAAATTTCAGAACTCACTCGAAAGTTATAAAGCATTGGCTCAGTTTGAGTCTGAACTCCAGTTATATGGATATATAAAAAAAAATGTACATTCCGTATCCTCGTAGCGGTAGACCAGACTTGTTGACTCTCATAAACTCAGAGAGTTCTCCCAACTTTTCTGAACACTCGACTGGTATTGCTGAAATATTCAACGTCTCTACTTCCTCAATGCGACTTCGGTTCTAATGTTCTAATTTTTGTCTCCAATTTGAAAAAAGGAGAAAATTAAATCTAATTTTAATTTTGTTAAATTTAAATGAATTATAAATTATAATCCTGTAGTAAACTTTTTAGAGAAAACGAAACATGTCTAGGACAGTTTGATTACCTGCGAAGGTGCAAAAGAATAGCGGATTTCGCAGTAGTTCAAGAGGAGAATTGCGCGATAAAGATCTACAAGTTATAACCACCCGGGTCAGGAGTCGGAGGTCAGAGGTAGCAGGTCAGAAGGTCTTACTGTCTATTAACTGCCAAATTTTACGTCAATCGATGCCAGCAATGCCTAGAATGTTCCTGAACGTTATTTTAACATTATTGCAAGCCCACAAAATCTAGGCGAGAGAGAGTGTGAGAGGGACGTTTCGCAGCTAGACCTAATAAGTATTTTTTTCTCTTTTCTTCAATAAAATTTGTAGGCACATTTTTTTTTTTTTTTTAAATCTCTTAGCGTTTAATCGCCAGTTTTCTCCCAACCCATTCAGAGGTGAGAAATCCACTTTATAGAGGCTGGATGACTCGAGAGTCAATTCATGGCTGACAGAATAGAAAATAATTTATTTTGTTACAGCCGGATTTGAACCTGAGCAGAAGTGTGTACGGTCCAGTGGCTTACCAACTTAACTATTACATTCCCTAAAAGAAAATTAAAATTATTAAAGTTAACAGGCTCAAGAGAAAGGACGTAAATAACACGGATCATTTGCAATATTTCTATAATAATGAACTGAAATTTTTCATACTGCGATAGATAAGAAAGCAGAAAACGAGATAATGTTGTCTAGCAATGTTTGCTCAATAGGAATCGATTTTTTCACTTGAAAGTTGACATCCCTTATGGAAAAACGAGACAAGATAGGAGGGGAGATAATTTTGAAAAAACATAGGATTAAGTAAAGGAAAAAAAACAACCCTCCCCCCACATTGGATGCGCTGAAGTGGATTCGCTGGAGACCATCAATTCTCTCGGAGGCGTTATCGCTGGCTCAAGGGATTGCAAGCAGCTTCATCTGCATCTCCTTCTACAAAGGCCCTCTTCTGCACAATACCTTTCGCAATTAGTCATCGCCTTGAGAAAATTAATCGATAAAGGACTAGAAAACTATAATAAAAATTAAGCCGAACAAATCAGTAATCGGTGAATACGTCCTTAATTCGGGTATATCGGAACGTAGTTGTACTCTTATACAGATGCGTCAATCATGCTCACAATTCAGATTCAAATACATTTCAAACCTGAGATCCAAGAGGAAAAAAAATTACAATGCAAAACATAAAATATTCTATGCATTCAAACAATCCGCATAATCTAGAAATAATTTTATGTGATGTAAAGTCTGCAAGGCGTTTGCAGGATTTTGATGTCTTATTAGACTTTTTGTATCGTCTTTGTATATAGATGTTAAGAGTTTTAGTGATGTTTGAAATATCGTATGCACATATGATATTAAATAATAGAGCGCATACTAACCCTTGAGATACTTCTGCTAAGGCTAGTCTAATGGAGAAAAATTTAAGAGCCTGAGCAAAGAAAAGTCTGTCACAAGGATTGAAGAATGAGTAGGGAAGAGGAAGTGTCGCCTTAAGTTTGAAATTAAGACTCTCATGTCAGAATAAGCAAGAAACTAATAACAATATGTATCTGGATGAATCCATTTATATATCAAACTATAATGTTAAAAATTTATTATAAAAACAAACACTTTAAGGACTGCATCAGAGATTAGTCCATGTTCTGGGACAAGCTTATTCTATTCTAACATTTCCATTTTTATCGGGATGGGTTATGCTCAAGAATAAAATTAACACAGAACTATTTTACTCGGAGGCTAAACGGGAATCTTCATTGGCGTAAATAGTTAAGCCTAGAAGTAGATAAGGTAAAGTTAACTCCTAGACTAAACTAATCCTTGACTTAGCAACTGCCAGTTAATGAGTTTCCCTGAAGATTGTCTCTCGTGTTCTCCTTATCTGAGGAGTATAACACTTTAGGTCGGACAGCAATTCAAATTTCCGAAGTTATAAACTCAATTAAACTGACGACTATTAAAGGGGATCGATGAAGGAATGACTTGGGATAAGTTGAGAGCACGCTCCAGAGATAGAGATTTTCGTCTTGATTTAATTTTGGTGGTAGGTATAAATACCAAAGGAGACATGTTTTAATCAGTCTCATAAATATTTTGTCTGCTGATTGAAGATTTCAACGTCGAAAATATGGAATCGTGTGGGTTCGAACTAGTCACTATTTCTGTTTGGTGAAACAACAACATACATGGACTAAATTAATTTATCCTTTAATGTATATATATATATATATATATATATATATATATATATATATATATATATATATATATATATATATATATATATATTCATCATTCTATAATGCAATAGTTTCAATTATTTTTTTCTAAAATATATTACATGCTACTTTGGACAAGGAAACCAAAACAAAGGATTAGGAACCTTGAATGTAATAATACAAGGAGATTTCAAATTACGGTTCAGGCAATTGAACTTGACATATCAAATATCAAAAAAAATAAAAAAAAAATAAAAATCCATATTACTTTCACGCAATGTTACAATGACTACAGTTGTTTTTCATTACTCAACGAAAACAAATATAAAATAATTACTAAGGAATAAATGAAAAAGAAACGCTCCACGGCTTTCTCGAGAAAAAAGGGTGCAGATTCGATTCCTGCTTGAGGATTAACTTTTCGATTGAGGTGAACCAGAGTTGAGCATTAGTCGGTTGAAACTTTATCCGAATAAAAAATGAATACATTTTTCTTGGGAATTTTGAATCATGAATAAAAGTATATTCAACATGACTAAAATTTTATCGGGTTAAAAAAAAACGACTAAAAAAATCCGAATACATTTTTAGTCATTGATTTTAAACTGAAATTTCATTCAGATAAAAAATTAAATATTCAGCATCGAAAAATAAAAGTCAATGATAATTGTTTTTTAGGGAGCGGGGTAGCACAGTGGGTACTGTACTACTCATCTCTAGGTCCCGGGTTCGAGGCCGGTTGTGGCAGATAATGATTTATTCTATATTCAGCCGTGGATCGACCCTGTGGGATCGGGAGACACTACTGCGGCTCACCCAGCCTCTATAAAGTGGGCATCCTTAATTGGAGGCAAACCTGGCGTTTGAGCGTGATCTCAGTCGAATCACTCGTGAAACAGTCCTTGCCAAGTACTGAACCCAAGGCGTTCACGGGTTGTGGTGGTACTGAACCCAAGGCGTTCACGGGTTGTGGTGGTACTGAACCCAAGGCGTTCACGGGTTGTGGTGGTACAGGTTAATTGTTTATCCAGTGTGAATATAAATATTTTTAGAATATTTTGGATATTGAGGTTCATTATTATGCTATCGAAGGGGATTAGGATGAAAATGATATCGATTTTAAGATCACGTGCTAACATATCGATTTATTTAAACTTTTCTTTACTATTTAGGTCCAATATTTTGTAGGTTTTCAGGATCGCTCTAATTGAAAATACAATCGATTTTAATGCCTCGCGCTCACATATCGATTTATTTAAACATTTCTAAAAACGATAGTATATTAAAAAATTGTACCTCCAATAACCCAATAAGAACGAATTTCGAATTAATATCTTAGAAATTTGAATATTTTCCTTAATAATGAAGAAGTAGTTGAAAAATGGAAAAATACTCAAACCAAATCAATGGCTGAGTACTTTTTGTAATGAGGCAACTTCTTAAGTACTTTTATCAAGAAAAGTCTTAAGTACTTTTTGTACTTCACTAACATTGCGCAAGTATATTCCCTTGAAAACTACTCAAATAATAAATGCAATTCGAGTATTGCTCATCTCTAAAAATAAATCATTAATAAATAAAAATATGAAATTAATAAGAGACTTTATCGCAGCAAAATATAAGCTTTATTCTAAATTTTTAGTCGTTTTCGACGACTGCAACTAAAATATTAATCATGAATTTTCAGTCGTCAGTCGTTTAGTCGTGACTAAAAAAATTACTATTTTCCAATTATTCGTTTTATATTACTAAAATATTAGTCATTAGTCATGATTATTTTTTCGTGACTAAAAATTTAGTTGTCAATCGGATAATTTTCGCCCAACTCTGTGGTGAAACCATAGAAAAGGTAATCCTATTTATTTCTATTTAATTTCTACATAATATAACGCTTCTTTATTGCCTTAGCAATACAGTGTGGATTAAAATAATTAATTAATTAATCAGTCTTACAATAAACTTAATGGTCAACATGAAGAGTGCTGGTGGCTGATTCTCCACATTACGATATTTTTGGAAGACTGTATGATCAGCATTATGCTCTAACCGTCTGATTTATACTCTTGACTACTGACAGATATCAATTAATTAATAATAAAATTAAATAAAAAGAGAAACAGAAATTACAGTCTAAAAAACTGAACCTGCCTTTAAGTAATGTAATACCTCCATTTGGTTAGTTTTTTTAGACTATTAATGTGAGATGTGCTGTCTCTGGTATGGATTTAGATGATCTTATCTTTTTCTGTCCTGATGATAACGTCTGAATTGGTGAAAAGTTTATTAGTTAGTGATTTGAGAGACAACGCTATACAGGCCACGGTATCCATTAAGATATCTCATCTTTAACAATAGTTTAAAAAAATGGCGGCGATCTGAGAAAAGATGATGCAGTGATGCCAACTGCTTCAGACAGATTTCCCTTCAATACGTGAAAAGAAATAAGATTACAGTATCTCAAAATAGCAAAAGTTTTACCCAGTTCTGTTTCAGCTACCTTTTCCATCCTTCATGAAACGCCGTAGAGAAAACATAAGTTTTAATTTTTTTATTATGCGATTTTATGAACTTCATTGCCTCTGCATTCTGTTCTTATTTGATATACCATAATACGATAATGAATATATTTAATCCAATAATTCGTAAAAAATTAGTATATTCTTAATTGAAAAACGTTTAAATATGGATACCAAAAGTTTGAACGTCCATAAAAATGCATGCATCATACATAGTATCCCACGTTTACTACCCAGTAAGTATTAAAAAAAGTCTAAAAAAAAAAACTTTTGTAAATAAACTCTAGGGCAAATAGAGTTTTGGAAACATCCAATAATATCGTAATCTCGTTCGGTAGGTACTCCTTTTTTTTTTTTTTTTTTTTTTTTCCCCAGGGTTTGGCAGACAGCCAAGTGTCTAACAAACCTAATCACAGATACGTAATTCTTGACCTTATGACATTATTAACAGAAACTGCGGTCATCATGATGTACCAGCCGCTGGATTCATCCTCTAATTATAGTTAAATACTATTTTTTTTTTTAATGATCTACGAAGCTCATGCCAAAAAATATTCCCATCCTGATAAATTCCACTTTTAAGCATAAAATTAAGAGTGCTAAGCCAGGTTTTTAAACTGGATTCGATTATCAAGATTATATCTTGTTCCCTGAAATATATAGTTTCGCATATGTATTTAACGAAATCGGTCGCATTGATCTATAAATAAAAACAATTCATTAATTTATCAATCCGTTTAGTATAAGTAAATAAACGGGTTCATACATCTATCTAATAATAATTTTAGCCAGGCGCCAATTGTAGAAAGACTAATTTATCACTCCGGGTTTGTTACACTGAGAATATACAACAGTTGCATGCTAAGCAAACCAATAGATTTTAGACGCAAAGTAAAACCAGCAAACACTTAAGATGAAACCAAATTGTTTACCAGTCCCGATGCGAGTAAAATGGCTTTTTTTTTTCAACGAGTTATAAATAGCTTTCGATTCTATGATTTGAATTCAGGAGAGTCCTTTTTATTTTTATAAAATAAACAAAACTGCTTACACTTAGGAGAAAAATGTTTTTTCTTTGGCAATAGTAAGAAATATTACTTAAAAAAATAAAAGAAAATGCCACATCATGAGGAGAACTATTTGAACCCTACCATTTGTTTTTTAAAGGCAGGAATCGTGAAGAAAGATTACTAAATTCTATTAAGAAGAACGATCCATCAAATTAATCCCAAAATCCGCTCATCAATCATCACTGAATCATTAAAACCTTATCACACTTTTCAGGAAATGGGATACTCTTGAGATGGTTACGGCAATAATTCGAGAAATTAAGACTTCGAAACCCAGGAAGGATAAATTCCACGTTATTAAATTTCCATAAGTAACAAAAATTCTATGTTATTCGGCGGAACTCAGGTCGATTGCTTAATTTCCTTCACCCATTTTTCAAATTATAATTTCATATATCTTTTTCAAGTACCTACGTAATAATGTTATAGATGTGAACTATTTCCACATTAAACATAAGTACCAATATGATGCTTCATTAATAACATAACTTATTAGGCATGATTAACTAAGCATATTTTATAGATATTAAAATTGTCATTATAATTTTCTATACAAATTAAAGCCTTCGTGAAAACAACACAGTTTTATTAGTTTTTGAAAAACTTTTAATGCTCGATATCTTCATATACTGAGGATAAAGTGTTTTTTACTGAAAGCACTCAGGAAAAAAAATTCCGATAAAATGATTTTAAATTGATAAAAATAAGAAAAAAGTTGATAAAGTAATTTAAATAAAACAAAGCATTTTACTCCAGTGTTAATGCCTTTCATCACCTTTTCAACCCTCGCTGTACCATCCACTTTATTGTGGACATGTTAATAAGAAACTATGATTAAAAAAACGTCAATTATAATTGAATCGCGAATTGCAGAAACATCACTTGTCCAATATTTTTCGATAATTAGTTTTTCATTTTAATATAATATTTTGTTCATAGAGTTCTAATAGGTAAAGAAACAACAGATGTCCTTTGAAAAAAAAGAGTAGTTAACAGTTGTAAATTTATGTGAATTTCAGAAACCACACATGTCCCGGACTTGTGTGTTTTCTGCAATTCATGTATGTTAGTTCTTGAAATGGTCGCTAGATTTTTTTGCCAGAAGTTTACATTTTGTTTGAAAGTTAACAAGATTATTTCTGTACTCTATTTTGATTATTTTCTAATAATTGGTATTAAATGAGGGAGAGGATCAAAATACAAATCATTGCCTTTCTAGAGTTTTTTTAAATGTTAATTGATAAAGGTCGCTTTGATATGATAATGCATTACTTCCCCCCACAGAGGTCATTCTTTTCTCTCTTCTAACCGAAATTTTCATGCTGTAAAAAGATAACTGTGAACGGAACATCACATTTCTACACTTAAGTAACCACAAAACTTAATTTTAGAATCAAGAGCCAAGAATAAAGTTCAAGTTAAAGCTTTATCATCTGATGATGTGTCAGATTATAAAAAGTTGTGGCCTAAATTTGACCGCAAGAAGATATAATCTACCATAACAAAAAATTACGTTCACCATATCGGAATGTCTGGAATTTAAATGTTCAAAAGAACATGCAGATGCATTAGAAATAAAAAGTAGAATTTCACATATCTGTTTTAATAATGAAAGTTCGAATTATTCCCGAAGAACCAGGCAAGGCATACCCACAAAATTTTGTCGATATTAATTTTTTAAAAATGAAATATAATAAAAAATATAATCTTCCAATAAATGAGGAGGTAAATGATTTTATTCAAAGATATTTTTACCCTTATAATCACAGAAGAAGAAGAAAAAGACGAATGAGATTTTAACGGTATATTTTATGCATCTTACCATTTATCCTTTATTAAACAAGTTTATGCAACATTTATTTTTGTATATGATCACGTATAGACTTTAAAGAGGTAGGGATAACTGCAAATAGTAATATGAATTTCAGAAAACACACAAGTCCAATGTATTTGAATATTTAAAAAAAAGAAATCACGGTAAAAATTATTAATTTTATTATCGTAATCAGATAGTTGCGATATAATAGTTTAAGAAAAAAAAAAAAAAAAAAAAAACATCCCTCCAAATTAAACAATGAGTATGGTAATTTCGTATAGCAGTTTTGTGCTTCTCCTGAATTTTTTTTAAAAATTGGACATGCGCTGTTTGTCCAATTCACGATTCAATTCATATTAACTAATTGTTTTAAAAAGAGTATTTTAGTTTTCAAAACCTCCATGAAATTTTTCTGAAATAAGATAAGTATTATGATACTTATCTTATTTCAGAAAATTTGCCCAATAGCATGGGGCAAGTTATACAGTACCCGCAAACTGAACGGATGTGTGGGTTTAGCGGGTCTAAACGACAGATACGGTCGGAGGCATTTAAGAGTTCTATTATATCGATATGTATTTAATGACCAGTTTCGAGAAAATTTCGAATTTTACTATTTTCGCACGTACATTTAAAAATATGTTTTAGGTATTTAACACAATGAAAAATCCGTTAACATCAATAATACTATATTTTATATTGATTCATATATATATATATATATATATATATATATATATATATATATATATATATACACACACACATACATACACTTTTTTAAGTTGAATCTGATTCTAAAATGATTTTAGCTTAGTTTAGAGAAATGACTAATGCAAACAAAAAAATACATTTTTGTAAATTATAAATTACTTCGTTGGAAGCGAAAAATAGCATTTGCCAGATAGTACGACAGACACTTTTGAAGATATTTTTTAACTATTTATTTTTTTACTAATTACCCAATATATTTTACTATTTATATATATATATATATATAGCACTAGTAAGCTGTCTATGAACAAATAAACCCCCAAAATTCCTTTTCAGTTGAGGTCGGATCCTTACTGTAATTTAAAATATCATTCCTTTAAATTATTAAAAACATTTGCCCAGATCACCGGAAGTCGACAGCACTAGTAATTTTAAATAATATCTACTTAAAGCAGGAACAATTTTAATAATTCCAATGAATACGAATGTTACAATTGAATGCAAAACAGTTAGTTAGCTCAAATAAAGCTAGAGTGTGCTAGTCCGGCAACGTTCGAGTGACCTCGCAATGAACAAGTGATAACGCGCCCCTAGTCTATATAGTATCTCTCTCTCTCTCTCTCTCTCTCTCTCTATATATATATATATATATATATATATATATATATTTATTATTCAGTTTATATATTCATTTATATTTATATATTCATTATTCATTTCATTGATATATTCAGTTTTTAACTGAAACAAATTTTATCATCATTAACATGCGAAAAACTTGGTGGAATCGTCTCATACTTCTACTCAAGTGAATAATTCATTGAAATCTGACTACTAAATGTCAAAATTTACATCAAACTACCTGAAATTTCATCATCAGAACGATGAAAAAAACTAGGTGGAATCGTCTCAGACTACTACTAAAGTGAATAATTCATTGAAATCTGACATATTTTTGAAAGCTTTTCACAAATCTGACAACTAAGAAAGTTTCAATATGTGTCAAAAATGACTTGATGACAAACATGAAAAATATATATATATATATATACATACATATATATATATATATATATATATATATATATATTAAAAAGAGCAGTTTTGGAGGTCGGAGGGTCATTAGACAATGGATGATGATAACAAAAATTATTTTTTAATTATTATTATATGTACTTCTATGATTTTTCTGTGATGTTTTGTTCATTGCAGCCCTGAAGAAAACATGCAATGTGGTTCACATTATGGTTTTATTACACGTCGGTATTTATTAAATAGTTACATGGACTCAGGAAAACCTCAAGCAACCTCAAGCACCTCAAGCAAGAATGGACTCAAGCAACACAATTTAAAAGTTGATAAATTGAGAAAGGTGCTGTTAAATTTAATACATCGTTAGAATGATGAAAGTAACACAAAAACTAATATCGAATCACCAGCCAGATCTGCAGTTTAAGGAAATAAGTTAATAAATAAGAACCCATTGATATTTTATACGACAAATCCCTTACCCAATTTACGGTCCTATACAATAAAATATTCGTTGCCGTTTTGCCGTTTTAGGAACCGGTTTCACATTAATCTTGTTAAAGAATTCGGGGATACAGCCATTTAGAATTCAATATATGTCTATATCTCTGCAATAATAATATTCTGTTCGGTAAAGCATAAATCCTAGGATCTGAAGTTATGTATGCATTGGAGAATACACAATGAAAATTCCAATTAGCATTGAAGAAAGAGTTGGTCTACTGTTAAAAAAAAACTGTACCTCTACAACCCGATAAGGGTCTTTGGGTTCAGTACTTGGTAAGGGCCGTACTGTTTCTAGGCCAACGGTTGTGCAAGGAGGTGATTCGGCCAAGATCACGCTCAACCGCCAGGTTTTTCCCCCAATTAAGGGTACCCACTTTATAGAGGCTGGGTGAGCCCCAGGAGGGTCTCCCGATCCCACAGGGTTGATCCACGGCTGAATACAGAATAAATAATTATCTGCCTCAGCCGGTCTCGAACCCGGGACCTTGAGATTAGTAGCGCAGTGCCTTACCCACTGAGCTATACCGCTCCCCACTGAGCTATCCGGTCTACTGTTAGTAATAAGATATTATATTAGTAATAAGATATGGGTAAGCATGGTAATGGGCAGCAGTGATTGATATCTAGTGTTTTAATTTTTTTTTTTATGTACATATGAAGTGTAATGCAATAATAAAAATTTTAAAATGTTTTTTTTTACCCATAAAGTTCATAGCTTCTCGTTTCGGCAAAAGATTGAATACGATTAAATTTTAAACAATGTAGCGAGTTTTTTTGGTTTTTTTTTCAGAATTTTATATACACTTAAATTATTCAGGTTTCATAAGAAAAAAAAATTGTCCAATGCAAAATTAACAGTGGGAATAATATATGGTCATGATTACAGTATTTATATTTACAGGACAACAGTATTTATACCATACTAGATAAAGGAGTGAATGAAAAAATAATTTAATAATTAATAGTGAGATTCGTTATTTTCATCTAAACAGTATTTTTTTTTTCGCTGCGAATAGGCCATCTGAGGATCACGTTCGAATTTCAATTCCTAATTCTTTGTTCCTTTCCCTTCTTCCATTTTTAACCAGTCTTCTTAGCTACCCTGTCTAGGAATTCTTTCCTTTTCAATATTTTTTTCCGAAAGGATTCTCTGTTGTATATATCTTCTGTTTGTATATTGTTTCTTTCTAAATCCTTTTTTACTTCGTTGGCCCATCTTGTTGTCGACTTTTTACCCCAAAGATATTTGAATATCTTATTGGTTAATCTACTGTCTGGCATTCGAAATAAATGTCCAAAAAACATGAGTCTTCTTTTTCTCATTACGTTTGAAATATGTTCTATATTTTCGTATACTTCAGCATTACTTCGTAATTTCCAACCTTCTGGTGTGTTTAGTGGTCCTAATATTTTCCTTATAATTCTCCTTTCTAGGACTTCTAACTTATCTAAATAGTAGTTTAATGCCAGGCATTCCCTCGCATATAGGCATTCTGGCTACACTACTGTATTGTAATGCCTTATTTAGTTTTAGAAATTTAGATATTTTTACGTATTTTAGGCATTATTTACATAGTTCTCCTCTTGAGGCTTATTTATTTGCAAATTCATCTACTTATAAACAGATTATTTTGTTTTTTAAATAGATAAATTTACATATAAATAAACCGCTCTATATTTAAAATGCATTTTATATTGTCATAGTATACATTAATAATGTGTATATTAACATAGTAAAGAAATGTGTACATCTATCCATACAATAAATTTATATTAACAAAAAGAAATCTTTCATTTTTTTTTATTTTAACAGTGAAATCAGGCAAATAAATTTGCTGTGACGGAATGCAATTATGAGACGAGATCTGTGAAATCCATACCGTAAGGTTACCAAAAATTACAATTCAACAAACAAAAACAAAAGCATGAACAACAGCTTCCTCACCAATATCGTGTTTTATTCAATTTTGAATGAACTACAAAACTGAAAATGTCAAAATGGCGGGGGTGGGGAAAAAAATCGAGAGCCCTGAAAGGCACTCCTCTAACACCAAATCAATTCACATGCGAATTTTCTATCATTTAACTCGATTTGCAAGGAGTATATGGATGCGCGAAACCACGAAAAAAACACCATTGAATCATGTCGAAATTTTGATTGAAATTTACCCCTACTTAATGTTCTGCCAAGAAAAAAAACATTTTAGAAATTATACAATCGTGATTTCGTATAAGGCAGAGGCATAGCTACATCACGCCTATAAAAATTCAAAATACTTGGGCAAGGACCTGACAGGTCCTTTAGAAAGCTGAATTTATCAGCCGAAATCCCCAGCAACCGATCTGACTATTTATTAATACGATATAATGGTTTAAGGCACTTAACAAGTCCTTTCATCTTCTCTTCGGAACAGATGGGTTCTTCCCTCCTCTTAAAATCTGTATTTACAGAATGAAAAAACAAAATAACTAGACTAGTAAGAAACGAAATCTTATTTTAAAACCAAATGAATATCATTTAAAAGACGACGATACACGTTAAGTGCTTCTAAGATATGATAACTAAAGTAATGATTTGATTTTTTAAAAACCTATGTTATTATTTACCAACAATATTTTTATTTATTGTAAGAATTATTTTAATTAATGCGTTAACAACTGTCGGAATAAACTGACAAACCAGGCGATAATACATAGATGCAGTATTTAAATTTTAATAATTTCAATTAAAAATACTGCAAAATATAACATCATTGGATTGTTTTTAGTAAACATTTAAATAATTTTAATTTTATCAGCTTTTTTTTTTTTTTTCTTCTTTCAAATACTTCGTTTAGTGTTCCAGATGAATTCTTCATAAAACAGTATCTCTGAAAATGGATACGACAATCCAAGGAAGAACCTCGAAAACTACAATTTTAATTTTTTTTTTCCCCCATCATTTTTATGATTTTCATATTCTTAATTTAGTAAACATTACACCACAAATGATGGTCGAGTTCAGTTTAGTAGTTGCGCAAAAATTAAAATTCTTTTCAGCCAATTTTCGCAAAAACATGAAATATTAAAGATTAAAAAATTGATACATTAATTTTTAAAATATTAAATTATAAACCATAAAGCAATATTACAAGCAGGTTCATGCTGAATGCGACCTTAATTAATTCTATACCTTATTCCTGAACCTGAAGTAAGGTAAGCGTACCGTTAGTGGACACAGTTAAGGAAATTTTCTAGGTGTTTTTTCTGACCCAATGGATTCTCTAGATATTTTTAGAATTTAAAACGTATCACAGTGATTGCATCAGCTGTTTCTCTTTGAATTGATGACAAACAATATTTTAATTGACGGTAGCTAGTATATTTTTTCTTACTTTTCCTAAGTATCGAATTTTCATCAATATTGGACACTTGGAAGCCACCTCATTGTATTAGTGGTGGACAAACATTTAAACAGATTTTTCTTGGATCAAAGACCAATTTTGTAGTACCCGAAACACATCAGTATAATGTTTTCTTATCATACAATGCTTTGGTTCTGATAAATGAAGAATAAAGGGAAATATAAGGAGGGTTTAACCAAATTAAAAATCGTAACTTCAGAACATAAACGCTTGTGTTTATAAAATTATTTAAACCACTACTAGATGGTATCAGCTATACGAGTATTTACTCCAAGTTTGACGCTGAATCAAAGCCTAGGTGCCTTATTTTCAAAATTTGATTACCAAGTGGCCACACTGGAGCAGTGTCCACTGCCGACACAAATACCTTTGATGGTAGCGACAACAATAGAAAGAAAAAAAAAAATTGTTGACTTATGGTATTTCAAAACGTAAATTGAGATCGAAAAAAATTATTCGACCGTCCTGTCTATGCCTAAGGTAACCGAGCCGATTGTACATATTAATTTACGTTATTGCAAGAGAAATAATTGTCACGAATGGTAATTTACGGCGGTAAATCATGCTCAAATCAAAGAATAAAATAGAAATGAACGAAATAAATACGCTATTTTGATTATGTCGGGATATGGGTAAGCAGTTATTATGTTTAATAATTTTAGTATTAAAGTAATTCTCAATAGGCATGAGAAATAAATGTATGCAGCGATTTCGTGGTATTAGGTTATAACAATTCGAATGCATTCGAAAGTAAATTCTGTTTTAAAAGCGACTACTTCTTGATAGTTTATTCTATGCAGAGAATTATCCCTGGTGATTCAGACACGCCAAGTACTGGAATTGCTTCAATTGTCTCTGGACAGATCCGAGCTCGGGGAAATCCCCCACTGCTCTTCGATACTGTCCCACACATTATAATATTGCACAACTTTATTACATGCGAGTGGTCTAAGCAAATATACTTACTCCTGCAAATTTACCTCATTGATTATTCAAAACATGACCAATATTGCAATGGAATTCCAAGGACCAAGGACATGGTACATACTCTCTTACACGCGTAGATTTTTTGCAACATCCCGGCCCAGTGAAGGAGGTCTTCTAAAGAAGGAGGACGACGCAGTATCGTGACTCGGAGACCCTTGGGGCAGGAGCCATTATTGCTGATATCATCCTCCGAGAGATGTCTTCTGCATTTAGTATTGGCAAGCTAACCAATCAGGAGGAGTGTAATAGGAGAATCGTTTAACAGGCAATGATCAGTAATAACAGTTTTGCTTTAATACTTCTTTAATGTATCCTTCCAGGAGGAACGTCTGCGGTCTGGTGTAGAATAAGAAAATGTTACCATCAAGGTTAAGAGCGGTTTAAAAGTTTCAGCAAATGATAGGCTTCCCAAGGTGGCGATTGCCTTGTCTTGTATGTATGATGGGCTGAATCGATCTTAGTTTAACAAAATTTAACAATCCTTGACATTTCACTTGGTAAAGAGTAATAATTATTATTTAACAAATTGGTTTCAGTCATGAGGGAGCGACCAACCATTTGGATTTCATATCTATTTAAGATTCACCTTGCGTTCATAAAAACACCTTTCATCCCCTATAAAATGCGGTAGTAAACTTAACAACTTTAATTTAACTCATATAGTTAACAGCTACAAAATATAATCAGATGAAATAGAGCTATATGAAGCCTTCATAAAAATAAGCGTTAAGTTTTAATAATCCTCCTTGTATGGTGCTAAAGAAATAGCTAATAAAACCATATTAAGTCCGAAAACGGAGAATTATATTAGAAGTACCTTGAACCTTAAGACTTAAGTCAACTACACAATAGCCGAGTGCCCGAGGATCTATCTGTTAATTAGACAGTCAATATATTAAATCAAAATTTGTATTTTCTCTTGGTGTTATAATTTTTTTAATTTATGTGCACAAACAAACGTTACAGGAAAATAATTTTCGCCCATTAGTAACAACATAAATTCATTTATGAGTCTTCAATAAAGCTAATGTAAAAAGTTTTCGGACTGTTAATGTTTTTTTTTTCATAAGTTAGATACTTAAAATAGGAAGTTTTTGGTTTATCAAGTATCCGAGTTTTCAACTCGATAAAATATAAGTTTTAAAATCCAAGTTTAATCTTGTTCAGACCAAAATCAAGACAACTTTTTCAAGAATATAAGCGTATATTCAAGCTTGCGGTAACCTTTTTTAAACTTCAGCCCATTTTTTCCATAATTCATCAAACACTTGCTTACTCCAAAGAACTTTATTTAAATCCAATTTTTCAAAAATATATTTAAAAAAAAATTTAAAATACCAATAGGAATGAATCATTGCGATTTTCCAGTAAAAAAATTAAAACTTCAAATTTACACACCTATTACCAAAGTTCCTTTAACTCAGAGAGATGGGGAAATAAAATCAGAATGAACTTTATTTTTGAAAGCAAGAATACCTCTCAACTAATAATAGTTCCGTACGGTCATTTTTCACCCTCGAGAATAACTAATTTATAATTTCTATAAACCCATCAATGTTTTCAAAAAAATATTTACAAAATTAAAAATACGACTGAAAAGTGTCTGGATGAGAGACCTACATACATAATTACGTAAGTACTAAAACAGCTTCCGCTCAGTACTTTTTCCTCATGTTTATCAATTTTTTTCCTTCAAATTACCCAAGCTAATTAACATCCATGTGTTGATTGCTAATAATTGCAATTGACAGATGGTAATAAATTAATAAAAAAGCAAAAAATAAATTAATTAATTTATGTCGGGAGAATACTTTTTTTATTGAAAAATAATTTTCAATTTCAATCTCTAGTAATGTTCTTTGAAATATTAATTTTTCTTTTTTTTTGTCTTTCCCTTTTTATTATTATTAAGGTTTCTGTGTTAATATTCAATATAATTTCCATTTGATTTAAATGAACACAGGTATAATTAAAATGATTTTTTTTTTCAAATACATAACAGTAAATTTAATGACAAGTTAGGTTTTTTTATCTAACCACAAATTTGTTGCATTAATTTACTATCTTTAGTTCAGTAACACTCATAAAATTTATTATTCGTATATAATTATATGGATACAGAATTTTCACAAATTCTAAAGAGGTAATTATATCAAAAATTAAGTATTTGTTTCGCTCGATCAGATGAAACAGCTTTATTCAGGCGTTACTTGAAAGAGTATTCATAGAGAATTTTCAGAACAAGAAAACTCACACCTCACTTATAAAGGTGTTCAAAAAGAGGAAAGAAAAAAAAATGGAACAGATGTTTTTTTCGGGGCTTAAATTAATTTTATCATCAGTCGAGAATAGCCGTTATTTATAAAAGGTTATTTATATCCAGCTAGGTTATGCTGTACCCCATTTTGTGGCTGTTGTTAACGGTTCTGGAATGTTTTGAATAGAAACTTCTTTCACAGCTATTGTGATTTCTCTCCTCTGAGCCATAGAAATAAGGATTTATAGGTTAGCAAGAACGAACAGAAAATATAAATTAAAAGTAATTTTTTTTTTAGCTTTAATTCCCCGAAAATGTTGATATAATATATAATCAATTATGCCGATATATTTTTCATGCAATTATGTATACACATGCTAAGACCATTTTGAATACATTTAGTGATTTGTGTTCTTCCCAAAGGCTAGCAAGTCGTAAGATTTTTTAATCTAATTTCAATCTTTTACAAAATAAACTGAAAAAAATTCACGATCCTTTTTAAATGTTATATCATAACTTATCACTCTTACAATAAACTTTTTATATATTTAGCACTTTTTATAAATTAAAATTTTTTTTTTTATAAAAGTACATCTGAAAAGTTATCTATATTTTTTTCAAAATGAAGAAAGCCATTCATTATATACATAAGCCCACAACTGTCAGTCTTTAGATGGATTGTGGTCTTTGTTTGGTGTCAATTGTTATTAACAGATTCAAGATTGTATTCTCTTAGGGATCGATCTATTTTTTTGAGCTTTTTTGGATGGATTTTACTCTCTCAACTACTTAGAAGTTGTTTAGTAATCGATCGAAACAATCTTCTTTTTTTTTATTCAAGATTTTATCTATTTTGCCCGTTTATGATTGCTTGAGTTCAAAATAATGATTTTTTATTTATATGTATACATCATAAGAAATAAGAATGATTTTATAAATACAGCTGTTTTATATATACACCCACATATTATATTATGTAATATACATTTATATACACACACACATAAAGGTCCAAACAAAGTTCCAAAATTGTTCCCTTTTAATTGCTAAAACTATAGGTAAACCGTTTAAAGAACCTTAACGCATGGGCCTAACAATAACCCTTTGTTATTGAAATAACAATCAATGCACAAATTGGTGAAAGGGATTGAAAGAATGTAAAACCTATCAAAATGTTAAAGAAAAAACCAAGATGGTAAATTTGACAAGGTAGTTTTCAGAAGTTATGTCGAGGCAGAAGGCTTTTCCCTCCTTGAGCTTAACCTCTCGACCTGAGCTCCGCCTACAAGGTTCTCCTGAAGTCGATTGCCTATGGTTAGCAACATAAACTTTTTTTTATTACATATTTCTCATTTTTTATGGACTATAGATCTATCTTAAATTATGTTTAAACATATGTCATTTAACAGCATATAACAGATCGAAAGGAACAGACGGTTTCTACACAGGAAGAACAGATTTTATTGTATGTACTCTTTAATGGGAGGGAAACCTGGTGGTTGAGCGTGAATTTTTTAATTTATATGTATCTTCTCATTTAATAGAGGTATATTTTGTATTGTTAATAAAAAAAAATCCAGAAACTTCCTTTAAGTACTTCCAGAAAGAATACTTCCAGTAAGGTTTTTATATTATTTTTAGTATTTAGTATTTTTAAAGCTAATATTATTATGAGTATCGTTCAATCAGGAGACTGGCCGGTGAAGCGGTTTCGGAAGCGTCGCACTCATCTGCGGTGACCCCCAAGGGTCTGTTCTATCTCCAATACTGTTCTGAATGTACCCGGCTGAAACTGCAGGAGCGAGGTATAAGAAAGTAACTGTAGCGGCGTACGCCATTGATATAGCGATCTATAGTAGCTCCATAAACCCAACGAAAGCTTTACGGACGCTTATGAAAAGATTAAAAAAAAAAAAAAAAAAAAAAAAAAAAAAAAAAAAAAAAAAAAAAAAAAAAAAAAAAAAAAAAAAAAAATTGGAAGAACTAAATATTACAGTTAATCCCAAGAAGACCGACTATATTATTTTTTGCTCCCAGAAATTTATTTTCTTCTTTCTTCGGCAACGGAAATTTAAATTACAAGATTGGTATTACAGGAGTTTTAATGAATTAGTGAGAATTTCAAATTATCAGAAAACCATCAAGGCAGTATCCAGCCAAAATGCATGTCATATCGATATTTTCTATGAGGATATCATTAGTTCCGGTTTTCACTTCCATACCTAGTTTAGATTTAGTTCGAAATAATCCACTTTAAAGATGTTCTCTTCCCCGTGTCTGAAGTGGACTTACAGAAAAAGCGACCGAAAGCTACAGGCCTTCTCGTCCTTTCCATGGAAAAATCTTGAGCGAAACTGAACTAAGTGTTTCTTCTTTTTTGCCAAAAGTCACAGACTGGATGCGACCGTTAAAGGGTTAAAAAATACAATGAAAAGCAAATACGTTAAGAAATATAGAGAGAAATTAGAAAATATATAAAACCTGAAAATAGTAATTTAATTTTCATAGATTTCACAAGTTATTAATACAGACATCCATGATTTTTCACTTCATTCAAGAAGTGAGTGAGATTTTTTTCTGAAAATGATATCTATTGAGTATAGGTATCATATGAGTACAATGCAGTAATTCTTAGTAAAGACACTCCCTTACTATCAATTGAGCTCGATATTAAAACGTAAGACGAAAATAAACAAAAACAAAAGAAATAAAGACCTAAACTCGAAATAGCACCAGGAGGCTAAAAATATTTCCATTCATTGATCCACAACTAGTCAGACCGATTGGTCCCTGATGATATACAACTAGAAAATAGTAAATATTAGGAAGACTAGGATATCCTTTCATCTTGTCCTTCTATTTCCACCCTATTTATTGATTTTCACACCCTAAGCCGAGCAAGGAATCGGTTATACGTCGCCGATAGGGCTCTTGTTTTACATGCGTCAGTTTATGTCGGCCATGTGTATGTGCTATGTGGCATGTGTATCTTTCGATATTAGCCACGAATATTCCAGGCAGATGAAAGAGGGTATTAATATGTAGCAGACTAATTTCTTTTTTCCCGCCTCATTTATAAAGTAGTCGCGTGCCCGACCACGGATAATAAACAAAAAGTATAGAAATTCAAAATAAATGCTCAGAATTATAAATAATTATCCATATTATAACAAAATAACTAAAATGCACTCAGAATTAAATTTAGCCTACATAGAAGAGTACATATACAAACTAACCCATAGTTTCTTTTAGTCATGTTTCTTTTAGTAGTTTCTTTTTTATTTTATTAGTTTCTTTTAGTATTGCGCCCTAATTTTACAAAAGCAACCACCCGCAGATACAAACATTGTATTAAAAGGGTATATTCCGAATCAATTATAAAAATGACTGTAATACTATTTATGAAATAAAAAGAACATTTATAAAAAAATAAATAAATAAAAGGTATGTAGAAGACATTTCAAGGGAAGCAAAGCCTGAAAGTTGGCATTTCTCTTATTTTCTTTTTATTTATGTGTTTTTTTCAATTATAAGAACCAGTACAACCAAATAATAATTATAAAAACCTAAGCGAATTCAGAGGATCATTTATACGTCTCATTCGACCCATCAGATGCTGAGTAGTCAGTTCAGAACTGCTTCCTTTTTTTTTAGTGATTCGTTTTTTAACAAATCCAGTAACCATATGTTTAAATTCAGCCTCGCAAGGGTTCTGTTATTCCAATTATATTAGTTAGCTACGAGGCCACAAAATTCCAATTTCTTTACCCATTTAAACCCCCCAGCCCACTTATCTTTCCCTGAGCCAAATGTACTACAAAGTATTTTATTTATTTAATTCTTTGAGGTGTTGTTCTCCCCTTAACGCTAGTGTCCATTCTTGTGATCCGTAAGAACAATAGGAATGATAATAGTTTTGTAAATTTTAACTTTGATAAATAAGCTTTTCCCGCCTTTAATTTTATTGTTTTCGCTTACCTATGAAATGAAATATATAGTAAGGAGAAAAATTTCGAATTCTAATCGTAAATACACATTTTAAGGCCCTCTGGGTCAAAACAACAAAATCTCGCAAAATGGTCTGTGTGTCTGTGAACAGCATTGTTCAAAAAGGAAAAGCTGTACGAAACTGGAATTAAGTATTTTGAGGTAGGTATATGCCTGGGATATCGCAACTTTTTCGTTAAAATCGATCTACCAGAACTAGCAGAACATTTTCACGAAAATGGATCGAACGATTTTGATGAGACTTACCTAAATTCTTCTCATTTAATCCCTTCAACTATCTCTGTATGTAGTGCACCACTGAGAAAATGCAGGAAAAAAAGTTAGGATGAAAAGAAAATATTATTTGCGCATAACTCAAAAAATATTTGATTGTGATCGTGTATAAAATCTTAAGAAAAGTAATTAAATTCTCTAAAACACACTTTAAAATTGATCTTAATAGGACTAGAATTAGCGAAGATATAGCGTATTGAACTACAAGAGCTAAGCGCTCAACCCCCAATGGAATGCGGGATGTGTCCGAAAGCAGACGGATGTGACCGAACCGCAGTACATTGTTCTGCTCTCAACAATACGCTCTCTTCAACTCCGTTGTTAACTTCACTCTGAGTATTATTACCATAGCACGGTTCACGATAATTATTATACAGTGGTAAGTTAAAGTTGTGTGACGCGCGCACCGCGCTGATTTTTTATTATTACATCTTAAATTTAATTTATTTTATAATAGCATTATAGATCAGATACTTAATCAGACGTATTTTTAATTATATATCACCGAAATCATTGTTTCGATAAGCCACCAATCTTTTTTTTTTTTTCTTTAATCAGCATTTAGTCTTGAGCTCAATTAATATGGAAATTATTCCGAACCGAACAGCTAAATAAGAGGACAAAAAATTCAAACCGATAAACATCTGAATACGAAGAGAACAAAATGTTATTCGAAGTATTTTTCTCGAAGCAATATCGACTCAGATGATCTAAAGGTGCTGACAGCGTAAGGTAGCAATTTGGACAAGAAAACAGCTATCCATTGGTGGAAACAAGATAGCCCACCACCAATCACTATCTTTCTTACAGATAAATTCTGCATTGTGGAAAAGACTGATGGTACTGTTAACAGATGCATTACATATACCCCTCCTAACGACTTCCTCCTCGGTAATAAATAGCTCCCCTTCCTAACCTATATACGTCCTTGTTTCTATTATGTCATGGGTACCAGGTCTGCATTATGTCATTGCACTTAGTCCGGGCGGAACCTGAGTATCAAAAGAGTATTTATAAAGACGGATTAAAAAAAGTAAACCTTTATTAATCAGGCCGTGACAATAAAAAAATAATGTATTCAAATTGATGCAAACAATATAGCACCCATCCTGATAAGATGGCGATTAGTTGCACTGAACACACATTTAGATTCAGCGCAGCTCACATTTCTCTAAAGAAATCATAATTTTTTATATTTCCTCGACTATCAGTATTTATTTTTCGTTACCCTATAACCACTACTTACTTATTGATTTATAAACAGACGAGGCAAGCAACCATATTTACGTTACATAACTGCCTACTAAGAAAATTGGAAAAAAAAACAACGAAAAAAGTAACGTAGTAAATAATAATAAGAAATTAGGTAAAGTAAAAAAAGTACCGTAATGAATATATACTATTCTTAAATACTTTTTAACAGTTATGGTTAAAACATAACTTTTAACAGTTTCTAACATAACTTTAGTATCCTTCAGAAGTAAAAATAAGTTTACTACAGTAAGATTACTCACAATCTCTAATTTAGCATGCTAAATCGTACTATTTTTGCTATTTGTCGAGTTATAACAATAGCATTTCTACATATCACAATAGAAAACATGTCAAATAACAAGCACAGTTTGACCGATTGCGTGCTAAATGCAGTGTCACATTGTTATAAACTCAGAGTGGTCCCATATTAGGTTTCAAAGTGTCAAGTCTTCATTTGTTTACATGATTTAGTTTGTTTCAGTTTAATAATTTTTCATTATTTTAAAATTCATTTAAAGTCTTTAATAAAAACAAGGCTGTAAAATAAAATAAACTTGCATCATCTGACCAGAGACAGCGCCACCGTATCTATATATTTAGTAAGATACGATAGTACTCACTCACACTGGGCCGTTTAAAATTCTGTATTTAGCATGCTAATCATGCAGCCTACTAAATAAGATTGTGTTAGTACCCCGATTTTTTCTAATATTTCTTAAAATCATTGCTATATCGGTCGGTAGGTTCAGTTTATCATGATCTTATTTACATAGCAACCTGATAAAAGGAGCAACGGTGTGAAATAGATAAAAGTTCAGCGTTGTTCCCCGGCTGCTTCAAGTTATAAACAGGGTTACTCCATTCTTAGTTTTTTGTATGTTTTATTCGATACCAAGTGGTTTCAATACTATTCCTGGCAATCCTTTTGTTTTACATTTGAAATTATGCCTTTGGGTATTACGGTAATCACTACAACATCTTTAAAAGGTCTTCCAGACAGGGTGTCTGCTTGCTGATTTCCTCTACTATGAAAACTGAAAACCTTACGGTCAGCATTCTTCAACGCCTACAAACTGGACAAGTTGTCATTTATCAATAGGATCGGCTCAAAGGAATAGTCGAGGATCCCACGTTCAAAGAGTTCACTTATTGAAATCAAGCTGGAAGTTTTTGGAGAACTTCATATTTTGTAGTCCTACTGCAATAGCTTTTATCGATTGATTGGTATTGCATTCATTGTTAATTCATTTAGTACTAATAACTAACAAAATATACATATGATTAACTATTATTTGGTGATACCTTCATCGTCTTAATAAAATCTGTAACATTTTGGATGTCAAACTCCGTTAACTTCATTAGATAAAAATAGCGGTGCATTAACACCCATAGCAGCTGCGTCAAGATTAAATATGTACCCCTGTAATTGGCAATAATCCACTATGACGTCATCTTGAGAGCAGTGGACAGCCATTCTACACCGCCTATATTATCGAACAAATGTTTTACGCGAAAAGTAATTAAATTTCTTAAAGGAAACGAAATTAATATGATATTAATTATGCAATAATTAGTATGAAATCGATCCTTCAGATGCAAAAAAACCTGTCGAAAGATTCTTGCCACACAGTAGCAGGTTTTCAGGTTGCATAATATTTTTAATTGGTGCAGAAATAAAATACAAATTGATATTATTTAAATATTTTTTTTAATTGAAACAAAAAAAAATTCGGATCTCAGTACTGGGTAACATATTTCTGTTTAAGTTCATTCTTGAAAGACTTAGTATTAAGAAAGTCTCCAAACCGTTTTAGCTTAATTTTAATACCAACTCTTTGGGCATCTGTCCCCGAAATTAAATTGATAATTAAAGTCTATATTGAAATAATCATCGAATCATAACTTGACAACTTTTGGCTACTAATTGGATTTATTGTTTTCATTCCTACTTTTTTTCTTCGTTATTAGCCTAATGTTTGTAAACCGATTCCTAAAAATCAGCTAATTTTCGTAATTCAATCCCCGAACTTGGAAGCTCTCAAAATATTGTTATTATATAAAAATTCTACTCCTATAGAGGTAGGAAAGTAAATATATATATATATATATATATATATATATATATATATATATATATATATATATATATATATATATATAATTACAATAAATCTCTTTTATTCAATATTACAAAGAACCAGTTCTTTTCTCTCAAAGAGTAGAGAATTATGGAATTATAAAATAAAAATATTAATCCTCAGCTCCTAATAAAATAATATTTCTGCGTGAATATTTATAATAACTAATAAAATAATATTTCTCCTAATTAAATAATATTTATTAATATAAAAAAATATTTCTGGAAGAGAAGCTCAAAGACCAACTTGTTTACAACTAACGCTTGAGCTTTCGTTTCAGTAACTTCATAAGCATATTTTCCAAAACATTGGGCAAACGATTGGCCAAATGGTTTGCCATGTGTGTGGATGCCCCATTTGTATATTTGTTCTTTCACATATCAAACTTCACAAACATTGGACAAGTTGCTTGACAAACGATTGGCCACTGGTGTGGAGCCGGCAAAAGACTACGCTCTCAATATGCTTTCTCTTTACTTATTTTAAAATCCACAACATCTCAAAATAATAAGTTTATCCTGCGTCTGCATGGAAATCTTGAGAAAAATGCTCACGAATAACGCCTGCCTATCTTGTTACTCCTGATGACTTACGGCGGTTACCAAAGCGAAGACGAAGGGGGGCCTCAACCCATGAAGAACCAGAAGCAGATCATCAGGATTAGACAGGATTAACTGGTGGACAGTGGGGCGGCTGGGCAAGAAACAAGCCACTTAACTTGATCCCTGGCATTAGGAGGGAATATTACTGTGGTTCCTAGCCAATCATTTACGAAAAGGAGATGATATGAAGCAATAAATAATAATAATAAAATATCGTATATTTTTACTTAGATTCTTGACAATGATGATAACGAAATGGCGATCTTTTTTTTCTATCTACTTCAACTATCTAAGGTAAAGGAGATTAATAATCAGTCTTCATTCAAAGTTATTTTACAGATTTTTGGGTTTCTTCAACAACTGCACTTTTATATGAAATTTTAGGGACGTGCAGACAAGTTGAGAGTAGTGAACAGCGCATATACTTATAAGAAAATATTTCAAGAATAGAGATATAGGAAAACTTTGTATAACAAATACTCAAGTAAATTAAAACCCATCGTGAACTCCCTTTGTAGTTTCATTTCTATTAAAAATCAGGTGATTTATGCAATTTGTTGCGGTTTTTAGTATATTATTCACCAGGAGATATAAAAAAAGCAAACAAAAAAAAACCTTTACCTCTACAACACATGAAGCAACATCGTTCATGATGATTTTGCCAGAATGACGTTCAACCGCCAGGTTTTCTCCCAAATTAAGGATACCTACTTTAAAGAGGCTGGGTGAGCCACAGGAAGGTCTACCGACCCCACAGGATCGATCGTTGGCGGATAAGAGAATAAAAATTAACCGTCACAACCGGACTCGCTCCCAGGCCCAGGAGATAGAAGCACAGTGCCTTACTGAGCTACTCCGTTCTATTAAAAAAAAAATGCTGTTTTTTAAGTAGCTCACTTTGATGATTGAAATTTTTTTTGCTTTAATTTGTGATAACAGAGTATTTGGAGGAACAATAAGTTACCATTGGTTATCTTAGAGTGGGCAAAAAGGGCCAATAGGCCCACTTGTTGGACTTGTTCCCCCCATCATAATCAATACCAGTACCTGTACTGAGGTATATATTTCCCGGAAATCTAGAATCAGATACTGATCGAGAAACTGTTCCAGGGTCAAAGACCATCAAAGAAACAATTAAATTGATACGAAATCATGAATTTAAGATTAAGATATATTTTATTATTTTAATTATAAATAAATACAATGTTTCCTAATAAAAATCTTCGCAAAATGCCTGTTACTCCCCTTAAAATTACTGAATGAATCATATGTAAATGCGTAGGCTTAGAATATCAAAAGAAAAAAAATAAAATAATTTTTACTAAAAATTAAAACTAGCCAATTTTAAATATAATATATCGTTGGTCCGTCTTTTTTTGATCATTTAACTTCTGAACGACTTGACCGATTAATGCCATATTCATACAATATATTTGTGTATTCGACACGATGGTTTATAGCCATAATAGGATCTGATAGGAAGCGCTTTAGTAAAGTTATTAACAGATTCTACATTTGTCAAGTTATGCGCGTGTATTAGGGAACATTTTACGTTTTACATAATTGGACAGTGGATGCAAATACAAAGTGCATTAACGCGATCATCGGTCAATTGTCTTGCATCTATGAACCAGATATGGAATATTCATCACATTCTAAAATTATTATTGGCGAAATGGATAATGTTTGTGAATATTGATTCTTCTTCCTCTAACTCCTGTTGACCTTTAAGCATGGAGTTCTGATTTTAAAATGAAACAGCTGGAATGCGTAGTGCAGCAGGAAACGTTAACATATTTTGCATGAAGTCATTACAGTGATGGTGGAAGCATATCCCTTTCATCAAACATTACTAAATACTTAATATACAAGACAAAAGGCTCAAAATGAGACAATCATTAGGAGGGAAGGAGAGAAAGGAAGAAAAATTTATATAAAGAACAAAATGCAGTACATCTCACACCCACAGTATGAAAAAAAGTCACTAACCAGAGACAGCAACCCACACCAGGATACCCAGACACATACTCTTAATTCATTTCAATACTTTCAACTGTACAAGTATTGCTAATAACCATTAAAAACATAAATAGGACCTTTTTGGAGATAAATATTTGAATATTTATTTAAATATAAAATTCATTTTTCTAAAAATTATAACTGCCGAAAAATGCAAGCATACACCGATTCGAGTTCCATGATCCATTAAAGTAGGGATATAATTTTGAAGTTAAACCAGCATGAAATTTCGGATTTAACAATGCTTGCAACATCGTCGGATTTTTCACGTGCTTATAATAAAATTTACGGAAACGAAAAATATTCATTTCAAGACAGAGAAGAGTTCCTGTAGTTGGAGCCGGTGTGCGTGACTTGGCCATATTATGGTGGATTGCAGTTGTCAATCTTCGTTAGTTTTTTTTATAATAAGTGTAATAGGCGCCATAGCGAACTCCTACCAGCATATGTAACGTTAAATTAATACGGAAATGTATGTCCAAATAAATAAGCGAATTAAAACGAAACAATATGTGGAGAATATAAGTCAAAGAATAAAAATAATATCTTTTTATCTACTTAATAAAAAATACATTGAGACTAAACAGAAAAACAGTTCTTTTTTTTTATCAGCCTTTTCATGGTGGGTTGACTCCCAGTAAAATGTTTTATCATCAATCTCTTTCATCGTCATCTTGTAATCAATTCCATTTATTTCACCAAGTTTCCTTCTTTCTGTTTTTATTCCCTTTCTTCCAGAAATAGTCTGTTCATTCGTTTCATTATTTTTTTACGATCAAACGAAGTTTCCTGACAAAATGTTTAAATAATTTTAGTTTTTTATATCAACCCTTTGTCATAAACCTATGACACCCTTTACTAAAGTCTCCTTTAATAATATATTACACCCATCGCTGATGATTGAATAGACAACAATTGTCGTTTTCGACTTCTTCAAGATTTATCAAACGAATGATTTAAACTTTGCATTTATTTTAAAAAGATAAATATATATATATATATATATATATATATATATATATATATATATATATATATATTAGATAATTATAATCATAATTTGGACCAAAAAATATGAGCTTTGGTTCTACGCTGAACCATCCGTGTCTCCGTTCCTATAGTGACTCACTATCCCACAAATTGCTAAGTTATAATATTTCTCTTAGGCAACTGAAAAGAAATTGCATAGGGACCTTATAACATATAACTATCATTTAGTTGTTGCCTTTTTAATAATGTTGAAAATTAAAAAAACAAAAAAAAACAATTTGTCTGCATATCATAATTTCTTTTTATTTAATTTAAATATTTCTAATTAATAATATTATCATATTAAATTATAATATCATATTATTATAATACAATCTTGCAAAACAGGGGTAATGGCACAGAGAGATTCCATTCGGTTAGTAGTAACTGTTGTACCCGTAGATTATCAAGAGGTCTATCCTTTTCAAAAGTAAATAAGTTGACCATCAGAAAAAAAATCAATTCTATAACTAGGAAAGTTAATTATTTGTAGAATTCAAACCCAGGGATATAGTACAGGCTTGAAAAGATGAAAAAAGCAGAGGCCCCTATTGAAGTTAGCAAAAATAACTCTGATGACGAAAAACTTGCATTAAAACATCTGTTAACAGAGTTGGTATTAAGATTATATTGAAAAGACAAGAGCTAATTTATTTTAAAAAATGGAAAAAGTTTTTTTTTTTAATAGCCGTTCATCGTCCACTGTTTCAAAGTACCACAGTTTTGATGAAACTTTAGCGGTTCAATTTCAAACTCGTAAAAAAAAAAAAAAAGCAGTATAGAAATAGTTTAGAATAAAAGTGAATTTTTTTTTCTTTCTCTAAAATTATAAAGAGAATTTCAAGAAAACTCGCCGGGCCATTTTCAATATGAAAATGAATTCAAAATCGTAAAAAGTTAAATTTTTAAATTTTATTTTTTTCATTTTTTAATATAAAAAGAATTGGTACTTAACCTACAGGTTACTAACCTAATAAAAATTAAGTTTTTAACCGATTACAGAAAAGGAGGACTTTTTTTTTTTATACGTATACTCATTCGTAACTTCACCATTCATGAACAGATTTCTATGATTCTTTTTTTTAGTGAAAAGGGTACACCTATCTTAAAGTTATAAATTTCATTAGGATCCGATGAAAACTTTTAGAGATAGATAGCACAAGTGGTTAATAAATAATAGCTAATCACTTGCGATAATCATAATAGTTTAGTCACAGTATAGGTTTCTAAATTTTTTTTTTAATAAATAAGAATAATGTTTAATGTTTTTAAATAATATATATATGTATAGTATATTTAAATAATATACTTGGTGACTTCTCAATGATTCTCTTCCCTCTTTTCTAAAACGAAATTTCGACTTTTCAACACATAATAAGCGGATCCTCATGAATGAGGTGACTCTGAATGGTAATTTTGTTTTCCATTGAAATACAAAAATCTTTGTTTAGGCACGACTGTGAGGCCTGATAAGGATACTAAATGCCAGAGGAAAACAAATAAATTTGAGAAACCCAATAAAATATCTGTTTTTGTTACACCTAGAGTATAAGAGTAATGTGCCGGTAATAATAATTATATAATAAAAATAATAAGCAGTCGTACAGTAATCGTGTCGGTGATAAACGCTAGAAATATGAAAAACGGATAAAGAAAACGACAGAATTACATGCCTAAACATTTTGAACTTAGATGATCAAAAACGAATTAATTAGGTAAGATCTTGCTAAAAATAATTTTTTATCGATTACTAAGCCACCACTTAAGAGGTTAAACCATTTAAAGTCGAGAGAGTTAAACCCATACTGAAAAGCTCAAAAAAATAGATTCAAAGGGAGGAGATACAAATCTTTGGGCTATTAATAACAATTAATACCAAACAAAGAGCACAAACCATCCAGGAAAGACTGACAGTTGTGGGCTTCATCCGTTGCTCCTATTGATTGCAGCAGTTCACCCTTCTCAGCAACACTTGTATAAACATCGCATCGCACTTTCACTCAAATCCCTCAGATTCCATTTGTTTCGAATAAGAATAAATAAATGAAAAATACATCAGATTAGCGTAATGCAATATCAATCAAACGTAACAAAAAAAAACTCATTTATCTCACATAGTCCCATTCCACGAAAAAGAGAAAAGTAACAAACAGATTTGTCTGACGTAAAATTAAAATTAAAACCTACAAAACGCGTTCTTATCAAACGAAGAAAATATTACAATTGCCTTATTCATCGTTTAGAAAAAAACAAAACAATATTAATTATGATGATGCTTCAACTTAATTGCAAAAGTATCGAAATGTATTTGTATTTTAATAAGGGCTAAACAGCAATGAGGAAAAAGGTACAATGTACTATAAGGAAAACGATGAACCGGCATTATTTTCATATCATCAAAATTCAATAATAATTCCCCAATTAACCCGAAGAAATAAAAAAATCAATAATTATTAATTAAAAGCCAGCTAAGGCAAATTTGAGCCTTTATAAAAAAAAAAAAAAAAAAAAAAAAAAATTGAATTTTGTCAAAACATTAATTATGCAGATTATTTTATTAAATAAATTACTATCGGGATAATAAAATATATTCGTTATTTCTAATCTAAAGATAACCATACAGAATGTCAAGAAATAATAACAGTAAATACTAAGCCAGAACGCCTACACAAATTTCATACTGAATAAAATAATTCAAACAAAGACGAATGTTTGGTGTGTCCACTTATACCACTTTCCAAACAGCTTTGGATGGTAGGTCGAATACAAAAATCGTTTGCTGTATCATTTCTTAATATTGGTCTGATAGGATTTTTTTTTTTTAAGTTTGCTTTTGTAGACCGTTTAATTATCTTTCAAATGAGAATCTGGAACCGGTTCAAGTTATTAAAAAAAAGTAAACAGGCTCAATACGCTATATATTTGCTAATGGTGGTCCAATTACGATTTTTTTTTTGTTTTGTTGGGAATTTAATTACTTTCCAAATGATTTTATATATATATATATATATATATCAAGTCATCCCATAAGTAATGTCTGTTTTTAAAGACCTCTCTGTTTGATATTACCAATCCCTCCTTTACAATTGAATTGTGTTTACGTATTTTGTGTATTATAGCATTATGAACTCTTCTGTTTATCATGTTTTTGTTGTAATAATTTAGTTAGCCTAGGCTGAAATTTCAATTAGAATGGATCTCCCCAAAAATTACTTACGCCATGTTATGCTTTGGGAATTCGATAGAGGAGAAAACGCTGCTTCAACTTATCGGAAACATGCAGAAATATATTGGAGAATACGTCATTATTGAACGGCAAGTGCACAGAGGTGGTTTGAAAAATTTGGAGCGGGAAACCGCAAACTTGATGACGATCATCGGGCATGTCGACCAATAGAGCTCGACGACGAACTCCTGCAGGCTACTGTTGAAGAAAATCCTAATGTAACAGCTGAAGAATTAACAGAAAAACTTGGATCGACACATTCTACTGCCCACCGTCATTTGCCATTAGATTCATTTTAATTGAAATTTCAGCACAGACTTTCTCCAACAAAAACATGATAAAAGAAGAGTACGTTTGCTATAATAAAAAAAATGTGTAAACACAATTGTAAAGGAGGGATTAGTAAATCCGATATAAGAAGACAGATTTTTAAAAACCGACATTACTAATACGATGACGATATACGATATATATAATTGATTAGTTTAGCGCAAATAAAGTATTCTTTTCGTCGTAACTTTTTTCCTGCTTTTTCTCCGGGATGCATTATGTATATGAATAGTTAAAAAGATTTTAGAAATGTTTCATCAAAATTGTCAGAGCCGTTTTGACCTACTGTCTATAAAAAAAAGTTTTTCGACTATCGGGCACAATGTGCCCCGATATGGTGCGAAACGCTACAAAAAAAAAAAAAAAAAAAAAACCAGCCCACCTGTTCAAGAGATAAACGTGGCACAGACAGACATTCAATGCAAGAAGACATTTTTAGGCTTAAGGGATTCTGTTACTTATAAAACTGTATATCAAAATTTTGATCCGATTACAATACATACTCACGTGGTAAGGAAAGTAAAAAAAAATGTTAATAATAGGCATCGATAACAATTAGTGAATATATTTTACCAGAATAATTTTCACATTTTTAATACAATTATAAATATATGGCGTTGCTAAGTAGACACACATAAAATTATAGAGAGACGGGAGAAAATAAAAGTCTTGTACAGTTCACCCAACCGGTTAAGTAAGATGAATAACAAAACAGGAGTCTTTAAACATTTTTTTTAAATTGAACTATAAATCATGGTGGTTGGATTTCAATATTTTCAGTAAATATAAATATAGGTCCTAATCCTGCTTTTAAAGTCTACTTAAACGGAATGGCGATACTAATAAGAAGTTAATCTCTTTAATTAAATTATAAATGTGAAATGTTTTATCCCAAGACCATTCTATATTACAACATATCTAAATAACATAGACCTATAAAACAAAAAACAAAACAAAAAAAACTGGTCTTGTATTACTCTCTCTTTACCTGTTCACCATTTTGATTTAATTTTCTTCAAAATACTTTTCGGTTTTTTAAAATGTATTTAAACTTTCAAAAATACCAATGCATTTCACAAATAAAGTAGGTACCACCGCTAGAAAGTTTTTAATTTTTTTTTTCACGCGTTATTATTATAATTTTAATATTCTTGCCTTAATGAAAATGATTACATAAATTTTGATCGAATTCAGGTCAGTAGTTCTACTAAAAATACAATTCTTTACGATAAAACCTACAAAATCGATATAAAAAAAAACAGTTCTACATTTTTAAAAATATTATCAAACATAATAACAATATTATCAAATTAAAACAAGACTTATTGTTACTCTGTAAAATTTATTGAAAACAATAGATATGCAAACGTAAACGGAACTGTTCAAGGATTCCCATTTACGTTGCAGGGAAAAAAACCTGATGAAAAAAATGGGTGCCATTAAAATGAAGTAATAGAAAATGGCTGTCAAAATATGCTTGGAAATTTATTCCACTTCCAAAATTGAAGTAAAATTACAAGTATTACTATACAGACGGTCAAGAATATAGAACGAGGTTTAGTTAAGCGAATAAATAAGGTGACCTGGAACACTGATAAGGATATGACCAACTTGTTACGAGTTTGATGGAAGAGCTTTTGTACCGTTACCAATGGCGAGGAAATTATCACTAAAGGTTATCATTCTAATATTCTACTAACAAGGGAATGATACCACACGTGTAACCTGAATTTCAATCATATTTTTTTAGGTGAATCTAGGTCTTATAATATTGGACTGTGTAGATTAGCCGCCAAAAAATCGGGAAGTTTGTATGTGCATAACACATTTTAGTATTAATAATATATAGGTAATAATACTAAAAACATTAAGCGCACCTTAAAAATAGTGATCCTTAGGGGAAGGGAGACGTCAATTTTCTCTAAAGCCGACATCATATTTGGATTTCTTACCTCCAAAAAAACAGCTCATTCCTTAATTTTTATGATAATCAAAAAAATGGTTTCGCTAACCATTGAGATCGGCTTATTTAGAAGTCACAGCTAAAAATGCGAATTGTCATATAATTATATTCTCACATCAAGACGGTGTTTAAATCCTTATTATACCAGACTATTGTAAATAAAGGAACATTCCGTTCTAACAAGAAATTATATGAACAAATGTTTATATATCTTTGTCATTTCGTTAAAAATAAATACCACATCAACTTTTCTGCGATATCCAGCAAATAGTTTCTAAATATTTCATGCTAAGAAAAAAATAAATAAATAAAAATTATTAAAAACTTTTAATAATATCTTTATATTTATTATCAATACATTTATTTTTCAATTAGTGATTGATAAATTATTTGCCACTTCTATAAATTTTTTTTATTGAAAACTAGTTTCGAATGTTATACATTCATCCTCAGTTCTAAAAACACACAAAAAATTCAAAAATAAGCAATTCAAAATATAGTTTGACATTGTTATACATATTAAATTAGATTAATATAAATCAGTATTATAAAACATTTATGAATTATGAATTTAATTAAGACAAGAAATCAAATACATGTTGGTAGATACTCACCAAGGTTTAAATGGATTATAATAAACAGAAAAGTTTGTATTGGTTTTGTTCACGCATTGAACTAACAATGAACGAAATGTAGGTAGCATGTTTATAGGTAAACGGTTTAAGGGTCAGGATTTATCCAGTAATGCCGATGATTAATTACTACCCGAAAATCACCATTTTTAAGGCGTTTTTGATATTTTCAGTATTAATACCATGCTTGAATTTGTTGATGTCTTATTATTTTTTATTATAATAAAAATATGCCACTAGGCAATACAGACATTCTGATACTAAACCCATTTTTCTACCTTCGTTAGAACCAGACATATAAAATAAAATGTGTACTGCACATGCTAACTTCCCGATTTTTTTCCAGAGGTCCTGGATCACGTTGACTGGTAATCTTCAACAGACAAATATTTTAAGGATTAGATTTATCTAAAAATGTATCATAAAAATCTTGGGGACACATATGGGATCCTCTCCTTGTAAGAACTATATTCTATAAGCATGGGGACCATTAAAGATTCATCCCTGCATATCTAATATATCTGATAAAAAGTTTTTTAATTTCAACGACATCAGTAATAACGCTAAAGATTATTAATATAGCAAATAATAATAATATAAACATTATTATTGCTTATATTCTATTTACAGAGGGAAGGAGCATAATTTGAATGAACACATCAGGGATTGAGAACCGGTGATGATATTAGAGGAAAACATTCACTGTGATCACCATTTTTTAGCAAACAATCCATGTAATTACTTCCTGTTGAAAAGCAATGACGACATCAAAGCAGGAATATGAGCGTAGGGCATACTGATGAAAAATTAACTGTATGTATTTACATGCTCTTGTTCATCAAGATTTATAGTTAATTAATGGAACAAAACATCATTAGCATTTTTTCCTCCATGTACTACACCCGGAAAAATGGTAAAAGCAATTATAATATATTTTATTTTTCAATCTGGTTATTAACAGGAAATTAGCAAGTTAATTAACAGTCTATGTCTAAAACAAAGTAAATCGTTCATAAAGTCTGGTATTTCAATATGAACATTAAAAAGAAATAAAATAAAATATGTGAACCGTTTCTTCAACTTAATAAATTAATCATTTTCGAATAGGAAAAATATAGATATATAAAGGGTCAGGGAGAAAAACGATCAATGGCAATCTTTTAGTGAAAAAAAAATATTCCACGTTCTCAATTTTTTTGAATGTATAATTTAAGAAAATTTTAAAAATGGAATTATCGAAAAAGTATACACACACATACACATATATATTCTGGTAACAATGGTGGAATAATAATAATAATAATAATATTTCTACGTTTTAAAATAAGCAATAAAATAAAAAACAAATGTCAGGCAATACAAATGAGTACTAATAAAAAAGAACAGCCAGAGAGAGAAAATAAAATTACACCGATCCGTTTTATCAAAACTCATTCAAACTTAATCATTAAAATAATTATTGACGGCTCATAATAAAAAAAATATATATAAATGTACATTGTCCTAAGGTAAAAATAGAAAAAATGAAAACCTCTATCTATCATATGAAAATCTATATCTAAAAGCCTTGATAAATAATAAACATCAAGAGTATATTCGAATTTCTTAAGACTCGAATTATAAATTTCCAGATAGGAAAAATAATAAACAAAATAAGCAAAAAACGAACTAAATGAAAACTGAAATGAATTTGTATATTCATAATCAAATAAAGATTACGTAATGATACTGATGCCTTACAGTATAATGCTGTGTTTATTTATAAGCCATCATCCGATTGCATTGCGAAGAGCTAGCGGAATAGGAGGGTTTTGAATAATCCGGTAAGGAGGGACCATGCCGGATTTTAAGAGGGAGGGAATTCCAGTAAGTGGTGAAGCGGGCAAGAAAGGAGTGTTCAAATGAGGCAGATCTATGAAAGGGGTATACAGGTAAGAAGGCCGAGATCTTAAGATAATATAGTAAGGGTATCATAATGAATGGATAGAGAACTTGATTTGTAAGAGCTTATAGACAAAAAAACGACGAGTTTGTTGATTATTTGGAAAAAGAATGTGCCTAGGAAATACTGTCAACGAAAAGAGGGGAAAAGCCACCCTAACTCGAAGGTGGGAAAATGGGAAAGCTGAAAAGGAAAGGCGAAAAGATGGGAAAAACGGGAACGTCTCGGGGTCACATTTACAAAGCTGTTCATAATTCTCCTGTCTGTCTCCCAGATCCGATGAGAAGCCACATCGTAAAACCACGCAGCCGTAAAGTGGGAGAAGATGAGAGAGGATACTAGGAATCTACATGTTTGGGTAAGAGATGGCGGTGATGGAATAGTTTGAGGGTAAAAATTGACCGTAGGGAGATGTGGGCAATATGGTGATTCCAGGAAAGAGTTTGGTCAATAATAATGCTTTAGTTTTTAACAGAGGAGCAGAAAGTGATATATATATATATATATATATATATATATATATATATATATATATATATATATATATATATATATATATATATATATGTGGTTGTCGAAACAACAGAATGATGCAGGCAGTATTAATACCAACTACATAACAACACCACGGCTAGACAAGACTGATGTGGGTGAATCCAAAGATTACCTCTTAAATGAAAAAGAGTGCTTGCGCTGAATATTAAGAAGCTGAGTAAATCACTTCTTGCTATTGTGACTAACTCGATGATTATGCACTGGAAGCGAAGTTGTAAATGATTTAAGAACGATTTTTAAATTTTTAAAAATAACAATAACTGTAATTTAATGCGATAAAAAAAAATTGTTTTATATCTCAATCAATGATGTATATTATGATGCGTCAGATTTAGATGTTCTTAAAGAGAGTTAGTTAGGAGTGTATATTTGGCGGAGGTTTAATTAAACATCTCCAATCGGATAATATCGAAGATTACAAGTATTCATTCACATTTTGAGGTGAACAAATCTAAATCTGATAGAAAAACAATCCCTCTCTCTCTCCCCATACTGAGACGAAAGAAATTGAGATTTACATTAATCTATATAATGTTTTCTTTGGAATTTCAGATGTATACCAATTATATCATCAACATAAAAAAAAAAAAAAAAATATATATTCTAAACCATGCAAGACATTATTTACTAAGTTATTATTATTTATTAGAAGTTATTAGGTCATTTCAGAAAAAATAATTAGGCCAATGAAATTCTACTGAGAATCGGTGGAGCTGCATTCAGAAGATAGCGAATAGAAGGGGACTGATATTTAAGTAAAATTCAATTGATTTTTGAAATTTAGTTACGTAACATAATTACATCCAGTTAGTTGTTTAAAGTAGTTCAATTTTATAATATTCCTCTGATCCTTAAAATTTTTTGTTCTTTTAAATTAATATAACCAAGTATCAGAAATATGTAGAATCAAAAATGCGTATATAAAATATATGTATGTGTGAATTCGTATTACGAATAAATACATATAATATAAAAAATAATAAATTTCACAATTTCTAAAAAGCCACGATTCTCTCCATAAACCCCTCTAATCCCCGTAGGGATTTAATGCTATCTCCCTATCTGGTGCGGTTATAGCATTATTCCCTAGTCAAATGCCATTTAAAAACACCAATTCTAGAGTTACTTGGTTTAATTTGTTTATTGTGATAACTATAATAATGGTTATTACTCAATACGACTTTAGTGATATTAGCGTTTCCATGTTTTCAGTTGTTATAGACAATGGAACTTCTTTTATATTTTTTTTGTCCATGCGTTTTATCAATTTTTTTATTTTATAAAACCTTGAGCGTCCCCTTCCCGAAGGCGGGAGTGAGTGGATTCCAATTTGATGATAGCCGGATAGTGATATTGAAGACAGCAATTTTGTGATGAAAAGGAATTTTACGCTTTTAACTTTATTTCATCTCGAAAACAGCATTTGTACGATATTTTCAAACACTAGATAATCAATTTTATTCCTTATCAATACCAAAAGTTATTTTCATATTATAGTAAACTAACAACATAATTTACAGTAAATTAATCCTTTCAAGAGTGTGAGGTTATGATTTTTTTTTTTGCAGAGGAATTAAGAGTTGAAACATAGTTCTTAAGGGTAGTGGAGGTATATTAAATTGAATTGAAATTTATTTCATTAATTTTCTTTTCAGAAAATATAAAATATTTTTATAACAGCATATTTCATAATAATTTCCTGATTTCTTCCCCTCGTCCCCAAAAAAATGCATATATTTTGAGTTCTTTTCCCCACTATATGTTTGAAATCAGAGTTTATATCATAATATATTATATCCGTACGTCAGAGATAACCTGCCGTAATTCCAATTTTGCTTGTTTTTTTTTTTGCTTTTTGCTCTCCTACAAGGTGGATAGTTAAGAAAACATTTATCTAGTATCACTTTTAACGATTATATAAAATACAAAGAATTTATTTATTTTTTTTTTTTTTATTGAAATAAATATAACGATACTGCATTAATTAAATAAAATACATTTCTATCGATCACCTAATTGCTTGATCATTGAAACAATGTTTATCTGAAAACGTAAGATTTTCAAATCTTTTTCTTCTTTTTTTTTTTTAAATACACTCTAAACCCAGCCTACTACCTATATATGTGAATTAATAGATTAAGCGCAAAATAATTGATACAAAAAGACCCCTTTTGTTTTATTAATTTTTTTTTTGGATGGCCCTATTATTTTTATTTATTTTTCCACATAATAGTATGCCTCTTCGTATGAAAAAGTAAGTCACATCTCTTTGAATTTTTGGGATTCGTTAGATCTCGAATTATATTGGGAAAATGAAATATGGATACAGTTTCATTTACTTTTCCTATACTACCTTCCTTAGAACTGTATCATAGATCACCATAACCACCTGCCTGCCTATCTTTGTCTATACTCTCCATTGATCAATATAGCATTGATGAATTTTTTAGATACATAAAACTATAAAATTCTTAATTCTTGTTTTTTTTCTTCCATACGCTCAGGCCCAGATCCTAGTTGTTTGGTTTCTTTTAAGAACTCAAGATTCGGTTTTCTAGGGTTCCTTCCTCCAAGACCAGTTCTTGCAGCAGTAGATAAAGAACGGGATTTCTTATCTCAGCTTTAGGCTTCTTGATTTACTTTGGAATTTCATTAATACGAGAAAGGGGATAATTCTATAAGCGCACGTCATACGCAGCTTTTTCTCAGAAAATTTTTTTCCTTCTTAGACAACCAACATTTACCGTTGGCTAAATAGAAATGGTGCGCCTGTTGGTGGAAAAGCCCTGCTGGGATATTCTTAGCCTCTGTAAAGAAGGCACCTGGCCTTCCAATGGACCAGAGAAAAAGATTAAGCGATTCTGAGTGGTACTGATATGATTAACGTACCAAGTAAAGTATACTAGTCTCGCTCGCATTGCTAGAAGTACCTGGTATTGGTAGAAGTGCTTGATCGCGATTTTTAAACTATGATCTTGGGATATACAGTGGTCTGCACTGTACTTTCCCGAACACCTGATATAACCCCTTAATAACCTCAGGAACACATTGTAAGAATAATTTATAAAAAATGATAATTTGATCATAACTTTTTAAATAGATTATTTTCAAGAAAAATTATTCAATTTTTTGAATTCTTCAAAATATTGCTTAAACTTTTCAAATAAGGAAAATTAAAATGCAAAAAGTCAAAAGGCCTAACAAGATTGAAAGCCTATAAATAAATATCAGAGATTATAAATAAAAAGAAAGTCATCATGCCCATTTTTCAGGCAACGCAGAAAATTAAGAGTGATATATGAGGAGAGAGATAAAGATTCGTTCTTATTACAGTGAATAAACCTCTTCTAAGAAACCAATATTTTTCTCCGTTATTAAACAGATCGTCACAGTTGCAAAGAAAAATTTAACAACATGGAAGTTCATGCATATATTTATGTATATGGTTGTCCCATCTATACGGGTCACAATTGAAATATCTTAGAAACCATTAGAGATGTCGCAAAATTGCAAAGGACCAAGTTATAGCTCTCATCAAAATTTTTCAGATGTCGTAATTATTAATCCCAAAAAATCTAGTTTTAAGGCTTAAGCGCTCGCTTAAGGCCGGTGTTTCCTCTTTACCCCACATTTTTTAAAACTACCCAAAAAGTAAAGAAAAACGTGTATTTTAGTTTTTTTGTTTCGCATAGTATTTCGTCTAAAATTGCGGCCAAAATTTTAACTATTTTCAATGCCACAACTGGAAAATTGAGGCCTACAAACCTAAAATGCGACTTTTTTGAATAATGTTTTCTACAGATTCAATTAAAAATGGTTTCTAAGTGATCAGGGCGCTACAGCAACTACTTTTAGCTACAATCTTCAGATATTTTGCCAATATTTTTAATGTAAATATTCAGATTTTTTGAGTAATTTGTTGTTTTGAACGAAGTCTTTTCCCACCTGGGTAGGACGAGGAGATCCTGTCTCCTCGTCCTGATGGCCTGGGAGACCACCAGATTTAAATACTTTGCAATTTTTTTTGTAGGTTTGTAGACGCTAATTTTCCAGTTGTGGCACTGAGAATAGGTAAGACTTTGACCGCCTATTTAGACGAAATATTAGGCGAAACAAAAAATTAAAATACATACTTTTCTTTCATTTTTCAGTAGTTTTCAAAACTGTATTATAAATGTGGGACAAAGAGAAACACCGAGCTTTGAGCGAGCGCTTAAGCCTTAAAACTAGTTTTTTTTTGGAATAATAATTGCGTCATCTGAAAGATGTTGTTGAGAGCTATAACTTTGGTCCTTTGCAATTTTGCGATATCTCTAACGGTTTCTAAGATATTTCAATTGTGGCCCGTATAATATATAGGACACCCTATATATATATATATATATATATATATATATATATCATTAATTTCTCACGCATAATTAATTGCACGAAAAATAATGGACATGGCGCATTCTATGGGACAAATGACTTGCTACACAAGGACTTCCTCATCCTAACAGTTTGAAGATACTGTCACAGAATATTACAAAAATGTCCACAACAGACTGACTTGCAACATGAACCCCTTACATCCACCACAAACCCATACGATGCACCCCGACCGAAGTCCGTGGCCTAGACTTGTTAAGTTGACCGCCCTACAAGGATGAGAGCAAATTTGCTGGTCACAAAAATAATTTTCAGATGGCAAATTAAATAAATGACAAACTAAATAAAAAAATAATAAAAAATTCTCACGCAAGAATCAAAGTATAAATGCAAAAGTTTACTGCGACAAATGACATTTTATATGTTTAGTTAGGTTTTTTAAATATAAAATATATGTTTTTTTTAGTATATAGACTAATTGTATAATTTTTAGTAATAATTGGTTTAGCTCTAGTCGAGATTTTTTCGAATAACCATAATTTTTCTCCTGAATCATGTCATGGCTTTTTGTATGAGCTCTATTTTACTACTCATAAATCGTTAAAAAAGAAAAGGCTCGACACTAAATCGATATGGTTTATTTATTTAATAAGTATTTAGAAATCTCAGCAGAAAAAAAAATAATCGACATTTTTACCAGAATCGTCGAAATGATATTTATCTTACTATTTTCAGCGAATTTCATTTTTTTTATCGGAAATTTGAATGCATGTTTTATTAAGAATGTTAAAATAAATAAATAAAATTAATGATCACTGGAATTCATAGGCACATAGTTGAAAAAGAGCGTATTTTTTTTTTTTGGTCTGCTATAAATACGTTGTAGTACTTCGACATCTTCACTATTATATTTTTTTCATCGAAAATAACTAAATAAATTCTCACAAAACATACAAACAGGGCGTGGTGGGGAAGGGAAGCCCATTCCTCAATATAGTAATAATAATACTAAAACTAATTAAATAAAATAATTTCTAAGTATGGCTCGGTCGCCGAATATTATGATCTATAATATAAGCACTGTTTAATCTCAGATTATGTTAATTTATGCACTCAAATCTTTACTAATTTTCATCCAAAATGAATTGGATGAATTTATGTAATGCTTCCTTTATCGTCATGTATTCATTAATTTCCAGTTTTAAATTCTATTTAATGTAAGTAATGAATATTTCTGAATAGCTAGTGCTACTGTTCAAGTCTAGCGATTGAGAATAAACATTTCGATATCCATCCAGATATTAGTGTTTTTCATTTATCAGTTAAAGAATGCGTGTATATTATTCACTCCAATTTATTTTTTAATTAACACACAATTAATAAGTTCATGTGTACATTTCCTTACGATTAGCTCATTCATTAGCGATTTATTTTTATGAAAAGGAAAATTTTCATTGAGTTCTAATAAATAAAACACTCGAATGCCTGTCAGTATTTTTTTTAATTTACTGTTTTCCTATTCGAATATGACGTCATGATAAAATATAAAAAAAATATATATATAATCTTTCCTTCGGGTGAAATTTACCTCCACGTTATTGAGATGCATTACAGAAAATTATCAATTAATAATTCTGATTTGATTGAAGATGATTATTGTGGGGTGCACTTATCAAGACATCCGAGACAAACTCATCATCTAGTAAGCGTTCTTCAAATTAATATTGAAGAGGCCGATTCATCTTTCCTCGGCTCGGTGTTTACATCAAGTACCTCTTATCTAATTATGTAATGATGAAGATGCCCTAGAGGAGGTACTCTTAAATTCTTGGTTTAATTTCTAGGTTATGGTCACTTTTCCAAACATTTATATTACTATTATTCACTTTCTTATAATTATAAGAAATACATAATTGTGAATAAAAACCATTGGATCATGCTTGACCGGTAGGAGTTTTGATGTAAATTTTGTTTTACCGTACTAATAATGAAATATTGGAAATTCGTCATCACTAAAAAATAAATAAAAATAATTTTCCTAACCCCTGGAAACTATGCATTTGCTTCCTTTGTCCATTAAGAAGTTAATTATTGCGTTATAGGTAAATGAGGCAGATGGAGGGTAGTGCTGACCTATAACAGGAATGATTTATATATATGTTCAGCTCCTTCATACTTTCATAGTTAACTACTCATCCATTCTTAAAACAATAATGTATTGCATAAAAATGTTATATAAATAGAAATGGATCTAAAAAATTAAAAATTGATTATCATGTATGTCAAAAATATGTAGATGCGACAAAAAATAAAACTGTGCCGTCACATAGATTCTGAGGACATCACACGGACTTCCTGACGTAACGTAATGACGTTGTGACAGTGATACCATTAATTATGGTTTAAATAATTTATAATAATATTTAAAAATACCCGAAACTGGTATCCGAAAAACGATTAAAAAAATGTTTAACTATATTTCACAATTTTTGTCTATTATATCAGGCGGCGTATCATGTGAGCTCATCTGACGCGATAGCCCCTTAGTTTTTCTAGTTTATTGAATCTAAGAATATATAACAAGTGTAAGAATATTATGTATATCGTTTCATTTTTAAAAAATTATTTCTTCGAGATGGGCACTAGTATTAATTAATTATAAAATCGTAGCTGTGGTGTTACAAGAACCTAGATTAAAGGTGCTCTCTTCCTGCGAAAATGCTTTGTTTGCCTAGTTACCGTTTTCGGTCTATAAGACCTTCGATCGTGCGAAATAACAATAGTTAATATAAAAAAATAAACTATAACATATACTATAAATAAATCAAGAACTATATAAATGAACCAACAATTATGTTTAGCCCGTACCTGACTCATAAAACATACATGAAACCTAGCAACCCCTTCTTCTCTGCTTGCAAATGAGGACTATGCTCTTATATCATAACTCCAACCAGATGGGCTCTTCCCCACCTTCTACGTCACATTTTCACTGGTTGCGAGCACATTAATTATTGCACATTCATCGTGTTCTGAATTATGGATATTTAAACACAAATGATTAATTTTTATTGTTTTAATTACCGTAAACCCGGGTCTTAGGACATATTTCACAGATATTTTCTTGTATCATCCTGATCAGAAAAGTTTTTAATTTTAGACCTAAACGAAATGGAAGATAAAGCCTTTAGTTGCCTTACAACTCTTTGATATCTAGGTTTATTTTGAAAAGAAGGGATCCTGTTATTTTTATAGATGCTATTTTGAATAATACTTAACGATGGAAAGTCCACCCTTATAGTCTTGTTTTTACCGTTAACAAGGAAGGATGGGAATTTATTTTGTACCTCTGATACAGTTTCAAAACATTGAGCTATGTATATATACTTTTACATTTGATTCTATTTTACCGTCATAAAATATTACTATGATATACCTGTATATGCTCTGAGTATTGATTATATAACTTCAGTGAAGTAAAGTTTTCTCATTTTTCCTCTCCCTCCTTTCCTCTTTTAGCTTATTATTATTTCTTGGAATCACTCTTTTCCTCATGTCGCTGTTTAAATAAAAATTAACCTTAGTCCATTTGAAGTTTCTTTTCTTTTATAATGTTTCTTTTCACAGGTGAAAACAAAATAAATAATAACATTATTAAAAAATCGTATCGGCGGTGGGTGTTAGCGCTATTAACAATTGGGGCACAGATACCTTCGAAACATTCAGTGTTGAACGTGTTCTCATAAGCCTAGTGAGAAACTGAATAGCGATTAAAGAAGTAGTGACTTTAAGGATATAGTATGTTCTTTATAATTTGAGTCTTGGATAATTTGTATTGCGGAATAATATACTCGGACCGCCTGTTGGAATCATGTTTTACTTCATTGTACGAAGTAAAGGAAGTATTGTAATCGCGAAAATTTTCGGTTTTCAGATTTCAACGGAAAAATATCCATTTTGACCAGTTTCGTCGCGGCGTCTGTACGTACGTACGTTCGTATCTCGCATAACTCAAAAACGGTTAGGCATAGAAAGTTGAAATTTTGTATTTAGGATTGTTGTAAAATCTAGTTGTGAACCTCCCTTTTTGGTCACTGCTTGATCACCGGAAGTGGTACTTTACTTGAAGGTCATAATTGATTTCCATCAAAAATTATATTAAAATATAATGTAAAACATCTCAAATTTGGTAAATAGGACTTTTATATCGATATGAATGTATTTACTATATTTCAGGAAAAATGTTTAGGCGAAAAGAGTACTTTACTTGAAGGTCATAATAAGCTTACATCAAAAATTATATTTAAATTAAATACACAAATCATATGTTTCGGAAATAAAGATTACAAACGCAATTTGGTTTCCAATCCAATTAAACAATTTTATTACTTCTTTTAAGTGTTAAAATTGAGTATAAAATACTGGTTTTCCTCCCCATTTGTGTGTGTGTGTCAATAGATGGATGTCGGGACGCCGAGTGTCGTTTTTGAGATACTGTAATCTTCGGAAACTAGTAACCAAATTGAGGATCACTTTTTGAACCACCGATTTATAGTTTTACAAAAGCTACAAAGGAAGTCATGTGTTGTCCACATCAGATATTTTTATAGGTTACGGTCGCCACTGTTAGGTCATAATTTAAAAAACTTTTCCTACTCAGTTTTAAAGTAAAACATAGGACCTTAAGTAAGACGACATGACTTAAAAAAAATAATCTTTACTTCTGCTAGAGCCTTAGGTATAAGAAGTCAGATCAAAAACTCTTTCATACTGAAGGGACAGTGGACTAACTTCAGATAATCTACGCCTTCCCTAATCGAGAAAATATTTTATCCGTGATAGTGAACTTTTCTAGTTGCATGATTTATCGTGTCATGATATCAAAATAATAGTAAAATTTTATTAGAGATTTATTACTCGTTGCCAACGAGCGTTTAAAAACTTTCAAAGCCTCTGCAATCCACTAAAACTAGAGAGTGATACTTGACTTCTTCAGTTTTATTCTTGTTTTTTGTCAAACATAAAACACTCGTAAAAGAAGAAATCAATGGCTACTCTCTCTGTTGAAATCCCTCTGTAACTCCCCTTACGTTTATATTTTAGTTTAGCTCCACTACATCTTGTTTCAGCCTGTCATTATTTCTTCGTATTATTTAACTTTTTATTAAATATTTAATATATCGGAGCGTGTTATCGGAACTAAAACATTACCTAAACCTCTAATAATAATTTTTATGTATAAGAAATTAAACAATATTCCGTTCCAGTATATATAACTGGTACTTTGAGAGGTAATATCTAACAACTTATGATATCTGTAGTTTGGCAAGTCAAAAACTTAAGTGATTATTTTATTTATTTTCTTCATTTATATATTTGTTCTTTCACTTAACTGGTTCATATTTAAACAGCCGGGACTAATTACCTAAAATCTTTACTGGAAGATTTTAGAAGAAGATTGCTCCAGCTCTAAGGTTCGTTAAAATAAAACTTTCTCTTTGAAAGGGATCCGATCGGATCAAGACCGTTAACTCCTTCTCAAGCCTTTTCCAAAGCCCTAAGTAAGAACCTGCTCTGTGAAGTATTAAAGGCAAGATGTGGATAATAAGAGTGTTTTAATTGAAAGTCTATTCAATAATTACAAAATCAAAATATTAGTCATTAGAAACAGAAATATTTGTCAAATGCACTCATTACCAAAGTGGTCTATGTCGACCCCGGAGGGTCGAATCCGACCTGCAAAAGAGCCTATGTCAATGTTGTTCAATCTCATTTCTTGCAGACATTTTCAAGAAACAGGGTCATAACAACTAAATTAAATTTGCCTAAACGCCGATAGTTTCAAGTTTTCACACTTTTCTTTTCTTATCCACGAAATGACGTTTTTACTCCATAATTTCACGCTTATAAAAAAGTTGTAGTCAACTTGCTTCCACGGATATGAAGTTGTCGTGGCTATGAAAAGTATGTAAGTTATAAGTTTTTTCTAATCAATTTATTAATCAGTTTTTAATGGCATTTTAATGAAAAAATCAATAAATTTTATTATTTACAAATCTTCCGTGGAACATGAAGATGGTGTAGTTAAAATTTGATAATGAATGGTTCAGAAGTTTTTGCGATTAACGGTTAAAAACGGACAACAGGCTGTACTTTTATATAAGGCATGGAGATATAAAAGGAGATAAATTTTTTTGTATGACAAATTTCAGGATTTTTACTAAATTAAAATCCGGCCTCATACCATAACTTATGGGGTACATCACACGACGGAATAGGTCAACGCTTTTAAAAGATATCAATCAGTTATCCCACCATTAATCGATATAACAGACATATAACCAACCCAACGTTGTATATCATTTTTTAAAAATCAATAAATCATAATAATTAAGATAGTAGTGGTCATCAGATAAGCTTATCTTAAATTATTCATATAACAATAATGCAGCGATAAGTTTAGAAAAATACGGTTTTATGTACAAATTCAATTTTAACGAGCCGGACAATTAACATTATCCGTTAAAGATTATTCCAACAAGACCAAACAACGACTTAATTACACCTTACATCTGATAATGCGAGAGATGATAATTGGAGGCCAGCGAGTAATTACCAATTAACGGCGGTGCCAACAGCTTTCTTCCGCGTCTATCTCCTCTTCTACCATCCCATTATATCAACAAGGATGGGCTGAAGGTATCATTAGCCTAAAGATGGAAGATATGTGCTATTTTCGGTTAATAATAGTCTAGGACTCGAGATATTTAGTAATTAGTAATATACCATAATAATAAGATTAATTTTTTAGACGTGGTAAATCAGTCACATTTCTTCCAAGCGTGAAAAATCGAAAAAAAAAAATTAAATTAAGAGCTTTGTGCTAAAGAGGCAATGCCAATTCTAGTCTACTTTTAATCTGGAGCTTATATTAAAATTGTAAAATTCATCAAGAAAAATTAACTTTTTTTTATATATAAAACAATTATCTAACAATTACACCTATTTTGAAAGATCTATTTATTATGTTTCTCAAGGTTTAAGATAGATACTAGAAATATCAATAGTCATTATGCGGATATAATTAATAAATTAAGTATTTGACTAAAATAATAATTATTTTATAATTAAAATTTAAAAAAAAAAAAATTAAAAAACTGAACTAGTAAGATTTAAAAAAATCTAAATCTTGGTATCATATGGTATAGAGAGGGGGAATAGGATAGATAAAGAAACAGGATTAGACAGTCTAAAATGTTTGTGATAGTGAAAATTAAATGCTTTCTGTAAATTATTCCTTGTTTTAAATTTTTAACTGGAAGAAAATATGACAAAATATAACATTATATATATACAAATGTTTCAAAAAGAACATACTTGTAAATATCTGTAATATGCTGAGCCTTGAATGACAAAAGTACAGTTGCTTGTTTAGAATTTTAAATCACTGTTTGTTGTATGATGTAGACGGTGCAATATTTTTAATTTTACTTTTATATGTATTATTTAATGTTTAAATGAGGACCCTGAGGATGTGGTATTGCCAAGAAACGTTGGCCCTGATATTAGAAAGCTGAATAAAATTATAAGGCAGAATTGTAGTTCACATTGACCTTGAAAAACTTTAAAACAATTATCGTTTTAAATTAGCAAGTTACCAGTCACTCCTACAGGAATAACATTGAGCACAGTTCATAGAGCGCTGTGTGTGTCGGGTCCTAGTTTCCCTCCTGCCATAGGAAATTTTCGGATTAGCAGTTTAATATAGCTTGAACATTTTTCAGAGCTCTAAATAACAACATTATGAAGTTTGGTCTAAATTGGTTAATCCGATATTCCAAAACAATGAACAAAAATCTAGATTTTTGATCCTCAGCCATTCTTTTTTAAGGTGTCGGACGGCAGGTTGATATTGCATAAAACCATACGGCTCTTTATCGCCTGGTGAATTCTGCAACTAGCTAACTAAAATTCAGCGTTACGAGAAAACTAGATACTTAAACTTTCTGGAATTTTTGGGAATTATGTGGGCAAGTGCGCACTAAATTTTGCAAAGATCGACTTTACAGGACTGTCAAATTTTTATTTTACAAGCAAGATTTTTTCTTTAAAACCCCCCCAAAAAAATGTTCCTTAGGCAATTATGTTTAAATATTACATTCAAGCCTACGTTTCAACCACGTTATATTGAGGAGATTGATAATTTAATTGAATACCCCTGTCTTAAGGGGTAAGTACGTATAACTTATCTAGAAGACTCGTTATTCAAGCAGGAGCGGTTTTGTGGCAAGTGAAAAATAGTTCGGATTCCGTTGGATTATTATACTGGTATAATAATTTAAAAAAGTAAAAGGTAGGCTGAGATTCACATTTTACAATCTTCATTGAGTTATGAAAGTGTGATGTGAAATTTAATTGAATAATTGTATTGAAAAAATAATTTTTGTTTTAATTCGCTAGTCGACAAAACACGACAGCAAGGATAAGTGTACACAATACACATTTGTCACACAACCGATGTCTGCACTTCTCCCTAATGCCATGTTTTGCTGGGTGGCTGCGGACAAGCGCTTACAAAATAGATGACTGTCAAGAAGAAATGTATATCACAAATTATTTTGAAGAACAGTATCTGTTGGTTCCGCTAGATACAGCTGTACTGAAAAAAATTATCAACAAGTTGGAACTAATATCTTTACAACTCGTTATACCTCACCTTAGCGAACTTCCGTGGCTGATTTCTGATGCATCAGTGTTTAAGCTTAGGCTCTGTAAAGGCCTTCAACTCTTACCAGTTGAGGATTTAGATTTGACGAGACAATTACACACTTACTCCGAAAACGAACTTACTTTTATCTATTTTTGAAAGGGACACATCTATGGATCGTCTAAAACAGTTAACTAATTTTAGTATGTTGTGGTCCCAAATTAATCGGATCTTTCTGTACAATTAACCATGTTATGCAAAACTTCAGTAACCTAATTATAGAACTCACGAAATAACAGCGGAAAAAAGTTTTTTTGCGAAATATGTTCTACTGTTTTCTCCTGAAAAGAAATTAAAAAGCGTAATACAGACACAACAATTTACACGTGCTATTTTATTTATAAGATAAAATATTGACATATCTAAGAAACATTTAATCGTAAGACCATTGTTGTGGGAAGTCATGGTGCCTTGCGGTATATATTTGTTGTTTGAAATGTTTTAAACTTGGACGATATAGTTCATCATAGATGAAACACGTTGAAACAGTACGTTACCTTATCATGCGTTTCATTTTTGGCCGCGCCTAAAACCATCATATTCTTAGTTTAAAACTTTAAATTTAAGTAATTGAATAAATTTATTAATATTTAAAAGGAATAGTAGATCTTTATTATTTTCTTCATAAACAACTATATAGTAGCTACACTGTGCAGCTCGAACGAATATGCCGCTGATGGAAAAAACAGCTCTGTCTTGGAATCATATCACTTTCAACGATTCACTCTCCGCAAATCTCTTTCCCATGGCTCCGTAAAAGTATTTACCTTTAGCTTAAGACGGTCAGGTGGAGATCGTGGTATAATGTTTCACTGAAAAGAACTAGTCTGGCTCCCTACTCAGTAAAAAAAGTGAACATAAAATAGTGATTAACTAAAAAGAGACTAATGAAAGAATAACTTAGATCGCTTGCTAGAAATGTGGAATGAAGATCGTGATTCACCGCAAAGAGCTAACACATACTTCCAGAATCATTTTCATCTCACGCTCAGTAAAAAGTTAAAAAGAATTATAGGTTCATGAAACATATCGCACATCTCCACAACACAAACTAGTAGTCCATCATGGTTTCAGTATAAATGCTTAAGCAATTAACATCCTTGTAAAATTGATAATAATATTAGTTTTAATCAAGTAAATAGGTAGTTAATATAAAAATTATCAAGTCAAAAAGCAATTCTTCTGCCAGTGTTATCAATTATTATTAATGAGAAAATAACTATCACTTTAAAAAAAAAAATTAATCACATTACTGTCTTCTATCTCTACAATATCGCTTTAACTATTTCATCCTCCATTCTGATTAACTATTATATTCCAATCACTTTCCAATAGTAACGTCTTGGGAGGCACAATAGCTCTGGCAATATAACTAAAGATGCCCAGCGATCATTCAGTGAGCACATTAATCACAAGCAAAAAGAACGAGAGAAGAGAACCAGTTCCCAAGGCATCACTCCGGACGGCTACTGTTCGACGTCTAGGAATCCTAATGAATTCAATCTCCTTAATCAATACTCACTCCTACGACAGATGATTTGAATAATATTCACCCATATTATAAGAAACCGTTGATCGATTTTAATCCAGGAATTCCAAAGATTTAATCTGTGGGGATATTTCACGAATGTAGGATATATTTCAAGAAATTTAACATTTAAAAAATACACCGAAATCCAAGAGACGTTATCGTAATCTGCGACTGGGCTTGCGCCAATAAGCTCAGAAATAACTGCCATTGTTTTCAATATTTTATGATGTTTCCAAAAATTTTGTAAACGAAGTCTATATATTTTTCCTTTTCAATCCCTAAAAGTGCTATGTGAGCATAGCCCCAACACCATATTTTTAATTATACATGTTTATAATGGAACAAAAATGATTTACGTCTGGAGAAAATGCAAAAGCAATAAGGAGAGAATTTAAAAAAAAAAAATAATTTCAGAAGAGAGAAGAGGGCCATAAAAAATTAAATAAAAACAAATGTGCTTATCTTTCTCATTCACAATAATAACTACCTGGTTACCCTCCCTTCTTACAGGAATGACATCAATAAGCAGGGTTCTTAGCTTTACTCGAGAGACACCAGGAGTGCTTTCATCATTGACATGACCGTTCTACGCTTTTTGGTATTTTTTTATTTAGTAAACTATTGCTTTATGTCGTAAATCCTAATAAATAATGTATTAATTATAGCATAACTATGTTATACTACAAAAATCCGTAAGCAAAACGGTTTTAAGTGTGTTTTTACCAGAGAGCCTCCTGATAAATAATGTTGGATGCCCGTACCCCTGGGGCAGTGAAAAACAAACTTTGATCCCCTGGCCCTGCAGCAGGGCCACGTAGAATAGAAGCATCCTGACCCACTGAGTTCTACAATAAACGCAAAGATGACGAAAAATGGCACGGCTTTAAGCCTAAAAAGTCTTAAACAAATAAACTTTAAAAGCTTATGAATATCTTAGTTAGTTTCACTAAAGCACTCTACGTTCATCCGATGATCGGCTGTGGCAGGCTTAAAAAGGTTGTAACTTGTAAAGATTGTAAGCAAAACACTCCCATAATTGATATTGGGCCTGTTGATCTTTATATTAATGATCTTGATATTAAATATAATAAAAATAAAATAAAATTTTAATACGTACGTATATTGACTGTAGATTACGAATTAACAGTTTAATATTGGTTTTGCCATATGAAAAGCGAGCAAAACATCTAGGTTTCTGATCTCCCGCCATTTTGTTTTAAGGGGGTGGAAGGCATATTCATATAGGTTAAAACCTTCTTAAGGCTCTATTATAAATATAAATATATATCTTTTTCTATGTTGAAACAATTTGGTTTTTATTTTGTTAAATTGAAGATGGGGAAACAAACCCGAAATGTGGATAAATAAAATATATGTAAGAAAAGAAGAATAAAAATGTATGGAATGTCACCGTTGCTGATTGTCATTAAATAAATATATATATTTATAAGCAGCGACGGATTGAATGTTCCATAGAAATCAGTTCAACCGTGTTTTCTGGTGATGATGTGACAAAAAAATCATAAAAAATGATAATAATTTACATGTATTATTATATTTATAAGATTATTAAAAAATGCCTTTTCAGACGTTAATGAAGCGGTTGGGAGTAGACTTGGTTCCGAACAGGCTGGACATGATTTGTTAAACATTTTTAGACATTGCAACATGAGACTCGAAAGTAAGTTTCGTTCGATCATCGGGTTTGGGAGAGATATCAAATTGTTAGATGGGTAAACGGATTAGGAATCGATGGTCCATATTTTGAGGAGTAAGCTGAATAATAAGTGAGTTGATTATAATTTTAAAAATAAAAAGCGCACATACTTTGGTTAAACTCTAGTCAGTGATACGCATTGCAGTATTATCTGTAGAATCTCAATGATCGTGTGATGAATGCGTGATGCGTAATCCACTTAACCGATTCAATTAGCACATGAAAACAACCTGATTTAACAAAGGTCAATCGATATAACACATCTGACACATATCATTACGATCTCAACGGTCCAGAGCATCTGGCATTTGAATATCTATTTCGTCGGCATCAGAGGGGACTAAACCTTCATAACTGAACTTCGCCCATAATACAATGAACAGGATTCATCAAATCAGTCAATCAAATTCCTACAAGTACATTTGTAAATAGAGAAAATAAAAATTGATAATGATTTCCTGATTGCTCTTGAAAATTTCAATAAATTTTCAGAAAGACGTAACTTCACAAGCTATGCTGAAAGTTCTAAAGTGTAAAACAATAAGAAGGAAATCCAGACCAAAAAAAAAAAAAAATGACTTGTATCCCATTACCCAAGCATCACAGAATTAAATAAATAAGTGCTTCAATTCAAGAGTTTATTCTTCAATTTTGGCCTTTAAATGCCTACTGCAGATCCTATGCAGTTCTATGGAGCCTATATTGAACTGAGTATTTGAAATTGAAATGGAAATATGGAGACTGGCAAATACCATATAAAAATGATTTACCAAGAAAAAGAAAATAGAATAACTCTTGAATCTACACATACAAGAAATTCTGAAGATGAGGATCAATATCCCGAAACGTTAACGATGCATTATTACGGGATAATCTAGATACCAATTTCGTAAGTAAGATTGCCATAATTTTCAATTGCGATATTCCGACTTCGTAACAAAATTGAAACATATTAATGTAGTGGTTTAGATTCTTGATAATTTACGTTTCAGGTTAGAGGCTAAGATAGAAACCGTGTGTACAAACATTATAAGATTAAGAAAATTTTGATAGTACCGCGAAATTTCGAGTAATGAGGCGGAAAAGTTGGTCCGTGTTGAATCAACCTTCCGTTACTTTAATTCGTTAAATTTTAAAAGACTTATTGAATCAGTAACTTCAGGTCTATAGCATGTTCTTTATAATTTTAGTCTTGGATAGTTTGTTCCATGTGACATGGAATTCCCCGGCAAGGCTACTGGAGTCAGTATTTAAAAGATTTAGCTAGACGTAATGATATTATTTCAAATACTTTCCATACTCATGATGGGAGTTAATCCAACCATACGACCTTGTTAGGTCAAACGACATAACTTTACTGATTTGATTATTACAAATCGATTTTAAGGTCTTCAATTTTTACTTTATTGATATTTTTACAATAATTTGTCAGTTTCTGAATTACATGGAATAGGTAACATAAATTACCCTTTATAAATGAGTGAGCGATCACGAATGGCGACTCATGGTTTTACTTAATTCAATACCTTTTTTTGTTTATAAATTCCTTTAAAGAACTGTTTAACTCTAAAGAGCACTAAGGCTGATTTAGGAAATGGTCCTGAAGGAGGAAGGAGGCAGAGGAAATGCCTCTATTCGAGGGTGAGAGTTGAGGACAGGAAGGGAAGAGGGTGGTGGGGTCTGTGAGTGATGTGGAGGGACGGTGCTGTCCACTGGAATAATATTTGTTAGTACAATATCCAACGACAATATCCATTTATTAAATTGAATACTATATGTTCCAGCGATAGGCGAAATCTCCATGTATCACAATGAACCATCTTCTATGTAGAATTTCCACTTTTAACCTAGCGCAACATATTTTTTTAGCAGTACCAGCACATTTTTAGAACACAGCTGAGGGAATTACTATCACCATCAAAAAATATGTTGACTAAGAAACATTAATTATTATCGACACAAGATTCTCCGAATTAGACCATTTTTGAGGTAAATAGAAAAAATAGATTAGGTAAAATCAGTAAATTTTTAAAAACGAGAGACCCAAATTTCTATAATTTATTTCAATTTTTAATGATTCTCTAAAAATAATACTTTTTTCTTTTTATATTTAATAATATATTTAAACTTCTAAAATTTAATGTTTTTCAACTCAAATATTTATGTTGATATAGTAAAATATTTTAAAATCAAATATAAATAATTATTTATTGAAAGGAAAACAGGGATATCATACACAAATCACTCTATTTCACCCATTCAGAACTAATTTTAATCTTTTTCTGGCTATTTCGGTTTTTCCTATGAAGGATTTCGTTAACTTTACTTCATGAATGTATTTACAGCTCTTTACACTCAACAAAATGATAATAACAGGCACATCCACAAAAAAAATTTCCGTTTTGTTTTTTCGCACGGTAATTACATACAGGTAATTTCCTGAGACTCTATATTGGCTCGTAGTTTGAGAATCACTCACACAAATATAAACATATATATATCTATCTATCTATATATATATATATATATATATATATATATATATATATATATATATATATATATATATATATATATATATATATATATATATATATATATGTTTATATTTGTGTGAGTGATTCTTGAGTGATATATATATATATATATATATATATATATATATATATATATATATAATCGTTTTATGTACTCATTATTATTAAACCTCCTCTTTTTATAAACCTAGGATATAAGTAATGTTATGTATTTATTTTATTTTATTTTTTAGGATTTATTAGGATTGTAATTCTTTTGTATATAGTAATTTCATATTTTTAAATATTTATTTTTAAATGTAATAATATTTAGTTGTATTTTATTATTTTTATTAAATTATTAATATTTTTCATTTTCATTTTTTAATATTTTTAAATTATTCATCATTATGTTGTGTTAAAGCCAATTCAATTTGGATAAGAACTTTCCCAAAACAAAAAATAAAATAAATATGGACCTTTTTCTATGTAATGTCCGTTATTCAGCTCAATTTCATTTAACAATAGACCGTACAGCATCAGTCTTTGAATTGAAATAGACATAAAAAAAATAAATAATAATGATAAAAAAAGGAATATTTATATCTAAAAATAAAACTGTAGTATTTACACACTAAAATAATGTGTCTCACACCTTTTTTTTTAGCAGCACAATGCATGAATGTACTAAATGAAATTCTGAATTTATAATTTTTTTTTTGCGGTACGTAAAGATAAAAAGAATGAAAAGTAGAAAATAGAAAAATAAATAACACAGAACTGTAATAAAAAAACAATAATAATGTTTATGATTGTTTCAATTAGTTATTTAATTTATTTTAATACTCAACGAGCAATTTGTAATTTAATTATTTAAAAATTTCTAGCACCCGTGTGGCGTACTTGCGGTACCCATTTTGAGAACCATTGCATTAATTCATGCTGTGAATTTCCATTTAATAAGAGAATAAACAAGAGAAAAGAGGTAGTGTTTATTTACAACTAATTATCTTATCAGACAACAAGAATACGTTTGCAGCTGGCTAAACTGACAATGAAACATGAACGGAAAAAATTAAATTATTTTTACTAACAAAATTTCAATTTAGAAGTAGCACAGAACCTAGACGATAAATTTCATTGATCGTAAATAAACGGAACGCATCCGTAAAATCGATCAATAAAGCTATAAAACTGAGGCCGTAAAGGCTGATGCGCATACAGGGACATTAGAAGGGACATTTCCTAACAAACATTAAGTGAATGATTCATTGACGGGCTGTGAGATACTTGATTAAGATAAGCGGGGGGCACCGGGTGACCATGTCCTAATATAAAAAAATTGCACACGTCTTCACCATCATCCGCTGGAAAATACTCGACAAAATATTATTTTCAAAACTTTCGGTTTAGCTGTTGGTAAACCTGAAACTGAAATAGCTGTAATAAAGGTAATACAAAATAAAAAAAAGAACTTTATAGTAGCATACTCATCCGGTTTATTATGCTTATCATATAACCATAAAAGAAGCTGGATGTGAGGTTTAATTAATGCCACTGCATCATATCACTAGATGAGATATGATCTAGTCTGCACTGAATTTTATAAGTTAAATGGAAAGGAACAAATTATTTCCTTTAGGATTTTACTTAATAGTTAGGAGGGTCCGGTCTCAAGGATGTTTGTAATCACTGGGAAAAATATAACAAAACATAATATGTATTTATTTATTTGACCTTAATTTATTATTTATTTTGACTTATTTATGTATGCCCCACAATAAAGTTGTATACAGGCATTCTCATAATTAACTACAAAAGTAAAAATTACAAGTGGAAATGTTCGTTTGTAGAGGTTACAGGTTAACCTCTACTCATCGTCATTCGATAATAATAATTTTATTCATTTTTTTTTTTTTTATTTGTAATTTACTGTTTTTTAATATAACTATTATAAATGTTATCGTGATTCAACATTTCACAGTATAAATCATAGGCCAATAGTACACTTTTGCTTATGTACTTTATTATGAAACAGCGTTTGCCTATAAAGTATAGTAAAATTTGTTATATAGTTGTGACATATAGTTAAAACAAGATAACGTTTAAAATAGTTATATTGAAAAAGCAGTAAATTAAAAAAAAAATATTGAATAAAAGTATTGACATCAAATAACGATAAGTAATCTCTAATCTGCAAAATAGAACATTTCCACTTGTACTTGGAATTTTTGTACTTTATTATGAAATAGGGTCCCGTTCATAAATTTTTATTGATATCATCGTCGTTTTTTAAAAAAAGGCTTAAGCGCCAAAAATTCCAAATTTAGGTTTCTAATTTATTATGGGACGTAAACACCACCTCTAATGATTCACGTTTACGATATATCGAGAAAAAAAATGGTATAGTAATCGACTATTCACCTAATCGATGACGTAATCACCAAATACTGAAGACACTCAGTCCTCACTCTAGCCTTCACTTGTGCTAGAAACCTTAAAAATATATTGTAATTTTAAAAGTTTTGCCACCTTAATAAACTTCTACTGTCCACAATAAAGAATAATATTTAAAAAATAAATATTTTTATATGGGGAAAAAATGTCTCAGGTGTTTCCTGTAAAGGTTACTAAATGGCGCTACCGCCTTTTTCAAAAACCGACGTCGATATAACTTAAAAATAGGCACGGGACAGGAAATATACAGTACCCGCAACACTGAACGGTTGTGATAGTTTAGTGGGTCTAAAGAACGGACACGGTCGGGTACACCTAAGAATTTTATTACATAGATATGAAGTAAAATTTAACATTTAGTTCTGAAAATGCCTGAATTCGGTGAAAATTTAGATAAGTAATTAAGCTTGAGACTTTTTTTTCTTGGAATATTCTAAAATTTGCCAACATATAATATTAGTCCTTATTTGAGTTTGATTATCTTTTTATATTTTAAATTAGTTGGAATATTTGACAGTTTCACCTGTGTTGGACATAGAACCAACAAATTGTCATAGCAAAAACAGATTCATCGAGATTTTATACATTAAAACAAACAATCCACTGAAATAAAATAACTTAAAGACAAAAAAATTAAATAAAAGTTAACGAGAAGTGTGTTTCCTTCCCTAATTATTAAAACGCACGTGCAGTCCATCACCAATTACGAAAGAATGCATTAATTAAAGTTAGAATGACACGAATTGCACGAAGGAATGTAAGCAAAATAAAAAATGAAGAAATAAATATACTAATGATTCGTGATTGGAAATAATAAAACGATGCCAATTTTTTTGTTAAAGGAAAAACAGAGGGATATTTCAAAAAATAAAGGTAGTTTTATATTATATGACAATGACATGGTTCGTGTTAAGACAAATGTTCTTCAATATATATATATATATATATATATATATATATATATATATATATATATATATATATATATATATATATGATAGGAAGTACGTAAATATAGCGTGTCGTGTCCGATACACTCAGACGCGTCGCGTTTCTGACGAAAATGATTCAACATTCTCGAAAAGAATATTTTGTCTGATATTTTGGACAATGGGGCATAAGGCATTTTTTTGTGACAATTGGATAATGTTAAATTTTGTCTTTCATAATGAACTTTGCTTTTGAGAAAAATAAAATGTAACTTAAAGAAAAGTAAGTCAATGAAACAATGTATACATGGAATCTAAATATTGTTTTATTAACTTATATCCTATTTCTCAAAGGCAAAGTTCATAAGAAAGAACAAAATATAACTTAAAACGCATTCTCGCAAAAAAATGGCTTATACCTCCGGGTCCATTAACTGAAATCATCGTTTGATCCATGCTTCGTCCTTCAAAACTATTGCGCGAGGTGAGCCTATTGTATGTCCTCGAAAGGTCGTTCTGTGTAACTGGAGATTTGCGAACCGATAATAATATTATCTTTCACTAAATGTTATTTTAGTTTAAAAAAAGATAACCATAAAACTTTTTTTTTAGTGAATAAATTGTACCGGTTACTTCACATAGTGAAAGTTCGTTACATATATTCCAATTAAATTTAATTTTTAACTAGAAGGCTACTTCTTTGATGAAATAGCTACTCAATGTAATGAAGCAGCTAAGCGGGTCTCATCACATAATTTCGCCTCACACAACAATTATAAATAAAAACATAATTTATTAATTTAATAGTATGTTACAAGCATGAGCTGTTTCAAAATTGTTTATTATAATTATTATGGAGTACGCTCAATTTTCGTATATATTATCGGTGAGTACATCTATCATTAGTAAACAGTCAATGGTCAAAATATTTAGATTTAAAATATATTTTAAAATTCAAAATTTTCAAGTAAGTTACTGTACACATTGGCATACATTTATGGAAAACAATCGTAGCTCAAATTGAAAGTACACATTCAAAGCAAAAGTGTGCTATTAAAAAAAAAATGAATGGTATTAAAATGTTTGAACATTTCCAATGATTAGGAGGTCTTCAAGAACTTATGACTCCAGAGTATGGTGGAAAACGAGCGCTAAAGTTTTTTACCAATATGATTTCAGTTGTAGGTTCAATTTGACACAAATTCTCTGGATTACTGGGTAAAACTGGACATTATGAGATATTGCATTGTCCAAGATCGGAGGAGTTCAGGGTTTGCATCTTATAAAACGAATATTATCCGAAGTAATAGTGGTAACATACTTGAGCTCTCGTTTTCATCATTCCCTGGAGACATAAGTTGCTGATGACCAACTAACCATTTTAACCTCAATTTACTTTAAATGTAAATATTTTGGCCATTCGCTATTTACTAATGATATGAGTATTAACCAATAATATAAACCAAAATTGGAGTCAACTTCATGATAATTAGAGGTATGTAAAAATATCTTCGAAGTCAAAAGATGTGAATTTGACAAGTCACATGAGAATGACCGATATATTTTTATTTTTATATATTTATATATATACTTCTTTCCTCTGTTTCGTCTTACTGAAATTCTAATTAAGTGCTTCACTCGCACCTGTAACCTGAAATGGAACTAGCTAAATCCGTACGAACTTCTATAGCATATAATGCAGAATTATGAACTTATATAGGCATTTATTGCAGTATGGTTTAATATATAATTTAAAGTAAATAAATTAAAGTTAAATATGAAAAAACATAATTTTTTACATAGAAATTAGTGAGATATTAAGTAGGCATTAAAAATAATGTTACTCATGTTTATAATAATCTTAATAATATTCATTGAACTAAGTATACGGTGTTAGATATCCAGAACGGATAGATGTTTATAAAAGCAAATATCTGCATCGAACAAATACTTGTAGCAGAATGCATAATAAAATAAAAGTAAAAAATATCCAAGTGTAACTTTTTATATTAATTTGCAACGGTCACGTTAAAAAGGTTGCTATCGTTATAATTTCATTTGTTGAAGATAAATCCTTCAAATGGTCTGATGTCATTTTCTTTTCAATATTATTAAGTCGTGCTTACTAAAAACTTCAAATCAGAAAAATGCACTCATCATTGTAGATAATTTATCTTTTCTTTTCTCTCATATTTTATTGAGGTCGGTTGCTCATGTATGCACACTAGAAGGCAATTTTCTCAAATTAAGACTTGAAGTGATGACTAGCCGTTATTCAAGGAACAGATCCATTTTAGCAGGCATCTCTTAGATGGTTGGACGTGTCCTTAGAAGGTCGCCCCGGACGTGATACAGGCGATGATGGTGGGATGTCGGCTGGCAAGTTGATCGCCTATCCTGTATCAATTAATCTAGTAACTTGTTCGCCTGGGCCATTGTAAGTGGCATGTAATGACTTATAGGCATCTTTTACATTGGATACTCCCTGTGGGACTAATCAGCGCTCCTATATTTGACAAGCATAATTACTGTTACTAATAATTAAATAATACATTTTAAATTAAGGATTAGACATTTTATTGAATTCCGATGGTTGGTAAATGACATGAGGGGATCAGAAACCAAGAGGTCCAAGTGGAGTCTTTTCGAGATTGGATTAATTACAGAAATCAACACTAGAAATATACACATACTTCGAGGCAAAGAGATTCAGGAATAAAATAAGTTTTGAAACTGCCAAAAATTATTATATAGTATTTTTCAAAATTATTATCAAAGCCCTGTGCCAAAGTACTGCTCGGTAAATAAAAATAATTCTTAGAAAGTTCTTAACTTAACCTTAAAGTATAGACAATACAATAATAAACAATCTTATATATATTTTAAAAAAAAGCATTGTACGGTACTAATTTATTTTGGAGTGAAAATATTTTAAATGAAAATCACATTTTATTACATGGGCCCCTTAGCTCTAGTCCCTCTCTTACAACCGTTGTTTTCACGATCAATAGTGCAAAGAATTCGTATGAACACGTTCATAAAAGTTTTACTAAAATTTTAATTAAATTACATAATTTTTTCATAATAAATAAATAATAAATGATCTGGTTAATTAGCATGACCCGTGGTCATAAACAACCGAAATAAGAACAACGAAATTTCAGTTTAATGTATTTAAAATTATAAACAAATAAATAAAAAACGGTATGAAATTTTCGGCCGAACGGCGAAGAAAACCGCAGTATTTCAATGCAAAGGTGGTTTCAATTAAATGCTGTGAAATTTTGCAAAGAGCTAATTTTTGTCATTTGAGCAAGTCTCTATGGGCACAAACAAAAAAATCTATCACAGGATTTTAAGTTATTCGCGATTTAGTCTCATTTTACCTTTACCGGAATGGTAGGACATCGGATACAATAATATATTCAACGGGGGCTTACGCAGAAGTTTTTTTCGGGGAGGGGGAGATTTCATACGAATCACCTAAATGTCTATAATCACCAAATCGGGAGTAAGTTTTAAGGATGAGCATGAATATGAAGGATTGAAAATTGCATTTAAAATGTTTTTTTCGGGGAGTTGGGAGAGGTATATTCCCCAACTCCTTCATGTAAGAATGAAAATAAATACATCCTTAAATACGTTATAGTATCCGATAACCTACCATTCCTCCAATATAGGTAAAATGTGACCTTAATTCGTGAATAACTCAAAATCCTGTCATAAATTTTTTTGTGCCCTTGGAGATTTTCGTTCAGAATTACAAAAACTAGGTCCCTATGAAGTTTCAGAACGTTTGATTGAAACCACTTTTAGATTAAAATGCTTCGGGAGTCACTCCGAGTTCTATTATAGCACCCCTTGATTCTAAAGCTCAGAAATCTAGTACTTGAAGATATTCATAGCCTTTTCACTAGCCTAAAAATTAATAGCAACAGTAAAGAATCGTAAGAAACTATCCGACCAGTTTATTGACACTGCTGAAACTTATATTAGCTACACAACTAAGAACAACACTTCAAACAAAATAATACTTTTAGAGGACGAGGTAGATTATTTTTAAAGCACAAACTGAAAATAACAGCAAAGACAGTAATGTCTTTCAAACGACCATTAAAAAGGTGCAAGACATACTCGTTTGAAACACTCAATTAGTGTTCAGTGCCTATTTTTGAAATAGAACCTAGAGGGAGTGGTTTCACAAAAATTGCTAATAAAACTCACAAGTACGAAAAAAAAATATTAAAAAACTAGAGAAAACAAGCATAGAATATATAAATATTGAATAAATGGTCAATACTATAAATAAACAGCAGAATTATGAATTTTTTTTTCTGAGATTTTAAAATTAATCTGATAGGATGAAGAAAGGCCCAACCATATAACGAATCCCAAGGGCTTTTTTGCATCTTAAGAAGTGTAAGATTCCTAAATGGGGTCTCTAGCCGAATACAGAAGTTTTCACAAAAGATCTACATGGATCGTAGAGAAGATAGGTTTGCCATCTCTCAATATATCTATTAAAAAAATAACAAGAAACCACATCTGAAACATTTATTAATGTTTTACTAAACATATAATTCCATGGCTTGGTTCAAGAATAGCCAATATTCATTTTCAGACCAGTATGAAAATGTTTGTTCAACCGATTTAAACCAACGAAATATTTAAGGCGCGAAAACGGCCTATGCCTAGCTATGAGCGGAACACATTGATGCTGAAGTTCGCCAAACCAATGGCTGTTATATTTAAATACAAATTTTCTTGAGGAATCTTACATCTCTCCGAATATAACGAAAGTTAGAATTCATATTTAACGCCGGATCAGAAGATAGGCTTAATTCTAGAATATACTACTCAAACCAATCCGTCAGTTTCGAAAGAATATATATATATATATATATATATATATATATATATATATATATATATATATATATATATATATATATATATATATATATATATATATATATATAACAAGGACTAATTTACTTTGAGGTTAAAAAGAAACTGCCAACACATCTTTTTTAGTCTTGTAATAATGAAGTCAACGGGTAGATTAGGCTAGGTTAAATTCAAGACGAAATTGATATAATTTAATTTATTTAAATAATATCGACATATATTTTTATGATGTAAATATCATGATAATATTACAAAAATTAGACAAATCAAAAATTATTTTCTAGAGAAAAATGTGTAAATTACTTTTTTCACAATGAAATTACTTCATTAACCCTTTTAATGTTTTGTAAAAATATATTCCACTATAAGTTGCCAAATAGAAAATTTGGCCAATGGATAAATGAAAAATTTTTACTTGTCAGATTTGTTTTATTTTAATTTTTTTAAACACTTCATAAGAGTTTCTTAATTATTATTATGCTAAATAAATTAGTAGAGTAATGTAGCTCAGGCACTAGGCTCATAACTGTCTAGGGGCACACCCAGCCCCTTAAAATGGGTATTTGACCCTTCATTTGGTTGGGGGAATAAACCTGGCGATTGAGCGTGAACATCTGACGATACCACTTCCTTGTATAACCGTTGGTCAAGGAACAGTACTATTTACCAAGTACTAAACTTTATTTAAACCGTAGCGATAAACATTAGATAAACAATATAAAAATTGTTTTTTTAAAAAATTGTGAGTTTTTACTCACAGTAAGAACTGTTTAAATAAAAAAATAACAAAAGTTATATAAATTTTCTGAAAGCTGAAACTCTTCTTAGAGATGAAAAAATCAAAGTTCTTTATTTATGTCTCCGGAAAAACTTTAGCGTTTCGCTGACTTGTTTTCTCCAAATAATGCAGGCTGCAAGTGGGTGAGAATCAGATAAAAAAAACCATAGCACCAGGAACTCCCAGGATACATAAAAATAACTCGATCAATATTTTCCAACTCATCATTATTTTCGGTCGTATAAGTTCGAATGTTTATAGCAGATCTCCAGGCAAATGCTGCTTCAAAAATTTGTTTTGAGATAAAATTTTATAATACCGGTTTACTCTATTTTCGAATAGAGACCTCCAGGAATAAATTTTGTAATACACTAAGAATCGGAATCATGTAGGAACAACATCATGATGTACAATGCACAATCAATAAACGAAAATAATAAACTATATATATTTTTTTTTAACTAACAATTTTGATATATTCTATAATCTGATGGTACTGATGGAAGAATTAATGTATTAATTAAAATGTGGAACAAAAGTTAGTATCATTGATTACTCGTTACCATTATATTTGAAAGCATTTTTTACAGACAAATATATAAATATTCGAAATTTTAATGTTTCATACATGGTCCGTTTCGATTTTTCAGAACGCTTTTAATACGTATCCTGAAAATACAGGACAAATAACTGTAAATTCAGTAAATGTTTCATTTTATTGCATCATAATGTTTCGGACGATATGCCAATTTTCAAGTCTAAAATTGTAATCAAATTAATCATCAACAAATTTTCTTTTTACACACTTATCACAACCAACTTAATACTTTTTGATTTTAATATTTAATAGCTGGGTTTCACCCGCGTTCAAGTTTAATTTACTCCTAAAATACAAAATAAACTTTTAAAAAAACAAACTGTTGTTCAGTCTCATTTGTCGCAGACATTTTCAAGGAACAGGGCCAAAACGACAACAAATTTTTACAAACGGCAATAAAGTTATACTTAAATAAGTTTCACGTTTTCATACTTTTTTCCCCCTTAGTCTCTCATTTTATTTACAAAATGGCGTTTTCTCAAGATAATTTCACGCTTATTAAAAAGTTTATTTGAAGGAGAAGTTATTCGGGGATGCGATCAATGAAGAAAAACTCACTGGAAAAACAAATAAATGGAACTTATTTTTTTTATTCCGTAGCACCGTTTAGACCTAAGTAGTAGGCCTTCATCAGGGATAAATAATAAAAAAACAACAGAAGTATAAAATATTAAAATAGGTAGACAGATATATTATACCACCTTCTCCTTACATTATATCTACGTTCAACTCCATCCACACCATAATTAAAAAGTTTTTGTAGTCAACTTGCTCAAACGGGTACCTAAATTAGACACATTTTCTTTAAGCAATTTATTTATGGTTACTGATCCATTCCTATGGGTCCAAGCGTGGTGTTATCAAGGCTAAAGCCTTCTTCAATGCACGGTCTATCTAACGCAAAATTAATTTTTCAAATCGGACATGTATTTCCTAAAATTAGCGCGTTTAAACATACAAACTATTTGCATAGACATAGATACATGAAGTTGTCATTACGCAAGTTGGACAATTTTTCTCTTAGACATTTATTTATTGTAACTGCTCCGTTCCTATAGGTCGTAGAATGATGTTATAAAGCCTAAAGCCTTCCACAAAAACCGGTATATCTAACCTAAAGATTTTTTTAAAATCACACAGGTAGTTCCTGAAATTAGCACGTTCAGTCATACAAACTCTTCAGCTATATATAATAGTATAGATATAGATACAGAATTAGAAGTATAGATATATTTGCACTATTAAATAACTATGTATGCTACATTATAAAAGACATTTAAATTCAAATATCTATCTATAGTTTCTTCTCTTGATACAGAGAAAAAGTAAGCTAAAGCAGAAACCATTTCTCTCCATTTCAGACATTTACAGGGAGGAGAAGATGCGGTCCCTTCCAATAAGCATTAAGAGCAAATCGATTCCGCAATGCGTTGCAGCAAAAAGGGACTACCAGAGGCGCCAAGCAGGCGTGCCTGGGGGAGGCTATGCAGAGACCAGAGGGGTTGAGTCTTGTAGAAGGATGTGCTTTCCAACTAATGCAATCAAAGAAGGGAGTTACGGTTCTATAAACAAATAAGGATTGATAGAAGTCAAATTGTATCATACGATAGACAGAAAATATTATACGAACGGTATTCCAAAAACACGAACAATCACAAAATCGTTGATAAAATAGAAACTGATAGCAGTAAATAACTAGCCATTCAAGTTTTTGTCTATTCGAGCATCATGAGGGGAGAAAAAGATAAGACCAATAATCAACCTCACATCAAGAGCTAAATAAGACTAAAGTATATGTTGAACTGTTTTGGAGTGATAAAGCCAATGGCATAACCCGAGAGAGAGTTCAGAGGGTTCGGACCTCGAACACATGTTGATGATAGATCATCTATTGTGTCTATTGATGTTTTCTGATATTTGAGTGCAGGCTGCCCTTTGGGATGATATGGGTCCAAATATTAAAATTTCTGATTTCGGAAATTATGAGTTGTGCCTCTTTCATTCAGGATGTGTGCATCATGTAAGAGGAAACGCCCTGGGGGCTTCTAAGTAGAACTTAACCCGTGTTTAATGTTCGTTTGAACAATAAAGCATTTTCTGAGTTGTGCCTCTTTCATTCTGAAGAGATGCACTATCTCTATTCGGTCAGAATATTTAGCTCTGAGGTTTGTTGTTTTGTTCCGCATTTATGCCATCATATCTTTTTCTGCCCTGATGGTCACTGGTTATTAATTTACTTCTATTATATAGAGATATAGATATAGAAATATATAGAGATAAAAAAGGCTTTGTGTTGAAATTTTCCAATAATATAAACATAAAAATTAAACAAAATATAAAACGAAAGTCATAAAATGTTATCCTTTTTAAGGTAAAAGTTTTTTATCGTTAAGTTTATTTATTTTTAATGAATTCTTTAATACTCATTAAGGACAAACTCGTGGTAGGTTTTTTTAAACTAATTATCTACTTCTTTGCTCAAGTAGCGATTCAATTTAATGAGGCTTCCAGGATCCTCTCCAGACCTAATCTATTTAGAAACCTCACTTGGAGGTTCCGGGAATTAAACGGGGCTTGGTTCATACTTCCAGGAGGCGGGGGTCCTACTCAGTTATTTTCATCTCAAAAATAACTTTAAAAGTTAGGGATAATTTATTAATCATTTTAAAAAATGCTATTTCCAAACAATTAACTAACCCTATATACATTGCCTATTTAAATTAGAACTAATTTCCTTATCCAGCTTCATCTAAAACAAATACGGACGAAATTCATTTAGGACGCAATTTATTATTATTGAAATTGCGAGAAAAAAAAATATTTTTACAACTATTTAAAAATATCATAAGCATCCGACTAGGAAATCAATTCATAAACAAATCACCAACTATACGTGATAATATAAACATAATTTATAATGATCTTTTATTATTGCATTGGGGAATGGGAAATTCTTCTTCAGCAGGACCCATTTCGATCTTTTATGAGATATCCAAATCATGATAACCGTTTGTCATATCTTACCATCAGTAGAAACATTTTTTTCTAATTGAAGACCTGTGACCATAGATTGTTTTTTCTTACTATAAACACAATCTTAAACAAATATTAATTTTTATATATTGAAAAAAATTGATTTCTGACTAAATAAAGGCAGATAAAAGTAAAGAAATGCCAGAGGAATGTCAAAAACCATTGCCATAATGTTATTATGAAATTGTAATGACATAATACTATGATACTTCTAAAATTAAATTCATCCAAAAATTGTTAGTGTGCCTAGTCGAAGAACTTTCAAGTTATCATAATTTTTTATGGAGCCGATTTTTTATATTTTAGTTTAATCATTTTATAAGAAAATAAGCGGAATTACTACACTTACAAAGAATACAAGGAAGCGAGAAGACCTTGCTCATAGAAATATTTCAGCTTCCTGTTATTTTCCCAAAATAAATCTAAAAAATTGAAGATGTAAATGTAACTAGACCCACTATTTTTTTTTTAAATTTACTATTATTGTTATTATTATTTTGAGAATGAATAATAAGCGTGGTGAAAGCGCAAATAAATATTGATGACTGCAGACAAGATTAGTAGGAATATCATAACAGTGTTTGAAATCCTAAGTCAAGAATGGAAAACCGGAATCGTCATCAACAACACTTATCTTCTGTTTTAACATTTATAACATGTCTAAAAATTCAGTCAATATGATAATATTCAATCATACTATTTTGGCAACAACTTTACAAGACGGGCGCGTTATCACAGGCTCCTTCATTGGGACTTACCCGAAGGTCTTCGGACTAGCACACTCTAGCGCCATTTGCGCCAACCAACTGTTTTATATTCTATTGTTACATTCGTATTCATTGCAATTATTACTGCCTTAATTACATATTTAAAATTGTTAGTGCTTTCGACTTCCGGTGATCTATGGAAGTTGTAGTAATAATTTAAATTACGGTAACGACCCGACCTCAACTGAAAAGGAACTTTTGGGATATGTTTATCTCTTGAGCGAGCGTAGCGAGTGGAAGTCGTCAGCTGTGGTCTATTTAAAGCAGCAATAACTGAAATTACGGTAAGACCTCGGCCTCAGCTGAAAAGGATTCGTTGCTGTTTTGTTTATTTCTTGGGCGAACGTAACGAGCGGAAGTCGACAGCACTAATAATTTTAAATAATATCTAATTAAAGCAATAATAATTTTAATAATTCCAATGAATACGAATGTTACAATTCAATGCAAAGCAGTTAGTTAGCACAAATGGCGCTAGAGTGTGCTAGTCCGGCGACCTTCGGGTAAGATCGGGAGGAACCAGAGATAACGCGCCTCTCTTGTAAAGTTGTACCCTATTTTGAACAGACAATGACAGATAAATTTTGTTTCAGGTGCAATATACGGGATACAAGAATGCTACGTATGCCGACCTGACGGAGAACGCTCACCCGAACTTGAGAAGCAGTTTCCGAACACGGAAATACCGATTTGTGGTGTCAAAGCAGCAGAAATGAAAGCCTGTCCTCCGGGTTCCAAGGGGTGCTTGACCCAGTATGAAGGTAAACCATACCACAGAGAGGCCAAATCGATACATTAATATTTCTGTTAATTTAAAATAGTAGATTTAAATTATAGAAAAGTAATAAAAGTAATAAACCAAAAATATTTCAACAAAATCAATTGCTTCAGAAAATCAATCGCTTGAAAGCAGAATATTATTTCAAGGTAACCCTTTGCAACTGTACCACATTAATTGAAAAAACTGCATCAACATTTCACAAAACTCACATAAAAAATGGCTACTAGGAATACCTGCCCCAAACAATATTCGCCAAAGGGCTGAAAAGCGGGAGGTATCTTCCGTAACGGGTAAAATTGGTATTTCAAATAAGGAGAATGTATCTATCACTGGGAGCCATCTCCACCATGTTTGGCCACTTTTTTAGTATTTTAAAGCACATTCACTGACTTTTCAATAAAAAAATAAAATAAAAAGGAACCCTCTGTAATCCAACTATAATCCTTTCCATTTACTCTGGAAATCATTTTTTTTAAATATATGAAGTGTACAGAAGAAAAGCAGTATAACGCCTTTATTTATTTTTTGCGATTCGAATCGAATAGTGATAACTGATCAGAAGAAAACAGTATAAATACGCAGTTTTAAAACAGTAAAAAATAGATGGTTAGGGGAAAAACAATATGATTTAGTGATATAATTTCGTTCTTCTGAAAAATTTTGAAGAATGGAATTTCATATTTCAATTTTTATAGTAATTTCATGTTCTAACTCGATTCTCATCAGATGAGGGTACAAGTTTAAAGGTCCATGGAGTATGCAAGACATATTATTAGTCAATCATAAATTAATAATTTATAATATACCTATTTATTAACAGTATAGGATATAAGAGTTTAAATAATCTTATGACTCGTTGAAAATTAAAAATCATAATTTCTTTTTCACTTCCAATTTGAACTTAAATAAAAAAATTATCTAATAAAAAAATTAGAAAATTAAGGATTTGAACCAATATGAAAACTAAAATTGTTTATATTTTTAATTTTAGGTGATAGAGTCACTAAAAGCTGTTCTGAGCTATTCGTAAATGATTGCAGACAAGCAAACAAGGTAAAATATTGTTACTGCGGAGGAACATTATGCAACAAAGAAGAAAAAACAATCACAATGACTCCTGAAACAGATGATGAAGACTTGTCCGAAGGAAGCGGAGATAGCACTACAAGAGTGACAACACCACCAACTACTACGATAATTACAACTACAATAAAACCCACATTAAAAACACACCCTATCTCATCTACTTCAGTTCTTAAAACTCCATGGTTAACAATTGCAGTAATGATGTATATTTTCCATTTTCTAAATTAAAAAGGGCTGAGTATTATGGCATTAACAAAGACCTAACAGCACAAAACTTCTTATTCATTTTTTTTTTTTAAATGCAACGAATTTGAATACAAAAATCCTGATCCTGGTTAAGATGATTACATTAATTATTCATCATTAATTCATCACTAAGCTGCTGCTTGGTACTTTCTCCACCAAATATTTAATAGTCCGTACTAGACTGGAATAACTACTACAAATATTAATCAAGAAAAAATAATATAATAAAGTAAAATTATTAGCAGAAAAAAATATCAAGATTTAATAGACTTTTGAAAGGTAAATAGATTCTTAATGAACTGAATTCTGACTGATTGTATTTAATAAATCAAATCTTAAGTATGAATTTGAAATAAACTGCTGAATGAAACGGAGATAGTTTAAACAATGCAACAACTTTGTAACAGCCCACAATGAACAAGAATTACACCATATAAAACTTAAATTTAGCTCAATCAGTAAAGTATATCTCTTAAATGTTAATCTTAACAAGCATATTAATGAGTTGCTAAAATTCAACTATTAGATACTTGAAAACAGTTTTCCTAAGTGTTTAACAAGTAAAATAAAGTATTTAAATGTAAATAACATTCCGATCTCATTAGTATTAAACATTTTATACTTTATTTTAAATTTAATTTGGTTGTTTCATATCTCATCGTTCATTTGGAATAAATGTTACCCTCAGTTAGAAAAAAAATGTCAAAGTATGACATTAAAAAATTATTGAAAATTAATAAAATTCTGTTTTGTTTTTTTGTGTTTTGTTTTATTAAAAATTAATAGAGTGATATTGCTACAATCAGTTTTTCTGAAATCGTAATGATGGTTATGTTCCTTAATAATATTATTTATTATTATTCGTAAATCTATTTATTTTATTAATTTAGATAATTTTAGTAGCCTATTGATGTTTTATAGCTTATTTAAATAATTTAACATATTATATTATTGTACCTATGCCAAAATATATACATATTATATTATTTTATATCAAATCAAGCTCTAGAAAAAAAATTGAATTTCTTACACTGTCTTCAATTTCATTTATTTATCATTATTTTTAAGCAAAATTGGTACAAATACGTTGTAGACCTGCCTGGGTTTTAATATTACAAATATCGATTACATAGGAAAGGCTATTTTTAAGATTATTTATTTTCACCCTAAAATTGGATAAACATATTCCCAATGAAATAATTACATATACTGATGATTTCCAAAAATATCTCTTTTATTCTCACTTGATAAGACACAACACCTAATACAAAGGCCCGCAGGGGGTTTGTTCATTTCTTAAGTTAATTAATAATTAATATAACATAGGCATTAGCAATAATTAACACTGATTATAATTAAGCCATGTTAATTATTTCTAAAAGTATTGGTAATGTTTTGGTAATTATAATCATCAGTTTTGTAACAAATTTTGTAAAAATAATCAAAAGGTAAATAACTGGTAAATAAGTAAGTAACTGGTAAATAACAAAATCGATATTTGTGACATGAACACCCACATGTAAAGCTACAGAATACCTATACTTTAGAAATTATATAAGAATATTTAATTTCCAATTGGAATATTTGTTAATTGGTGGACCAAAATTTTGTGCCAACCATTTTGTAATCAAGGTGTAAAATGTTATTTATTTAGTGAGTACACTGGATTAAAATATCCAGTTAATTGTGATACCTAAAGTATATAGTTATAAGAGTTTTCATTACTAAACTGGTGTAAAATATTACTATACTATACCCTATTAATTATTGTAATAATAATTTTAAATATTAGTATTATTAGTTAAGTTGGTCCCTCTGGGATGACAAAGGACATGATAAAAATATATATGTAAACTGTAATAAGCAAACAATCCAGATATGAATGAGAGCTGATGATAATTGTGGCAATGGTACTGATGGCATTGCGATGCTTAATAAGGCGCAGGTATTGGCAAGTTCAAAAAGCAATTAAATAACATGTATTATTGTTAATTTAAAAGAAATGATAGTTATTATCAGATAATAACAAAACAATAAAAATTTATGAAACCATATCCCTGTACAACCACTATTTAAGATAAATAAAGTTTTCAGAACTGATATATTATTAAAGAGTTAAATTAAATTTGTTTTATGACAGTATTCAGCTATAGACAAGCATTAACTTCAGGATATTTTATTTTAGAAGCTTCTGAAATGTTTTTAGAAACTAAATTAAATTAAATTAATAAGCTGATAAACGAAAAAAAAAAAGTTGCATTTATCAGATTTAGTATGAAACAGGTTTAATAGCATGGGCATTCAATATCTCGTGTATCAATACACAAAATTATCTGTTTTATTGGTCCATGGAACTTCTTTTGCTGAATTTGAAAGAATGATTTACTAAAAAATCTAGATTTTTTATCTAAGTGTAAGATATGCAGGTAACAATTTGATAAATCAAAATCCCACAACACAGCTATGAATTTCTTAAAATTAAATTAAAAAATACTCTGGAAAAAATACCACACGGAAACATGTTTGAATGGAGTTAGAAATATAAATAAAGAAAATTAAAAATCCATTATAATTCAACGAAGAGAAAACTAATGATTTAATAAGTTTCAAAGCTGATATTTTACACACTCCCTCAATATAAATTTATCATTTAAATCATTGTAAATAAAATAATCCTTTTTATTAATTGGAAAACTGATTTTTTGATATAACCATTCACTTGAAAAATTATTAAGATCAATACTATATGAATTTTATCTAGGCTTTACAAGCTGCAAATATTTTGTTATAAAATCCCATTTTATTGAAACTATCTCTGAAACTTTACTGTCTTAAGTACCACATCCTTTATTTTTCACTTTATTAAATTAAAAGTGCAATAAAATACTCGTTAAAAATAATAGTTAAACATATATTAATGTTAAATTATTATATTATAAAGAGAATAAATTGAAAAAAAAATAATTCATTAATTGCTGTGTGTTTCATAATTAAACAAATTCAAATAAAACATCAACCTTAGTTTCAGAATATTTAAAATATTTTTTTAGGATGTTTTTCAAACTTAAAGGGCAGACTGAGCAATCGAGTGCTGGATAATAGAGGGGAGGGTTTATAGTATTTATAAGTCGCACATCAAAGAAATATTGTCTAAGGGTTAGATTAGTTTTGGATATTGTTGAAAATTGATTCAGAAACTAGACTTCAGAAAATTGAGAACTCTAGATATAATAGTCAGTGACTCCCTAAATTCTTTATACATTATAAATTATTATGATAACATGTTGAAAAGTATAATATACAAAATTCTTTAAAGTCTAATCGAATCATAAACTATGATGAAGCGATTAGGATCCTAATATCCAACAAACGACAATAACAAATATTAATATAAAGATCAAGCCCCCTAACAAATGCAATTAACTCAATAACTATAAAATATTATTAAATACAATTTTGATATAAATACTAATACCTATATAAAACATTACTGAAATTAGAACTGAGATTAAAAGTTGAAAAATAAAATGAACTAGCAGATATGTGAGGGAGATATGTGTGTACAGGAATTAAAACAAAGAAAAAACAGAGGAAAATCTCAAGGACCAGGAAATACCTGGCAATCAGATAAAAAATCAGCACATCCTCTACTACCAGTGTATTTTAGACGTGAAACAGTTCTAAAATATGTTCAATGTTTTCTCTTTCTTTTCAAAATTAATCGATTGATAACAAAACAAGTAACGATAAAGATCATTAAAAAGAAATTCCTTACCATGTTATTTAGATTTTAACAGTAAAATTTTATTACAAGTATAGTCATATTACAAGTAAGTTTGAACCTTCAAGAGTTCAATTATCAAAAAAATTCAAATTATCATGATAGAAATTGGGAAATTTATGGTAAAATAAAAAACCAAGTGAAATAAAAAAATCATAAAACATTTTTAATTAGAAAGTATCTTTAATAATCTCAACAGTAAAAATAAATAAATATCACTTAAAGAATAATGTTTTTTTTTAATGAAAGGAAGATTTTTTTAAGAAACCAATTGTATTATATGACTCAACGAGATACTCAAGTTATTGGGATACAAATTATAGTCAAACCTTGGTATATCGAACTTCCATATATCGAAAATCGCTATACATCGAACTTTTTTTAGGAATCTTGAATTTTTATTAGGAAAAAAGATTTTGTATATCGAATAAAAGTTCTATGTATCAAACAAAAAATTCCCATTTCAAAAAATGTAAAATGTGATTGTCATCAAAAAGGGCCCTTAGTTTAGGTACATAAGAATGGGTAATAATTAAATAAGGAAAACAAATGTTCCACTGGTTTGCAGAGCAATGGACACAGATACACAGATACACAGATAGACATTAGAAACTATTTTATGCAAAAACAAAAATAAATGAATTTTTATGTTTGTTTGCATATTTTTAATACATGTCCTTATTAAATTATAAATTTACATTTGTAAAAAATCTGATGCAGATGTAATTTGTATAATTTTTCAAATAAGTGTTATTGATCGTTCAGTTTTGTTTTTCCTTAACCCTAAAAAATTGGCTTGGTTATTTCATTAACACCCCAAAATTGCCTTTTATACTTCTTTAACCCTAAAGAATAGCTGTAATTGTTTTTAGACTGAAAAGGGTGAAAAATTGCAGTATATCTATATATTGAAATTTCCATACATCGAATTATTTTCAAGGAACGTTCATATTTGATATATAGAGGTTCGACTGTATTAAGAATCTACTGATTATCAAAAAATATCAAACTATTTCTTAAGATAATAATTTAGTTCTACAAATTAAAAAATTATTGCTAAACTTAAATAATGTAGTTTCACTGCCAAAGAGACCTGCGAAAAAGTTAAGCCATGTCATTATTTGTTAGGTATCATAAACGAAAGTTATCTTGACCCTAGGGATGTCACTTGATCCCCTCTCCTTCCCCCCAAAAAAGTATGTTTAGAACTGAAATAGCAGTGATTTTATACTTACTCCACTCTTAATTTAGCACTAACTAAATTAATTGAATTCTAACACTAAATTGTATTCCATAGAATACAAGTAAACTAAAAAGAAAATAAATGCTAATACAGATCCAACTGCTATTTTTGTGTTAACCAGCACCTTAATGGTCCAAGATAGGCCTATTTACGTTGCTGTAATGTTAATAATATGTAAATAAGAAATTATTTAGTTTTTTTCCATATGAATTTTTATAACTTATTGTTCATATCATTTAGACTTTTTTTTTTTTTTTATAATGGTGTTTAACATCCTTTCCTACTCATATAAGGCCAACAGAACGGGTTATTCCTACACGTTACCAACCTATTGTAGCCACAGTGGGAAGGTCAAGATTCATTCTGTAGATCGGCAACAAAATAAATTTCAGCCCCCCAGATCAGATTCGAACTGGCCCAGCAGATTCGAGATTGCTAAGGAGACGCTTTAACTCTTGGCCACTACGGCCTCTTATCATTTAGGTCTAGATTAAAATACTAGTACAAAATAATTTAAAATCACTATTTCTGAAACAAGTAAAACATGGATTATTGCAGTTGAATCTTTCGTCTATTATAATTTTATTTCATAAAACATAAATCTTTATCCACAAAAAAGTTAATTAAATATATATTTATGGCACTGTGGTGGAGTAACACTCTAAATGAACTTATTGAAAGTAATCTTAAAATAGCAAGGTAATAAAATAAAAACAGCTATTAGTAATATAGCAAAACTAAGAATGATCTACAAGATAATTCAAATAGCGGCAGATTGATGAAGAACCATGAAACAATTATAGCTATTTTCTATACAGTTCCATATCTAAGTCACAAATCAAAGCCTCCCATACACTCAATTTCTCAGCGTTATTTAAGTGAAGTAATAAATTTATTAGTTATGTAATTATCATTATACACTATTTCATTGTATGGTTAACGATAAAATATATATTTACTTTTAACATACTCCTTCCACAAACTAAAAAGTAGATAACAATTTTATATTGCATTGACAAATTCAGAGCAGTGTTCTAGCCGTAGGAATATCTAAGGTAACTTGAATTTAGTTAATATATAAATGATAAATTAACTCACCATCAAATAAGATGTCCTCGTAGTGGATGTCCGTCTTCTTTTGAAGTTCTTTTTCTTGTTCTTCCCATTTTTTACGAAACATTTCCCTTTCCATGTCAGATGATACAAGCTCAGGCGGCCTGTCTCTAGTAGCTTCTTCTATAATAACAGTCGGGTTTCTATCTTTCACTTCATGGGCCATTTTTCGATCAATGTCTTTCATTGCAGGCAAATCTGATCTGTGGCATTTACGAGTACGCCCTAAGCAATCAGTGTACTCAACCCTTAAAAATAAAATAATGATAAAACGTCAATCACAGGCATTCAAAAATAAAAATTTAATAATAAATATTATTCTGAGTTATTAGTGTTGTTTACTAAGATTCAAGAAGACCCATATCGAATCAGTGCTTGGGCAAATTTAAATGGATTAAGGTTAAACGCTGCTAAGACTCAAACCATTGTCATTGGTTGCAAACCCCTTCTCAGATCCAATATCAACTTTCCTTACCTATACCTAAATGACCATCCCATTACTCTTTGCTCTGCTGTTAAAAACTTAGGCATAATCATTGATATCTGCCATCTCCTGCCAAAATCTACACATAGGCTCATAGTATCTCCCCTATATTTCCCCTTTTTACTACGGCAACGTGAAGTTTAGTGGCCTCATCGGGAGTCTCGGGGACGTATTGAAGACAATTATGAATAGCTTTGTAGGGTTTGTTAATGGGACCCCGAGGCGTTCCCTTGTTTCACATCACTACTTCCAGTTAGAGTGGCTCTTGTCCTCCTTCCGTAGACAGTATTTTCTTGGCACATTCCTTAACCAAGTAATTAACAACCTGTGCCCTTCTTATGTCTACAATCTCCTCCAATTCAAGTCCTCTACCCACTTCCAGTTCACAAGATCTCGGCCTTCTCACAATTATACACCTTTCCATAGATCTGCATCATTCAAAAATACTCCTTCATTGCCCGTTCTGCTACTTTCTGGGATTCTCTCCCTCCTCAAATCCAGTATGGCCTTTCCTTATTCACAGTTCAAATCGTTCTTTTCTAATTCCTGCTCACAAACCTGTCAGACGCTGGCTAAACATAGCATTATGCTGTAATGAATCAGTTTAAAAAGTGAAAAACGTCAATCACATCAATCAGCTTTAATGCAATACGTTTCATTTGATTATGAATATACATTTCATTTAGTTCATTTTTTGCTTTGTAAATCTCAAGGATTCTTTTCTTTTTATTTATGAATTATTTTTTCAATTAAAACATTTACAATTCAATCCATAAGATATTGGAATATTATCTTTGTGTTGTCTATTTTTTATCAAGGTTTTTTAGATATTGATTTTTTTTTCTATATGTTTATTTTTTTTTTCTGTATCATATGACAATGTAAATTTATAGAATATTCTTTTTTTTCATATTAAGATTATTTTAATGATTTTATGTTTTTGTTAAACGAGTGAATGTAATTTTCTTTTCTTACTTTCTTTATTCTTTTTTATTATACTCGTTTATATTGTTTCACAAGAATTCTTTGTTCTTTTATGGTTTTTAAACTATTTATGATTCTTATTTGTTTATTTTAATATGTAAGTCAGAATTTATTATTTATTACTTCCTTGTACAAAGTAAAGGAAGTATTGTAATCGCAAAAATTTTCGGTTTTCAGATTTAAACAGAAATATCCATTTTGACCATCAAGGAATCCATTTTGACTGGTTTCGTCGTGATGTTTGTAGGTGCGTTCATACATATGTGCGTATCTTGCATAACAGAAAAACGTTTAGCCGTAGAAAGTTAAAATTTTGTATTTAGGATTGCTGTAAAATCTAGTTGTGAACCTCCCTTTTTGGTCACTACAAGATTACCGGAAGTGGTACTTTACTTGAAGGTCATAATTGATTTTCATAAAAAATTATATCAAAATATAATGCAAAACTTCTCAAATTTGGTACATAGGACATTTATATCAATCTGAATGTATTTATTAGATTTTGGTTAAAATTGGTGAGCCGAAAAGGGTACTTTACTTGAAGATCATAATAAACTTACATAAAAAATTATATAGAGAGATCATATGGTTTGGTAATAAAGGTTAAAAACAAGTTGTTTTTTTCCAATCCAATTAAACATTTTTATTACTTGTTTTAAGTGTTGAAATTGAGTGTAAAATACTGGTTTTCCTCCCCATTTGTGAGATGAGCAAGATATAAGGAGAATAAGATATAAGTTAAGTGGGTTCTTCTGCTTAAAATGTCGATTTTCAATGCTTTATCTAGTGAAATTGACAGTTCAAATGCTGTCACGGAACACAAAGAAATCTCTTGGAAACTAGTTACCTACTGAGAAAACAAACAACATTACCTACAAGAAAACAACATATAATAAAGGATGAGACCTCCAGAAACAAGAGTATGTTTGTGTGTCAATAGATGGATGTCGTGACATCGAGTGTCGTTTCTGAGATACTGCAATCTTCGGAAACTAGTAACCAAATTCAAAATCACTTTTTGAGCCACCAATTTATAGTATAAGAGGCGTACAAGGAAGTCACGTGTTGTCCACATCAGATATTTTTTTTTTGTAAACCATAGTTATTTTTAAGTGGGTTGTTTTCTATTCTAAAAAGAGAAATTAATCAAAGATTTTTTAATGTAAATCGGATGAGGATAATTATTCATAAATCAGAATATCATACGTGGCAGATGGATTTATGATTGACAGAATATAGTAAATTACCTACAATAAATATAAGATAATTATCACAAATTCTAAATGGTAAGATTAATTTCTAACTGAAAAGTGTAAGTTAAATGATAGATGTGATTTTGTTCAAACTAAAGGATTGAGAGGATTTTCGTAGTATGTAGAATGTGTTGGTGCAGCAAGTCAGAACATTTAATTCAGAAATGGATGTCAGTTAAATTCTGGCCTGTGAGGATGAACTTTTAATTTGTGCTAATACCAGAGTAACTTTTGTGACCCCCTTTACAGCCCACAAACCTCATTACAGCATCACCAACAAAAAATTTATTATTTGCACAAATGTTAATTTAACTTTATACAAATTTGAACTAATTTAATAATACACATTATATTGAGCATACCATTCATTATCATCAATATCTTCAGTGTCAACAGAATAATCATCAGCATCTGAATCATTATCATCATGACTTGTGACTTGATTTGATTTTAAATCTGTGCTACAACTTGGGAAATCAGGAGTTTCTTTGTTTTTAAAATCCACCAGATAAACTTGCTGCTTCTCATCTGGTACAATGTTACCCTTCTGCAGTTCATCATAAAGCTTTGACTTTACTGCAAGAACTTCTCTGAAACAAATAACTTGATTTTTAATCACTCTATCGACTTCAGTTACACAATGATCTGCACCAAGAAAAATAATTTAATAACTTAAGGTAATTATAGTCACTGGAGTAATTATATTAATTATAAATACTTTGACTTCTTCAAAAGATCAATTTCTTCAACATCAAGCTCTGTATCCCTTTTATTCCTATCTTCAACACCAATATTCTTCTTAACAGGTACTTTGGGTTTTGGAGGTAATTTAATATAAGAATTGGTAGTTTTTATATTCTTAACCTCCTCTCGCTTCCTTGAAAGCTCAGCTTTCAAGCTGATTAACTAGTACCATAAAGAAGAAAAAAATTAAAACTTAAATCAAACTAAAATTGAATGATGATAATTTTTCACAAACATACCGATGATTTACTGATGTCAATAATCTTGCCTGATTTCATTTTATTTAAAAAAACAATAAAAACGTCAAATTATTAAATATTTATCAATATAAATAACTTTAAAACATAATACAGAATTCAAATCATGAAGGTTTTAGTGCGGTTTCTCACTTCAAGATTGATAACAATCGACAATGTCAAACTAAATATTCTGATTTCATTAGAATACTGCTGGGTTTCGTTTCATAAATATTACCTGATAAAGAACAAAAATAATCTAACATTTACCCATGCGTTATATAATATAGTAGATAGTATTTAAATTAAACTTGTAAAATAAACTTTATTTAAATCGATTTATTCAACATAACTTACAATCACTCAGTGTGAACAGGTTGTTGATAAGTGTACACGGCTACACTTTTTTACCTTCTGTAATGTTTTGAATTTGGTTTAAATGATTTCGAAAGGCGGTGTGATATACTTATGTTATTGGTAGTTTTGTAATGTATTAGAACTGATTTGTTCCATTTTATAAAATTCCAAATGTCAAGTTTTATGAATTAGAAAATAAATTTATTATAATTTCTAATGGGTAAAGGCAAAGTTATATTTCTACATCCAGACCTAGGACTTGGAGGTGCTGAAAGGTTAGTAGTTGATGCTGCTCTAGCTCTTCAGGAAAAGGGATTTGATGTGAAGTTCATTACTTCTTATCACAACCCTGATCATTGCTTTGAAGAAACAAGAGATGGAACATTGCATGTCACAACAGTTGGAGAGTGGATTCCCAGAAACATTTTCGGTCGTTTTTATGCATTATTCGCTTATCTCAAAATGATATATTGTGCTTTGTACATTTGCTTCTTTGAAAAAGCCGATTGTGTATTTTGTGATCTTGTCTCCATTCCTATTCCGATTATTCATTTTGCTATTAATAATGTTATATTTTATTGTCATTTCCCCGATCAATTATTGTCCAAGCCCGAAGGAATTTTGAAATATATGTATAGAATACCATTGAATTGGTTAGAAGAAAAAACTACTTCATCTGCTGATAGAATATATGTTAATAGTTTATTTACAAAATCTGTATTCAAAGAAACATTTAATAGCATTGAGAAGGAACCAAAGGTTTTATATCCTTCAATTAATACAAGATTATTTGATGAATTTATTATGACTAATGTACAACTGCCTGAGATTAACATGACTGATGATTACTTTATGTTTTTGTCCATTAATCGATACGAAAGGAAAAAGTTTGTGGAACGAAGTATGAATTCCTTTAAAATAATGAGGGAATCACTTTCTTCAGAAGTGTGGGAGAAGACTATTCTAGTTATAGCTGGTGGATATGATCCTCGCGTTACTGAAAATGTTGAATATTTTTTGGAACTTCAAAAGATTTCTACATCGTTACAAATTGAAAATAAAATATACTTTTTAAAATCACCATCTGATTCAGATAAATTATACTTGTTGAATAGGTGTGATTGTCTTATTTACACTCCACCTAATGAACATTTTGGGATTGTACCTCTTGAAGCTATGTATTGTAAAAAGCCGGTAATAGCTGTTCGAAGTGGGGGTCCGACAGAAACAGTTGTAGATGGTGAAACAGGATTTCTTTGTGGTTTTGATGATTCCAGTTTTGCTAAGAACATGTTGCGAATAAGGACAGATTCTGATCTTAAAAATAAAATGGGTGCTGCTGGATATCAGAGATTTTTAGAAAAATTTTCTTTTAAAGCATTTTCTGATCAATTAGAGAAAGATGTTTCATCATTAGTGAATGATAAGAAATCTCAGTGAGATCCTAATCACATATCCTTTATTTCAATTATTGTTATTTTTTCAGTAAATCTTCCAGAAAAGGCTTGCATTTATTTAATGTACATACTCCATACAAATAGCATGCTTGATATATAAAATACATGTATTATATTTTAAATATCTTCATATACATGTAGCTATCAAGGGCGAGAGTGGCCTAATCGTCATGCTTAGCTTAGTAAAATAAAAAGAATATATTTTGTCTATGATTAGAACACTGGAGGTTAGTCCATTCTTGTTCTCATTAAAAAACAATGTAAATAATAAAATAGTATAAAAAAAATGGAAAATAAAAATAAATATTTTGTTTTATAATAATGTATTTGATTACTCTTGAAACGTTGAAAGGTAATAGGTTTACTTTTTTTTTAAACCATTTTCCAAAAAAAATGTCAACCTATATAATACATACAATACAGTGGCAGTTTCTGACAAAAATTAAAAATTCTATCCTGATTATGGATACCACAGCCATTAATTTTATTTGTTTAAGTCTTTTATTTATTAGTCTTTATAAAACTTTTCTCAGAAAATTAAAAAAATTATCATTTATCTTTTAACAGTTAGAATTAGCAAAACTCCTACTGTTCTGTACGGGCATGAAACATGGCTGTCAACTTAGAAGAGGTGTGAAAACTTGAAACTTTATTGTCGTTTAGACTTTAAGAAAATATCTGCAACAAATGAGATTGAACAACATACTATATATTATTATTTTAAAGGTTATTTTGCATTTCAGGGGTTAAGCTAAACTGGGACGGCAGAAATAGTTTTAAATATGAAGGACTTGGGACAAGAATGTGACAAGTTACAATTTTGAAGTTCAGTATTTTGTGCACAATACTACTTTATACCTCTATATAGCTTCTTATTATGCATGAGATAGTCTTATAATTTCATAGAATATGCCCAATCTAACAAATAAAGAGCTATACACAGGAACAAAGTAGCGTTTTGCACTTGTGGCTTGTCACATTCTTGCCCCAAGCCCTTCATTTGTCTGCACACATTGAAATATGTTTCTGAAATAGGAGAAGAAGCTAAAATCAACATGATTTATTATCAATTTGACACAGAACACCATACAGTATTCTTTGGCAATGCATGTATACACTATACTTTTAAGATGCATTCTCCATTTCCTTTATAATAATTTTTTTTATGTGAATAATTCAGCTTCAGGAATATAAAGAATTATATTTCAAACATTTTAATATTCCATTCAGTTTTACACAATCAAAATAACAGAAATATACATTATTGTGAAAAGAAACAAAATTCGGTCCAATATTATTCCAAATAGAGCCCACTGGTTTAGCTTATTGTCGACATTCAATTGGCTTTCATCTTTCATGTGGTAATACTGAGATTCCTGAAATTTAATGAGACAACAGTTAAAAAAAAATACGCAAGAAAAATCTGAATATTGGCCTTGCCATTAATTGATGTGATAAGGAAATAACACAAAAAGCATTTAAAAAAAAAAAAAATTGTTTTTAAAATAAGAATTAATTTATGATAAAATTACATTAAACAAACATCACTAAAAAAACGTTGTATTAAATGTCCTAAATCTGTCCCTTTGAGGGTATCTCACGATTTTTTGAGAGAATGGCTCAATCAAATTTTGATGGGTAAAATTACTCCTTGTGATCCCATAAAGGTTTTGAAACATTTTGAGCTCTAATCTGTCCGTTTGAGGATATCCAAGAATTTGTTGAGCGAACTGCACGACCAATTTTAAAATTAATGGCTCAAATTACTCAATGAATTCCCATGAAGGTTTTGAAACATAGCAAGTTCAAAATACTGAAAAATAATTCATTATATTTTAAGTATTTTACATGTTTTCGTGGTTTGGTATCATATCATTTGTAAGTTCATGATAATATGGTGATAAATTATGAAAAGTCAATACTTGAAAAATCAAAAAACTTTAAAAAATACAAAAAACCTTAAAATAAAATTTAATTTAATAAAAACCACAACAACGGAAATAATTTTTATATCTTACAATCCCATTCATCCAAAGGGACGGAATGTTCTTGCATATCTACTTAAATTGGTGGGTTGTTAGTGAAGTTGACGCCCATGGATATTGGTGTAATAGTCGGGGGCTTTCCACTACAAGTTATGACCCCTTGCAAGTACATGGTCATCTGTGCATGTCAAAATACAGCTCCATGCATCTGTGTATGTAAAAATATAGGAAGCTCCTTGCGTCTGTGCATGTAAAAATATAGGAAGCTTCTTGCATCTGTGCATGTAAATATACAGTAAGCAAATTAATGTATTGAGTAAAGAAGAGCCATAATAATTATGACTCTTCTTTACTTAATATTAATCATCTGAAATTGTTATAGAAGAATTTCGAGATTTGGCATATTTCAGTTAAAAGGCACTCTACAATAATACTAAAACATAGAAATTATATTATAAAATAGGTGACTTACCCCTAGAATGCAGAACCAAGAATGAACCAATGGATGAGTAACAATACGGTCGAGAAATTTTGAAACATATTCTTCATGAAATTCAACTTTATTAATTATGTAGCAGCAAAAAATAATGTGTATTACTGTTAGCAGTAATAAATTTGAGTTCACTGTCACTAAAAAAAAAAAAAAATAGAATTGAATATTATAAATTTAAAAACTTACAAAATATAATGCTTGGTCTTGAAGTCAAATGAATACTAACATAAATAAGGTGTTGAGGATGGAAGTGCAGGTAGAGCTCTGTCCACAGCAATAAGGTTGAGAAAAAGTAAGAAAAGGCAAGCAGAGTGAAGATATAATCTTTTACAAACGAATATTGGCATCCAGAAGCATGCTAAGATAATGAAAATACAAACTGAAAAAAAAAAAATTATATTCACATAAAAATACAATGAATTATTTATTATTTTATATTCATACAAGATAAATAAATAAAATAATACCAGAAATTATATTTTTGGTTTCAGGGATCTATCACAAAATCTCTCAGCTGAAGTCATCATATTATAAAAATCCTTTTTATCTCTAAATTCATAACCACCAAGTTACATGTTCCCATTTTTTTTATTTTTTATATATCATAAACCGTAATAAGTATACTCATAATAGTTTAGTTTTAGAGAGCCAATGTAACTCATTATCTTTAGACGAGGATGGTTTGAGAACTAAAATAGGGCCAATCCATTTCAAGTGGTCCAGCCCTTGCTCAAGCACAACAGAAAAAAATTATACTTTGTAGGTCCATTCCTTGATGTTTTGGTAGTTCAAAAATAGTTTTTAAACATTTTTATTGTAACCGGTTTGTAAATGACAGCCATTTTCATTTCAGCTTTTCAGACATTTTCAGAGTTCGGAAGCATATGCGGTTTTCTAAATTACTCAACACTGGATTGTAGTAGGCCTTTCAAATAAACTCAATTATTTTCAGTACATTTTGGCCTATAAATCAAAGCCCTTTTTGCCAAGCTAATATGTTTCTCTTCATGTATAATATGTTACCAAAGTTATCAAATGAGAATAAAAAAATTAAATTTTGGCTGGGTAATTTTTTGAAAAAGGAACAATTTATCAGCTCTAGTTTTTATTGTATTTATAAACATATGAGCTGATTTAATTTATATACAATATCACCGCTGAGTATCTTACCCTTGAAAAATTAAGCCCTTTTAAATTTTTTTTTTTAATAGTTTTATCTACATTTCCTTCTGCAATATCGCTTTTGGAGCACCAGATAAAAATTTGAACATACAAAATATAAAACGCCACTAAGGCAACAAACTACACTATAAATTTCAACTTTTAGATTCAATTCTATGTAGGCAGAAAAAATGTTTAATCATAGCGAAAAAATAGTTGTTTCTACTTTTCCAACTGTAATATCTCTGTTGCGGTGCCAGATAAAAAATTTAGGATTCAGTGCACATAAGGTCCATTTAGCATCAACCTTCATTATGAATTTCAGCTTCAGATTTAACTCTAAGTAGATATAAAAAATTATCAATTATAGCAAAAAAATATTTTTTTCCTAATTTTCTAGCTGCTATGCCTCTGTCTGTTTGGGGACTTTATACAAATTTGAAAAATTCGACACATAAAAGGTCTCTATGGAATATATTTTTTATAGGCACCCAAACTGGGTCCTTATCATTTTGTTTGAAGCAGTCCCAGCGGCACAACTTAGAAAACCTTATACTTTTTTAAATTTTAAATCAATTTTTATATCTACTTAGAATTGAATCTAAAAACTAAAATTTATAATCGAGTTTGATGCTATAGGGGCCTCTTATGTGTTGAATTTTCAGATTGTTATCTAATCCCCCCAAATGTACCTGCAAAATTAGGAAAAAAACTATTTTTTGGCTATAATTGATAATTTGTTTGTACCTACTTAGAGTTAAATCTAAAAGCTGAAATTCATAATGAAGGTTGATGCAAAATGGACTTTATATGTGCTGAATTTTAAAATTTTTATCTGGTACCCCAATAGTGATATTACAGTTGGAAAAGTAGAAACAACTATTTTTTCGCTATGAATAAACATTGTTTGTGCCTACATAGAATTGAAATTTATAATGGAGTATGATGCCTTAGTGACATTTTATATTTTGAATTTTCAAATTTTTATCTGGTGCTCCAACAGCGATGTTGCAGCAGGAAATGCAGATAAAACTATAAAAAGAGCATAATTTTTTAAGGGTAAGTTACTCAGGGGTGATATTGTATATAAAGTAAGTCAACTCATATGTTTATAAATAAAATAAAAACAAGATGAGAAATTGTTCCTTCTTCAAGATATTAACCAGTAAAAATTTTGTTCATTCTCATATGATAACTTTGACAACATGTTGTACATAAACAGAAATATATTAGCTAGGCATGTATGGTTCAATATAATTAAGTAAGGAGCATCAATCAATCATATGTATGGTAATAATAAATGAAATAATTACCAAAAGTAGGTAACACAAAGGCATAAAGGTGCATCTCAACCTGTCTTTTGAGCCTAATGGTTATGGTGAATGCCTTTGGAACTTCACTCGATTCATTGTAATCCCAAGGATTAACAATTGTTGATGTTTCACCAATCAATGAAACTATTTTCCATTCTAGGTCCTTCAGTATTAGGTCAGGCTTAAAATTAAAATAAAACTAATGTAATATGGACAAAATGTGTAACAAAACAAGTTCTTATAAATTAAACAATGTATCTAAATATCCTCACCTTGACATTTTTTGAGGAAAGAGAAACACTGACATGATCTGGATGAGAATGAAGGCCAAGACTAATGTTACAAGTGTGGTCATCAAATGGCCAATTTTTCAGATCCAGACCACACCAGGTTGTAAGTTTCGCTTCTGGAAACCAACTCACAATCCCTTTATTACTTATCCTTATTACGGCTCTTTCCATGGGAGAAGAACCGTTATCTTCAGAGCTAAACACAAAAGAACATTTACAATTGAGACAAAATAAAGTGTACATTATACACTGTTATTGGCAACAAGTATCAAAGTAGGTCAATAACTTAATGATTACTTAAAAAAAAAGTTAAAGTGTATACATAAACTTAAAAAAATGAAGCAGTGGATATGTCACCAGCAATTACCTACTTGTACAGTATGAAGTCAGGTAACCAAATTTCTCGATGTAACAAGGTAATACTTGTTAAATTTCCAAAATCCTTTGGATTCCATTGCAGCTTGGGATCAAACCAAGACTAAACAGATTAAAACAAAAAAGTATATTTATTTTAAACAAATTAAGATACCAAATGATAACATTTTTATGATTCTGTTGGAAGAATACTATATTCCCATTAACAAACAATAGAATTCCTTGCCGGTCGGTCACATTACAGCTAGGGATCAACAGTTTAAAAAGAATCATTTTTGGATCACTAAAGGCCTTCATATAGTTCACTAGAATTAGCTATTTCTTCTAGTAAGCCTTAGCTTCCTTTATAAATTTACTTAAAGAATAAGTTATGATTTACAAGTTGTATCATTAATAGATGGCCCAACAAAAGATGTTTTAACAAATAGAAAAAAAAAATTATGTATCATACAAATTAAAGAGTAGTTGGAATACTTACAAAATAAAATTTTCCATGAGTTGTCAAGATTGATTTCTTGGCATCCTAAGACAAAAAGAAAAAAATTATACTAAGAGATTCTTATATTTACAGTCCTAACATTTAATAAAATTACGGGAATTCATTTGAATACTTTGCTTCATTTAACTCAGCATTTATAAAGATACATTTATTTATGTAAGTCCTAAATGGGTGTAGTGGTATAGGTTTTTTTATAAATATTTTTTATTTTTTTAAATTTTATCTTTTTTTAGTAAAGAGTAAACTATTCTCCTGCTCGGGTCTTCATGTTCGCACAGTTTTAGAAGATTAATAGTCAAAGACTTGACTGATAGTCAAAGATTGGAAATAAATGTTATGAATGTAGAGCAATAGAAATCCCAATATTTTGATGAAAGAATTCCAGAGAAATTAGGTAAAGCATAGGATCTTACAGAGGGCAGTTATGATAAAGTAAATGTGAATTATAGAATAACCTGAAGGTAATATACCATAAATGACCATGGTTTATGGAAAAATATATATCAGAATAAAAATAAAAGAGCAAATGTTAAGATGGAAAGAAAAAAATTAAGAAATATCTATAAGGAAGGTCGGCAGGAATATACTAATGAAAATGGGATCCGACCTACATGCTTTAAATCTTCTAGATGTAAGGTATGCATTCATAAATACACTGAACAGTCCCATTTAAAAATCCTAAATAGTAGAGAATACTATTAGAAAATAGTAGGGAGGAAGTTTGTTGTTAAATAAAAGTAGATACATATAAGGAAAATAGTTATATTGAGAAACAATCAATACCATAATTATTCTTGTTTTATCAATTCAACCCCCAAAACTATCATACAACCAGTTGTGACATAGAATGATTAAAATTATCACATAAATGTAAATCTAACTTTCAAAATTTTTAGAATATAACCATTATTCATAAATATAAATAAATAAACAAGAAAAAAAAGTACATATTTATCTTGAAAAAAATTAAAAATAATTCAAACCAAAGATATGTATTGCAGCTCTATTGAGGCATCAATAGTCAATTTGTCGATGTCACTAGCTGGAACTGCATAAGGATCATAACTGGCAAGAAGTTGTTTTCTTAACTTTTTCAGAGGAGTAACACTTTCAGGAACAGCAGTAGCTCCTAAGATATTCATGCACATTAATAATGACATATGAAACAATTAAATTTAGGATTGTAATTTAGTAAAACACAACAAACCTTTACAATCAAAAAGCCATTTGCCAGATACCCCTGTCCAGGAACAAAATGAAATATACCTTACAACTAGCGGCGAACTATCTTCCCAGGCCATAAGAAGGTACCACTTACTGTTGTTCGTAAAATATACCGAAACAATCGAATCTTTAATGGTTACCTATAATAAAATTTAATGAAAGTTGCAAAGTTATTTCAAGTAAATAATTAAGAATAATAAACAATATCATTTTCTTCTAAATATTTTATGAATGAATCAGCAATTTAGTAATGTAATTAATTTTTTTTTAATTTGCAAAAGCTATCCTTTTTATTAGTATATTTTTTAAACTTTAAATGTTTATTTATTACATTGACTTACTTCTTATTTTAGGTTTAGATTAAATCAAACAGCATAAATAAATATATTAGAATATAAATATAAATATTTATATTTATTCCAATAAAATCACCATACCTGATACTTCGTTTTCACTTGTTCTTATTAGACAAAAATTAAATTCAAAATATATGTTATAAATATTTTACTTAAAATTTATATTGAGAAAGTTTGATCAAAAATAATGAATGAATAAGAAATAATTCATAGAATACCTAGTAGAATACTGTCTAGTATATTTTAACTAATTTGATTCATACTAACTGAGAAATTTTTGGGTTGTATTTGAGAAAGTATGTTTTTTGTCATTAAATGAGTTTTGGGTTCCATTTTGTGACGATTATATTTTCTTATTTCAGAAAATTCATTACCACCAGCACCAAGCACTACTTCGTAAGCAGAAAAGACATTAGTATTTTCAGAGAATAATACATGGCCATTGCTCAAAGAAGCTACAGAGAAATTAAATGCTATCTTTCCACTCTGGAATGATGACTGAGGAAGAACATAAAATTTGCGATACCCATAGCCATAGGTATACACATTTTGACACTTTGGATCTATAAAAATTTTCAAAATATAAGATAAATAAAAATAAAATCTGAAAACACATTGACTCATAAAAACTGATGTAAAAATTACCTGGATCTTCCAGAGCACCTAATGAAAACTTAACTGATAATAACAACGTTACTAATAGCTGCACTGACATTTTAGTATTATATCAGAATAAGGGAAGTTTTTATCAATGTGAATGCAGGAATGGACATCCTTTTGATATCAAAATAAATACTAACAATCAGTGAGCCAGTAATGTGGCTTTGTGTAATCTACAACTATAGTGATAAGTAGTTACACATTTCCTGCAACTATATTAAAAGGGTAAAACAGAATCATACTTCAAAATATTTTTATTCGTCATGAAAAAATAACACACTGTACATAAAAATTATTTCTGATGCTACACAGAAACTTAATACTTTAGGAATGATTTTCATCTTCTACATTATGATGATGTTTTTATTTCAGAAGGAAACTTAAATCTGAGCCAACAGGATACTCCTTGGGTTCTGCATCTCTATAAAAAAAAAAAAAAAAATGTATATATTTCATACATAAGAAAAATCATAATTTCTATAATCAATAATAATAATAATAATAAGCATATTAAATTTTACAATTTAAATTTTTAAAGAGAGAGTGAATTAAAATGACAGCTGTAAATTGTCATAAAAAGAGATTAAATTTATAATATTCATTTATCTTGAACACTTTGAAAGGAAAATTTACAGTTACAGTATTTTAGATGAGTTATTTTATTTTCATACCTACCATTATAAGCGAAGAATGAATTTTTATAAGTTGCATTTTTGGTTTACTTTTTTTTTTTTTTTTTTTTTTAGTTGTCTTAATATCAATTTGTTTTTAGTAGTTAGTAAATTGACTACCTGAATTAGTTTCTAACTTTCAAGAAAACTTTATAGTTCACAAAAGTTTCTGTTCATAATTATACCATTTATTCAAATTTAGTTAAATTCATGACTATTGTTGGGACACATTTTTTTTTATCAAATTATTTTGATATCATTTTCATTCAATCTGCCAAAAATAGATTGTTCATTTTACATTCCTGTTTAACGAGCTAAGAAAAGTTATTATTTTCATTTTCCTTTATTTAATGCATACAATTTCTGTGCTATAAAGATAATTAAAAGGGTTTGTTTTTATAATATAATTAATAATTATACTCAATACACAACAAATATGGTTTATCCATTTTTTTTTTCTATTTGCTACCTCCATTATATATAGATTGGCATAACCATATTAGTTCATTTTGGAAGAAGAGTGCTACTACAATATGATTTTTTTTTTTTTTTTTTTTTTTTTTGCTGTTCTGCATATACTTGACAGACTAATTTTTAGTCAATGCGCATCTGACAATATAATGAATTTTATAAAAAGTGAAAAATATATTTTATGACAACAGGAGGGAATTAGATTTATGACATCCACAATTAGAGGATGAAAGTTCTCAAGATGGGAATGGTTTTCCCCGAAATGGTAAACAGGAGTAAATAAAAAATAAAATGAAATATTACTTAGGAAGTTTAACATTGCCATATATTTATTAAGAATTTATGTTTAAAACTTTGGAGATACCAATGAAAAGATAGAAGAGAATTCAAGAACTAAAATGTGTAATGAGGTCAATATTATTGAAAGAAAAGTATCAGTAAATATTTGTGACAACACTTTAATCACTACATGAAATATAATAGTAATATTTCTAAAATATATTCATTATTTAAAATACTGTAATCAAAACATTTAAAAAAATATATTAACATACGGCATAAATAATTTTGCACTGGTCAGTCCTTCTAATATAACGGAGTCATTTTCTACAAATAATAGACTCCCTTCTTTTAAACCAACTACAGGAAATGCTCCAGGCATTTCATGATACTGTTTAATTCTTTGTTCTCTTGTTTCCTGTAATATAGTGCAAAATGATTAAAAAAACTCAATATTTGGTAAGTCTACAAACATGAAAGCTTCCTTCTTGTTAAAATATAAAATTAACATATACTTCTGACATTTAAAACAAAAATTAAGTAACTTAACAAATTACCGTAAGTAATTACAAATACTTACACCCATGTGTTTCGAGTTAACCTCAGGTTCAATATAATGAGGATTGATGTTGAATGGGACTAAACCAAGAGCATCAAAAGAAGGAGGAAAAACTATTGGCATATCATTGGTTGTGCAGATGTTAATAGTTGCAACATTTGTACCTGCACTAGAACCAATGTATGGGATTCCATCCTGATAACAGATTTACAATGTTTACAATATTGGGGGAAACATTATTAAAACATAGGAACTGCTATCATTTAACTGACCAACAAAACTCGATTTTTAATTGCTTCAATCAAATTGAAATCATAAAGTGCCTTTAGGAGGCGAAAAGTATTTCCTCCTCCTATAAATATTGCTTGGCATCCTCCAACTGAAGCAATTGGGTCTTTGGAAGTGTGAATTCCACTAATATTGACCCCTAAAACAAAAAGGAAGAGCATATTGTAAATGGCAAGCTAACAGGCGACAACACATCTTAACAAACCTATGGAACAGCTTATACTCACCCATCTTGCTAAATATATCCTTCACTTTATTAGTGTAATCGTCATGATCCCTTAAGGCATATGGTATGAAGAGAACTTTAGAAACTGAAAACCTTTAACAAAAAAGCAGGAGTAAGACCTAAATGAAAAGCATCCATAAATAGTAATTATAATTAGTGTGAAAATAAGAGAATCCTATTTGTAATTTTCAAATAGAACTTGATACATATTGTAACATAACTACTAATTCTATTCTATATAATAATAAAAACTAATCATTAATAATAAATATTTAATAACTTTTTCAGGAATGGTTCAACATATTCAGCAGCCCATTCAAAATAACCAGATCCATGTAAAGTAGAATTGGATAATAGGACTAAGTTTCTCATTATTTTTCTAATTGGAGCCAATTTGCATCACATAAAACTTAAGCCACTGATGGGTGTGAATACTAGGAATACACTTGAACTACCGACACAAAGATAAATAAAAGTAAACGTCAAAATATCGAAATTAAATTTGTATATATCGATATTTTTTTTTTTAATTTAATTTAATTTATTTAGGTCTTTATATCCTATTTGCAGCTTTCACTTCTGATCAATCTCCCAACAATTACAAGTATGGATGACCATACAATCGAAATATTAATATTTTTAAGATGTAGAATCAGCAATATTTTAAAAATAATGTTACAACATATTTTTCTCTCTATTCTATTCCACTATTTACATTCAAATTTAAACATTGTGCTATTTCAGAAGAAAAATTTAAGTTTGATTTCTATTGAATTCCATAGCAGTAGAATACACCTAATATTAAAGAAAAAATAACATACTAAAACGGTCTTAAATAAAATACCAACCTGAAAGCAATAAATTCTGTACCTAACTTATGTACTATTCAAGAATTTCATCTCAGTTCTAAAATAAGGGATTTGTGCTAACTTCACTCAAAATATTTCAACTATCTTGAGGCAACGTGTTTATATTTTAGAGGTCGTAATGAAGACAGAAAGAATTGGAACGGAATGGATTCGATTCTCGCTAGATTTAGCTTCTAGTATTTTCAGAGCGTTCCCGTGAAATGAAACTTGACACTCCCTCTTGGAGACTGGGCGGTAATCTGTTAGCCGCCAGAAGTTGAAAAATGCAAAACAATGTACACAAGTGACAGGATTGTTTCCCTCTCTGATTCAGCACTAGTACACCGCAGCTAATGTACACCGCAACTAGTCATTTTCATTGAACTTCTTTAAATATGATTTTCTTCAAAACTTCATTGTCATTAGTCCGGACCATGAGTCCATCTCCTCTCAGCTTAACAAATAATGTATATCAAAAGACAACGTTTCCTTCTACATTAGAATCTCTAGTTTGAATTCTCCAACCGTTCCTTCCCAATAGTATTACTCTAAACATACAGAACTGAATTTTTTTTGTTGTGCATAAGGAGTGTCTGTTGTCCATGACTGTTCCGTATGTTCAGAATGAGCGAAGAGGATTGTGTACGGTTAAGCCAACCATTCACGGTCCTACATGTAGGACTACTTTGTAGGACTACATTAGATATCGGACTACCGTTGGACTGTGATATGTAGGAATACATTAAGCTTATAGGATGTTTAAGCCTACAAACATCCTACAAGCGTTCCTCTCCTCCCAACATTCTACCGCGTTGGATCTTGAGTTGGGTTATCGTCCTTCTAACTCCACATGTTTACTGCTATGCCATTATTTCGTCATTAATATTTGTTTACTATTAGTCAACAACTGCCAGGTTGGGGTTTTTCTCCCTAAATTATATGATAATTTTAGTTTGTTAGAATCTTTTGCGTTTTTATTTGTATCTACTACTAAATGAGTCCAATCATTTTTATCTAATTAGGAACTAATAATTAGAATGATAAGAAGAAAATTGGTTTGAAAATACATCTCCAGTTATTTCATTACTTTATTTTACATGTGTGTGACTAAACCTGAAATGCGACAATTTTGAACTAATACAATAATTTTTGGGTCCTATTTTTGTTAATTAAATGTTCATCTCTAAATTATCTTGTTTTAAGTTTGCTTGTAATCATTAATTTGACTCGATCTTTCAACTAGTATATCTAATTTAAGTCATATTGGATTAAAGTAATATGAAAATGTATAAACCTTGTAAATAAAAAACTTTAACATAAATATTAACCTTAAGTACACTTATCCTTATCTTATACTAGAAGGATGATTTTTTCATCCATTCTTATGTAATTTTTGTAATCCTTCCTATCTATTTCATTTAAAATTTCAAATCACTGTAATTTATGCGATTAATAAACATTTTTTTCGCTCAAACTTCCTTTTTATCTTTTTCCAATAACGCCATGGCAAGACATTTTCCTATTTTTTAAAACGTTGATAAGCGATGAGTACAGGTTAGAATAGCTGATCGGATCCCTTGTAGAAGCGGAAGCGGACGAATGAATCCAACAGTAGTCCTACAACGTAGCCCTTCAAAGTTGGACCGTGAATGGGTAGCTTTAGGTTTTTTTTAATCTCTAACATACTTACTAAACTATTTAGTATTTAGGCGCAAGGAATATTTTAATTTATGATTAGTGGATTCAGGCGCGTATTTTAATTTAATTTTTATTTTTTCATGATCACTATACTTCCCCTTACTACATATTTCATGGATAGATAAGGTAAAGTAAAAATTCAAGAACAAAATAAATCAATATCAAATATTAGAATATTAATCATCCAATTAACAAACGAGTTATAAAACATACAATTGTATTAATTAACAAACAAAAATAGATTAATATGCATAAAAAATTAATTAGAGAAACTAGACGGAATCAATTAATAGTTAATAAATTAAGTTGAAGTTAATTATTTCAATAATTATAATAATATTATCAATTGGGGTTTTGACTTCCTCGCATCTCTCTACTTCATCCTTCCTTGGATTATTTGTGCACTCCTTTAGCTTCTTGGCCTTTCCTTTTTCTTTTGCACATCCAATATTTTCTTCTGAATCATTTTACCCTCTGATTACATGTCCTAACCATCACAGCCTACTTGCATTGACAGTTTCTCCTTAACACTCCCACCTCGTCACTCTGACGATGATCATCTTGGGAGAAGCTTCAAATTTTTGCTCCTTAAGTGCCTACTGCTGAACTTGGTAGATATCTTTTATAAAGTATTCAGCACATGTTCTTTTCTCGAAACACTCCAAATGCTTTATCTAAAGTTATCTAAACTGTAAACCAAAGCACTACGGAAAGTCCTGTGAATAGACAGACCAGATATTTTTGAAATAGTACTATTTGGAAATAATAAACCATTGTGTAAAAATTAGAAGCGTTTTTAAATTATTTTTGGTCTTATGGGCATAGAATCGAAGTAAATGTTAAAAGTTTCTAACGATGAAAATGGTTCGACGAGTCTTTTTTAATGACAGCCTGCAGATGTATATGGTGCTAACATATACATACATAATGGTGTTCCACCTTCTACACGACTACCTCTTTGTGGAAGTCTAAATATTTATATACAGTTACGAGAGAGGTTACAAAGTTGTATTGTTTTCTTGTGTTTGTAAAGATTTAAAATTTTATTCAATATGTCGATACCTTTATTTCCAACTTTAACTCCTCGTATAGTTGATCCGTTGTGGTTTAGTGTTGACAAAGCTTTGAATGATGAAACTGAATTAGTGCAATTGGAACTGGAACATAGGAATTGGGTAAAGCAGTCATTCAAGTTTATGCCACTAATATTTTTTGTGAATTTAATTTATAAAGTCAGAAATAAAAAAAAGAACTTATTTGTTACAATGCTGAGTAACAGGATATTTGTTCTCAAAGTAATTGATTCGTTCTTATTTTTTTTTTTAAATTGTAGTCTTTAAAATTGAAAGAATATTTAATCAACCTTCCTAGTTCCTATATTTGTTTATGATGTCAATTATAAAGTTGAAAAAATGAAATCCTTTGGGATGTGTATACATTTATTTTTCAATTATTTCACCTCCAAATTGTAATTATATTTTTCATCAATTTAATGATTTTGACTTAATATTTAGCTCACTAAAATTTCTCAAAAAGATTCCGACCTCATACCGATTGGCAAAACTGCTACAGAGGTATGTATTGTTTGTAATAATAATATTTAATTATTAGTTACCAGTATTGTTATTGATCAAATGATTTCATACATGTTTAAAGAGAGAAGAAGAAGAGGAAGAGGAAGAAGAAGACGATGATACAAATGATGATGAAGAAAGCGAAACTCAGGATGATGAAGATGATGAGATGGAAGTTGATGTGCCTTATGATCGGAGTGAAGCTCCACCTGGGTAACAATCTTTTGACTGTATATGAATTAATAGTTTATTTGTATTCTAATGTACTTAAATAGTATTTTATTTTGAATATCAATTGTAGCAATTACTTGTTCAAGAAAAGAAAAATTTGGAAGTTAAAATATATTATGAACATTTATTTAATGAAGGAGATTAGATAAATGATATTTTACTTAAAATGCACTTTTAAATTTAATGATAAAACTTTTATACTTGATAACATTTTATTTAATTAGCAGTAAATCCAAGGATGCCGTAGCCTAATTTATTGTGGGTTTAGCTCTCAATGTTTTTAGCTGGTTTCATGGCTTTTGTTTGATTCATTTTTTGATTACACAAATGTTGTAAATTTTGGATGTTAATAATAATAATAAAAAAAGAAAAAAACTGGAAAAGTCTATGGTTTTGATTAAAGACAAAGAAACATTTGGTAGACTTTTAAGCTTATAATATAAGATACAATATAATATCGTCATCACCACATGCATGTAACAAATGTGAATAATCGCATTTTTTTAATTTCCTAGTTTTATTATTTTACCAGAAGCATATTAGAAAAATTAAATTGTTAAACTCAAATATAGGGCTCAGATAAGTATAAAGACCCAGAGATAAAAAAAATATTCGCAATTGGGAAATTAAAAGTAAAACATAAAATTCTTTTTTGGTCTCCAGAAATGTAGCTATATTCACATTTGTTACTTAAGCATGGTGGCAACAATACATTGGAACCATTCATAGGGTGGCATCTATCTAATTATCTAGGAATTAGTTACGCATTAATATAAGTTTGTGGGTCTATTTATTTTTAGTAAACAAAGGAGATTTTGATTTTCTTAATTTATTGAAACTTTTTTTTTTTTAGGAATGAATAAGGATGGAGACTTTGGACTAAACTGTTATCATATTTTTTATAATGCAGAGATGATTTTGCTGTTGACGAAAATTTCAGTTTATATTTAACTAAACTTTTTCAGAATAGCTCAACTATTTGGTGTTAATAACCGCTATACTATAACATAATATTTAACTATAATATACTATAGCAAATCATTTATTTCAAAATAAATACTGTAATCAATAAATTTGGGACCCTCATTTTTCTTCTCTTCAAATTGGTTGTATAGCTTGATGGTAAACTGAAGAGGATCATGAACTTTTTTCTCCAATTTATTTTCAACATATCTCAACACTCACTCATTCCCTCTGTTAAGGGGCCACTGACGAAGATTCCAATCCTAACACTCCGCACCAAATGGAACATGGAATAACCGTGATTGTGAAATCCAAAGAGGAGTGGAGTAGAGGGGAGCATCTGAAATTCCATTGGTCTTAAAATCCACCGCATTATAACAAAATCCAATCACTCTAATCGATTGTGAGTGTGGAAAACGGACGGAGAGGAAAATTGAACTGCACAGTTTTATGCTATGCTATACAAATAATAAGAAAAATTGTTTGTCAGTAAATACAATGTTGTTAAAAATTATGATATTGATTGTATAAAATATTTTTTTAAATATTGATATGAATAACTTATAATTTTGTTTATTTTTTTTATTTATAAATATGTTATAAAATATTTATAATTGTTCATTCTAAGTAAATAAACATTTTTAGTGGATTCATAATTTAAGTTTTATTAATAAAATGTCCACTATTTCTTATATTTTTTGGAGAGAGGGTCAAGACTAAATTATTTATTCCTAATAATTCTATATTTATTCCTAGAATTCTTTGCTATTGTAGAGAAACTACTTAAAGCCTCATTAATGCACGTTTACGTGAGCATAAATAACTACCTGTTGGTAAAAAATGGAATAATAGAATGGAGAGATGTGGTAGTGGGACCTTTGGGACTCCAGCTGTTCCAATTCAGTGTTGCATGTTCATTCCATTTGGAGTGATCGTCAGTGGCCGCCTTTACACTGATGTGAGTCAAAGTGGCTCTTTCAGAATTATTACCGTTATTGCTTCCGGGCATCATGCCTAAGAAATGTACTGGCATCTCTAAAGTTCCCCAATTCAAATAAATCAATTATACTCTTGCATTCATTATCCATCCCTGTTCCTCATACTTATTCCTGAAATTGATTCATTTGAATGAGCCATATGAAGTTCTCTTTGTATTTCTCTTTCGCCCTCATTTCTGTCACACCCTCTCTCTAACACTACTTATTCTCTAATTTCTTCTCCCTTAAATGTTCTTTAAACCTCTATTATAGTATTTTCCTTTATTCCAGTTTATTTTATAATTTATTTAAATTTTGTTAATTTTTTTTTTTTTTACTTTTAATATTCTCAGCCAAACTGAAGAGAAGCCAATTCTTTTCTATCACATTATTATTTCTAAGGAATTTTGGCTCTGGAACAAATAAAATATTTTTTCACTTAAATGCACAATTTATGTTCCTTTGAATAAAATTAATTTTTTAAATGAGAATTTGCTTGTGATAAAAGAGTTTGATTGTATATTTTAAGAAAGTGTTAATAATAAGTATTATTTACTGCTGTGGAATTCTTACCTCTTTATATGTATTCTAAAAGTATTTTATTTTTATAAATTTTTAATATTTAAATAACTTTTTATTTTGCATAGTCTTAACTGATCATAAATTCAAATTTCCGCTTTTTATTTATAACGAATATCAGTTATTTATGGAAGTTTTTGCAATCATAGATTCGTTATCAATCTAATGGTGTAAATAAATTAAATAAAGTAATCTTTATGATTAGTCTTGTTTTAACAAGCTTATTGCTTTTGTCCTAACTTCATTTGTTATTCCTACATAGCTAACAATCCACTCATGAACAAAGACATTTTGTGATTTAAATTGTAATAATCAATAATAGTATTTATTCATTTACAAAATTATATTATTATTACTTCTTTTTTCTCCACTAATTTAATGTATTTAATTGATTAAGATAACTCATTTTATAGGAGAAAATTACTAGGCAAAATTTAATATAAATAAGCATTCTTTTTAATAATATTTACTTTTTTTTAATTCTTTGTTTCTGCTTTTAGCTGGCCATTTGTATTACAGCCCAATTTATTCTCTTAATAGTAGTTAATTATAGAATAAAATATATTTCTACATTATTTTTAAGAAATTAATAGCAAACAAAAAATAAAAAGTATTAGAGATGTGTAAAGTGATAGGTAGACAAAGGTAAGAATGCTTTATGAGGGTTAGGTGAAGGAAGTTGTAGGAACATTCACCCCTGTGGCAATGCCCCTTGATGCCCTATATAGGGCCCGCCCAAAGTGTACGCCTTCTTTACCACCTTTTTATTTCTATCTTATTTTTTTGAAATATTTTATGTTATTATATTATATTCTTAACTGATTATATTTAACGTTTATTTTGAAGTTCTTTCTTTAGTTACGAAATATCACTTTTAAATATCTATTATTATTATAATTTTTTTTTTTATAATGAATAAATGAAAATAATATTTTTAGTATTAAACTAAAATAAAATTAATAATAGTTTTTTATATAGGAAGGGTTTGAAGATGATAAAGTCATAACCGATGTCACTTAATGTGCATTAAAAATTACTGTTTGATTTTAAAAATTTGACTCTTAAGACAACTACAGGCAAAATGAAAAGTGCATAAATAGTACATCTGTTGTTGTTTTTATTTGTTTTTTCAGCAGAGTACTGTTTTATAAATCATGGTTGGAATGAGAAATTCATGACTTTCAATTTTATTTCATCCATTCTATATTGAAACTAATGAATAGACCTAAAAAAGCTAATAGGGGAAAGTTTTAAACTAAAGAAAAGAGTAGTATTTAATTTTTTTGGTCAATGCTAGAAAAATATGAAAGATTTCCATCACCAAAATTTAATATAAAAATAAGTTGAAATAAATCCCACCCCTGAGTTGTAGGCCTTCATCAAGGTGAATAATCCAGAAGTTCAGGAACAAGTCAGAGGAGGAATGACACCTCCCTCACAACACTACTTCATCAAGTCATTATTTTCATTTACAAAATAAGACACCTGTTCCAGAGCTTCTGGGCTAGTTACCCTGATGAAAGCCTGCAACTTAGGTCAAAATGTCGGCACATATTAAAAGAAGTATTTACACCGGTAAGGATTTTATCTCTTGACCACACTCTATAACCAATTCGGTGATGTACGGTCAATGATAACTCCACCTTATCTATGCATGTGTATATATGTGTATATATATATATATATATATATATATATATATATATATATATATATATATATAGAAAAGGGTAGGAGTATGTGTTTCCTAGTAGGTGGCCAGTTTTGACCGCTGATGAGAGATGTGCTCCCGTCAGTCTGCCTGTATTTGTTGATCTTATCTTTTTCTACCCTTATGATGTCTGAATTGGCGAAACCTTGACTGGTTATTTATTTAATGGTATTGCATATATGTTGTATATCTTTGGTTTATCCATTTATGCATTTATCCAGTATGCATTTATAAATACACACACACCTCATTTCTTTTATATGCTCTAAAAATATAAATTTCTTAAGTCATAACAATAATATCAAGTATCATATCTTGGAATTGATGCAGTAGCATTAAGTGTGAGATGTCAGTGCTCCTAGTGTGTTAAGCCTGTGGATTGACTTATTGACTTACGATCCTATGGTAGATTGACTCGTCGCATGTTAAGAAAGATTGTTACAATTTTATTTATTTTTGATACAAAAGTGACCTTCAAGATTTGTCACCAATTCCTATTTGTTCAATACCTTTAAAAAAATATAAATATATTTATTGTAGTCTAATTTTACATCTCATTCTTCAATGCTTAATTTTCTTTATGTACATAACTATAAAAATCCAATTAATAATTCTACTTGAATGTTCAAAATACGTTATTTTATTTTTCTATTCTTGTTTCATTGCATTTCATTTTTGTTTTGTTTCTTTTATCATTTAATTTAAGTAAATATTGCATTTGTATAACGCATTAATATAATTTAAAATGTAAACTGAACCTCTTATACATATATTATGCTATTTTGCATGGAGTATGTACACTTAGTAAATAAAAATCTCTTGCATAGGGTTACCTATAATTATATATATATATATATATATATATATATATATATATATATATATATATATATATATATATATATATATATATATATAAACACATACATATTGATTGAAAAAAATAATAATAAAAATTAATTAAAAAAAATTATTTAGAGTTGAACTTCACTAAATTCAGCATTGGGTGTTTGCGAACTAATTTCTAATCTTCTCGATCTTTCATTTATTCATTTATTTAGAAATGTAGTCTCCTCTTCTGGCGTTAATTCATCTCTTTCTTTTCTGTATTTACAACATCTGAATAGGATATAAATGGCATGGGTCTTAAGGCCACTGGCGGATCCAGATGGGGAGCGCACTTCTCCTCTCCCCTAAAAAGTGGGAAAAATTAGTTTTTGTTGATAGCTGTTTTTATTACTTTATACAACAGGCTTTGATTGATATAATAATTGAATTTCGATTGATTAGTGTGAAATTTAAAACAAAGCATCCAGATGGGGAGCGCACTTCTCCTCTCCCCTAAAAAGTGGGAAAAATTAGTTTTTGTTGATAGCTGTTTTTATTACTTTATACAACAGGCTTTGATTGATATAATAATTGAATTTCGATTGATTAGTGTGAAATTTAAAACAAAGCATTTTATTTTATTAATGTTTTAAAGTTTCTAAGCAGAGGATGGGAGTTTCTGTGTAGGTGCGTCCTTCCCTCAGAAAATTCCTGAGTCCGCTACTGCTTCTGGCACCTAGAATACTACACAGTTTCTCTCCTTTTCAATTATTATAAGGTTAAAATATTTCCTTGTGCAATTGTGATTTGTTCACAGCCATCATCAACATGTATGGTGATGAACAACATGAATTTGTAGGAAACCTGAAGACAGTGATCTCTTGATCCATCGCTCGATGTTTGAAGCTGGAGTTCTATGGCACTGCATGACGAAAAGACCAAATATTTTAATAAATAGGTGCGGAAGTTGGATATACCTGACTGAAATGCACAAATAGTAATTCGGTATCCTCTGAATGACATGAAGCTACCACACATTACATTCTCTCTACGACCATGAAAAAAAAACGAATGAAAATAAAAAATAAAATGTTTAACCATATTAACCTTTTTTATTTTGATTTCTATAATCTAAACTGCAGTTATTCTACAAACATTTTTGGATGGGGACGAGCCTGAAGGATAAAAATCGTGAAAGTGCGTCCTATCTTAGTGTGTTAATGGATCTATAGTTAACATGAGACTATTATTTGGCATTTTCATGGAAAATTGGAGCTTTTCCAATTCAAACCATTTGTTAAAGTAAAGGGAGGTTTGAACTGAAAAGGGAGGCTGGTAATAAATCTCAACCATCCCACTCTGGTTAGAATTGGTTGATAACCTGCAGGATAATCCCTCCTGTTTGCCTTCATAGGAGTAGGAAAGGACGTTAAACCCACTCCCTTTTCCTCCTACCAAAAAAGGATACATATGTCGACAGTGGTATATTATTTTACGGCTTGGCACTACAGGGTTTCCAGCAGTCTTGAATTCCTTGAAGATTATTATGCTTGAAAAACAGCCAGTCATCGGGAATGTTTGGTTTATAGTTTAATAATTCCATTTTTCCCTCAGTACTAAGCAACAAGTGTATAAAATACTGAGAAGATGGTTGATGAAGTTGTTCTTGCCACTTCTAATTGCACGAAAGCTTGAAAAAGCCTCCTTCCACTAACTTAGGCAGTAGCGTAGCCAGGATTTTGTTTCGGAAGGGAGAGGATGTCCATCCGAGGATCTACTTTAAAGAAACCCAACCAAACCGGTATACTGTTTATAAAATAAAATTCAAATAGGTTTATACAATTTTTGTATATTTGAGGGGGAGGAGAGAGGTCCGGACCCCCTGAATCCTCCCTCTGACTACGCTAGTGAACTTGGGTCATCAGTCCCTTTCTCTCAAACACGTAATCTTTCTATGTTTTGTCGCACCTTACCAGATCGTTCTACCTGTTGATAAATGAATTAAGAATGTTATGGAACGGTAAAATAATGTATTATTGTATCTCCGCGTTTCAATATTAACCGATTTACATCTCTCCTCTTATAATATCTTAGCCAGTTAGGGTGTAGTGACAAGTAACAGTATTCATTGTACTCCTATAATTATAAATATTTATTATATACTATATATATATATATATATATATATATATATATATATATATATATATATATATATATACATACTATATATATTATATACTATATACTTATATATTATACTACTATATACTTATATACTATTACGTGCGACTTTCAATGTACTGATGATTATTTTGTTGTGTAAAACTGGTTTGTGACTAAAATTGTGGTGACATTTATGCCAATACGTGAATTTTAATTATTTACACTTGAAATTGTTTTTGTAATTTCTAGTTTTTATTTTTGGCATTGCGTTGAGCCCTCAGTATGAAGGATGATGAAGTGGCAATTCATCATTATCAAAGAGGGGTATAACCTTTATAATTATTCAAATTCGTTCTCAAGTCCATCTTCTTTATTTTATCATGATCCGACCAAATACATTTTATGGTTCCAGTTTTGTTTTAAATTTAATCCAATAACTTGACGAAAAGCGCCTTGAATTTTACAGTTCAAAAGCTTGAATTAGATATTCTTGAATTTTTTTATGTTATATTGCTGGACACCCTGTATTATTAAGTCATGGAATTACAAAGGGGCGAGTTAATGTAAAATTTTTGCTCTCCGGCTTCAAAACTACACTACGAAAAATTTTCATTAGACAACTGTTACGCTTTAATTTAAATGCAGATGGCCTAATTACATATTTTTGTACGAATTAAATAATATTGCTCAATTATAATTTAGAATATTTACAGGCTCATTATTAACACTGTCACGTAATTAAAACAGAATTTTAAAATAGAACTCAGCAGTAGGGGACAATGAAAGGAACAAATTTAAATAAGTGGGTCAGTGTTTGGGTTGGCTCTGCGGGCTCCGGCCTGCGGTATCACTGTCCCCTTGAAGGCGCTCAGGACCTTGTGTCTTGTCTCCTCTTGCTCATTATAATTATTAAAAAAAAATTAAACACTATAAGAGATATTTGTTTCTTTACTACTAAATTCTATTTTGAACATCAAAATATCAATGAAAGTTTGAACAATTTCACAATCACAGGAATATGATATTTTTAATAAGCTTATCCTAAATGTAGTATGCTTTAAAAGGTCTGCTGTGCAGGATTCTAACTTGCTATATCTCATGGATCCGGCGTTCATCTCACTTTATCAATAAATAGTTATTACATTAGTGGTAACACTGTTTACAAACCAAATGGATTTAAATTTTATTATTTTTTTATATCTTTTAAATTTTGGCATATCGCTAATCAAATATAAATAGAAGTGATAGATTTTGGTTTGCAGTGAAGCTATTATGAAGATCATTATTTATTTGGGGTCAAAGTAAATTATAACAAAACCAAACAATAAAGAATTTTTTTTTATCCATACGTCAAAGGTTTAGTGCATATTAAGGGCTTAGGGGTGATTTAAAATAAACTGTCACTTTGAATGTTCTAAGGTTTCTAGAAGCTCGGCATTTTTAATTTTTTTTTTTATTTAATGTTTAGAAAAGTTAAAAAATAAAAATGTAACAAAATTTCTAGTGAAAAGTTCGCGCGAGTTGCATTCTGCCAGAAGGTCATTTCGAAAATTTTCACTAAATATTTTAAATCAAAAAAGTATATTTTGATTACTAGGGCTTCATCTCATTACAGGTAATCCTGCTAGGTAAGAACGAAAAAACAGTTTTTGAGTGAGTAACTCTCGTGACTTAAAAGAGTTTATTATTTTTTAATGTATCTAGAAAATAAAAAAAAACCCACTACCTTTATTTCCTGAATGTCAACTCCACATCCCACGGGGCTTTGAAATAAAAAAAATCGTAATATTCGCAAACCAAGTCAGATATTGTACTCTTTGATACTAACACTCATATACGATTTTAACTTTAATTTATTAAGACATGAATTTTTAATTTTTTTTTTTTCAGATTTTGAAAGTGACAGTGTGTTTGAGAATGAACCTCTATAAAAATAACACGTGCTATTAATAAAATAGTTTAGATAAACTTGAAGTAGGTACTAGAAAGAAAAATCCAAGGCCCAATGGAAACAACGTAACAATGGAAATTAAGAAGTCATAAGGAAATACACCACAACATAGAAAATATAACAAAAACAATAAGAAAAAGGAGATTGCTATATTTTAGAAATATCTATATGATGGATGATAACAGATTAACAAAACAGATATTCATCTGCCTATGAAAGAAAAAATTCGCCAACAAACTGGATTCAAGAGATCAAGAAAGATTTGGAAAGAAATAGAATAAGAGGAGAGTAAAAACTATAGAAAGAGATTTTTCAAAGTACGTTTTTGAGAATGGAAGAAATCCAAGTAGGAACAAAAAGTAAACCCGAACCAAAATGGTCACGGGAAAGGAAAATGAGGCTTGGGGATATGACGAGGAAATACTGGAAGGAACGGAAGAGAAAACAAGGAAGGATAAATATAAATTGTCAAGTGTTTTCTGGTAGACCTCATTTAAGAAAAGAAATGTTTAAAAGGTGATAAAAAAATAGATGGAATGATACAAACAAATAATTATAGACGGATGTGAAAAATTTCTATGGCACAAAGAAATGAGAATTTATAAATATATGATTAAAATTGTGTTTTAGAATATACAAACAATTTTAAATTATGTACATAGAAAAAACAACCTTAATTTAGGTTCAAATGTAAATAAATGTTTGTGATAATTCTCATATATTTTTAATTTATAACCTACAGGCCTGAAGAAAAATGTATTGTTATATCAAACTATTAAGTAGTCTGGTATTTTTCAACTGTTACGATTTACAAGAAATAATATAACAATTTTGTCTGACATTGCATAAATAAAAAAAGAGCTTCCACAATTTTTTTCCTGATTCAAATTTTAATTAATTATTAAGCTGGTCACATCTCATGTAATATTAAAATTTAAATAATTTAAATCTTAATATTAAAATTCAAGAAGTAAAGTCCGTCGGTAATGCCCCCAGCAGCCGAAGCGAAGTTAAAGAAATGCAAAAAAAAAAAAAAAAAAATGAAATCGTTTACTTGAGATATAGCAACTTTGTTCTAATACTAAATTTTCAACCGTTAATTAAAATCAACAATATAAGTCCTTTTCTTGAGAAGGCTGGTCAAAGAGAAAGTGTTAAGGAACCAGGAGCCCACAATCATAATTCGTCCTCATGTAATTGACCCATATTTTATCAATTCATGTTCATTATGACGTTTTTATTTGGGCTATTCTTTGAAGGTTCCAAACAAAGGATTTAGTCTCTCACGCAGCAGTTAATATACAATCGCTCAACTTTTCGCCAATTCAGGTATCATCAGAAAGGGAAACCGCATTAATTCGAACTAACCATATAACTTTAATAGTCAGGTGTGTTTATTATTATTGATTTTTATGAATTGGATATTGGATTTGGAATGCGGAAGCTACCAGTATCTTTCCTATATAATTTTGGGTTCCATGTGAATTGGTTCACTGAAAAATCCTACGGAAGTACTGGCTAGTCTGCCAGAACATTATTTACAATGAAAATCAATATATGAAGGGTTAATAAGCTAAGGGATCCAAGTAACAAAATTAAAATATGGAGTGATTTTCATTTAAAGTATTTTACTCCAAAAAATCTAGAAATATGCATTCTGAGAATTTTTATTATTGCTTTACCCATACTTCAGGAATAAAAAATATTCACGTCCATGAAAAGTAACCTTGGGCCCTATATAAATGTTATATCAGAGTCAAAGACTGCAAAATCTGACTTGGTTTGCGAGTTTTACGACTTTTCGATTTTCAAGGTACTTTAAAAAATAGAAAATCCTTTTATGTCGCGAGAATTACGAACTAAATATTTTTTAATTTGATTTTAACCAAGTTTTGCGTTATTACAGGACTAGTTGTCGTTGTGCTATGGTCCTCAGTAATCAAAACATACGTTTTTGATATAGAATATTCAGTAAACATTTTCGAAATTCACTTCGGACAGAATGCAACTCGCGTGAACTTTTCACAAGACATTTTTTTTTATTTTTTACATTAAAATGTGCTCTGCTTTGAGACGAACTGAATATTCATTGAGGTGTTGAATAAAAACGAAAACCGAAAATATGAAAAAGCTTCTAGAAATCTCCGGATAGTCAGAGAGATAGTTTATTTGAGAATGACACAAGAACTTTTTAAGATTATTTTATTTATATGGTCCTACTTTGGCACAGGGCTATTCTGATAATTTTGAAAAATTATATATATATATATATATATATAAATACTTTCATCAGTGTTTAAACTCATTTTATACTTCTTACCAATAAGTGCATTTATGTGTGTAATGTTTATTTCTGTACTTAATCCAATTTTGAAAAAAAAAACAAAAAAAAACGACTTTGACCCTTACCTTCTGAACCCCTCATATGATAAAATACATAGCCTAATAATTATTTATTTGCATTAGTTAATAGAAATGGATTGCGGTATAATAATAATGGTTTTGCAAATAATGATATTGGCGACCTCATAAGAACCTTCGACGTTGAGTCCTCGCAGGGACTAGGGGAACCTTGGTCGTAGTCGAATTTCGCCAAGGATATTAGTCACTTTCAAGAACGCATCGGTCAATTCACAACGTCATGTCTAATTTTAAACATTATAACATTCTTATTTACTTGAGGCCGTCGAATCGGTTTTTTAATTCACGCGTATTTTTGTATGTTGCTACATGCGCCTCTATGTTTTATTTATTTATTTTATGCATGTTAATTGAGTTGGGGTTAGAGACTTCTCTTCTAAAGGCACTTGGCCTTTTGGGGTTTCAACTTTTTTCTCCAAGCCCCACCACTTTGATATTTTAAATTTTCTAGTTTAATTAAATTAAGGAGTTCTTTAGTGACGAAGTTCTCCTGCCCATACTTTTTGTTTAATTTCGTAATATACGATTTTATTTTCTATTTATTGGAAGATTTCCGTTATTTTATGTCTCCAATATATATTACTAGTGATGAAGTTATCCATTTATTTTAAGAGATTTATTTATTATATTTTATCCAGAAATGATTAACTTGTTATTCAATGGATTTCTTTCTTTTTTCTTTTAATTTTGTGGACGTTTATGCCTACACTTTTTTTATATTTATTTCTTTTTACATAATGAAACGAATATATATATATATATATATATATATATATATATATATATATATATATATATATATATATATATATATATGCATGCATACATACACTACACATTTTTTTTTAGTTTTAGCTGTCATTATTTTTATTAAATTTAGGTATTACTTATTGCATTGCAATCATTGCTATTCATTCTAGTAGCAATTAGGAATCGAGTAAATTCTCATTTTGGGGATGAGAAAAAAAAATCTATTAGTTTTATAGTCAATAAAACAGCCTCTCTCTTAAACTAATTTAAAAAAAAAAAGATTTGCTAGGGCCAAGGCTGATAGGCGGACCTTCACATTCGATTTCAAGGTTTCAAATTGTTTCGCCTCCCGAATATTAAATTAAAGGCACCACTCACCAATGGCCTGTCAATATTGGAATTTGATAGCAAATATATTTAAACTAAGAAATATATTAAGGATATACTTAATAATTAATCAATAAACATGGTTTTTGTATTTAATTAATTTGTTTGCATAAATTTTACATTTATTGAGTTTTACTGGATACTACAGTGCATACTTGGGAACTCTTACATAGCATATATATGTACAAAGCATATTTTGACCATTTCTATTACAAATAAATCCATCTTTTACACACAGTAGAGCAGTTTTTTAAAGTGATGGCGCCTCATGTTGACTATTATTTTATGAGCTCCCAACTGACAAGACGAGGGCGATAACCGTATGGAAATACAGAGGCCCTTTAGATCCGAATACCCCTGATAACAGGACGTTAGCACCGGCGGGGGGAGAGTCATTTTCACCTGATAAGGTTACTATCAGCTGGTCGAAGACCCGAACCGTCATTCCGATCTGACGCCAGGCCTCCATCTGAGCTCACACAGCCCAGGGATCTTGGAGTCGCTCTCGTTGACGTTTGCCGAGCAAACAGGAGAATGGACTCGGCTCTTATTTTCTTCGCAAACAAGGAGTTTGCCCTGATACCGGCGAGTTTCTAACCGTTGGGCAATGTATGTTTTAAAGGTCATTCACATTTATATCTTAAAAACTTTTCTGCTATCAAAGTTAAAATTACATCTCAACCACTTTAAAGTAATAAGGTCCCTAAACGCCGACGGCACATGGATATGATAGTTAACCTGTTAGGACACTTATATCCAAAAATGGAAGTTATAAATCAATCCTAAGAAGTAAGCACAATTTTCTCAAAGCGCCGATCACGGACAAATCTTTTCATTTTCATAAATTCAGCAACCATTTCTTGGCCTAAGTTAATACAACACCTTGGTTTAACAGATCCCTCACATTCACAGAACCCATCCATAGAAAAACAGATGAAAAAAAAAATTACAAAAGTTTTCTATATTTTAACAAGAATCTAAATTAAACCTCTAAAATAAACTTATTCCAAACAAATCAGTTATCCGGGTATAGATTACCTTTTCCTCATCTCTGTCTAGTTCAACTTGTACAACTGGTTATAGAAGACTAGAACAATTACAAAACGTGAGAATCGCTGAACTCGCTCTACAAAAATAATGACCACTTGTGGAACTTTCCACAATTCAACAATTTGTCTTAATAAAAACAAACATATTTTAGGAAAACAATAGCATCTGAAAATACATTAATGGAAGAAATCGGTGATGACAAAAAACCCAATAAAAGTTATACACAACCGTTTATTTGTTGTTAAGTTGTTTGTTGATTTTTTTTAACTCTGACTATTATTATGTAATAATTATATCAAATTATCAACTCTAATATATACAATTATATTAACATTTATTAATTGTTTGATTCTAAGCATGAGTCATCCGGAATCATATACACAATAATTTTGTGATTGTAAATTTGTAAATAAAGCCTATATTATTATGCTCGTATACATTTCAACTTCTAGTAAAAGGCACAGAGGACAAAATTAACACAAATGCCAATTTGTATGAAGATGTGCAAGAAATGGAATTGTATCGATTTGATACTTGATCGAAGACTTGGTGCAACAATATATCAACGACCAGCTATCTAACATAGCCTCAAGGTTTGAGGCATGGACAATCCAAAAAAAACATACATTTATTTAAAATGCAAATAAGTAATATATTTTCTTCAGAAATTATATGTGTACATTACCAGTACTAATTGGCGTAATACAAACGTTAAATATTAAATATGTTACGCTTTAACCATAATTTTTAGACCTATTACTATTTGTTAATCCAGCAAAAAAAATAAATAAACAGATAAATAAAAGTTTGATAAGGGCAGTGTTATAAAACAACGCTTTTCAGAAATATATTTCTTCTTGAACCTAAATTCAACAGAAATTGAATTGAGTGAAACATATAAGTGAAGTGAATAAAACTGAGCATGTGCTCATTTATCGAAAAACTGAGCAGATGCTCCGGTTAGATGGGAATAAAGAGAAGTTACTCAACGGTATACTAGCTAAACCTATGGAGCACCTGCTCCAAATATTTGTTGATTTTTAATTCGGAGTACCTGCTCATCTTTTTTAAGTGAATAAAACAGAAAACATGCTTCACTATGAGAGTGGTGTATGTTCCATACACTTGGCAAGTATTCGATTTTACGACTTCTCTTTATTCACATCAAATCGTAACATCTGCTCAGTTTTTTTAGGAATGAGTACACGTGCTCTGTTTTATTCATTTTATCCAATGCATGTGCTCAAAATCATTTAAAATTTTACTTTAAGTAAAAACATTCTCCTTTTTTATCATAAACAATATTTTCTTGAATCCTACCAAAGTTTTTTTATAAATATTTTTAATTTTTGGAAAATAAAAAAATGATTAAAAAATGTTTTCTTTTTTTAATATATATTTTAATGATATTTAGAAGATACGATTTCTGCTTTATTTTTAGTGATATATATTGTAGTGTCGTCTGTCGTCTTGAATACTCGTGTAGACTTTTACAGTTTTACCTTCTGCATGACAGAAAGGTTATCAGAGCCTTTCTGTGTTATATTGTATTACGTTTTGTCATGTTGAAGAAGTTAGAAAGTTGCAATTGAAGTTCCTTGAATTTTATTCAATTATTCTGTAATTCATCAATTCAAATTTTTTTTCTAATTCTCGAAGATGATGGCAAAGATGAATAGACTAAAATTAAATATAAATGAAAATATTGAGTACCTTGTTGGGCGTTGAGAGTGGAAATATATCACTCTGTCTGGTGATGCAGTCCGAATTCTCAAGTAAATTACTGTTAATATTACAAATAAGTCACATTTTTACATGTATATACGTACTTTGATTTAATTATTTTATTGTTATAATTATTATTATAAGTTGAACAAAAATTAATTTTATTTCAAGGGAGAAATTATTTGTGTAAATATATTCTTTTCAGGCTTGATAAAACTTTATTTATTTTTTTTTATATATTCAATTTTATATTTTATTTTTATTCAATTTCAATAAAAATTGTAAATTCTAAAATAAACAAACAAATTAAACTTAATTAATTAAAAGAATTCAATAATATAATAATGGAATAAAACAAGAAAAAATAATACGGCAAAGAATAAAATGAAAACAAGAAATGAAAAGAATTAAAATAAAAAAAATGATTAAAAAAAAACAAAAAAAACTGATGTACCTACACACTGAAAAAATAATAATAGAGTATACATCAGAATATCTTCCATAAGTCTGAGTAAATTTTCTGTTACTGTTAATTTTTATATGTTATTTTTCAGGAATGAAATATTTTGCTTATTTAACACTAAGTTTTTAACGTTATTTTTATTTAAATAAATTTCAGGTCGTTTTTTTATCCTAGTTGGGAACACATTAGCTAGTTGCTAGTTGGTATATGTAACTATATCAGACTGTTAGGAATAGATCTGCCAAAAACACTAGGTTGTATTACGGATTTCTTACCTGGGCACAAGTATCAGGTACTGGAGCACAATTATGATTATAATTAATTGCAATGAGATGCACAATTAAGGTCCACGGGGTCGAAGGGGATATTTCTCCTTCCAAAATAACCACTGAGAAATAAAATAAACAAAATATGGCTAATTTGAAATACCCGCTCGACGCCGGACTCATATAAATGAAATCCTAATCAAGGACAAAATAGTTTTAAATTAGTTTAAACTGTATCATTTGCCATTGGGTAATTAATTACTGAGATATCCTACCAATCTCCTCCTGACACTGGATGAGAACACATAATCACGTAATTCTACGTATAATGCTTCCCATATTCCTTTAAAAATATGCATTGCGAATTAAAAATGGTTGCTGCCTCAAAGGAAGAATACATACAAACATTAAATAATATCGAAAAAATGTTTGTCATATTCCCGGTCTACTCCACGAGGATCCTAAATTCTGCGGTCACCCTGATACAGGGTCGGAACTTGGGTGGGAGGAAGAGGAGCATAGGGGGCTGCTAGGCCCGGGTGGCAGAATCTAGAGGACGCCAAATTTTATTTTTAGATTAAGTAAAAAATACTTGTTGCTGCTTTTTGATTGTATTGATCTTAAGTTAATGTTATGATGATATTTATTTCGAAATATGGTATCTACAATACTGTTGAATTTAATTAGAGAAAGGGGCGGACGAAAGAAGAAGCAGTCCCGTACTGGCAAAATTCCTAGTTCCGACTTTGTCCTGATATTCCCCCTCTTCTCCTCCCCTCTAAAAACTACCTCTGAATCCACCCCAGATTGTTATTACTACAATCTGCTTGTAATACTATAACATCTAAAAACATAATAAAACTCCTTTCCTAATTCTGTAGCCCCAGTTTGGAGACATATCGGGCTCAGCGAGGCTCCTCAGCTCAAGGATGAACACATTGCATTTTATCTAATGTTTTGAAAGAGCGCGCAATAAAGGAGTTGCCCACAACTCCAGGAAGTTGTTAAGAAGGGACATAGAGAGCAGACGGTGCAGGGGCAGCTGTGGCTAGGTGTAAACATCTTCAGGTCCACGGAATGTCGTCGACCCCGCCGGCACTCTCTTGTCCTTTGTAACATCCTCATCTCTCAACGGAGGGTGTCCGAGCTGCGTACCAGGGTACGTAATGATGCAAACTTCTCAGGGATGTCTGAAAAAAAAATTAAAAAAATGATAGAGCTTGTAGCATTGTAGCCCCGAAAAAGAAATCCTTCCATTATATACTATAAAAAAACTAAACATCATTAATTTCTAACCTTGCTTGCCAAACGTATCGCTATTATTCTCCAAAGGGTATGAAAAGAAGATGGTATCGGGAACTTGGAGTGATACCAATGGATAGTTTTTTTACAAGTAACTTTCAAGTTTTATTAATCATATAGCGCATTTACTTATAGAAAATGTTTTAAATATAATAGTAAATCTTAATAAAAAGAATAATATGTATACACAACCAATTGGATTTCAAATATATTCTAAAGGAAGAGGAGTAGGTTTGTAGAATAATGATTTGTTTTTAATGTAAACAATAATTATTGTTTATATTAAAAAAAATATATATAATAGATCTAAAAGTAAGTATTTAATTAGAAAAAAAAACATCGTAGACCGTTTTCCCTCTAGAATAACATTGAAAAATCACAATAAAATAAAATTAATAAATACAATCATTCTGGTAAACGATATTTTATTTATTAATTTTATTTTGTTGTGATTTTTCAATGTTATTCTAGAGGGAAAATGTTCTACGATGTGTTTTTTTTCTAATTAAATACTTACTTTTATATCTATTATAAATTTTATTTTATTATATATATATATATATATATATATATATATATATATATATATATATATATATATATATACATATATATATATATATATATATATATATATATATATATATAAAACCAGCGAGCACAAACTTTCACATTATTAAAGAAATTCATTCACTCAATTAGCACACAAATTTTCAACACTCTCAATTTGTAGGGGGTGTAGAGATGCGCAAAACCTTAAAAAAACTGGTTAATGTGGTAATAGTGACCATAATTTTGAGTGAAATTTACCCCCACTTTTATGGTATTGTTTTACCTAGAAAACCATCATACATACCGAATTTCAGCTCATTTGGTCTAAAGGGAAGCTACCGAGAGTGTCCTAATGTAGCCGGACAATATATTTACATATATTATCGGCATCTCCAAAATCCCCAAAACCATGTTCTAGGGGTTATGAAACGGATTAAAAATGCATTTCCACTCCCTTTCGATGACATTCAGTACAGTGCAAAAGTCTATTATTTTCGGGGAAAATACCAATAAAAAAAGAAGAGAAATACTCCAAAAAACACACAAAAAAAAAACAACTAAAACTAAAATAAAAATCTCAACAGAACCAAATAAAAAAGTAATTATGATAAAATCACACACTAAATCGTAACAAAATGATTGCCATGTAATCTAGAGTCTTGTCAGTCTTATTCATTTTATTTACTTAAAAAAAGTCTTTACGTATTTGAAATTAACTTAAAAAAAAAATCGCTGCAAATTATTACACTATGCTTTCTTATTTCCAAATAGTCATATATATATATATATATATATATATATATATATATATATATATATATATATATATATATATTATTATTATTATTATTATTATTATTTTATATTTATTCTTCTCAGTGTCCTGGATTAACATCTTCTTTCCGGAAAACACTTCAAGGAAAGGTAGATGATATAATGTAATTTATTTGTTTAAAAATTTTCTCACAATCCTGCAAGTATCAAGCAGGACTGCTTTTTGAGCTAATTTCAAGCTCTGAAGATCAAGGCCAAGTTCTTCTATACCCTCTCTAGTGCTTTTTAATATGAGACCATTTGAGGATATAATTATCATTTAATTTTCGACACTTTCGAAAAAGGTTTTTTCCTGTAGAGGGGGAGCATCAACTCCAACCACTCAGGTCACTGTTTGTTTAGTCGTTTTTATTGTATGTTTAGAAAACTCCTTACAATCCTTGAGGTATTCAACAGCACAGCTTTCTGGGCTTCATTTATAACAACCGTCGAGAGGCCCAGCCGTTCAGTCGCTTCCACAGTGGACACTGGCATCAGACCATTGCTGGAGATCACAATAGCCCTCACAATCACTTTATCCAGTCTGCACAGATCTTTTAGTTCAGCTGCTACAGCTTGATATTTTCGAATTTTTTCTGCACATACTGAATTAGTGTTTCCATCATTCGGCACAGCAATATCTATTATCTCTGCTGTCTTCATATTACCATCAATCAGCACGATATCAGGTCTGTTGTGGGTCACGGAATGATCTGTTATAAACGACTGATTCCAATACAATCTTATCCCTACCCTCTGGACGATTTCTTTAGGACTGTAATTATAATATGGCATCAAGTCATTTAATAATTTTGTTTTTAGCCCTATCGCCTGGTGATAGATTTTGCCAACATCATCATGCCCCTTGAGGTATTCTGTGCCAGCCAACGCACCGTATCCTCCAGTTATGTGCTGAATAGACTCGTATGTGCTGGCACAGAGCCTACACTTGTCTGATACGTTCTGTTGTTTCAAGACGTGTCGCCAGTAAGACCTAGTGCTATGACCTGTATCTAATTCTTGGAGAGATGTTGTAGACCATTTTAGGACTCCGAAGCTGTATGATATGGCTGGTATAACCCACGTATTTATAGCTTTTATTTTCGATCCTGAGGATAGATATGTTGCTAGGATAATCTTCAATCTCTTCTTTAATGATTCCATGAGGCTATTCTTTACATCCTTATTATTATTATTATTATTATTATTATTATTATCATTATAAACATTATTTTTTCAAGTTTTGAGGATCATCTTGTAGGGAATCTATGTGCCAAATCTAAAAATAAAATCGTTCCAGTAGTGTGGAAGAAAAACCGCGGACGGCGGACGGACGGGTTTTTTTTATTTGATTTTTTGAGTCTAAGTATCTGAAAACGTAAAACCTATAATTTTGAGGACGGCTAAATGTTTTTTTTTCTTATTCGATTACAAAGGTTTAATATTGAAAAAAATAACCGAAATTTATAGTTTTTCCTCAATATATAGACTACAATTTTCGATCCAGGTGTATGATGAATCTGTTCAACGACTCTACTTTAAATAAAATAAGAAAAAATAAATAAAATAAAATAACTCATTAAGAAATGTTTAGTTATCTAGTAGATTAGAACATGTGATTTAAGGAAAAGGAGATAAGCGGCTAGGGCGTTGATCCCCAGTTTGTCCACAGCCAGTTTTAATGGGTTGTCTTCAGTTTTATGTTCTTTTTTTTTTTTAAGTTTACCTCGAAACATTACATTTATTATCATGGATAAAGAAAAGTTCTAATAGATACCTGAATAAGAAGATTTTTAAATAAAAACCAGTATAAATTATATATATTTATTTGTACGATATTTCGACCGTTTTTTCGACCATTATATGAAATTGATTAAATTTTTGTCTTCACTATTTGAAAGTGGAGTAAGTCCATTTTTGACACAAATTTAGTTAATGATAACAATGAATGCAATCTGCTAGGAGGTTCTTACCTATAAACAATTCTTCACCTCCCTCTCCCCAAAAAAAAATACTTCAAAATTTTCATCATTTTGTTAATATAAATTTACGTTGTTAATGAAATTACAAAAATAATTACTTTGAAAGTGATGTAAGTCCACTTTCCGTAAATACCTAATGATATTTAGTTCAAAAATTATACTCCATACTCTATTAATGACAAAAATTCGTTCGTTCACTCTAATTTTGGTACTTCCCGCGTTGATTGTTGATTATATAACTTAGTAGTGTGTTCTGTTTGTTTACTTAACTTGAAGTTAATAAATACGATTACCTCTAAAATTACTAATTGTTAATTTCATAAAAATTGTGAATTTTATATTATATAATAATCAGAATGGATGTCACCTCAGAATCGGACAGTGATTCAGGTATATATTTATAAAACCAACCCTTATTTTGATACATTTCCTTCAACATTATAAAAATTTAAATATTTTATAAAAATCATCCCAATGAATAGAAACAAAAAATTAAAAATAGCACATATTAATAGAAAGTTGTAATCAAAGTAATTTAAATGGCAAACTGAAGAAATATTGAAATGAAGCCAATCGAAATCCATTTCACGCACAAGCGTACTTATTCTATTGTTCCGAATATCAATGTTTGATTGCGGTAGATACAATCGCATTTCCTATTATAGTTATGGGGCATGTTTGAACTATATATTGTGAGAATAAGTTGATAAACAAATATTAACTCTAGTTATCTCGTGGGAACACCCACATTTCGAATCTGTTATCTGGAGGTACAACATATTTCAGATTGTCCGATCGCATTTCACTACTATCGGCAAATATCAGCTAAATTTCAGGAATCTCTATTCGTTGAACAATCAGGCGATCGGAGATTCTCCCCTCCCCCTCAAACCACTCTTGAGCAGTAAACGGAACCCAAATTATAAACAATTAACGGAGTTTATTAAATTTATACATCCGTAAGAGCTGTTGATGACGCAATTGTATCTTTCCGTGACTGACCTCTACAAACCATGACTGAGCTATGATTAAAATAACAAATAGCGACTGAGTAAGTCTGTGAAATTAATTCCATTGCGAAGTTTAATGCGGAATACAATCTTTAGGAGTACAGTAAAAATTTATCGTGCTTTGTAACCTTTTCCGAAGAAGCTAGGCTCACAGTTAATTCGAAATCAAGAAACATCGATTCCTTCTGGGAAGTTGCTACATGAAATGGGAAATTATTGTATTTCCCGAGAAAAAAAAAATATGAGCTCTGTAGGATCCAATTTTCTATACAATTTATACACAAACAACACATTTTTTTTTTCTTCGTATTCTATAATAGTATATTTGTATATATATATTTAGAGAGATTGCAAAAATTTATTTTCAAAGAGTACTGCCTAAATATAAAATATTGCTACTACACAGCACACTAACAAATGTTGGACAATTTGTTGGAATATAAAAGAAATATATGTTTGTATTTTTACTTTATATATTTATTATCACCTTTATTATCCCAACTTATTTCCTTAAACCTTATCGTGAATTAAATTAAGATATAATTCATCAATAGATAAAACTAAAACTAATATAATAAGTAAAATGCTAAATTATCAGTGAATAATAATAACAAATAAACAAAAATCTAGAATGGTAACAAGTAGTTTATAAAATTAGATTAAAATCAAACAAATATTCATACAAATAAAATACATAATACCTAGCGCTATACATAAATTCTTTCTCATTCAATCCCTTTTCATTAGATCAGTTACCATGCATGATGGGTGGGAAGATTTCCAGATAGTCGAGAATAATATCTAAGTTGAGAATTATATTTACGTCATTGATATTGAAACCAAGCCAAATATAAGATGTGATAATAATTTAAATCATTATAGGGCCAATGCATTCGGATAATAACCATTTTTTTCCCGGGTATTTATGAAAATATTTCGACGAGTGGTAAAAAAAAAACCCACTTAATATAGTTTATCTAAATTACAATACAAACCGTTGGCATATATTTCCAACGTCCGTAATTGCCTTAGACTTATCTTCTACCAGTTAAATCATTTTAATAAGTTTCTTAAATTAGTACAGTGTAAAGTTCACGATGAGCAGTTTTTTCTTGTAATACCCAAAATTTCACAGGTCATTAGTTTTAGCTTAAAATGTAATTTGGACCTTTATTATAGGTAATCAAAAGCTGAAAAAAATTTTTCGGAAACCTTTTTTTTTTTTTTTTTTTTTGATAAAATGAATATTTCTTGAAAAAAGGAAACCCAGATACAGCATTTTTTTCTAGAAATTCCGACAATTTCATAGGTTTGACGCTCCGTAAGTTCGTTAGACTTCAAAATGTAACTGACATTTTTCGTAGGTAATCTTAAGTCAGATAATTTTTGTTTGAAACTTTTTTTTGATAAAACGCATATTCCCTGAAAAAATAGCTTTGTTTAGTTTTTTTTTACTAAAACCATAAAAAAACAATCGATTTCCGATCTGCATATTTCCGGATCATTATATTCGTAATCTACGCAAACAAAATGGCAGTAAGCTCGACTTTACAGCAGAGGTGAGCTAATTCCATTACTTGAAAACCAGGTGCTAGCTGATAGACTACTGGATTTGAGTCCCATCTGGCACAGTAAATAATTGTTTCGAGGCGGTCTCACATACTTTGACACTTCTACTGTGGTCAGGACAGTGCAACATCTTTTAGACAGAGGTTCGTAAAAAGGACCATTAGGACAACCTATCTACTTCCCAATTAAGTACTCTCCTTTCACCCCACTAATACCGGAACCAGAAGATGGCTGGCCAATTGGCAGTTCTCTGTTTCGAATCTATGTTACTTACTCACTTTTTCTATTATTATTAACATTTATATTCTTACTCCTTATGATTTTCACAAGCTGGGTAAATTTCTGTTTATGTCATATGGATACATAACAGTCAGATCCTACTGTTGGTGCACAGAAATATGTAATTACGTTAATTAGAGATTATTTTATAACCTATTTAACAATAAAATTGTTTGAGCATGCATAGAATGTGCTATCCGAAATCATGCACGCACAACATTGTGTCACTATAATCCTTTGAATAAATAATTTATGATTATTATTATTATATTAACTATTAATTATTTGAATTTATAAAATACTAAACTAGAAACAATACAGAACCACTTCATTTGTATATCAATTTTTTCCGAACATTGTTCCCCAAGTTCAATATTGCTCACAATTTGATGCCAAATCAATACTATATAAATATTATTGTACAATTCTATAAAACATAAAAGATACTTGAGGTGAGGCAGAAGTGTGGTGAGGCTCAGAGGTCAACGGCCGCGGTTATCGCACGCTCACCTCCAATTATCACATCTGTCCTGGTCAACATGTCTTCTTCTCGAACTACGTCGCTCATATTTATAATTTTGTAATAATGTTTGTAAACACATATCCGTGTTAGCCCTGAAGTAAGTATGCAGTAACTAGCCATGTGCAGCAAATGTCAGAGTGCAATTATGTGATGTGCACCGTTTCTAAAATTTTTTTTTATTCATTCATTGAAGTTTACACAAATTATTAATAATAACACTGTATCTATCTATGAATTAGATAATATAGAATCAATAAAATATTCATAAAATAATTACTTATGCAAAAATTATTGAGCTTAGAGTATATCTAGATGATGTTTGGGTGCGACCAAAAAATAAAACGCTGAGTAAATGTATTACTGTTTTAATGTCTCCATATGTTTCGGCCTTCTTCAGGACTATAAATAAGATAGGAGTAGTACAAAAAGAGTGATAGAAAATGAATATAGTGAAAACGCATGAAATAAGAGGTACAAGAGTAATAAGGCATACATAAATAAACAGTAATAAATTAAATGTGTTTTGATCCTAATCTTAATTCTAAATAAAATAATAAAATATTGTTTTCAACTAGTTCGTCCTTCATAGATTTTCGTTAGCTCTACATACAACAAAGGCAGGAATATGGAAAGTTCGAAATTATTTCCGACTGTGGCCACATTTGATCCAATTTTCGAATTTCTGTTTCACATCATAAATTTATACATATGTCCAATTTTTCTGATTTTGATTCTATTATCATATATGCTATATATATTTGATTCTATTATATATATTATCATATATGATATTATCATATCATATCTGAAAAGAAGATAGCCACGGGATCTCTTACGTAGATTGGCCGTTGGAATGCTACCAATCGTTAGTTTCTTCACAAGCCAAGGCCATGTAATAAGATTATAAACACATTTATTTGTTTCAGCATTAAGTTTCTACAATTACAAATATCAATTAAAAAAATAAATCATATATTTCAGAAAAACAGTAAGAAAAATCGCTTCAAACTTTGTAGCGATTTCAAGATGTCCTTCGCATGTTACGCCTTCGGTAGTGTTTTCATCTATTTGAATTCCGAAGAACTTGAAAAGGCATTGGAATATAATATTAGGAAGTGACATTGAACAAGATGGCGTAATTTCTAAGTCACTGTGTCAAGGATATTATTCTGAATTAATTATTTGTGATTAATTAATTGATTGCGGAAAAATATAATTATGAGAAATAAGCGACAATCAAATCGAATTGAGAACACTTATGTGTTACAGATTTCTTGTAAGCTACCAACAATTGCGTAAGGATGTTATGATATTTAAAAAATGAATAATAAAAGTTATTTTCCCTCCCCACACACACAAAAAAAATAAATAATGTCATTTTCCTTAGATATTATAGTAATAACTTTTTCAACGTCTGGGTTGAAGAATATAAACAATTAATTAGTGTAATATTTTTTTATTTGCTTGCCTCATACTGGATCTAGTTTCGATGACTTCAGATACTTCTCGGAGTTATAATATCAATGTATATTTTTGAAAACAATTTTAAGTATAAATACAAAAAAGTTGAAAACATATTAAAAAAAAACATGGTCCAACAATCCGATATATAAATTATTTATAAACGAACCATTAGCGAAATATTTACCAACATTCTAATGTTTAAAATATGGATTTTAAAATCGTGATATTTGAAATATTCTTTACATCAACTTTATAATAAAAAAAAACTTAATGAAGCAAGAAATTAAATAATAAAATTTTACAAGTTTAATAAGCAAGGAATTAAGCGATATTATACGTTAACACTAATTGTAAGAGAGGTGTTTCATGGTTGAATTACACCAGTACATCATTTCTTTGATTAATGATTTTAATTAAGTAGGTAATATAATATCTTGATTTTTTTTAAATTTATAAATAAGTATTGATGATTTACTAGGAGGGTAAGCATGGAAGATTTCTTTAATAAATCTAGAATAATTTGACAATATTTCGAAACTTTAAAAATACTCATTTTTAAGAATTACGTTTGACACACGAATGGTATTTACCAATGAAAAAGTAAATTCATAAAATTTCTTTCTTATGAACACGATATTTATGCAACCAAACCTAGATCGTTAAACTAATAACTAATGTGATTTCAGACTTCACTTTCTATAATTTATTTGGAAATTGTTTTCAGAGAGTTAAAAAATCGTAAGCATTGTATAATGCTAATAATGGCGGATAAGCGGAAACCTAATAAAAAATAATAAACAATTTAAAATTATGGATTTTCTTAAAATCCAATACATTGCACATAATTTCTCCATCACAAAAAAATATGTTATTATTTTCGGACATTCCTAAGTATACAATAATATTTAAAATTATACAATAAAAATGGATACTTGTTTGAGACTTGATATATTATTTCTTTGGACAGCCATAATAATATTTTACAGTTATATAAAATTACCAATACCAATACAATTGCTGTTTCATCTTAATTTCGAAATTAGTAGAATAAAACAGTTATGTAAATAGAAAGAAAAAAATAATAAAGTCGAAGAGGAATTCTTTGATATTTTTGATAACCATGGCAGGTCAATAGTTCCGAATTTTCCGTTGGATTGTACTTTATCTCACAACGATAGATCATAGATCGAATCCTAGGCCAAACTGATATAAATAAAATATTTCTGCGAAACGTAAACGAATTATATATATATATATATATATATATATATATATATATATATATATATATATATATATATATATATATATATATATAAATAAAATAACGATTTGATAAGTAATAATAAAACATTAGTTAGTTCATTTTTCATGCAGGTATTAAAAATAAATAAGCAATATATAATATAATATTTTATATATATTTCTGGTGTTATGCTGCCCATGGCCAGGTGCTCGACTGGCCTCATATAACGTCCTTTGCCAAGGTGCTGATTACACCTATCACCCTTGAAGTTTTCACTGGTTTTGTATCCAGTGAATTGGATAATTTAATTTATTTATTAATTAATTCTGAATATAATTTACTGTAAGGTTAACACAACAACATGTGAAGATCAGAATATTCTACTCTTCAATGCCACCACCAACTGAATTTATTTTAAAACAAAGGGTGACTTTCAATCGGGGTTTTAGTTTGATTTAGATTTTCTAATCTTCCAACCGATATACTAATTGTATATATTCATAATACCGGTTATTATATTATAAATTCAAAAACAAATATATTTATATTATAATGATTAAATATTAAAATAAATATTCTAAAAAAAGGCGTGGTTGGAAATTTATAAGTTATTAACTCAACTTATGATAAAATGAGTTAGATCAACCCAGGTCAGGGTTTTAAAACATGACTTATACAACAGGCGCTTTTTTCCTCATAATAAACATTAAAACGCTTAATAATCAAAACTTTGATGAAAGATGAAAAACAATAAAATATAGAAAAAAGCTAAATCTTATCAGATAACAGACTTAGCAATTTTAACGTGTTATATACAAGATAATATGCTAATTAATATGATCCAACCGACATTTTATTATAAAACATCTCTAATTATCTCAGTAAAACATTAAACAAGAAATGAAGGATATTATAACATAAATATTTAAAAAAAATAATTATAGAGATTTATAAGAATAATAAGATACAATAAAAAAATGTGCTATGTAATTAGAATAATATGACAATGACTTTTTAAAGCTCAATTGATAGCACTCAAAATAATATAAATAATCGTATGAGATTTAATAGATTATACTTTAATTTATTGCAAATATTTTACATTTCTAGCAATGAAATATACAATATAAACGTTTATTTAATTAAAATAGTTACGTTATGATTTGGTTTATTGATTAACATTTAGTTAATTATCATCTCTTCTTTAGATGTTTCATATCCTTTTATAAATTTATAGCTAAAAATTAAATATTCAATGGTCCCTTTGAATGATAAAAAAAATATCTATTAATGGTAATTATCTTACAGTAGAACTGGAGTATTTTTTCATTTGAGAAACTTAAAAACTTCATCTTAGAACCTAAAAACTTAAAAACAACTATTTAGAAGTAGGTTAATCGTTTGCTAATTGTAGTTAGGGTGACGCATCCTTCACCTCCGAACCCACTTTAAATATAACACAATTAACGTAATTTACGAAGTACTAATTTTTTGATAACCATTTAAAAGAATGATTATCAAAAATAAATTGTATACACATAAATCATAATTACAAAATAACATTCGGCTAGCTAAATTTAAATTATCTTATTATATTATTAATTAAATGAAACAGTATAATATAAAAATAATACAAAAAAAAAGCCGATTCATTATGTTTATTGAGGCTTGCATAATTTTTTATTATAATAATGCCCTAAATATTCAATTCCTTTTTTTTTCTATCAATTTACGTTTTAGTGGAAAGTATAATATTTGAGGCAACTAGTGTAAGATTTATGAAATTCATATTTTTATTTTATCTGTTATCATAAATTTATCGATTATTATTATAATAATTATGCAATAATAAATGTAATAATCTCATCTAAAACAGGTCAAATATAGTATTGTATATCACATGATGTAAATATAAAGCCTTAACTCCGAAATAAATAAATAATATTTCATATTTAAAAAATAAAGAAACCTAATATTTTATAAATAATAATTATTTATTATTATAGCGCACGAGAATGTAGTAAAAACTAAAAAAAAAATTAATAAATAAAAATAAAATATATTAATTATAAACCTACTAGATAGATGTTTTAACAAAGAACTAACGGAGCAATTTTCGTTAGTGTTTTCATATTAATAGCAACTTGTAAATCGATTATTGAATTTATTAAAATTATCAATAAGAAACAAGAAGGGACAGTCTAGATATCATAGAATATGAAACATAATTACTTTAGGTCTCTCAGTATTTTGTAGTAGTTCAGGTAAAATTTTCTTCAGTAATTATATCCGTTAAAGATTTTTTGTCTTTGAAATTATCAGATTTGAATTATTTGCTAGCAAAAATAATTTTTCAAAACATAAATGCAATTAAGGAAGTATATATACAGACGAACGTCTTTTAAAAATTATTTTTTTATATTTAAAAAATTTAAATTGGCAAATAAAAGTTGTGAAAAATACCTGAAGACGATACCATCATTACGAGTACTACTTGCTTTCTTCAACAATCCTTATCCAGCTATTGTTTTCATAATCGAATTCATAGCGATTTGGTTGACGTCGACATGATGGTATAGAAGGATCAGTGCGAGAAGAAACAAATAAAAACTTTTCTGTTTGATATAATCTACTTAAACTTTGAACTGAAGTTGAATGTATAACATTCAATTGTACAACTTTAAATGAAAATGTTGCTTACGGCAGTTTACCTCTGACGTACAGATTTAAACTAAAGGAAAAACTATTCCAGCATTATCGACTCTACACTATGGATTATTACTAGGTGAAAATCTTTTTATAATAATTTCAAGGTGCTTATTATTAATAACTAAAAAGAAAAAAAACTTATTACTCAGATAGAAAAAAAATAATTAAAAACTAGTGTTTTTAACTTATTTTGTTAGTTTATTTGATTTTTTTTTTGTTGAAAAAAATATCGGTTTTCGATAGTCAAATTTCAATATCCATATTCCTGTATATCGACATATTTCTTTTAAAATATCGATATTTCTCCAACATCCTCCGTCGACACTGCAATGCATGAATTCAAACATTTTTGAATCACTTCTAATTTTGCAATAGCATCAAAGATTAATATGCCCTTGATACGTTTGCGATGAGCTATATTTCACTGAATATACAATAAAAATGCAAAAATAAAGAATCCTTGAAAATACAAAAATATTGCAGAAAGGAATAAATAGAGTTGATATAGTTCTGAGAGGAGGGAGTGGGAAAGAAGACTGGCCTTCCATTGAACTTAACCCACATCCTGGTTGCTATCCTTTGGAATTCGGTCAAGAGTACGTTCATAGCCCACTCAGCTCCTTCAAATCTACGCTACAAAACACAGTTACATCATTACCAGTTAACGCAAACAATTGTTCAATAATTTGAACGAGGGTCGATCAAACGATAAAATTTTAGTTGCCAATTTCGGATTGTGTTTGGACCAGTTTCAGCGATTCTAAGGCTAAAGACTATTTATGGAATAGTAATAAAGTATCTCGAATATAAACATTGATCGAAATTTTTTAATTTTTGAAGCATTTTGATTCTGATAGGAAATGATTAAAATTACCTAAGCTGGTAAACTTTGTTTAGTATGGTTATATCACCGCTCATTAGTACAATGACATCACTGCACCATTCGGTCAAAACGGAATTAGTGTTTCATCATTGTCAGAATCAGGAACCGTAAATTTAATTATTTTCAATTTTATGGAGAACACTTACTGCATCGCTACTAAATCCATAATTTGCAGTTGTCTGATTGTTCTATCGGGGCGGCGATATATAGTATATGAAAATATCCGGATATATGGATTTAGTAGCGATGCAGTAAGTGTTCTCCATAAAATTGAAAATAATTAAATTTACGGTTCCTGATTCAGACGATAATGAAACACTAAAAAATCCTTATTATCATTAGACATGATGAAGGATATTTGCTGTAGATAACTAGAACAGAACAACATTGACAGCTTTTTTTTTTTTTTCCTAATGCTATTGATATATTTTTATATTGATTCTATATTAATAGCCAAATAGTACTCATTAAAAATAATTAACTATGTAATTATTATTTTAATATACTTACTTCGTTGTACCAAAAAGAATTTTTTATTTAAAAATGGCTGCCGATAAAGGTTTCATACTCCCATATCTCGGCCACTTATGAAGGCGGAGGAAAACTATTTTTATTATTTTATTTATTATTTTTTATTTTTTAACTATTATTAAGTATTTTGGAATCATTTTCCGCAGCCTTTATATATATATATATATATATATCCTCGGTATTCATACGTCCACATCTCATCCATTCATGAAAATAGAGGAAAATATAAATTGTTTTCGAATTATTATGCTGTAAAAAAAAAAAAAAAAAAAAAAAATCAATTTTATAAATCGGTATCTGTATATCTGTACATCATGTTAAATTTCAGGAAAAAATATGGCATGATGTACTAACTTAATATAATAATTACCATATTTTTCCTGAAATTTAACCTGATATACTGGCTTATTTAAAGGCCTTCATTAAGTATAATTTAATAATATATTCGAATAAAGAGCAATACTAAGTTTTACCTTTTTACATAATATTTTCCTAACATAATATAACAAATTGTAACTGTAAATAAGATTTTAAATATGGATCCAGTCACTGGGTATTGTTTTCTTCTTTTTGATGATTTTTTTTCCATCTTTCTCAGCTAATTACTATGCCAGCCCATCTGCTGGTTTTTAATTTTGCAATTGGCAGATATCAATTTATAAAATTGATTTTTTTTTTTTTATAGTATAATAATTCGAAAACACTTTATATTTTCCTCTATTTTCATGAATGTATGAGAAATGGACGTATGAGTTCCGAGGATGATCCTGTCGTGGTGTATGACTTTGGTGACACATTAAAAATAAAATTGACCAAGCAGTCTACGAGAAAACCTGCGAAAGATGGGTGGACGCATTTTTTAGATTAAAATTTTGAAACGTAAAACCTAAAATTTTGAGGGAGGTAACTATTTTTGTTTCTTGGTCCATTATAAAGTTTCATTATTGAAAATAATAAACTAAAAAAATATACATATACATATACGTATATGTATATATACTAAATACACTAAATAAACACACACACACACACACACAGACAGACAGACAGAAACACACAGACGCTCACAGGCACGCACGCACGCACGCACGTACACACACATACACACACACACACACACACACACAGCTAACAGCTGTGGAAAATGATTCCAAAATACTTAATAGTTTTTCTCTGCTTTCATAAGTGGCGGAGATATGGGAGTATGAAACCTTTAATCGGCGAAATGTAATGTCGAGTTCTGAAGATCATTCTAGGGTGATTAATGCCTTCGGTCTGAAAAAAATCGGCCCAGTAATCTCGAATAAAAGCCGCGAACGGGCGTATTTTTTAAAATTATATTTTTGGTTTCTACGTATCTTGAAACGAAAATTCCATATTTTTTGGTGGCGGAGGATTTGTTTTGTTGGTCGCATATAAAGGTTCGTCATTTAAAATAATAAACTTAATACTAAAGATAATAAAGATTAATACACTTTACAAACATTAATTTAAATTTATAAAAAAAATATCTGATGTGGGCAACACATGACTTCCTTGTACGCCTATTAAATTATAAATCCGTGGCTCAAAAAGTGATACTGAATTTGGCTACTAGTTTCCGAAGATTGCAGTAAAAACGACACTCGGCGTCCCGTCATCCATCTATTGACACAAACACACTCTTGTCACTGGAGGTCTCATTCCGTTATTATATTTCGTTTTCCTTCAGTAGGTAACTAGTTTCCAAGATATTTCTTCATGTTCCATGACAACAATAAAACTGTCAATATCACTGGATAAAGCATTAGAAATCGACAGTTTCGACTTTCGATTTTAAGCGGAAAAACCCACTTAATTTATATCTTATTCTCATGATGAAGACTTGTTGATCTCACAAATGGGAAGGAAAACTAGTATTTTAGACTCAATTTTAACACTTAAAACAAGTAATAAAAATGTTAAATTGGATTGGAAACCAAATTGCGTTTGTAACTTTTATTACCGAAACATATGATTTCTCTTTTAATTTAAATATAATTTTTGATGTAAGCTTATTACGACCTTCAAGTAAAGTACCCTTTTCCGCTCAGGAATCTTAACCAAAATCTAGTAAATACATTTATATCGATATAAAAGTCCTATTTAACGAATTTGAGATGTTTTACAGTATATTTTAATATATTTTTTGATAAAAATCAATTATGACCTTCAAGTAAAGAACCACTTCCGGTGATCAAGCAGTGACAAAAAAGAGAGGTTCACAACTAGATTTTACAACAATCCTAAATACAAAATTTCAACTTTCTACGGCTAACCGTTTTTGAGCTATGCGAAATACGAACGAACGTACGTACAGACGCCATGACGAAACTAGTCAAAATGGATATTTCCGTTGAAATCTGAAAACTTAAAATTTTCGCGAATACAATATTTCCTTTACTTCGTACAAGGAAGAAAAAAGTACTTTCTTTGGTACAACGAAGTATATTAAAATAATAATTACATAGTTAAATATTTTTAATGAGTACTATTTGGCTATTAATATAGAATCAATATAGAAATATATCAATAGCATTAGGAAAAAACAACAAAAAAAACTGTCAATGTTGTTCTGTTCTAGTTATCTACTGCAGATATCCTTCATCATATCTAATGATAATAAGGATTTTAAATAATAATTCATCATTTTAATTAATTTTGCATAGTAAATACTACAAATGAGTTACTAAAGCATAATTAAATAATCACATTTACTTTTGGTAATATTTTTGGTTTACTAATTTGTAATAATTGAGTACAAGTATTAAGAAAGTCGGTTCAACTCATAATAACAATAATCCTTTATTCGCATATATCAAGTAAAATGTAAAAATAAAATAAATGTGATTCTGAGGTTCAAGTTCTTCTACTGTTATATATGAACACTTTAATGAATAAATTACTAATAAATTTAACTATATCATTATTAAGTAATTTTTTTTTTAAATTGCGTTTTATATAAAATAATAAACTGTTATTAAACTGTTAATAGTAAACTGTTAATGTAGTAGAAAGTTTCGTTTTCATAAAAATCTTAAGCCATATATTAATATTATTGACAAAAATAAAATACATGCAATATTGAGTAGGATTACATCTCGCTGGATTACATTGCCCCGGGCCTGGGCTAGCTGAAGGCTGGTCTTTGGATGAGGTAAGAAGCGAAATAAAATTAATCTATTACAAGTTTACTCTGGGAACAAGTGAGAACTAACAACACATTTTTTATATCTCGGAGTAAATTACGTCGTTTAATCCAGGACTAAACTAACTCTTAACCCTTAAACAGCTGAGGAAGGTGACATTTCTTTTACAACGAATTCAGATATCCTCAGGACTAAGTGTTAGAATAATATATATTATTAATGCAATTATTTTATTTCGGGCCTGCTCGGAGCCACTTGCTGATTCCAATTCACCTTTTATCGTTTTCTCACTTTCTCCTCGTTATCTTTCCAATATTCTATCATAATTCTGTCCCAGCTTAGATCCCTTTAAAACAGTATCTATTTCTTTTCAGGCTTGGAATGCTTCGATGTTCATCACCATTTTTTACTAAAAATCTCTAAATAGTTTCTTCTTTTCTTATGTAATTTCGCTCCAAATCCTTCTTGATTTCTCCTATCCAGCTTCTTAGCGTCATCTTTTCCCTTAAGTATTTGAATAGTTATTTTTTTTAATCTATTGTCTTCAATTCGATTGATTTGTCCACTGAATCTTCTTTCTTTTATTATTCCCGTAACTTTTTTTTCTGTATTTTAGTATATACTACTTGGCCTCCACAGTTACAGTATATTTTATAAAATTGAAGTTGATGCCAATGGTTTTATACAAATCTGAAAATTACATATTATATCAAGTTAGCTATCTTTCCAACATTTGTATGTATACCTGATTTTTCAAACTTTTTTTTTTTATAATTATACATTCTCAATTTTTTTCATGATCAAATTTATTTAATAATATAATGATGCAGGGAAACATGTCCTGCTCCCAAAAAAAAATCTTTTTATGAAATATAGGAAGCATTAGCTCAAGTTCGCTACGTAAATTGACTTGTAATAAGAAATCCGATTGAAGAAGAAAACTAAAAAAAAAAATGACGAACACAAAGGAAGAACATTTAGCACTCAAACTTTGACAACTACCATCATTTGTTCATGACAGTTTATATTCCTTTACCTTCATTTTTATTTTGTATGCAATTAATTTAATTTTCTATCCATTTAATAATTTTGTTTTGCTTTGTCAACAAGCACATCAAATTTAGGGAAGTATTTTAAAGTTAGCTTTATATTTATATTTTATATTAATTACAGGCACTAATACACTTCTTAGTCGTATTTTTCCCCAAAATAATAGAAGTTCGCACTGTATTAAAGGTTGTCGGGAGGAGAGTTGGGTGTTTATTAAAACCGTTTCATCACCGTTAGAACATGGATTTGGGAATTTCGGGGAGATTTAATATATATATATATATATATATATATATATATATATATATATATATATATATATATATATATATATATATATATATACATATATTATATATATGTTTTCAGCCCCTCCAAATTGAATTAGAGGGTTGAAAATTTGTGTGTGAATTGAGTTGGTGTCAGAAAAGAGCCTTTTGGGAGTGTTAAAGTTTTTCTCACACTTCCACCATTCTGATATTTTAAAATTTGTATTTTATTGACAATATTAACTCACTGATGGAGCACTGCAGCTTTTATTTTTCGAGTGTAAGTATCGTGGGACCTCTTTTTTCACTGCTGTAAAACTTTGGAAATGCCAACTTATGACACTTTACCTCTGATACACACAACTATAAATTCTATAATCCATTAATTTTTGGATCATCAAAACACGGTAAAAAAATAATAAGTATTTTTAATCAGTATTATTAGTCTACTAATATAAAACCAATCTAACAATGTTCCAATAGGCATCGGAAAAACTACAAAAAAAATGTCAATGTTGTGAAGTTTTTGAAGTTATCTCAGCTAAAATTAGAATAAAGATTATTTAGTTCATCTAAATATTAGAAAAAAAAAATGCAAAAGTTAAATAAGATAGGTTTTGATTTTATATATATATATATATATATATATATATATATATATATATATATATATATATATATATATATATAATGTGGACCCTGCCTGCTTGGTTTACTTTACAGATTTGTATTATTTTTTTTTTATTTACCTTGTTAAACCTTTAATTATTTTAGTGTGTACACTTGGATTTGAACATTAGTAATATAATTTCGATTTGTTTAATGGTTAGCCATGGTTGAGAGATAAGTAGGACAGTTAGCCCAGCTCACTGCCAAAATTCTGACCTGAGAACTATTTGGCTCCTCACCTAAACTGGGTTCCAAAACATCCATAACTCTTGCACCATCTTGGTCTGCCCTAACAATAACCTTCCATGCATATAATTCACGAGAGCCCACACGACGTACCCCTCTCAAATTTGTTATGCTTGGGAGAAATTTTATGAACCGAGTTATTCCACTAAATTATTACTTATATAAAATCAATTTATTACTTCAAACCGTGGTTTTAATCGATAAGGTTTGTTAGTGAATTATCATTAGGGACATGATTTATATTTAATAAAAGAGTAACTATGAAATAATACAAAATGTTTACCGGAACAAGTGACGAAACCTATCAATTCATAAGCAGATTGATACAAAATATTAACGATATTTTAGAAAGGCTTCAATGAAACATTCTCACGAAATATCCTCAAAAAGAGTGTGCAACTTTTTAAGACAGTGTAAAGTGTAACTTGTAGTAACTTGTCCTCATGACATACTGATGGGCGTAATAATGCAATGATATATAATATTTACGAATTTTATTGTTCTTTTAAGTAAGTGCATACATGAGTAGTTAAATTTCAAAACGTCCTTGTCCATTTTTTTCGAAATGTATTTTTTTCTTGTTACTTTTTTGTTTGCATCGATGAGACTCTGTACGATTAAAAGTGATTTTTTTTTTGTTTAAAACATCTCAAAAACTATTGAAATTGAATTTGAAAACCATCAAAACACCACATCATATATGAAAATCTGGTGCGGTGCGCGCATCACACAACTTTCCCTTACCGTCCTATAATAATTATCGTTTTAATACAATTTTAAAGAGTTCACATCAAGAGAGTCGTTTTCGAGAAAAATGTAAACAATTGTAAAATCCATGATATAATAGCTATTTCCGGTTAGTCTGATGCGCTGTATCTTTGCTAATACTGGTCCGATTTTGATGATTCTTTTATTGTTTTTTAGATAGTTTAATTATCTTTCATACAAGTGCATAGATGATTTACCATAAATTGCACGCTTTTGAAGTTATGCGTAAATAAAATATTCTTTTCATTAAAACTTTTTTCCCTGCAATTTCTCGGTGATTTACTACATAAATGAAAAGTTAAAGGTCTTTATGAAGAATAATTTAGCCAAGTTTCATCAAAATCGTTAGAGCCGTTTTCGAGAAAATTGTAAAAAAGTGTAAAATCCATGATATAATTGCTATTTCCGGTTAGTCCGATGCGCTGTATCTTTGCTAATACTAGTCCGATTTTCATGATTCTTTTATTGGTTTTTAGATAATTTAATTACCTTTCATACAATACTACACATAATTTACCGTAAAATGCATACTTTTTAAGCTATGGGCAAATAAAGTATTCTTTTCATCAAAACTTTTTCCCCTGCAATTTCTCGGTGATTTACTACATGAATGAAAAGTTAAAGGTCTTTATGAAGAATAATTTAGCCAAGTTTCATCAAAATCGTTAGAGCCGTTTTCGAGAAAATTGTAAAAAAGTGTAAAATCCATGATATAATTGCTATTTCCGGTTAGTCCGATGCGCTGTATCTTTGCTAATACTAGTCCGATTTTCATGATTCTTTTATTGGTTTTTAGATAATTTAATTACCTTTCATACAATACTACACATAATTTACCGTAAAATGCATACTTTTTAAGCTATGGGCAAATAAAGTATTCTTTTCATCAAAACTTTTTTCCCTGCAATTTCTCGGTGATTTACTACATAAATGAAAAGTTAAAGACCTTTATGAAGAATAATTTAGCCAAGTTTCATCAAAATCGTTAGAGCCGTTTTCGAGAAAATTGTAAAAAAGTGTAAAATCCATGATATAATTGCTATTTCCGGTTAGTCCGATGCGCTGTATCTTTGCTAATACTAGTCCGATTTTCATGATTCTTTTATTGTTTTTTAGATAATTTAATTACCTTTCATACAATGCTACACATAATTTACCGTAAAATGCATACTTTTTAAGCTATGGGCAAATAAAATATTCTTTTCATCATAACTTTTTTCCCTGCAATTCCTCGGTGATGTACCACATATATGAAAAGTTTAAGGTCTTTATGGAGAATAATTTAGGCAAGTTTAATCAAAATCGTTAGAGCCGTTTTCGAGAAAATTGTAAAAAAGTGTAAAATCCATGATATAATTGCTATTTCCGGTTAGTCCGATGCGCTGTATCTTTGCTAATACTAGTCCGATTTTCATGATTCTTTTATTGTTTTTTAGATAATTTAATTACCTTTCATACAATGCTACACATAATTTACCGTAAAATGCATACTTTTTAAGCTATGGGCAAATAAAATATTCTTTTCATCATAACTTTTTTCCCTGCAATTCCTCGGTGATGTACCACATATATGAAAAGTTTAAGGTCTTTATGGAGAATAATTTAGGCAAGTTTAATCAAAATCGTTACAGCCGTTTTCGAGAAAATTGTAAAAATGTGTAAAATCGATTATATAAAGTGGCACTTCCGGTTAGTCGATTTTGACGAAAATGTTGCTGTAACATCACATGCATGTGCTAACCTTAAATATGGAATTTCAGTATCGTACAGCTTTCCGTTTTTGAGCTAGACTGATCACATACACACAGACACACAGACCATTTTGCGAGACTTGGTCATTTGGACTCAGGGGACCTTAAAACATGTATTTCCGTTGAAAACTCGAATTCGAAAATTTTCACGATCGCAATACTTCCCCTTACTATATACTTCGTATATAGGTAAGGGAAAGTAAAAATAGGCCAACATTTTTGCGATTATATAAAAATTGTATAAAATAGAAAGGAGACAGTTCGATATTCTAATACACACAGACATTCATTTATATTCATTGTAGCTTCAATAATGATAGCGATATATAATGAATTCGTTGTAAACCGGATAACAAAACTCACTTAAGCATTTTATTGTATACTTTCTAGTGAACAAAATCTTTATAAAATAAAAACTTCACGGTTTTTATCGAGAAAAATATTATATTTTCATATATTTTCTGTCCTTTATTGATGGTTTATAATGAAGAAGAAAAGGGTGACCTAAGTTAGATTTAAGCCTTTCAAAACAGTTTTTTTCACCTGATGTAAAGTTTGGTTTTTGCAGAGAGACATTTTTCATACAAACATATATGGAACTATTAAAAAAAAAAAAAAAAAAAAAAAAAAAAATGAAATACACATTTGTTTCCCAATTTTTATGATGTTTGCTTAGCTCAGATATATAGATTATTTTTTTCTATTTTAGATGGGATTCGTTCCATTTCGAAACATTTAAAAATCTTACTTTCTCTGCCACCAACTTAAATGTTGTTCTGTTGAAAGTACTGAATGTATTGAAGAAGAAACAGATACAATATCCCTATAATGACCTAAGTTAGATTTAAACCTTTCAAGACAGTTTTTTTCACCTGCTGTTAAGTTTGGTTTTTGCAGATAGTCATTTTTCATAATAAGCCATCGCTATGTTCCTTAATAATTTTGAGTACATATTTTTTCTAGCATAGATACTTTTTGGACTGCTATTTTTTTACGATTCAAAATGTGTTTAATTTTTTTTTTAATTAGATTAACTATATAGGTAATATGTCTCTTTCCTTATAAAATATATGGGACTATTAAAAAAAAAAAAAAAAAAAAAAAAAAAAAAAATGAAATAAACACTTGTTTACCAATTTTTATGATGTTTGCTTAGCTCGGATAAATATATTATTTTTTTCTATTTTAGATAGGATTCACTCCATTTCGAAACATTTAAAAATCTTACTTTCTCTGCCACCGACTTAAATGTTGTTCGGTTGAAAGTACTGAATGTATTGAAGATGAACAGATACAATATCCCTGACTAATGTTGACATGGTTATTCACATCATTGCGAAACCACAAGAGAAAATTATCATCCTGAAATTTATGGTCCGCTCTTCTCAGAACAAGACGAAGGGAGGGATCCATCCTCGACAACAAAAGAGCTTGCATAATTCCTTGCGGTCTGCTTTCTTCCTCCTCCAACCCCTTTCACTACCCCTTGCGCAAGGCCGCAGGGTAATGTAGGCCCGAAAGGTCGCAAGGATTTGGAAGCAGGGGTTACCATCACATGGGAAAGGCATCACACGCTGCTACCGACAGCATTTCACTTTCTTATATCGATCTCACCGCATCCTTCCGATTTCCGGGTATAACCAGGCGGAAGTTGGGACCATATTCTTCAGCGGTTTATATCCAATACATAAATGTATTGTCGGTATTATGCAATCGCACTTCGTTTAATCGAATATTTTTCAGAGCGACATAGATGAAAAATTCAAATTTTCTTAATGCGATTCTGAGTATAAATTGTTTTAATAAATGAGAGGATATAACATTTTACGAAAAATAAAGAAGAAATTGAAAAATAAATTAAAAGCTTAAAAAAAATATAGCATGGAAAAATAGAATATTATAGTACAATGATTTTATATATCAACTAGGGGAAGAAGAAATCTCGGGCCAAGGAAGTTTGTAAACACTGGGAGAAAAAAACTTAATTTATTAATTAATTGATTTATTATTAATCTATGCCCACACAATAAAGTTGTCTAATGGTTTTTTCTATATTCTCAGAAGTTCATAAATGTTCTATTGATATAATTTGAAAATAGACATGGAGTATGCTGCATAAAAAAAAACCTCTCCCACTACAGCCCATGAAGAGTCTTGGGTTCAGTTCTTGGTAAGGACCGTATTGTTTCTAAGCCAACGGTTGTGCTAGGAGGTGATTTGGCCGAGATCACACTCAACCGCCAGGTTTTCCCCCAATTAAGGGTACCCCATTTTATAGAGGCTTGGTGGTCCCCAGGAGGGTCTCCCGATCCCACAGGCTCGATCTACGGCTGATAACAGAATAAATAATTATCTGCCATAGACGGCCTCGAACCCGGGACCGGGATCATGGTAAGGCAGTGCCTCACCACTGAGCTACTCCGCTCCCGGAGTATGCTATAAAGTAGCCGAAATACTGAACGGTTGTGGGGGTTTAGCGGGTCTAAACGACTGACACGGACACAAAGTAAAATCATAAAAATATTAATCTATTTCTGTATGGCTTAGAAAATTGAACTTATTTATCGTGTGTTATGATAATTAATTCGATAGCTGATTTTTTTTTTTTTACGAATGAAGGTATTATATGCTTATTATAAATGTGATTTTATTACTTATACAACCATAGGTTGTCAGAAAAAAAATGTGTTTTTTTTTGTGGGTTTTTTTAGTTGAAACCTGAATTCTGAAAGGCAATAAAGTTTCACGTTTTTACACTTGGTTTCCCCTTAATCTCCGATTTTAGTAACGAAAACCGCTTTCACACAATAATTTTACTCTTGTAAACATGTTTTTCGTAGTGAAATTCCTTCCACATTTATGAAGTCGTCATAACAACGATTAAAAAATTACCTATTTTTAAAAATAGTTTTCCTGCATTTCTCCCCTTAAGGAGAAGCATTTCGTAACATTTTAACATTAAAAACTCTAACATTAAAGATTCTTGGCTATTATCACGCTTTAACAGAGAATTGGATAGATCTTGTCTTTAAAAAAATCGCATTAAGAAAACTTTAATTGTGATTTTCTCAAAACTTTAAATATTTAGCATAACACCTTTACTTTGTACAGGGTCGTCTTCAATTACTGTATTTACAGAACATTGAAATCAAATCGAAAATTTTAGAATTGGTAAATTTTTCAATAAATTATTTATTTATATATATAAAAAAAGAAAGATGAAGTTTGAAAATTGTTAATAGCCAAAACGCCGTAATAAATAAATGATTTATTTTTATAATTTTTACGATATTCAATTCAAAGATTTATTCAATGGCTGAAAACAAAAACAGGATGAAAATTAAAAGTAATATTTTATTATAGTAAGAGCATAACGTTAAATATTAGATGATCGCATATTGGTTACGCCTGCCATGTAGGGAATATTCAAGACCCTGTGACACATATACATTATAATTCAATAACATAATCATGGAATAAGATTCTATGAAATGAAATATTTACCCACGATTTACGGTAATGACAGGCTAGGTTTAGAGAAAAATAAAAAAAGTAGTCCGTTACAATGGAGTACAACTGGCAAGATATGAAGAGGCAATGAAAATAGATGTGAGGTGCCGATAGTGAGTAGTGAAGTCGAAAGCGCTCACGGCGGGCGTGACGCTATTGACCTTACATAATAATGTTTCTCTTTTAAGTTCCCATAGCAAAATCTTGTCCTTTATTTTTTCTTTTATCTAAGGTTAGATAAAACGAAAATTGCAGGAGTCTCTGAGGACCATGGGTAAATAAGTCCTCACCATGCCAATGCTGCATTTCCTGTTTAGATGCTTAAGCTATAATACTTCAAAGTGTAAACTTCTAATTGGAAGGAAGTAAAAGGAACAAACATGGACTTCTATAATTTTATAAATAAAATAGTTAAATAATGCTTCATGTCTGCTGTGCTAAACATTAAACTAAAAATCTGACATTTTTTCTCAAATAAATATATATGAATTGCAAGCCACCGATATAATTTTTTCATATCATTCCAGAAATTTTAATAAAAATATGAAAATTTACAATTTAAATATTCTTTCTTATGTATATTTTAACGTTTATTTGGAAGAAATTAATAAAACTTTTTACTAGATGTAATCAATTAATATTGTCACGAAAATGTGTAACACTAGAAATCCACACCCACAGAAAGCTTTGGTACATCATGAAACTTGTTACCCATGTTTCTCACCGGCTACCTAATTTGATGAAACTTGGTAGAGATTTGTTTAAAACCCCTAGATGCGTCCGATCGTGTTCGTCGTTTAGACCCGCTAAATCCTCACAACCGATGAGTTTACGGGTACTGTATAGCCCGCCTCGTGTCTATTTTTAAGTTATGCCAAAAGAAAATTTATCTGCATCTGACGTTAAATAAAGAGAATACCTGTACACAAGTTTATTGTGGGACCATAATAAGAGTAATATTGAACAACATGATAATGCAAAATAAATAAATAAAAAGGTTTTTGATATAATTTAGAGATAATAATAAGAATGTATTAAGATGGAAAGTAAAAAAAAAAAATTAAGATTATATCGTGCAATATACTGATAGGTATGATGCATGTACAGTAACCCAATCATTATTTTAGTAGCATTGTCAGAAAATATAGCATTTTTATCTCTTTTGTGATAAAATCATCTCAAAACATCTGTTGATTTTCCTATAACTCCAGAATTATGTTAGACGAAACGATAAAACTGTTACTGAAAATAATATAAAGTATCAATAAAATGTATCAACAAAAAACCTTAAACAAAGAAATCTTTCATTTAAAAAAAAAAATTGTACCCAGATAGACTAATCGGCTATTTTCACAAATATTGCTTAGAAAATTCTTTAAAAAAATGTATTCATATTCGGATAGCATATGTAGCTTATACTAAAAAACATATATATCGTGACAATACAAATAAAATAAATAACAGAATATTTTAGGAAGTGTACTTGACTCGATTCACGTTCACCTCCGACTCATTCACTGTTCACTGGACATAATTTTCCATAGAGGTCACAAACTCCTTTCGATTCTCAAGTATACCCATGACAAACCCGAATGTTAAATGCTTCATAAACACGTTCACAAATTGACAGTCATCTTGAGCAACAGGGTTAAATACACAAGTGCGGCCATGGCAGAAAATTTTTGAACCCATTTATACTGAATCCATTTTTCTGGAATCCATAATGTAAAAGAAAAAAATTAGGAGATTGGAGATAATCTAATTAACAATGTCTATAGTCTTAAGATTAAACGTGTATATATATATATATATATATATATATATATATATATATATATATATATATATATATATATACACTCATGCTTCTAATGATTTTGATGAAGTTTGAGGGATTTGTTTTGAGCCGTGAGGAACATAAAATGTTTCGTGATACAATCTTCTGTGGTCATATTGACTGTCAGAGTGCCATCTCTTGTACCATATAACGATACCTTAAATGCAACGAAATTGATCGAAAGCAAGTTACAGCTAATTTTTTAACTGGAACTTCTGAACTAATTCCGATAAAGAATTTTGTATTGATAAGGTTGGTAAAAAAAAAAATAGGATTAGTAATTATAACATAGAATACATAAATTATATTTATAAAATAGGCAAATCGTCGTTATATATATATATATATATATATATATATATATATATATATATATATATATATATATTTAAAGGGAGAAGTTGGTCGGGGGGTGCGGTCAAAGAATTACACTATTATAAGTAAACTTATATATTTTGTGCCGACGTTTCGGCCTAAGTTTTAGGCCATCTTCAGGGCTAAAAGGAAAACAAAATAACAACAATGAAAAAAGACAGAGGCAGTACCAGTAAGAGTAAAAAAATGATAAAAACAGAAATTACAAGTAAGATAAAAAAGTATGAAGTATAAAAAGAATAAGATAACACTAAATTACATAATACAAGAGACAAATGCTTTACAAATTACCAAACCTTCATACTATTTGTCTCTTTAATTAATAGATTTCATACATTTTACTATTCCCTGTGTAAATAAAGCATTATTTTAATTTCAATTAATTTTTACATTGTTATTTCATTTATTTTATTTTATTTTACTTTTTCATTTATCTCTTGTATTATGTAATTTAGTGTTATCTTTTTATACTTCATACTTTTTTATCTTACTTGTAATTTCTGTTTTTATCATTTTTTTACTGTTACTGGTACTGCCTCTGTCTTATTTCATAGTTGTTATTTTGTTTTCCTTTTAGCCCTGAAGATGGCCTAAAACTTAGGCCGAAACGTCGGCACAAAATATATAAGTTTACTTAGAATAGTGTAATTCTTTGACTGCAACCCCCGACCAACTTCTCCCTTTAAATATACATATACGGTCAACAAAAACTATATATATATATATATATATATATATATATATATTCATTGACTTTATGTAAATTCAAATACTTTTTCTTTTTCTTTTTTTAATAATGTCCATGGAATCATCATGAAATTGAAAAAATACGTCCTTTCTGAACTTCAAGATAGTTTTACTCCCAGTAAATTTTTTTTTTTTTTTTTACTGCAAATATATCTTTTAGAACTTTGAGAGATTCACTCAACAAGCCATAAAAATATAAATAAATATAGAGTAAACAAACAATAAAATGGAGTTATAATAAAGACCTAAGATCTTATTCCAACCAAGATAGTTGAACAAAGAAGTGCAGCTAACCTTGTTCTAGGCATAACTGCAAGGACGCTATATATATATTCACTACTCTCACCTGGTTCACCTCAGCAACTTCCTCCAACTCAACTCCAAGTTTCATCTACCTCTTTACAAAATGTGTTTTATTGCTGCACCTGGTCACTACACTACATATAATGACATAACTGTTAATAAATATACAAGTATTAAAAACTCTAACTTAATTAAAATGTTAGTGTAGTAGGTACATGCACTACGATAGTTATAACACTGTATTATGCATAGTATTTTACAAGCTTGTAACTACTTTAATCAGATTAAAAAATAAATATCTTGGGTTGGTTGAAACCCCAAAATCCGTTTTTATCCGTAAGCCCGCGAATTTAAGATACTTAGATAAAATATTAACAATATTTTAATTAACACCTAAGTCATAAATTAAAACGAAAATCACAGGTCAAAATGTAGTGGCCAAACAACTAAAACAATAAAATTATTTCAAGATTAATAAAGCTATAGTTGCAATTAATTTTTCGTCATTTATAGCAACTTATCATTAACATCGTTATGAAATTTATTATATCGTTGGAAATTTATAGATTTTATTAAAACGTTCAATATTCCCTAGATAATCTGAATTATACAAAGTAAAATAGATATACATGTATAAAAATGGTGAATTATTTGTGTAAGTTGAGACATTTTTTAATGTATTAACAGAAAAACATGTTTACAGATTTGATAATGGCTCAAACGTCCCGTTGCCGAAATTTAGTGCAAAAATAATTGAAACAAAAGATGACTATTGGCTTATAATTTAACACAAAAATATCATGGCATCGAAAGAAAGAAATACGACCAGAAATTTATAGAATTTTGTCATTCAGTCAAATATTAATATTAAGTTTTATTATAAATATATATTTACAACAAATTTATAATTTTTTTAAAATAGTGAGCTATTGAGTGGAAACGCAGAGAGTAAAGGAATTACAACAGCATTTGGTTCCAACAAATTAAATTATGAATTAAAAACAAAATTTTCTGTATGCTTCATTTTCAATGAAGTATAATATAATTCATTGAAAATGAAGAATACAACATATTATGTTGTAGTATATAAAGTGTATTTTATTCAAAAAAAGGTCCCACTAATTTTAATCGAATTAAATAAAATTATTATATTTGTCATCTTATAGCTGGTTGTCATATACTCTGATATTTGCTAATTTAGCAAATAAAGAGATAAAAAAAAAAATATATAATAATGTGGAGGAACAACATTTCGGGAAAATGTTAGGAAAAATAAACCAAAAAAACATTTAATTTGTAGAAAAATATGTTTCCTTTATTTTTGTATAATTATCAAAATCTAAATTATCTATTGGATAAGGGTATGCATCTAGCTGAATAACAAGAAATATCACTTTTGGGAGGTGACAATAATAAGCTGTAAGTGAATAAAAGAATTTATTAATTAGAATGTAGTCATTAGAAAAGAACAAAACAGAAGAATGTTTTGAAGTTTAAACGTGGACCAATCAATTTTCGAGATTAAATAACCAAAAACTGTAAGGGTTGAAATAGAACTTCTTTAATTAACCACCACCTCAATCAGTGACCGATTACCCCTTTTAAAGACCTTGGACGATTTTCAATAACGCGCTGTGTGAAACTGGCGATGAGACACGGTAGGTCTTAAGAAATTAATTTACTTTCTGAAATTTATGAAAAATAAATGAGAAAGGAAATGTAAATGAGGAGTATTGCGCTGAAGCCGAGGATCGTATTTTCGTTAACTGCTAAGACTAAATTATATTTATTCATATTATTTTTATATAGAAAAATTGAAATTTCATGCGATACAGCGAGATGAAATATTAAATTTAATAGTGAACAATAATAACACGGAAAAATCTGTTAATTATGAATGCATTATATCCCGACGAATATTAGGACTCAAAATACAGATGAATTTTTACTAACATTTTACTACTATAATTATATATATCACTACTATCATAATAATGATACATACTAGCGCTAATATAAAATACTCTAAAGATGATGGCGCCAACAGTTCCAAGTTTGTTTGTTATTTTTTTCCGATTGGCTGGGTACTAGCCGTTCCCTTATGTAGCGATTACATAAATACAATAATGCAATTATGCTCGGTTATTTTGAAGGGAAAGTGCATTCACAACTGCAATGTAAGCCTCCTTAATCGGGAGGAAGTGCTTTCCTTTTCCAGATCTCCTCATGCAGTTCTCAACGCTAAACAATGGCTTTATTATTAAAATATTCAATGATTAATTTCTCTTCACAGTAATTAACGATTTCTTCTTTTACTGAAAAATCTGAAAGACGTAGCAAAACTCTTAAAGAATTAAAACAACCCTTCAAAACTAAATTTAAACATTTATACATACATATTTATAAAGAGAATGAGGTCGAGTATCTCATTTATTATGCATAACAGATTAAATTAAATTTCTATTCATATTTTCATGCAGCATTGAATTCAGCATTGAAACGATTATCTGTGTGCACATCAATTTTTGGTAAATAGAAAAGTGAAATTAATGTAAATAAGATTAGTGATAGTCATTAAACATTATATATTATTTAACTTGCTTAAATGTCTGAGTTACCTATGTGTGGTGATCTATCAAAACGATTTTTTTTTTTATCTCACTTTATTGAAGTTTTACAATCCTATAAATAAAAAAGAACAATTATTACAAAAAACGAAATCGTTCTATAGTATTCGTACGCAATTTTTCAGGACTGAAATGAATTCGCTTAAAATTTGTGAGGCATTTAAAAAAAAAAAGAATAACGTAATAATAAAAAATTTACATAAAAAACCATTCATAGGGAAAATATTAAAATTATAAATGGAAAAAACAGGTGTTATAAAATTAAAAAAATAAAATGCAATGAAATTAAAAAAAAAACAAGTTATAGTAATGAAAGTATTTTACGCCATTCACATTAAAAATTATCTTTACTTAATGAGAGAAAAAACTTTAAAAAAAAAATAACCCTAGGATATTAGGAGACCATTTTAACACCAAGGCTTAAAAGGTGATTCATGAGGAGATTGTAGAAGGAAATGAAGGAACGGCCTAAAATGACTTCAGAACCTTGTTTGGACTAGTTAAGAAGTAAATATACTAAAATTCCACGGATCTAGGAGCAGAGACACAAAGAGGAGGGGGGAGAAGGTCATGTTTTTCGGTTTTTTTATATCTCAAAACGGTTGGTTCTAGCTTGAAACATTTATTGCAAAAAAAGTGAAAAGTATTAAATTTCCTACAAGAATGTTCCTATTATTTTTTTTTTCGTATCTGTTGTAGTTAAAGAAATATAAGCTCTACAAAGTAACAAATTTGAAAAAAAATAAGTAATTTTTGGCTCTATATAATACTATTCTTTTATCGTCCGAAAATTAGCATCGAACGAAGATTTTTCAATTCTATGAGCTCAAACGAAAATTTTAGAATTACAAACATGTAAGATGAAAAGTCGGGTTTCTAAGGAGTCCCGACCGTGACGGAGTTTCCACTTTCGCTGCCGAACCAGATGAGCCCCACTTAGATCCGCTACTGCTTTAACGCTCAATTCCAAGCGCGGTGAGAACCCCGCTTTCTGAAAACAGAGCTCTATAGAGCTGGAGTAGCCAGCACAGGAAGGTTATTCAGTCTCCTTATGGGCGATTTCGGAGTAAGAACAAGTGTTACCAGGCAGTAGAAATTATATATTAAGAATAAGTTTCTATGAGACTAACAACTTATTTCGATGAGAATTACAAGCTATAAAATAGTCAATCACTCAAATTTAGAAACATATTCAATATTTCGTTGCTGTACATCTACGACATCCTATCCTACATTATCCTTTAACAATATCTCAGTTTAACAGATCCGCTACCTACGACTTCTTCCGGATAACATACATAGAATCCTCATCCACCCTCGCTTTACATCTCAACCAAAAGAGTGTCTGCCATTAGCCGTCGATTTTTCTTTATATAATGTAGAGCAAACGACCAGTAGAATTTAAGTCATTAAAACTTTTATTTCTTATTTTATTAAAATGGTTCAGATTGTAAATATTTGCTAAATACACGCATTTCTGTTAAAAAAATCCAACTTAAATGGTTAATATCTAAAATATATATTATTTAAAACATATAAAATTGGGGCCAGTGAAGTGGAGATGGCAGTGGCATTCAGGAAAGGGTTTACTTAAATTCTTAAATTGGTCATTGGCATCTCTCTCTCTCTCTCTCTCTCTCTCTCTCTCTCTATATATATATATATATATATATATATATATATATATATATATATATATATATATATCTGAGAACTAAGAGGACTAGGAAGTGTGATGAGAGGGCAGACCCCCTCCCTCCCTGACTGGTGGTATCGCTCACAATGACAAGATTGCTTCTCGCTTTTCCTCTAAATCTGCCCTGACATCGCTCCATGTAAACACATCTTGAGAGGGAAAGCCTGGTAGCGTACAAGGTGCTTTCCAGTCCTCTACGCTACGGTCACTACCTTTCATATCTTTGGATCATATTTTTTGTTTCTTGGAAATATCAGTCATTCTTACCTGACTCCATGTTCTGGTGGAATAGATCCTCTCTAGAAATGATTTATTAGTGCCTTGATATCTGGTAAGAGATACAGCCAATGGCAAAGCATGATACAATTACAAATATTAAAAAAACGACAAAAAAAACTTTACGTCAAAAAAAAAAAAAGCCTTTAAATAAAGAAAGAATATCACTCCAGGAAATCTCAACCAATAATATTATATCCAAGCAATTATTTTTTGTATCTTTATGAGTTTTTGCTCACTTTCTCTCTCAAAGCAGAATGGCGTAAGCGCCAAAACAAAGAAATGGAGATTTTGAGCGAAAAAGGGTCCTAGTGAAATACAAAATGATTTTTTAAATTTCTCGATTTTTTTTTCCGCTTCAAACTTAGCGTCAAAATTAGATGAATGAACTATGTCTGGCTAAACATGATATTTACAATTTTTTCGATTTTCGGAATTTTCGCTATATAAAAAAAATAGTTGAAAATTCTTTCGTCTGGCATTCGATGATCACCCAGCTACCAGGGAATGAGAAAAAAAACAAACAAATAATATGTTCGATCAGATGATCTTTTTTGTAATGATATTAATAAATGAGAGAAAACTAGAATGGCTCAATATCACAGTTTCCTGATTCTTCAAACCATTCTTTAAGTTCGGGAAATTTTAAATAGGCCCTTCTGTAAAATTCTGTTAATCGGAATCGTCATGTTTTGCCAGACCACCACAGATATATTGCTTGCTTAAGCAATAAGTTCACGGATAAGTTTTGATACTGACCATATTTCGGATTGATATATCTTGCAAACGCCTGTTGGTAAACTTTAAGTTTCAAAAGACGGGGTCAAGGTTAAGACAAGAAAACTATAGAAAGTTATTTAAATTTAACTAATAATTATAATGAAATGCACGTTCATTCAATCACAGGGAACACAATGGTGATGTTCCCGATCTTACTTATGTTTAAATGACAATTTCTCATGAGCAAATTAATCTTTTCTCATGATTGCTATAACAACTTATATATATTATTTGACCAAATTTGACTGTTTTTTTCTTTAAATTAAACATATCGCTTAATTTTTTTTAATTTCGTGGTGGTATTTTCTTTCAAAATGTAATTCAACCAGGTAGTAAATAAATGCTCTAATGATATATATGTATATAATCTATATTATATGTGTGTAGTATATATGTGTATATATATATATATATATATATATATATATATATATATATATACACACACATATATACATCTATGTTATATACATATATATATTTAGAGCATTTATTTACCAACTGGTTGAATTACATTTTGAAAGAAAATATCAATATATATACATATACATATATTATATATATATATATATATATATATATATATATATATATATATATATATATATATATATAGCTCCCCCCACGAGGGCTTACAAAATATTTTAGCATGATAAAAAAAATTGATTTTTTTTTTTTTACATTTGCACCATTGGATTCCCTTAAACATACAAGTGCAGCAACATTTAGCATTGCGTATCTTGCTTAGTTTATCTTGAGAAACATTTATGTATATAATGTTTGTGTAATTCAGAGGAAGCTCACATTACTCTAGTCTTATTTAATGCACAGTATAGAGTTAATTACGAAAGACACCATTTACTTAAATTATGATCCGGCATTTAAGTATGGATGTTAGACATGTATTAATTTTTTTTCAATATTTTAATAATGTTTTTGCATAAGGTAATCATATTTATGTGATTGCTCATCTGGGCTGCTTCATGTAATTCTCTAAACTCTTAACTAGTACCTATCCACAGTTATTATATAATTTAACTGTAATATAACGCTTTGATTCTCTGCTAATGTGAAAGGCGCTTATTATAGTTTAAAAAAATAGAAAATAAATTATTTTTAGAGTTATCATGAAATAGTCGAGGAAACATGTACCTTAACTAACCTCTTGAGAAATAATATGAAGGTGTAATTCGCGTTATTCACTTATTTTATTAGTGTATAATATGCTTAATCGCCATCTTCTAAACTAATAAACTAATAAAAAAACTAATAAACAATCCCTGTACTTTAAAAAAAAAATCAGATACGCAAAAATTTATCGTAAATTCTTAATTAGCATTTCAAATATCTGAAAGAAGGCTCCGCCAAAGTTTCTTAAGCAAATTCTACAAATTAAATGTTGCTTAATCAATATTACATACAACATTTACACATAGTTGAAGTGCTTAATCAAACTTATCCATATGCCTAACAAATAGATTTGTTTAATATTATTATATACATATATATACATATATATATATATATATATATATATATATATATATATATATATATATATATATATATATATATATATTACTATTACTATTTCTTTTTTATTAAACTCATGACTGTCTGCCTTGCCTACTCTCGAAGGCTACAATATAACCTCATTTATGTCTTTAGTGTTTTCTAATTGTAAAATAAGTAGCAAGGTTGAACCAATTGTAAGACCGTGTTTTAATAAAAAAAAAAGAAAAAAGTTTCTATAATTCAAACTGCTAAGTTGGAGATTTTCTCTTTACCGGAAGGGGAGGACTTCTTTTTTTTTTCTTCAGCAGAACAGTGAAAGTAGCTTTTCACGAAGGAAATGGAAAGGTATCGCTTTCCTTTAGTTAAGTCCGCGACTAAGTGCCGTTACATAAGTTGGAACAGTGCAATAATGCTAGGAAGTGGCAGGACTTGTTTTAGTTTTTTGAAAGTAATTCTCTTCGATTAATTAATAAAAAGTTTTAATCGTGTGTATATTTTTTTGTTTATTTACAAAAAAGAAGCTAAATTAAAAACCGAGATATCCAATAAATTGTAACAGTTTACCTTTAATGGAGATTACCATTCGTAAGAACTTCTTCATTATAAAGTTTCGGTTAAAAAAAAAAAATAAAAAATAACTATAATATATATAAATAATATATACATATATACATATATATATATATATATATATATATATATATATATATATATATATATATATATATATATATATATATACATATATATATACACGTGTATATATATATATATATATATATATATATATATATATATATACACGTGCAAAAAACACCCTTATACACTTTGTGTTTTCATTGAGGAAATATTTTTTTAATTGTAGAAAAACAATTCATATATGTATATACTTTAAATAATGCCTATTTTTACTTTCAATTTTTTTTTTTTTTTTTTCACTTTCACTTATCTTTACATGAAATATATATCAAAGGAAAGCACTGCGATCGCGAAAAATTTCGAATCCGTTTCCAACGGAAATACACGTTTAAGGTTCCCTGAGCCCAAATAACCAAGTCTCGCAAAATGGCGTACGTATGTGGGTGTTAATTTTAGATCCAACAAACGAAAATTTGTAAGAAACTGAAATTTCGGATTTAAGGTAGGCATAAGCCAGTGATGTTAGAGTAAATTGTTCACCAAAATCGACTTACCAGAAGTGCTACTTTATCAATTTTACACATTTTTACAATTTTCTCGAAAAAGGTTCTAACTGTTTATCAATGTAAAATTTAAAGCTTTTTAATATCATCTAGGTCTTATCCTCATTGAAATAGTTTAACAGGGCTTAAATCCCAAATTTTTCAAAATGGCTTCCTCAAAAGTATCTTTAATTATGTTTGATTGAAATAATTAACCGTCTCTTGTTATTAGTAGTAATAAAAAATGGATTGGTATAAACTATGAAGGAATCTGATAATTAACTGAAGAAGAAAAAAGGAGAAATATTTTCGCACGGTGACAACAAATTTTCAGAAATAAGAGTAGTAATAAATATGTATTATACACCGTTGGAAAGCTAAACATTTTAGAAAAAATAATATCTACCATATAAAGAAATTAATTGAGAGTGACGAAAACTGCAGACTGCAGCTGAGGACCGTGCCAATTGGCGGAGGCTATTGGAGGAGGCCCAGACCATAGAAGAAGACGAAAACCGCATACATTTAAGTGATTGTTATAGTAAATAATTTCTATTATATTTATTATTAAATTAAAAAGAGATGTTTCCATAGAAACTAAATAGAAAATTAAAAAATTTATTTCAAGCAGCATTGTAAGTGGATGTTGAGTGATGAGCGTTTCGCAACAGATTTTTTTTTACAACGCAAAGCTAAATTAAGGGCCAGTGTCTAAGATAGCCGTTATATTTTAACAAGAACTTTAATGGACAGTGAATCTACTTTAATTTAATTTGCTTATATATTTTTAAGTAGTTATTTCGATTTTTAGTAATGAAATAGCTAATGTCTATTTTCTAAGCTCGTTTAAATCAAAACACAGAAAAAATAGGTAGAGAAAGAATTCAAATTACCATGTTTGAATAATGTAATTTATAGTTAATAAGAAAAAAATTTGAAAAATAATTAATTTAAAAAAAAAGTATGTATTTTCAACATCTATGAGCTAAACATTAATTTTATATTTTCTTCTAGTTGATAAAAAAATATTATTTCTTTGAATCAATTAAATTTTCTTATTAACTTTATTAATTAAAATTCAATAAGTATCATTCCATTTTTATTAAAAATGTTCCCAAGAATTTTCATAGAGTTTCGTTCACTAGATGGAAAAACAAATATCTCGAGTTTGCAATGAAAACTTAAAACTGATAAAAAAAAAATGCCTTTTTACGTTCACCCTTATTCATCAGGTTTAAGACGGAATAATTTTAAGAGACTAAATACGACTCACTACCTACTCAATAAAGTCTTAAAAGCTATAATTTACCACAAAAAAAAAAAAAAAAAATTACATAGCGCCAATAAAGCATAACATTTTTCGCCCTCTCACACCAGCGATATAAATCATGTTTCTTATGAGCTTTGTTCATTTCCCGTTCAAATTCGCAATCTGTATTCTAAAAACGGCCATGTTTGTCGTTTAGGAGGTATGATTAACGCTTTTCATTAGACACGAACTAATGACGAATTTAAAAAATATCGAACAAATTTATTGTGGAGATAATTGAAAAGGAAATGGGCTCGTGATCTCATTGTATACAGGCCAGTGGGACATTTTACTCAAGTATTATATGTTTAAGATACTCTCACTCTCTCTCTCTCTCTCTCTCTCTCTCTCTCTCTCTCTCTCTCTCTATATATATATATATATATATATATATATATATATATATATATATATATATATATATATGATCTTATTGATGCAGAATAGCATGGTGCTGGCGACCTTCCGGCTTCCGGCCCCGAACAAGACCTGTCGTCCTTAGCTCTAAGGTCACCTTCTGCGCCATATTTGACAATGTAAAATGTTAATACTTCCTTTTCATATATATTTAGCCTTATTTATACAATTTAATAATGCGGTCACAAAGCAAGATATTATTTGTTTCCTCATTTGATAAGGGAACATCAATTGTCCTTCATATTAATTATGTTTTCTTCGCTTTTAAACAACACAAATAAAAAAAATCCTACATCAAGGATCGAACAGGAAAATGTTATATTGAAGTAGAAAGTGTCCTTGATTATTATTTCGTGAATTAAAATAAATAAATTTTACTTTATTCCGAAGGTCAATTAATCAAAAAATTGATTAATTAATATCAAGTTAAAAAAATTAAGAGAATTTCATAATACCATTTCCTATAATTTATAACTACTTCGAAACGTCGTTATAAATGTGTTTTAAAAAAATATAAGTTATATACTTATTTATGGGAAGTGTACAGATCACTAATTAAATCATTATAAAAAGGTCTTATATTTTTTAAAGTACCTAGAAAATCGAATAATTGTATTGTAATTTTTTTTTTATTCAGAAAGAAAATTTGCAACATTTACGCAAACCAAGTCAGATTTTGCACTCTTTGACACTGATAAAATACTTATATAGGGCCCACGGTTACTTTCCATGAAGGTGAATATTTTGTTTCCTTTTTTCCAAGATTTCGATAGTGACGGTTTATTTGAGAATGACACATATACCCCAGCAACTAGGAATAATGCACAATGACGTCATCTTCAGAGTGTGGAACAAACAGCTTCACTTACGTTGTCCAACAAATGACCTTAATAATCTTAATACAAATAAAAATGTTTGCAGTTCTATCAAAGTTTTTCGAGATTTCCTGTTATAAACCGTTTATATTTTTTTCTTAACAGGTGCATTTATCTTTTTCATTCTCAGTTACCAATGAAAATAGTAAATGAAGGTTGATAACTATTTGCAGTTTTTCGCCTTTAGATGTAATAAAAAATAAAATATATTAATTTTTTTTACAATAAAAATTTAGCCTGATAGCAATTATGCAACCATTGATATTGATTATCCAAATTGATATCAATAGGTTGGTCTATAATCACCAAGTTTGGCTTAAGTTTTAAGGATAAGCGTGAAAATTAAATTAAAATATATAGTAAAAATTGCAAAAAATATTACTCAAAATTAAAATCGTATGTTGGTAGGTATGAAAATTATATTTTTTCGGGCATTTCGGAGGGAGATACAACCCCCTGGATCCTCTCCCCTCTGATTTAAAGAAAAAAAATTGATGTTAATTAATTGAATCGCGAATTAACAAAATATATATATATATATATATATATATATATATATATATATATATATATATATATATATATAAATTTTAGTACATACTTCAACTATAGCCTGTTAGTCCAGGCGCGATAGAGAAAAACATTTATTTTTCAACTTCATTTCATATTCAATGGACTTTCTCAACGTGATAATTAGGAGGAAATTAATAGAAACAAATTGCATATGTTTTAGATAAAATCGGTGGGTAGCCGCTTGGTGAAAAAAATACACGCAAATTTGTATTTTTCGCTTTTAAGATGTGAAAAATTGTTGTTTGAGAAAAATAAAAAAATAATATGTACTAGCGTTTAAAAAGACGGAAAAAATGAGTTTCGAAAAATGTTCGTAAAAAAAATTTAACAACGGAGAAATATGGCCATATAATTACGGGCCTTGTAATTATGGTAGGAACACGTTATTGGAATTAAATTGTGGCTATTAGTAATGCCTGACTGTTATAAAAATTCTATGCAAAAATAATGATAACTTTTCTGAAAAATGTAAAAAACAGGTGTTCAACCAGGCTTGAACAAGACCCAAAATATTCTTAGAGCAATTTTTCAAAGCGTTATTTGCTTGCAGAGTGTTGCTCTACAAATCTATTTTCATCAAACAGATGTGAGGTTCGATTTAATGGATAAAAAAGGCTTTTATTATAACTATTTACTTATAAAATGTTATCGTGTTTCAGCATTTCACAGGGTGTCGTAGGTCCACGTGTACCTATAATTTTGTACTTTATTATAAAACAGGATGTGCCTATTAAGTAAAGTACAAATTGCTATATATTGCTATTTTTTATAAATTGTTATATACTTTTGTACTAATGAAATAGGGCCCTGGTGGTGGCCCATTCACACGGCTTCCCTTACGGCTTTGGTTGCTAAATTCCAATACAAAAATAGTTTGCTGTATCTTTAGCAAATAACGGGTTTCCATAGGAACGTGCATATAATACTCTATAAACGTGACTACAATGTTCAATACGCCGTACCATAGTTAAGAATGGTCCGATTTTAATTTTTTGTTTTTTTTGTTTGGTCGAGAATTTTATTACTTTTCAAAATGATTATATACATAATTTGTAGTTAAATGTATACTTTTTGACGAATGTAAAAATAAAGTTTTATTTTCGTCACAGCTTTATTCCAGCACTTTCTCGAGAATGCACTATATACTTGAATAGTTGAAGGGTTTTAAGAAGACTTATGACAAGTTTCATTAAAATCGATAGAGCAGGGAAAGATATATATACTTATAATACTTTCTATTTCATTTAGAATAGGTCATTTCCTAATTTTTATGATAAATCAGTAATTTACAACAATAAAAAATACCAATACAAATTGCCTCCACAAAAGGCTTGCGCCCCTGGGCAATAGCCCATTTAGGCCAGTGGTTAGGATGGTTCTGCGTTAGAGCCGTTTAGGCACATCAGTCTATAGAAAAACAGGTTTTTCGACTATTGCGCATAGGGAGCCCGAACTGATACATTATGTGATCTGTATCCAGATCATATGGGATCTGTATATCTAATGCATCCCGAACTAATACATTATGAACCCATTGGGGGCCAACATCCTACAAAAACGAAAAAAAAAGAAACAAAATCGGTCACCCGTTCAAGAAATAATTGTTGCACAGACACAACCCAAGACCAGAGACTGTTAAATATAAAGAACTTTTGAAAACTATACATTTAAAATTTGATCCGATTACAATACCTTCCCTAACTAAGTAATAAGGAAAGTAAAAAGCAAAATTAATTATTTTTTTTTGGGCCCAAAGCATTTGATGAGCGTTTTTAAGTCAATTATCAATTTTTTTTTTTTTACGGGGAATTTTAAAGATCTTAAAATATCATCTTTTTCTTTGTTATAATCTGTCTTACTACGTTTCGGCTATTCTTCCGTCAATTGCGAGCAAATTATAAAACCATCACACATATTATTTATAACTTTTGCTATAAAAGAAAAACAACATACTATTTTAAGAAATCTACTAACCAATTTATTTAATATATATACCGAAAAGATTGTCAAATGCTTTTAAATTAACATTTGAAATTGTGGTTAAATTCGCTAACAACTTTAAATTTTATAAGAAAAAAAGTTTAAGTTGTAAATACAATTTTGTAAGTTTCAAAATGTGCTGGAAAATGGGTGATTAATAGCCGAAACATAGAACATAGTTAATAATATAAACAAATATTTTAAGATGAGGCCGTAGTTAAAACCTAACATATTTATAGTAATAATATTTACTGATTATAAGTATCATTTAAGAAAATAGCTATTTGACCATTTTTAGGCGATTTTTGTATTCTCAGAATGATTGATGATAATCAGAAAAATCATTTTGTTTTGTAGCTATCGCTTTGATCATTCTTCGTCCGTTCACCACCTAAGTGGAGGTACTGGAAAATACTCTCTTAGGATATTCCTGCAACATATTCTGCACACTTCCTCCTAGTTGGCAGAATTGACACTTCCTCCGAAGCACTATCGTAGAAAGCGTCGCGAGGGCGGTAAAGGCAGATATTGTTCCCTCGCCAAAAAGATCCAAAAAAAGCCCAAGTCAGCTAATTGTTGTGAACAAGAGCGGGAGATAAGACGCGAAAGTGAAAGCGCCGAGAAATGAGAAAGTCGCCCACGCTTTCCACTGGGAATCACCCCCACTTCCCTCCTACTCCTACCGCTTTCCACTCGGAATTACCCCCTCCTACCATCTTCTGCTACTCTTGCAGTTTCTTCATGTCCAATGGAATCCGGCGAAAGTCTCTCTAATCACAATTAGATTTGTTCAATGGCAGAGCGCTTACCTCAGCTCTGCTACCGCATTTGGTTGCTTCGGCTGTTAGTGTTTCCACTCTCATTATCATTTTGTTAATCCACTTCTTAACTTATTATTCCGTATCACCGGACAGCTAAGAAGACACATTCAAAATGTATACACTTTCCAATCAAAAACACTAGGACTCCTTCATCCTGACACATCAGTAACAAAATATTACATACAGACTTCATATAAAAGATTTCAGAACAATTCAACGGACATACCAAGAACTTATAAGAAATATAGTCATGATACACAATCAAGAAAATAGCTGGAGAAGAGTCAAAAGGAGTAATTAACGGATCTCCTTGAATAAAACCTTTTTAAAGTTCAATAGCAGGTATCAATGGGTTGTGAACCGCTTTTAGACCTACCAATTATATCATCTTAGATCTAACCCATCTATGGTCACAGGCTAAGCGAAGAGTGTAGAATTAAATATTGCAAAAATAATATATATATATATATATATATATATATATATATATATATATATATATATATATATATATATATATATATATATATATATATAATAAAGAACGAAGCTTGAAATCTCTTGAGTCCATTCACACAAATATTATATATATGCATATGGTCACAAGGAATAAGTTAGTAAGTCGAAAAATGGTCTTTCCGAGTTAAGCGCATTGCGATCATCTTTCAAGCCTTTTGCAAACAGTGAAGAAGGCAACTCCTCGCTATCCTCTATCTCTTGGGATGATTTAAGGCCGTGAATTACCAACTTCTTGGCATCGTGCAGAAGGCTTGGAATATAATCACAATACATAAAATTCATTTATCGACTAATAAACTTATTCAGTATGACCATAAAATAAATTCATCTCCGTGCCTTAAATCATGCAATTCGGATATATCAAGTTAAGGTTTGGGCCCCACTAAACCATAAAAATTCTGCTGAATTCGATCTTTGCAATCTAAAATCACCTCCTCCACAATCACAAATATATGGGAATTATATATATTTTTAACTAAACAGGAAATGAAGTGGACCTGAAAACTACTTTATATGAATAACAATTTATTATTTTAAAATTGCTTACTTACATAACAATAAAACTAGTACTATATTAAAGAAATGCGTTAAGACTCAGGCACACAGAACGCGACCTGTCGCGACGATTTGTGATCTCTCTAGATCGCTCTAGCTATATAGTAATGGATCGTTGCCGGGCTCGATCAAAACTGGCTCGCTGCGATAGTTCTCCTTCTGTGTGACATGCATTGTGCAGCAAGTAGTAATACATTAGATCGCCAACTCGCTGCGGCGCGACAAATCGCGCTCTGTTTACCAGAGCCTTTAGACTTTCATTTTTGCGAATTCCAACTGCAGTTCGTCAATGTTGATTGTGCAGCATCATTTTCTATTAACTTAATTTCCAACCCATTCAATTTTTCCTAATTCATACTTCATCGCAGGCAATTCTTTATTATTTTCAATTTAGGAAAGGTTCTCTCAGTCTTAGTAATTGAAACAGGCAGAGTCAGTAGAACTCTCAATACAATTAGTGTATTGGAGAAAAATTCTTCTAGGCTGTCATTACAAATACACTTCAACACCTTCTCTGGCTAATGCCGTTAATTTTTCGGCACAATTTCAGCTCCACTTCTTGTTCTCTTGCTTTAATGTTTTTATCTCCTTTATCAGTTATTTTATTTTCTAAAAAATTACATTTTTCTTTAACTACTTTGCCTATCATTTCATCACAATCTTGGATATTATATAAAAATTTCCCTTTTTCCTTCTGGTTGTAATTATTTTTTTCAATTTTTTTTTTTTGGAACTTTCAGTCATTACTCATCCGCTGCACATGGCCAGCTGATTCTTCAGGACTTGATAAATTTTACAATATGTAGAGGTTTATTTAATTATGACTTGTTATTTGCCATAGACCATCCGTGCAAGTATTCCAATGAATCCTTCTCATTATGCGGGCGTTCGAATACTCAAAGAGCCTCGGCTCTCATTGTCCATATTTCGGATGCGTAGATCATGACCAGTCGGACCAGGCTTTTATATTGCTTCATCTCGGTGCGCTTTGAAAGACTGTAAAATTCCTTAACACATTCTTATGCCATCAATAAAATTGTCTATGAAGATCTTAATATGTTGCTAGATTCGTCCCGAAATAAGTTATTTAGCCTTCCATTACAAACTCCACAACCTCACAAACCTGCCTTCGCAGTTTATTCCCGATCATTTCTTTATCGAGGGGAAATATTTCACTAATGACATGGAACAGTTATCAAATTTCTTTGAATGTTTAATTTCTCCAAAAGTCAATGTTATATTAATCTGGGATACATTTATTTACTTGTTATATTGTTACGTGAGCACGCGATCTCAACATCGATACTTTTTTCATAAAAAGCACCTAGTTTTTCAATTAGAGAGTTGTGTAGGAAATTAAGGTACGGCCTAAATTGACTTCATGGATTTGTTTGGGCTAGTTAAGAGGTAGACATACTAAAAGTCTTGAGATCTAGGAGCAAAGGCAAAGAGAGGGAGAAGGGTTAAAGCTTAAAAAAATGCATATGAAAAATTGAAGAGCATTAAATTTCCTACAATAATGTTCCTATTAGTCTTTTTTCGTATCTGTTATAATTCAAGAAATATATGCTCTTTAACGTAACAAATTAAAAAAAAAATTAACTCTATACTATACTTTTCCTTTTATCGCTTTTACCGTTTATTACTTTGAAGAGCGCATATTTATTAAACTATAAGAGATGCGAAAAAAATTAACTGGAACATTCTTGTAGGAAATTTAATGGTCTCAATTTTTTTAAATAAAATGTTTTAAGGTAGGACCAACCCTTTTCGAGATATAGACGAAAAGTCGGAAAACTTGACATTCTTTCCCTATTCATCCCTCTATCTCTGCTCCTAGATCCGAAGACTTTTAGTATGTTTAACTCTTAACTAGTCCAAAGAAAGCCCTGAGGCCAATTTTGCCGTCCCGTCATTTTCTTATACACTCCCCTTTTGAGCACTCTAAGTCAAGTCCTCCAGTCAGGACTGCATGGATATTTTACTATTTTATTTGTTTCACATAATTTATCAGTTCGATGGGTAATGCTTGAGCTACGAATACTCCAATACGAAAAATTGTTCTGTATTTTTGAAATATTCCCATTTTGAAACATTACATTCCCAACTAACGAAAATACAAACATTCTCCATCCCTCACTATTATACAATACCAAGGATGGGGTGATAGTTATGATATAATCCGCAAGATCCCTATCGCCACATTGTGACCGCAAATAATCTTTCATGTGACGTTCGCATTCCGAGTCCAGGATGCAATATTCCATCAAGGAAGGTATCATCACTCATTCGATATAATGAAAAGAAGATGAAAGTATTAATAAAAATGGTTATAGTTCAATAGATAGTTTACCTCAAAAACGCACCTTAATAGTGAAAATAGAGCTCAAAATAAAAACAGGATAGTTTTTTTGTTCAAGGATAAAAATAAAACTGAAAAAATTGCAAGAGTTTTTGTTTCTGTTGTGTTTTTTATTTAGGGTGCCGTTATTTGATGGAGTACCTAAATGGAAGGTAAAAATAGGAATGGACAACCAAGGAAATATAGTCTGTGGATAGATGGGATACTGAATACAGGCACAAACAGCTTACAAAACATTCTAAACATATTTTGCAAATCCTTTCTTTCACGACAAATTATAAATAAAACAAAATAAAGATTACCGAGACATAAAATATGGTATGTTCTTACACGATAATTTTAGTTGGTACATAGAAGTATGATTGATTTGCCTCAACACGCACCAACACAGCAATCATTATAGAAGGTAAATTGATTATTACCAAACAGAAAAGTAAAATAATCATAAATCTATCGGTGAACTTTTGTTCAAAGCTAATATAAAGCTTTCATACATGATATTATTACTCACAAATAAATTGACAATCAGTATTTTGTAATGCTGTAAAATGTAATAGTAAACAATAGATAGAGACAGATGTAGTTTACCTTGGAGGACTCCCTTTTTTACTTAGCCATAATTCGGTCACATCTGCATAGACGGTATCTACACAGCGATATAAAAGTTTCGATCACGATTCACCAAAGAGGTTTCTACAGCACCGTAATTACAGGCTTCAAATCGTATTTTCATGTTTCTTCGAGATTAGGCACAGTTATCAATGGGATAGTGACTCCTTCAAGGATAGCTTTATTACACTGTATTTTCGAGAAATCGATTATTGGTATCAAGATATTTCTAGGCATTGTTCGATAACTTTACCGATCGACAATTTTTTATCCGGGATTTGTTTCATACCGTATTATTATAATTAAAACTTCATTATTTCACTAAGGCTCATCAAGCAGAGATATATCTTCAAGCAGTTGATTAAATGATTATTACACTATTAATATAAGGCGATGGCATATTTCATGAAAGCTATGAAAAAAAGCGTCATTCAATATCGTTTTTACATTAAAATTTCTTCCAAGTCCAGGAGATCTATAATACAGCTACAACTAAAACCATGAATCCATCCCCTCAATGGTCGATACGAAGATTTGGAGAAGTGAAGAAGAGAACATGTACAACTAATTTTAAAAATTATTGAAAAATATATTTTAAAAGTCTAAAAATTGAAGCGTATGTAATTAAAATATTCAACTAAAAAAAACGTTGGCTGTCAGAATAAATAAAAACAAAAATTGATTGTTGTTTTTTATACAAGCTATGCATATGACTAATCTTCAATAAAAAAATTATAATTATAAATTACCAACAGCTTTCAATTTAATACCTATCACATCAAATTCATTACAATAACAGATAAAATTGTGGTCAGTTGACACCCGCCCAAAATCATAGAAGTTTATCAATCCCCAATTAAAATTGTGGTTGTTAATTAAACACAATGATTTTTTTTTTTTTTTATAAAACATTTTGATTTAATAATTTAATAGCTATCAGGACTGCCTATTATGGTAAGCATACTTATGTACAAACTTACACTAACTCCCTTGATGGATTAAGTATGTTCTATTTAAAACCAATACTAGACATCTGAATGATCATTATGCAGATATAATTAGAAAAATGATAATTTTATAATTAACTATAAACATTGCATGCGTTCATAGTGATTAAGAACATGTATACGACTTTTGTTTAAACAAATATGTCTCGGAGTCACATGATTAAAATTATGTAAAATCATTAAGTGGAATTTGTTTTCTTATATATAATTAGTTTATTAATGAACTATTATCAGGCCTTTTTATTTTACAATAAAAAAAACACATACTAAGTAAGAAACAAGATTTATTACCTGTGTTTTACCATTTAAATCATGGTTGGAAAATTTGCTCTAGGAGACTTTTAGTAAGCTGGAAAACCTCAAACGGGAACATTTTCCAACTTAATAATTTTCTGTCAGAAACTATATTTAAGTTTTGACAAATAATTGTGCTAGTTTTTAGATAAAGCTATAGGAAATACAATGATATTCTGTTCACTAAAAAAAAATTAAAAATTCATAATTTTTTTTATAAAAGTTGGAAAACTTGTCCCGATCTCCCCTCATTAAAATGTTGATAACGAAGGAGGAAGTTTTTTTTATTTTAGTTTTTTTAATTGTCTCATTAAATTACACACTGAAGGTCATAAAAAGTGTAAATTAAGTGAAATTAAAAAAAAAGTGAATGAATCATACTACTAAGGAAGTTAAGGATAGAGCCAGAGGCCCTGTAGCCGTTTCTATTGCAAGAAGGGGCCCCCCCAAACCCGCCGGACTCGTACTTTCGGTCGACTTTCGCAAATAAATAACATGCGATAAATGGCAAAATACGATGTTGACTTACAAGAACATGTTTTACAGCTACTGATTTGTGACTAGTAACTGGAGGACTAGAATAATTTATAATGCATCGGCAGGAAACGACCTCTCAATTACGCAGAACGGTGTAATTCACTCTCTGATATGATTTTCCGGATCAGTTCTGATACTTTCACTGCTCTATTGAAGAGTGAAGGGATCCTCAGGTGAAAGAAATTAGTATACGATACCTGCCTCAAAAACAAAAGTACTGTATTTCAAGCAGAAGGATTCGCCATATTGTCAGCTGCCATTTGCTCGGAAGTTATTAGCTGCGATAGCATCGCCATTACTAGAGGTTCATGACTGAACATGTTGAAGAGGAAGCAAGGAATGGAGGAAATGTGCTGGGCTTAGACAAACCAAGCTGTTGATTGAAAAACCCTCTCCTTCTAGAACAAGATGGCTGCTAGGCCTTAACAGAAATGAGTTCCGATTGATTACACTGGGGAACAAAAAAATATGTTTTTCTTGCATATCTTTTGGGTATGAATATAGATACATCAACGTACTAAGGTATATGATGCATAGCTACTTTCTTCAATGACTCTTATTTTGTGTAAAAAATCTACCCGGACCCTTTTCCCCCACCATTATCAGTACCCTTAAGAAAAAAAGTAAAATTTATTGGAAATATTATGTTTTTGAAACCATCTACTGGTGTAATTAACGGTTATCTGTATTGTTTTGGAGATTTGAAAACAATACAATTATTATACATGTAACAAATCATACCTATAACAAAATTTTTCAGAAAATGGTGTTTTCAGAATAAAAGTTACCACAGGACAGTCTGTGTTCAACCAATTTTTCATTATCATTTATTGAAGAAGCTTTCGGTGACCAGGACCATATTCATCCTTGGGAGAGACAGTGAGATAGTGTCCTTGTTAGCACGATGGCAGTAAACCTGGTGACAGTCACTCGAAAAATGGCAGATGTAGAATACCTGATGTCAAGATTGCTTTAAGCGGAGTCGGAAGGCAAAAATATTAAAATATCAAAACAAATTTTATATTTTTATATGAAAGCAGAACCTTTTTTTGTTAGAATCTTATATAATAAATATACTTTATATGAGTATTTCGTTATAAATATAAGTACCTCCACATAGTAGTATTCCAGAAGTTAAAATGAATACTACTAAACCCATTTAGAAAGCTCTTTCTGACCCAAGTTTACTGAAAAAAAAATCTAATCTGTAAGTTACAATCCGAATTTTTTTAGCTATTTGCGTTTTTCCAAAAGTTTATATTTTGGTAAATAAAGAACATTTTCTAGAAAGTAATTCTGAGAATTTGTTGAAATTTGTACACAGTCATTTAACTGTATTTACACATATACTGAATTTTTTTTTTATATAAAAATAATAATATTTTTAATTTTAAACACGATTTAGTACTCGTACATACATTTTGCTACAGATCTTTTATATATAAGAAAAAAAAATCAGGATATATAACAAGAGAATTAAAAAAACAACAACAACATTATAGTGATTAATTAAACGGATTTTGACAAATGTTCCTTATGTTAACATGTAGTATAGAAGCATAGGGAGCCTTCCCTTACCAAAGGCAACTCGTTCATTAAAAAAAATCTAGAAATTTAATTTCAATATCTAATTTAATGTGAACTAAATTAATAAAAATAAATATAAATGTAAAATTACAGAAATTATATATAATATTATATAATAAATTATATCATAAATGCTAAAAAAAACACAACTAATTTATATAGTTTTTATTCTTCCTCTAAGCATTCAATAACATAAAAACGTTGGATAGAATCAATTTCAAGTTCAGAAACAATCGAAACACAACAATGTATGAGAACTATGTTTTCCCGCACAATCACCATTATTACAGTTGATAAGGTAGATAAGATGCGACACTTCACTTTCAAGGCGTATAAATGCGGCAGTTAACGCGACAGTACCACTCATTGTTGCGATAGCCACTGTTAACTTTCACGTAAAATCTGATACAACGACATTACTGCCGTAGTTGCAAATTTTTAAAAAATCTACAATACACATCTGTTCGAAACTAGAGTTATAATAACATCAAAGTTGCCAAATATACAAAAACAAACAAATAGAATTTAATAAGTAAGGAATTACACGATGGGATCTAATTTAAATTTTTTTTTATTCCAAACTATAAAATTTTCACTTACAAAATGTGTGAGGTTCACCATTGATTATTTATTATGGCTATTGATTATTATGGATTATTTTTTAAATTTATTTTCCACAAACCGTAAGGAAACATATTTTTAAATTTAGAATACAAAATCAACCAGTTTTACAAAAAGAAATTTACTTTATATAAATTTTAATGAAAGGACTCTGTCCAGACTTTCAAAAAAAAGTTAAACCTTAAAGAAGCTAAACCTTCAATTTACATAATATATGTGAAATATACAGCGTTTTTTTCTTCAATGTTCTTTTCCCCGACATTAAAATGTAATTAACAAATAAGCCGGGTTTCGAATGAGGATTAAAGGAATTGATTTCATGCAAAACCACGGTTGATTCATAAAAATATGGTTTTTTATTGTTCATACTTCATATAAAATATTCATAATCATTTTATAAAGTATATAGTATGAAATGTTTAGGTGAAAAAATATCTGCTTGTATTAGACGAAATGCCAATTATTTTGGACAACATTAATTAAACATGAAACTAATCTAATTTTATATACTATATTTTATTTTATATTTTTTATAGCATAAGGTATAACAATAATCAATATATTTGTTTTTTAGTGTTTAGTGTCCTTATGTAAACCAACTAGAGGAGGTAAGATGGGCTATCTACAGGTAAGGAACCTGTTCTAGCCAATAGGCTCTAAAATAATAATCAATTACACGACTTTTTATGTAATAGAGAAAGGCCATGAAAAGAGATAATCAGTGACTGATTGGCTTTGTGGCTAATGAACAACTTTGATATTTAAGCCTTAAAAAATTTGGAAGTTAAGGTAGGAAATGAATTTTCATTTATTCTATATGTTGTACAATAAAAGAAGAAACATGGCCAGCTTCAGACGATAAAATCTAAAACAAAATATAAAAAGGAATTGTTGTGCTCATTTCTAAGATAGACCTTCAAACCTAAACCATCCTACATTTAATGGTGATGTGTAAAAACCATCTTATTAGAGAGAAATATGATAATTTTAATTTCTTTATTAACTAAAGTTACCTTCTTTTGTTATATGTTTACTTGAACATAATGTATTATTTTTTAAATGATTGTATGATTATATTCATTAATTTTATTTTTTCTTCCACTACTTTGCTTGCAAGTCACAATAAAACAGAGTAATGTTAAATTATATATTAATTTGGACGTTTCGGAAATACAATGTTAATCTGAAATAAAGTACTGAAATACCCCAGTATTGTTGGGTGAGTCAATTTATATATGTACTATATTAATGAAACATGGTCAATTCATTGTGTTTTATTGTGACATGGGGCAAAGTAGTGGAAGAAAATTAATGTAATAGAAGGCAAAAACTTTAGAATTAATTAATTTTATTTTAGTTGAATGTTTATTTTTATATTTTATCATGTTTATTTATTTATATATTTTTATAATTAATTCTATGAGCCTACTCATTTATTTATTTTAGTTTAAGTTTATCTCTCTTTCTTTAATTCTTAATTTTCTATTACGTACGTATCTATAAAAATCCTATAAATAATTCTACTTGAATGTTCAAAATATGTTCTTTTATTTTGTAGTGTTTTTTTTTTTTTTTTTTGCGTTTTAAATATTTTCTGTTCTGTTTCTTTTATCTTCTGATTTTTTTCTGAAAATTTTTACATTTGCCTAATGTATTACAATAATTAAAAATGTACACTGAACATTCCATACAAATATTATGCTGTTTCGAAAGGAATATGCACACTTTGTAAATAAACTCCTCTGGCATAGGGTTACTATGCAAGAGAAGAAAAACAATTTGTATAGGATAATTCGCACAATTTTTAAATTTATAACTAAAAATTTGTTTACTAATTATTAATCTAATAATCGATGAATCAATAATTTTTGTTTTTTTCACCCATTTTGTTTGTGATATCACCCTTTAGCATTTCATGCGATTTAATCGCCTATTCACCAGATGTACCTATGTACGAGTAAAACTGTGAAATTTAAACTCTATATTATTATGTAATATACATAAACATTATAATAGCATATAAATTAAAATTATGGCTACTAGAGGTTTAAAAAATAAACAGTACCATTAAGGACTTTCGTAACATCGCCATTGTGAAGAAAAGTCCCCAAGATTGGACATAATCTGAGAATAAAAACACCCCTTCTACGCAGATGATCCGGTATATGATAAGTGTGGAATTTTTTTTTCCACGAAACTTTTCCAATGTTATAGAGTTCCCCAACGTTGAGTATTTTCTTTCCAATAATTATCTTATTTTTCCTTTCTCTATCGACGGAGCTGTCAAAGAGATTCCTGGAGGAAGGTTCCGTTCGTGTCTGCAGAAGAAAGGTTTTATGAAAAAAAATGTTAAACCCCTGCTTTCACTCTATGTCTGAATAGGTCACGGATTCGGATTGCTATCATGCTGCTGTATTTTCGCAAACTATATTTAACGTGTAACAGATGAATATTATATGCAAACGTGGTGTGTCACCTGAAATGCCAATTTTGGTGATGACATCGATAAAATAAGGGTGAATGCAATAACAACTTATATTAAGTAGTTAATTAGTTAAATATAAAACGTATACATTATATCACGGACCATGCTCCGCTAAAATATTATCTCAAGAAGATAAAATTATTGGAAGATTCCACCTGAAGAATGAAGAAAGAGCTGAACACACCCTGTGTGAACGTGAAGCCCTTACCTTCTACTGACTACAACATTGAAAACAGGCAATGATTAAACCTGAAGATATCACTAGATCTAACCCTAAGGAATTAATGTTCTTAGTAAGAGGTATAAGATTCTCCCTAAACGAACAGAGGGGTATCTCACAAATAATCCATATCCGTCGTGGTGAAGAAGGTGAATATTACATTCACTGAAGGTAAAGAAGAAGAATATTACAACATCTCTCAGTGTAATATTAATAATTACAATTTAGTTGATTAATTAAATTAATTTATTTTAAAAAAAAATTCAATCAACCAATTATAGTCTCCATTTTTCGAAATGGATTTTTTTTAACATTCGATAGTATTATATCATTTACACAAACTGAAAGAAATTCACTCTTGATTTTGCCAATGTTATCATATGATAATGTTGTTTCGGGATAATAAGCGCCTTTATAGATGCAAGTTAAAAAAATAAAATAAAATAGCCTTAATCCTAGATTGCCATCCATCGGATTTAGCCTGATTTTGGCAACTATGAGTCATTTTGATTCAGTTATTGAATTTAATCATTTTATCAAACTAGTACAACTTTTTTCAATTAATTTTATTATATAGTGGAAGATAAATAACTACGAAGTTGAGGAACGAATAACAATATTTATTGAAATAACAGTAATTTATTTATTAGTTAAGGCAGATCAGACTTTTAAGTAAGGAAAAATTAACTTAATAGACTTCACATTTTTAACCATTAGTATTTCCCAATACGAATTTTTTATAGTTCCAAAAATATAAAATAAGAAACTTAGGCCGAAACGTCGGCACAAAATATATAAGTTCGCTTATGGTAGTGTAATTCTTTGACCGCACCCCCGACCAATTTCTCCCTTTAAATATAAATATACGGTCAACAATAACTCCCTCCATTATAAAATAAGAAAGTATTAAAATGGAAAAAAGGAATACAAGAAATAAAACAATGACTTATATGCGTAAAAGTCCACGATAGAAAGTCAACATGACTAAAATAATTCCTAACGAATTAATCTCAAAGAAGAACGAATCCCATCACCCGTCAATTACGGTGGGATACTGTCCACTTATTGAGGAAAGCACACCCAGGAGATCACTTTAATTTTAAAGGAGTCATTTTGACACATGGTTGGTAATCAGGGTAGAAGCCCCCGAAATTGTGATTTTTTTTGCTATTAAATTAGTGCTTCGAACAACCCCAGAAATTTCATACATTAAACTGTAAACAGTATTTATCTGTATTAAAAAATTCTTTTAGCGTTAGTAATGTTCATTATCAAATTTCATGGTTCATCCGGTTGTATTCAACATGTTTTTTGAGTTATATGCAATTCTTCAGATATTTATTTAATTGCCTCATCATATATTTTTGTCTTTTATTGATTATTATTACATTCTGCATAAAAGCTCAGAAAGGAAATAAATTCCTGCAACGCTTTTTCATGTTTTAAATGCTCAGATTTTCAGAAAACAATCTGTAGTCTTGAAAAGAGGTAATCATTCACTGATTGGTTTTGTGAGATCGAGGAATTTAAATTTTTAAGCCTTGGATGTTGTGCGAAACCTCGAAATAGATTATCATTAATATTACGGAATAATTGGTTTATTTTTATAATTTCAAAATTAAATTTCTGCTGTTTATTAATTGCTAATTTGTAACTATTATAATTATTATACTGAGGTATGGAAAACCTCATCACGACGCATTTGGATCTTTTGTGAGAGACCCCTCCCCGTTCGGTTTAGAGTTCCCGAAGGAATCGAACACTTCTTACGAAGCACATTAAGTCCTGAGTGTTAAGTCTGCTAATATATTCAGGTTTAATGTTCCATTAATTTGAACTTCAAGACTGCAGACAATTTTCTAAAAATTTGAACATTTAAAACATGAAAAGACCTTGTAAAAATTCATATCAAGAGGCAATTAAAAAAAATATCTGAAGAAGCTACATATAACCCAAGAAACATGTGGAACACAACCGGACGAACTATAAAATATAATAGTGAACATTACTAAAGCTAAAAGAATTTCCGAATAACTCTGTTCACAGTTTAGTGTAACGAAATTTCTGAGGTTGATCGAAGTACAGTGGAGCGTCGATTATCCGAACGTCAGTTATCCGGCCGTTCGATTATCGGAACGGTTTTTTTTTTTTTTTAATGTGTGTAATTTTATTAATTAGATCATGACATTTTATATGCCACATCATTAATTTTGATAAAGCTTTGATTAGATACACTTTGATTATTTTTTTGCATACACGTAAATACATATTTTTGTTCATTTCATTATGTACATGTGACTAAGTTAAACAATTTATATGTACTTTATGACACTGGTTTTTTCACTATGCACATACATACTATATTTATATGTATAAACAAATATGTTTTTTTACAAAGTTGTTGTTTTAGATCTTCCTTTTCCTTATTATATATAAAAAAATAAATAAATAAAAAATAAATTAATTTATATATACAAGCTCTTTATTTCTCTTCTTCTTTATTTATACAAATAAGTTACTCTTACACCCACACTAGCTTCTACGCTCTTTCCTTAACTCATAACCTATTTATATTTATATATATATACATATAGTGTGCGAGTACGTGAATTTCGATTATCCGAACTTTTGATTATCCGAAGCACCAGTGACAATAATAGGATAATCGACGCTCTACTGTACTAATTTAAAAACAAAAAGTAACCACAATTTCATGAGTTTCAAGGATGTTTTTTAAAATATTTATTTATAATTACAAATATAAAATTATGTATTAAGGCAATTATTGTTCCGAAACATTACCTGAAGTATGAAAACATTGATAAAATTAAGGATGAATTTCTATTAATTTATGTCCATTTATGATACTAGCGAATTTTCAAAAAATACGTATGGAAAAATGGAGATAACATCTAGCTAATCAATGCGATTAAATAAAATAAGACTACAAGCCACAAAACACTATAAGCAAACCTTAATTTTTTATATTTAAAAATTGCCTATATATAGCTGAAATATCATCTAAAATAAAAACAATATATATTTTTGGGATAGTTTCGGGATATGTACAAATGAATTATTTGCTAAAAAAAAAATGTTACGAATGAAATAGGTAGTGATAATAAAGAAATAATTTATAAAAAGAACTCAAAGTCAAAAACGAAATCGCATCAAAAATAGCTGAACTTAGACTTCCTATTATGGTGAGTTAAAAGATTTTATTGGAAATTTCTAAAAAAAATTTCTTACATTCGTGGTGTATCATTATTCAATAGAATAAATAACTATTTTTTTTTTAATTTAATAAAAATAAAATAAACATTTTTTTTTGAGCGAATATTTTTATACATACAGACATCAGAAAAAAACACAAGGCGCAGATATCATCAGCATCGACCTTCAACACGTGAACCGAAATAAACACAACGTACTGATGCGATGACTGGACTATCTGGATGTTATGAATAAGGCTACGCGATAATTTAGTGCCATGAAGATAACTCAACGGCCAAATGTTACATATACCATATCCTTGGCTAGAACGAAGTGGAATTTTTTGTGCCACATCACGAAAAAGTGGAATTTTACAGGAGAAGCGTTTGAAGTTTGCCTATTTAGATATTTCGCTGTCTCTAACTCACTGATATAAAATATAAAATCTGAAATTTTCTTAGCCAATACTATTTAGCTTATTTGTTTAAAAAAAGAAGATAATATACATTTTTTGATCACGTAAACATTAATCATGGATTAAATTGTGGACGCTTTTCATAACAACTAAAATTTATTGTTAAAACTAAAAATCTGACAAAATAATATGACAATAATAATATTTAATTTAATAACAAAATATATTAAAATCTGACAATTTTTTTGAAAACTGTTTTTGTGGCACTCTTCTTCCAAGAACCAGCGATAACAAATATTACTATACAGATAGTATGGCTATTGCAGCATGGAACCTGTCAGATTTATAAATACATGAGCCTCCCATTGGGATAACACCCTGGGGCCACCCGGCCTCTTAAGTGGGTACATGATCCTTCATTGAGTAAAGGAATAAATCGCGGTCGAGCGTGGATGCTGACCACATTACCACCTCAGTCTATCAGCTAGCACCTGAGTTTTAAGGGAAATGGCTCTGTTCTGCGGTAAAGTCGAGCTTGGTGTCATTTATATGAGTATATTACAGATGTAATAATCCAGAAATCGAAATCGGCAGCTTTATTGTGGTTTCAATCAAAATAAACTATAAAAAAAAAAATTTTTTTTTTTAGTTTTCTTTGATTTTTTTTTTGGAAATATGCCTTTTATCAAAAATAAAATACAAAATTTGTTCAGATAAAGATTACTTACCTAAAAGATCTGGCTATATTTGAAGCTAAAACTAACGATAATTGACTTACGGAGCGTCAAACCTGTGAACTTTTCGGTATTTCAAGAACAATCCACTGTATATAGGTTTCTTTTTTCAAGAAATATGCATTTTATAAAAAAAACACTTTTTAAAAAAACAGAAGTTGTTCAGCTTACGATCATCTACATAATAGGCCCAGTTACATTTTAAGCTAAAACTAACATTGATGTCGTGCTCGACTTTACCGGAGAAGTGAGCCAATTCATTTAAAAATCAGGTTCTAGCTGAAAGAATATTATGTTAAATCAGCCTTGGATAGGCTTAGAGGTCGGCAGACTCTCTTGAGGCACCCCATCCTCTATAAAGTGGGTACTTGGCCTCTTTCGGTTAGGTTTGTGGACCCTTGGGTTAGGAGATGAATTCGGTTGAGCGTGGTTGCTGACCACATAATTTCCGTATTTAACCGTAGTCAAGAAACAGCACTTGCTTATCAATTAATGAACCCAATAAGACCCTTCATAGGCTTTAGTGGTAAAGGTTTTCTTATATCAATGTACACGTAGAGTGAACCAAGAGACACAAAAGAGGAGATACGTCTGTAATGAATAAAAATCTAAAAAAAAAACATTACCAATCTGAAAAAATAAAAAGAGTTATGTACAGTAATAAAAAAAGTTTTAAAAATTAAAGGATCTGTTACAAAGGAGTAGGGAGGTTGGAACAAAGACGTGCCAGATCAGCCAAGTGCAATCCTTCGGAATCTGTATTAAGATTTTTATTATTAAAAAATTGTTTGAACATTACCAGTTGGTTATTCGGAAAACATCATTTCAAGTCCAAAGCTTCGTATGTGTTCTACATATTGGTACAATATCAACGAGTAGATAGAACTAGAATGTATCTAAAATAATTGAAACTCATAATTTGGTTGTTTTTTGGCAGTTGAGATTTTTTCTGTATACAATATATAATATGTTATTCAACGAAAAAAAGAAAAAAGTTATTGAAATTTTTTATAAAATATATCGGAGGCTGGGAGGGTTATACTTGGTTTAGAGGCCACTTCGTCAAGACCGACCTTCGATCCTGCCCACACGGTACGATCCCAAAGAACTCTATAAAACATTTTGTATTATTCTTTCATCGAGATAAACTATTTACCTTTCATAACCATATCTATACTAATATATATAATTGTCTATTCGAAAATATATTAAAAGGCCTTGGTTATTATCTTATTTATGCATGGTATGTGTGTGTGTATTTTTTTTTTAGAGGGAGAGTGTTTTATTAAATAACAATGCAAGCTGGCACACTCAAGGGTCCAACTTTACGTGTCCATTCTTCGAAAATCGTCAGATTTTTTAATAATTTTGTTGTTACTTCAGATAGCACTGAAATTTTTTAAAACAATTTTTAATTTATTTTAATTGCATCTCAGATACTGTTTTCATCGTAATTGTATCTAGAACGGAAAATAAATCAAAATATTCCAATATTCAAAGTGAGGGGGTGAGGGTGTGTGTTAGGAGTGATAGTAGAGTGGGGAATGAGGATGAAGGAATATTTCAAGGAAATAATAAAATAATAAAAATTATAGTTTTATTGAAATATTCTAAGTTTAAATAAGTTTTAGTTAAATTATTACGTTATTATTAAATTTTGATAACATCATTATGTTTATAAAATTATTGAAAAGAATATGAGATCAATTAATTTTAGACCATTAATAAGGCAACTGATTTAGAGACATATTGAATGAAATACAATTTTTTATACATTTTTGGGCTTATTTATTGTTAACTGATCAGGTGTTAACTTTAGAGTCTCCGTATTACACCACATCAAACTCCATAAAACCTTACGAAATACAATATAAATTCATCAAATATATAACTTATCTTCAATATTTTATGATGAGATGAGGGAGTGAGGATCACCAAACACAAAGCACATTTTTACACTTAACATCTCACAGTAACAACATCTTGATGGAGGTTTCTCTCGACATCGGTTTGGATCTGGAAGGGCTTGCCAACTGTTTTCCTCAGCTACAGAAGGCGGTGAGTTTACTTGGAGTCTATTTTGAAGAAAGTGAGGGAGTGGGGTGAATGGCCAAGAGACAAGCAATTAATTTAACTAATTGTCAATGTACCTAATTATTCCATTATGAATTTGTTTTTCTTTTCCGAAAATACTGAGCTTGTTTGTACACTTAATTTATTTTGATAGCGTTAGCTTAGTTTTTATAGCACCTAAGCAAAATCAATGTAGAAAGTTCAAGCAATGGGACATGTGAGGGAGTGAGGATTTTAATGTTTAGGACATGTTTACACATGTAAAATTATTATAAACATTAAAGCTAACTCCTGATAGAACTGTTAATGAGCTATTTTATCAAACTCAATGAAAACCTTTCTGCCAGATGCATCAGAAAAGCCGGGTTCTTCGTGGGACAGTGATTTCCCTACTTTCGAAGAATAACCTATATACAAAGTAACAAAATATGTATAAATAAAATAAAATATATGTAAAATAACTAATAACTAAAAAAAATGAATTAATTATTTTTGTATTGATTCATCTTTAATAATCCAGATATATTACCGGTAGGCACAATGAGGTATTTTGTTTATTCTTATTTTTAATCGCTTAGTTATTTTTTTATTCTTACGATCTTACGATGATTAATGGTCATTAATAATAATTTCGAAATGGCCATTAATGTAGAAATAGGTTAACACAATGTCACGTGGAAGGGCGCTAATGACCTCGACGTTTTGCGCAACCAAACAACTGCGCGACGACTCGCACATAAAACAGTACAAACATATCTGACGAACGAAACTGTTAGGCATATTACGAATAAAACTAATACATAAGGTCACAATAACAGCCCAGGATATGACGGAAAAATATAAAAAAACGTTAAAGCTTAAAAATTTGGCTAAATTGTTGGAGTGGAAGGGATATCAGAAAGAACATATTTAAAATTCCGCCGAAGGGCGTTAAGAGAAACATTTAGTTCATATTTGTACTATCAACAATGATAAAATATTTTTCGTAAAAAATATATTACATCTTTAGCCTTCACCTCCTCCTTCCCCTTATCTATTATCATTACATGTAATATCATTTATGACTTAAGCTTTGTTCAATTTTTTTAAAACTTTTAGATACTTATGTTGTTATACTTATGTATTATATTTTAGTTTTGTCGGATTGCCTCATTTAATCCCATTTTATTAATTTATTTTTCTTATATCTTATATTATTCTCGTATCCCGTTGGTCCGAAGAAACCCGTAAAAACAAATTTCTGGATTTTATTTCTGGTCGCAACCACAATCATCATCTCTTAAAGTTGCCACTGACGATTACTGCAAATGGAAGAATATTTTATAATAATCACATTCTAAAAATATTTCAATATACAGATTAATATAACTCTTCAGAATCAATGGGATATAAACTGTGCCTCTATAGTAGCAAGAACATTAAAAAAATTAATTTTTACTCCTCTCCCCTCTAACAAAAAACAAACAAAAAGTAGACGTTTTAAGCACAATATAAATTATAACTCCACTAAACAAATTGATTTCCTTTTAATTAATATTTACATTTTTTTACATAATTAATAGTAAAAAAAATTAAAAACATCGTTAGTTATTCATGTCAATATTTTTGTGATATATTTTATGCAGTCAATATCGTAAATTTTACCGACAAACAATTATTATTATTATTATAGCGCAGCCTAAAAACTGGGTATTCCATCGTTCCACTCCATCAGTTTTCCATACTCAAGATCGGTTACAGTGATTGGATTTTGGCGTGGCTTGGTGGAGTTAGGGACCGATGGAATTCCAGCCGCGCCGCATCACTTCAAAAAATGACATGATTTCACACTTACGGCACACAGTAGGACGAAAGGGACAAAAACCGGTCATAATTCTTTAACTTTCAAACGAAACGGCCAAGGACCTTCAAATTTCGTACATAAACCAATATTTCTTTGCAAATTCAACCTGGCAACAGTAATATTAATAAAAAAAAAGTTATAAATCGTAAAATGTATTAAATCCAAAGCAAAAAAAAAAAAATAATAATAATAACCTCTGTCTGTATAACACAAGCAAGACGAAAAACTGCTATTTTTTACATTTGAATATATTTATATAATGTAATTATATTCTATATTTATATAATATAAATATATTATATAAATAAACAACAATCAATAAATTGTCACTTTTTATGAAAAAAAACAAAACAGAACTTATTAGCATAATTTAAAAAAAAATATGGTAATAAGTTTTTCAAAAAATTGTTATCCCCCCATAATTTATATGAATCTCATAAACTGCAAGCGTATATTACATAGATAATGTATTGCAGATCAAATTACCTTCAGAAATACTAATTTGAATAGTGGGTGATATTTTTAGTTTTTAGTCTACATTTCCTAAAATGATTACTTCATTATTACTTAATGATTCTTGAAAGAAATTTAATACTACAGAAGATTGATCATTATGAATTTTGCGATAGTTATTATGTCAAAACAATTGGCATATCTAATTTTTTGCGTTTTAAAGACTTTTTTGTAGATATTCCCAGCCCGAAGTGGTTGCAAGGCGGAAAAAACTTTTTTAACTTTGAGGTATTGGAAGAATCATTTTGTTTTCAAATTTGTTGGTTTCACTATTGATAAATTTAAATTTGTACACTTTTAAAGAGCCTCCAAATCCAATCATAGAATAATGTTTGGTTTTCAAGAAAAAATATCGTCAACTTTATTAATAATATTATAGACACTCATTAATGTTTTTCTCGGTGCGATTTTCCTTTGTAATCAGCAACAGTTATACCAGACAATATAATGAGTGGAAAAAAAAATAACACCATTTATTATTTTAAGGCAATAATAATTTCCAAACAAAAAAAAAAGCTATAAAAAGTTTTTGTTAGTATATATCGTCCGAATGCAGTCGACCGCAGGTTTAAAAACTATTATTTTACTAAAACAAGACTATGCAAAATATTTTTAAAAATGCAGCTGCCTCCGACAGCGTCTGTGTGCACAATTTGATTTTGAAAATATTTGTTGATTGCTTTCTCCCTGTTGAACCTATCAAATCCATTCGGCGGGCATAACTACTAAAGTTCATGATGAATTTTTCAGTGATTATACATGTTGTTACTTAGATATTCTGATCAATTTTATATAATTTCATACACTACTTTCCCATAAACATGTGGAAATGTATTTTCCTTGAACCACCAATATTTTAAAAATATTTCATCTGATTTGGACGATAATTAGTGGAAAGTTATTTGGTATCGATTTTGTCCAATTCATTCAACTACTTTCGCTTACGCATGCGCAAACGTATTTTACTTGACACATCTACTTCAAAAACGGTTCGTCCGATTTGGCGTAAAGTTGATGGAAAATTAGAGGTTATAAAGAAAACTCGTGATAACGTGCCTGTGATTAAAATTTAAACAGGTAAATATCAAGATTTCGTGATTTTTTTTACATAAATTAGCGGTTAATTATAAACGAATAAATTCTGCTTTTTAAAAATAGCAAATTTTTGAAAATTTCAAACTCGCTATAGAAAAAAATATTTAGGATTCAGAGGCATGAAAACATGTTCGAATAAGTTAAAATATGATGACCGCGTACAAGAATCTTTCATGCAAGAGCCGCCGATTTTAAATTTTGACTTAGTATTTTTTCTAGATTTTACATATAAAAATTCTGTAAAGGCTACGAATCTGGGCAAAAATCTGGTAAGGGAATCTGGAAAAAAATTCTCAATATTGGCAAGAATCGAATAAATTTGTTTGTGAAATTTGTGTGATGTGAAAACATGTTGTCAATACCATACATTAAAACTTAGTATTTCCAATAAGCAATTGAATTTTTGAAAAGCAGTCGACCTTTAAATATCATTGAGTTACCTTTTAATTTTACCTTTGTATTTTTATCGTATATATAGAAATTCTGTATATTCTCCAAGAAGCTCCCTCAATTTTTTACAAACTTTTTTTTTTGGACCAGTCTACCTTGCAATCATTAATATTAAATAAAGCTATTTCTAGGATATGATATTTCTAGAATTTGATCAGTAGGAAGGGTTTCCCATCAGAAGGCATACAGTAAAAATATAAGAATATACAACCATTTCTACAAAAATGTTTTTTTTTTTGTTAGAATCAAAAAACCTACGACTATAGGATTTTCGATTCTCTTCCCCCCACAAATAAGGATTTTTATATTTTTTTGTCTTGATCCCTCGACTAGGACATCCTTGGTAATGGATTGTACCAACACCTTTACCCCGGATATTTTCTTTTCCATTCCTTCCAAATCCCCTATTAAAGTACTGTTTTTTGACATAAATCCTTATGACTATAACGATCGCTAGCGGTAGAGCTATGACTAAACTCACTGGGAAAGGAGCAAGAGAACCATGTCAAGGGAACTTCCTTAACCGGGGCCCCGTGAACTTGGTACCAGATCCTTCGGCCGTGATCCACTTCGGCCGCCCTCGGCCTTCGCTTCCCATCCTCCGCCACATCAGACCAATCAGTCCATTTACAGGCACCATAATCCCCGGGCGGTTACATTTGGCTTCCAACTAGGATATGATGTATAATCTATTTGAAGAAGATTTGCGTTTGCACAAGAGGATCATGACAGCATTTATAGTTCAAGGTGGATGATGAGACGGTTAATTTTATTTACGAATAAGTCATCAACGCATATGATCTGTCTGAATTGTAAAGCTTTAAAAAAGAATTGAGGAATTTTCTTTCACAAGTTAATATATCCACTTTTGGAATATTATTACAAATTATTATGAGGGCATCTCATGGAGATAAAGCAAATTTTTATAAAAAATGTTAATTTGTAACAGCTATTTCGCAGGGGAAAATTTAAGATTTGAAATAAACGGAATAATAGGTATGAACTACTAATTCGTAGAAAAAACTTTGTTTTTGAGAAATGGATACATAAGCTTTTAATAGAATACTCCTGGATTAGTCTGTTTTAAAATATAAATAATAAATAACAAAATAATAATAATGATTAAAAAATACATTAATAATAAAATACAAATTAATAATAAAATGAAAATAAATAAATAAATAATAATAATATTTCTTTTTTTTTTAAAACGGGCTATCTTAACCCCTTAAAACTTACCGTATGAAAATTTATACTGAAAAATAATTATTTGATGATTTAGAGAATATTCTAAGAGCACCAGAACTTTTCTTTACATTCAGAGATCTTATTGAAACCTTTACATATCACAATTCCTCAGCCCTTCTCTCAATTTCGAAGTGTAAAGAGAATAAAATATTGTTGCGAATTATTTAAATTTTAGTAATATCGTCTAAAGGTCGTCCTTCAGACAAAAAGTAACAAAAGATTGATTTTTCATTGTGTATTTATTTTTAAATTCCCTAATTCATTAGTCCAGTAGTAAAAAAAAAATATAACTCATATAGAGTTTTAAGTTTATTTGGTTTTGGTATTATCCAGTTTATACCGGGGGTTATAGCGAGTACATTCCTCAAAAATATGTTTAACCGAAAGAATACCACTAAAATGCCACCAATATTTAAAATTTCTATTTAAAATTTGTTTATAATTAAAATATACAGTAATTAATTATAGTCAGTTGAATGGATTCTTAAAAAGAATTGTGCAATAATTGCAAATAATTATAATTGCTTATTTTTCCTAAGTTATGCATTTCTGTTGGTTAGTTTCTGCAATTCGTATAGGTAGTTTGCACTCATGGAGTTTGCACTCAATGTACACCGATCTCCAAGATATGCCAGACAGATTTGAGCCTAGATGGATCGTTTTGGTAGCAGGACACCTCTGTCCTGAAATTAATGCTTCGGAAAGCAGGCCAAGGACAGACGCAGAGAAATTTCGGCTGCTGACAAAAGTGTGCCCAACATAACTGACAGTTTGTTTGGAGGAAAAATCAGATTCGAAACTTCACTTCGAAAAAATAGTTATCAGTTATAGAGATATTCGCCAGAAATTTTGGATCGAAAACCTAAACTTCAATTCAGAAGGACGGATTTTGCAAACTAGATCAAACTCAACATAAAAATACCTAAAAAAACGTCATATAATAAACTTGTATTAAAAATATGAGAACGTCAATATGCATTATTTATAAATTTAAAAAAAAACAACCTTCAAAACACCTAAAAGTTTTACAAACAAATTTGTCGACACATGGCAAATCTTTATTTATTTGACGTTTCGATCGTTTTTTTTGGTCATTATCAAAACTGATTAAAAGTGTATGCTTGATATAAATCATAGATTTTTAAAATAAATTTTTTTTTCAGATTCACAGATTCACTGTTCGAAAAAGGGGCAGCATGTCGCAAATGTGTAAAAAATTAAGTATTTGAAAACTTTTTAATCTGATAAACAACAAAAATGTATCATGCAAAAAAAGTATTCATACAGTAACAGGTGACGCGAAAATAACTTGTTAGTTTGTTCTTAGCTCATGGTTTTCACTTAATACAAAATCTCTAATTCAAATACAAATCCAAATCCAAAATGGGAGAAACAATCCGAATTGAATGATAATTCCCAAAAATGGGTTAATTGAAATGATTAAGTTCTACCTGTAAACATGAATTGTTTAATTTTTGTTGTTAATTAGATTGTACGGGTTTCTAATTACCTTCGCCTGTAAAAATAAATGCGGAACGGTGTTTTTTTATCATATCCATGCGTTATATAATAATTTTTTCCCTTTAAATAAATCATTTTTTCCATTAAATAAATATTTTTTTCTATATATAAATATTTTTTTCTTTTGATAAATATTTTTTTCCTTTACATAAATAATTCTTCCTTCAAATTTTATCCACTGTCACTACAAGGGGCAGCATGTCCCAATTTGAAACCAATACAATATTTAAATCACAATTTTTATATTCCATTGCTTACTAAAATATTGAAATAAATATAAAAATAGGCAAAATGGATCTTCATTATAAAGAATTTTTTTTATTAAAAACAATTCTTCAATGAATAATATAAAGAAAAAAATATGAAATACTTCCTGCAGAAAATAATAGTCCTTTACAAATTTTAATAAAAAAATTGCTCGAAATTTAAGTATACTATTTAATTTCTGCAGATTTTTTATTAAAAACTACAAATCTTCAGACATCTATAGAAATTATTTTTCTACAAATTAAAGGTCTTAAAATGTTTAACAAAAGAAATTTCCTATCGTATTTCGAAAGTCGTTTTGAAAAAAAAAAAACAGATTTTTTTTATGTATAGTCTCATTTTGGTAAGTAATTATCTTCCATTATCGTTATATTAATAATGATTAAATAATATTGTCGAGGTTTCTGGGTACTTCCACATCCTTGACAATTCTGATTATATAACAGTATTAATGATAATGTCCATATGCATTCCTCATATTCAATTAAATATATGTTAATTTAAAACATTTTAAATACCATTAAATTCATAAATGTTAAAATAGTAACAAGAATTTTAAATAAAACTGATTACAAGAAATGCTAATGTTGAATCTCTTGAGTTACCCTGCAATTTACGAAACACGTAGGTAATTTTTTTAAATCCAATATTTTTAAAGATTTATGTATAATATTATTTTATTTTCCTAAAGGACGGCGCAGGTGGTATGTATGATTATAGAAGCCTTCTGCTTAGGATACTCATTATCAAACCAAATTATCTTTTGAGTCTTGGGGTATCAAATACCGAGATAAAAACTCATATTTAATTTTGCTGAAGGAAGGAGAGAATGGGTATTTGAATGTAAGCACTGCCAAATGAATAAAGCAACTGCACCGGTCAACATTATTTTACGATATCTAGACAGAAAAATAAAATATTATTTTAGGAGACATATTGTAGAAGTTTTGATTGCAAATAATCCGGGAACAATCCAAGACATCTGGATTTTGCAGATGTTTTGGCTCGTGCGAGGAACCGTTTAAGGTGCATTTCTAGAATTTTTATTCGTCGATTGAGGATGTCAAATTACCATGAAATTGCATATTTACATATACAGCTCATTAATAATAAAAGGGACCATTAATTGGCAAAGGTTGTTATAAAAAAACAGGCTCTTGATGGGAGGCAGGTGTGTGGGGTAGGGCACTCTGTATTTTATGCGGAAGTAGAACGATCGCCGGTACCATTCAACCTATTTAATTTTAATAGAACCTTGGTCGCTAATAAACCTTCACAGGCATGCAAAGAATTACTATTTACTATCCCTGGTTGTTTTTTTCCCCATGTTTTTCATTTTTTTAAATTTCATGTTGCGGCAAATGATCCAAAGATTAAGTTGTTGACTGAATATATAATTAATAATTTTAACTATCAAAAATTCTACCTTTAATGGTAACGGTAAATTATGTATATTTAGAAGCAAATGGCTCCTTAATTTCTTTGTTAAAAAAAAAAATACAAGCCATAAAGGGCCTTGAGTTCAATCATTGTAAGGAAGTATAGTTTCTTGATCAACACAAGCAGATGGAGGTGATGTGGTCAGAACTCCGACAAATCACCAGGTGTTTCCCCCATCGAAGGGTTGGTACCCCTACGCCTTTAGCCGCTTACGACAAGGATTATTCCAATTATTAGAATTATTCCAAGATTCCAAATACAAAGCCTCAAGGGGATCTCAAGGCTCAAAAAAGAAAAAAAAGAAATTTTTTGTTTTGTTTTATCTTGAAAAATTCTTGAGTCTTCTTAGAAAAGATTGATATATATATATATATATATATATATATATATATATATATATATATATATATATATATATATATATATATATATATATTAATGAGGGTTACGGAAATGGAAATGGTCCAAAAAATATTTAAACACAACTAAAATCGAGCTTGTGAGACCATTATGTAAGCGATAAATAAACTCATATTTATTTTTGAATTAACTTTATTATTTAGTTTATTAACTTTAAATATATAATTTTAATACCCTCCTGCTTCGTTTTTTCATTATTTTAAAAATGAGAAAATAATAATTACTTTTTAAGAATATTTGTTGATGCCTGATTTGAAATTAATGATTTAATTAAACTAAATGAAGAAAAATTAACTGTTTTATAAAATCACTTTAATTTTTAACAAGTTTAACCAACAAAAAAACATCCCTAATATTTCAACTATTCCAACTTTTTGGTCTTGCAAAAAAACTATAACATCACAGTAAATCTTCGCTTCAGAAAAAAAAGTGCTTTATTAAAAAAAGGGAGCTGCAGGATCGGAGAAAAAAAACTCTAAAGCTGAAAAAAAATTCCCGTCGCTATTTTTTATCAGGAAAACTTTTAAAAAACATCCAGGAATAAACAGTAGTAAACAACAGCATTTATTATAGGTCCAGAGAAAAAAGTACATAAGAAAGCGCCATTTAACCTCCTTCCGCCTGTCGCTATAGTTCCCCTTAAAGCCCATCTTACACGATCAATATTACTTAGTCAATATATTGACCGTCTGAGGAGTATATTGCATCAATAATATTGACGCATGCGATGTATACACCACGTCAAATAATTTTGCTCCAATAATATTGACCGTATAAGGTGGGCTTAAGCGTTATTTGGTTTTATTTTTATAATCTTACAATATTACTTTTTGATTTTTTGCTCTCTTAAACTATTTTAGCAAATTATATCAAATATATTTATCAATCCACTTTGATGATTTTTGTGGCGAAATTGATTAAAAATTTCACGAAATGTCCTTATGAGACAGTGTAATACTTGTAATATGGGTGAAACTCGGTATCAGTGTTCATAACAGGCCAACAAGAAGCATTGTTCTACTAAATTAGACTCCTAAGCTTCCTCCTAGTAATGAGTCATCAGTACCTCAGAACGACTCAGCTGATTTTGATGAAACTTGGTGCTCATGTTTATTATAGGCGTAGTAAGGACTACTTCCTCAAATTTTGAGGGAGAGGGTTAAAAAATTGTTTTTTCTTGGTCGATTATTGAAAATAATAAACCAAAACCTGTTATTTTCAATAAAACTCGCCCGATTTTATTTCTTAAAATGTAAATATTAAAGGCTTAACATATAATGATGACTTAGGCATCAGTTATGGATGATAGCAATAGTTAGGGATTGATAAATTATTTGCCAATTCTATAATTTTCTTTTTATTGAAAACTAATTTCAAATTTTATAGCTTCATCTTCAGTTATATGGTTTAAGGGTCGGGGTTTTTCCAGTAATTACTGTAAAAACCCCGACTCTTAAACAGTTTACCTATAAACACCATACCTTTCTTCCATTGCTAGTTCAGCGCGAGAACAAACCAATACAAACTTTTCTGTTTGATATAATCTACTTGAACTTTGGTGATTTCTTGTCTTAATTAAATTCATAATTCATAAATGTTTTATAATACTAATTTATATTACATTTAATTTAATATGTATAATAATACCAAAATGCATTTTTAATTGCTTATTTTTGAATTTTTATATGTTTTTAGAACTGAAGATGAATGTATAACATTCGAAACTAGTTTTCAATAAAAACAAAATTATAGAAGTAGCAAATAATTTAAGAATCCCTAATTAGATTGATTCTTCAATACCATCATGCGGATGTCAACTGAGAACTAAATAGGTTTCTCCACATATATAGATATAGCCCATAGCAAGTATTTACACTATATGTTCAGCTGTCATGGAGTGATGCACAACTTCTATATGGTTAGTTTTTTAAAACTATTTATATGAGAAGTGCTATACTTTCTTTTGTGTATACTTTTCATTTTCAGTCCTGATGATGCCTTTAATGGAAAAAAAAGTTGACCGGTTCGTTATTTACTGCTATTTGAGAGACTTGGGGCTTTATTTTCGAAATATTCCTAAAATAATCTAATTATTATTTTATCTTATTCTTCTTTTTTCGCTTTCATTAATTAATGTAATATTATATTTCTATTAGAAAGAGGAATAATACAAGACTGAACACTATATTCCTTCCTACCTCTTATGACCATGCACTAATACGGCTGTAACGAATAAGGAGGAATTTTTTATTTATTTTTTTAATGAATGGACTTTACGTTTAAATTATTAACTAATTTTCTCATTGGCCCCATGATAATAATTACAGGATATTTCGTGGAAGAGTTTTTCGCGCGTTGCCAGCCGTAACCGTAGCAAATGCGCAATTGTAGCTTAATGTGTGAGAAAGGGAAAGGAAGAAAGTTGGAAAGGGGAATCGCTCTCCGTCCGCAACTGGAAAATATCTTTTCCAGCCTTCTCCGTTTTTCCAGTTAGTTAACAATTTTTTTTTTTTTTTATATTTTCAGTTCTCCTGTATATATATATATATATATATATATATATATATATATATATATATATATATATATATATTAGAATGTTTTGAATTAAACAAATTTTATAGTTATCTCGATAATAGGGATGAGTTAAACAAGATGAAATCATTAGATAGTATATAACAGAACTAGAATCTTAAACAAGATTAAATCGATTTGACTTACAAATTTTAATTATTATATATATATATATATATATATATATATATATATATATATATATATATATATATATATATATATATATATATTATAGAAAAAAAAATCAACATAAATTTATATACTTAAATTTATGTCGATTTTTTTTTCATTGAAGCCTATTAGTCAACAGGTAACAAAAAAATCTTTATTGTTTATCTCAAAATTGTGGTTGCCGTTGTTTGTTTGGATTTAACATTCTCATGTATTTAAACCACCGCAGGAAGAACACATCAGAACTAATATTTAATAACCGAGAGACCAAATGGCGTTTAGAAAAAATTGAATCTTCAACACTAATAAAAAAATTTCACTTACATCTGAATATTTAGTAAAAGTACAGTTGACGATAAACAAACGTGAAACTTGAAAATGGCTTTATATGTACAGCTGAAACGTTATAATAAATATGTTGAGGCAAAAGACAATTTTTTTTTTTTTTTGACTTGGAAACCAATATATCTTAAATAAAAAATATTTCTTCAACATAAATAAAAGAATGGAATTACTAAAATGAGGAAAAATAATTTTTTAGAATAGAATAGAAAAATAAACTTTATTCTGGGACTAGCTCCCTTAAGAATAACAAGTATGTGCAAGTAAAAAAGAAAACAGAAAAAAAATGTCTGGCGAAAGACTACATTAATAACAGTCAATTGATATTTACAATAATCTCAATTATAACACAAAGTTAAGAGAAAAAAAAGAGCATTCTTCTGGTAAAAAAAAATATGTAAAAATGTTTTTAAATTTATACTTGCACATAATGTGTTTTTCTTACTTATTAAGAGTCGAAATTCCTTATATACGTTAAAGCGATTAGTATAATATTTATATTACTGAATCGAATTAATGAAACTGTCATATTTCTTGAAATTTCTATTGCAAATTCCAGTAATGATATAACGGTAATAAATAATAAAATCTCGAACTACTTAAATTACCAACTACATCGTTTTTATATTAAACCAAATGCTTATTAAGGTAAAACTAATTAAATTATTATTCAGCTTTTATCAAAACAATAAATTATTTTATAGCAAATAATTATCATATAAGGTAGGAACCATAATTTGAAAAGTCGTGCCCGGGTAAAGTAAATAATTAATTTGGATCCCAATACCCAGAGAAAAAAAAGAAACTCCCCTCTCCCCCTCGGAGAGTACCTAGACCTGAATTCCACAAACAATAAGACGGAGGAGTCCCAAAATGGCGTGACGTTCCAAAAGTGGCTGCCACCTAGATAGTGGATCTTGTGGTGGGGGTAAAAGTGGCGCGAAAGTAAAAGTGGCAAATACATTTTCCCGCTCAGCCGAGTAGATCCAACTTTCTGACCTACTTTCACTATCGACAGGAGGAAACCGAAAACCGTGGCCGCATGTTATCTCTACGCACTGTTAGCAGTTAGCAGCCCATATAAGGCAAAAGGTTATAATCACTAGCAGAAAGTGAGCTCAAGTCTCCACACATTGTGTAAAGTGGACCCGTGGGAAGTTCTGCTCCATTCTTCGCAATTATTCTTTCACATCCATATATTAGATATTTTGAATTCCAAAAGAGATTTAAAATCAGAAACATTCCGAAATATTGGTGGTGCAAGTACTCCAAAATATATCCAGGTATCATATATCCTATATATCATATATCCAGGACAGCTAAATTTTGAATTATGCTTTCAAAAATTTATATTTAATTTAATTTGCTATGCAATTAACACCACCCTTGAATCTAAACTGTTTTTTACCATATTATCCTAAATAAACCTAGCGTAATTGAAATACTGAAATATCAATACTTTACAGAAGCATATGATTAAATATATTACATTTTCGAAAATATGGGCTCAACATCGGGCATTGCAGGGTTTCCTAAGGTGCCCACTGCAAGACAGGGCCGCCGATGAGGTCCGATGCCCGATGACTTTCAAGGGGCCCGACTAGGGTGCCCGGGAAAGAGCTCATCAAAATGTTTAAGTATTTATTTATTTATTTTTTTTCACGAAACGGCCTTTTAAAACCACGCGAATATCACAACTTTTGCTTTCTCATTTCCGCTTTTCTTTTCTCCCAGTATCTTATTATCATTTCTGCGTGCCTTTGATTCCTATCTTTCGACCACGCAGTACCCTTATTTTTCTGATTTCTTTTAATTTGTTTCCATATTGTTCCCTATCCAGGCAGCTTTCGTCTGTTATTTCCAATTTTTTTGCTTCCTCTCTCATTTGCTTCACATATCCTCCTACGCTCTTTTATTCACGGATTCTATCAAAGAATTTCTTGTTTAGTCTCTCTTGGTCCATTCTTATCATGTGCCCGTAGAATCTTCGTCTTCTGATTCTTATTTCGGTTTCCAGATCTTCTATCTCCCTGTAGATTTAAGTATTTCTTTATTTTAAGTGATAATTTATTGATAATATTTATAGTTACAACTTTTGAAAAAAACAAAGTCCATTCTCGGCAGAGATATTGGAACTTGGAGGCCCGAGTTATAACCTGTCGAAGGGCCTAAACATTTCTAGGGGCGGCTCTGGGCTGTAACTGGAAACCCCAACATGCACTAATTGCAGGACTTCCAGAACAGTGAAGTACGTCTTTTTTTTTTTTTTCGTAAAGTCAAAACCTTCATTTTAAACCTTAATCTTAACTAAATTGTAAAATACATCAATTACACTAAGGGATAGAGACGAAACAAACAAATAAATAAATATTATTAACAAATAAAATAAATGACGAATAAATAACTACCACATACCGACTTACTTGAAGACAGCGCCTCTGAACATCCTAGGCTGCAAAGATTGATGATGGTAGAGGGTTAGGATTTATTAAGCCTACCAGTGAAGGTCTGAAGAACATTTTGCAGCATTCCTGGCAAGTTACCGAAGGTTTTTTTTTCCAATCTGGAAAAGAAAAATAAATCAAACATTAAGAAATGCCATTTGAAAACCTTCAACCATGTTTTGAAAATAATTGTTAAAACTGTTATAAAGTCATTCCGACGCTCATTCATGTAAAAATAAATATGTTAGGATGGAATATAACATGATGCATGATTACCATATTTATGTTAGCCACAGTTCCAAAACATTAAAAAATACTCAAAAACCAAACAATCCATATCCATTTTATCTTAATCCCGTTAACCACAAAGTTGATAAAGTATTTATTTTGTCAACTTGTTCTGATATTTTCCAACTTCTAAAGAAATGTTCTCAGAATTATTTCATTGAATTTATTGAAAAAAATTAAAAGTTTACTTTATATTCCGCATTTAAAATGCTTTGAATCCAGGCACGAGCTAAAATAGAAAACAAAATTGCCGACTTGCAAATGAAGGAAATTACGTGTTATGTTAAGATGCATGAAGAGATATAGATTATCAGAATCTCCTGGTTAGAGATGTTGTACAATTCGAGATCCCTCAACCTGATTTTTTTCAGCTTTCTGGACAAGTTCGTAGTCCTTTGTATCATATAATGCAATTAATGAACCAAGGAATGGTTTGCCTTTAAAAACTTTTTCTTATGATTAGTTTTCATGTTATAGATTACATAAGGAAGAGTAGAGAAGTATCAGTCAATCCGTGAATCTTCACTGCGAAAAGTTGTACAATAAAATTGGAAGTCATTGTTTACAGATAGTAAGGATTGTACCTGAATTTATTTTTTTAAATACAGATATCTGAAGCAGATCATAATTATGCCCAATTAGGAACAACATGACATATAAAAGAGAACATTTAAGTGGAAAGTGAAAACTTTAAGGAGAAAATATCTGGAAAATAACAAAAAATAAAATTTGGAATACAAATAACATCTATATCTATAGAAACAAAATAATATTATCAACAAATTGGAAAAGTTATGACTTCAAAATTAAAAAAAAATCACAAGACCAAAAATTACAAGATAAATCTATTAATCAAAATAAAACACTTGCATTTAATTCTACAAGTTTCGCTACCGAGAAAAATAACTCCTACGTCTGTCTGTCCTCAATTTCGTTTTTTTTTTCTTTTAATTTTTTTATATCACAAGACATACTTTTTCTGTTATAATAATTTCTTTTTTCATACAACACTTCAGATTAAAATAAATATTTTGTAGGTTGAGTACCTTGTCCAGAGACATCCGCAATTAAACCTAAGAAAAATAATTACATTTAAAAAGTTTGTTGTATGTGTGTGTGTGGGAGGGGGGGGAGGAGAGGGAGGGAGGAGGTTCAATATTGAAAAGTACCAAAGATTTTAAATTACTGATAACTCATGAGTATCCTAGCTGACCGAATTTCTATCATTTCACCTGACAGGTTTTTATTACAGTAGATATTAGAGATATCTAATATTTAAAAGCGATTTTTATTTCTGAACATAAGATAACCTTGTAAAATCGCGTAATATTAACAGAAAATTATTTAAATGTTTTTAAAGTTATATGGAAGAAAAAGAACTTTTTAAAAATGCTCCATTTCCAGGATATTGTAATACAGTTAAAACCCCTATATATCGAACTCTCACATATTGGAATTCTCCAAACATCAATTTTTTTTTTGTTTTTCAGAAACCTTGAGGTTTTATTAGAAAAGTAACGTTCTGTATATTAAATATAAATTTAAAAAACTGAAAAAAAAAACATATTTAAAAACAAAATGTATTGAGATTTTTAATTGTGTAAATAAAAAAAAATAAATAAATCTACAGAACAAAATCTACAAAAATGAAAAACTAAAAAAGAAACAATGGAAACATTCTCAATTGTGTAACAGGGTTAGATTCATTTTAATGTTAAGTTTTTTTATCTCTTTAAATTAAATATAGAACCACGCATTTTCTTTATAAAAAATCTGGAATTGATAACATAGTTTAAGCAAAATAGAAATATGAAAAATAGACCTAATGCCTTCGGTCATCATATAATTATTTGTGATCACTTAAGTAAATGATGAAATGCTGGCATTTCTTACTGAAATATCTACTAATCGATTTTTTTGTTATAAACAAAACAAATCGATCTATAAAAGTTAGATAATACATTAATTTGGGGCAGAGCCTTCTTAATTCTATAAGACTAATATATACCAAAAATATATTTTTGTATATATTAGTCTTATAGAATAGACAGTATTCAACAGGATTTTTTTAATGCAAAAAGTAATATTATTAAAACATAACGATTAACTCTTATAAGAATTATTGTTAATAATAAGTAAAATTAAAAAAAAATATTAATTGAAATTTACAACTAAAACAAAGAAAATGTGTTGAGTGATTAATATGATATGAATAGAGAAATCACCTATAGATTGCACTCCGATGACCGTTCTTATTATAAAAGATTTCGAAACCATCTTCTTTTCAAAAGCCTCGGAGTTTAATCGGAAACCGATTCGAGGTTAGAAAGTAGCGAGTTTGGGAAGATTTGGAGTTCATAATTGAAAGGAAAGAATATATTTCGGGCAAAATCCGTTACATTTATGACATTGAGGCCATTATGGATAATTTTATTTCTGACATGATAAGGAGCATTGAGGATTTTCGGATCTAAAGGAGGATTTAGGCGTGAAATTCGGGTTCTAAATCTCACAGATTTTATTGTTAGATGTCGGATATTCAAATTCTGGATTATAAAAATTCATTCAAATCTTAGGATTAATACAGCTAAATTTCAGACCACACCGAGAATATTTCATCCAATTTTCACTGGTGTCAACTGCGGAAGGATTAGAGGGTAGAGAAGCCAGGTGGATCTGAATAGGCGAGGAAATGCAGGTAAAGGTTATCCGACTGAAGAACTCGTCAACTTCCTGGATGCGGCCTTGCTCCGCGCTCGAAAAACCTACCATCGACTAGGAAAATCCTCCGCAGCGGTTTCATGGGAGGGCGGTAAAAGAGGAGCCAGGGACAGCTTTCTAGGTCTCCTGACAACAGGGAAACGACAATTATGTAAAAGGATGTAACGTCTAATGCAACGGAAAATTGCAACCATGGCAGCAGCTATTGACTTCCCCCTAAAGTTTCCCAGGAACTTTCAAATCTGGATTTATCGAAGTGTCTTCTTTCAGATAATGCGATGAAGTCAAACTTTTAATAAATATTTTAAATATTAAAATTCATTAAAATGAAATTTACACGCTTTTCTCTCTAATCTAAAAAAAACAACAAAAAAACAAACAAACTAATTGTTCAGAAAGGCAGTACAAACATAAACAGAAAAAGAAATTTACAACATTTCAATATCATAATTAACAAATTATGCAAGGATGAACGTTTGTGTGGGTGTCTATGTCAGGATTGTCACTTGAACGAGCGGATCGATTTTGTTGCTTTATTTTTGTTTTGTAGAGTTCCGGCCATCGAAACCTATGTACCAAATCGGACACTCTGTGCGTAGTAGGGGTTTTCTCCAGACTGCAATGCCAAAACGGCTCAAACGATTTTGATGAAACTTGCCTAAAGCCTTCCCCTTAAAGATTATTCACATTGTATATCCCTGAGAAAAAGCAGAAAAATAAGTTATGACTAAAAGTAATTTTATTTAGCGATTCACACAAAAAGGGTAACGACAAAATTCACCCCTCTACTCCAATCGCACTAGTAGATGCAAAGAAACGACGTACCCGAATTTGTACACGTTATTTATTTTTTAAAGTATTCTGGGCATGTCCCGCATGGAAAACCCGTTCACTTTTTTTAGTTTTTCTAACAGCTCTACATTTCACAGAACATTACAGAAGCTCATTTGAAAGGTAGTTAAATTGTCTACTAAGCTAAACTTAAAATAAAAAAAATCTTGATTGGACCGATATTAGTGAAGATAGAGGCAAACATGTTTGCATTGATTTTGCACTTAAAGCGGTGAGAAAAGTCGTGGGGGTGGACACAACAGATATTTTATATTTACAACCATAACAGAGGTACAACAAATAAATCTGCATATACAGCCCTCCACAGTAATGGAGTCTCCTATTGAAGAGAAGGACGAAGAACACTGTTATAGATAAGCAGTTTTAATCTGAGACTGAGATGTGGAGTTGCTAGTAGATGGATAAATTTGTATGATTTTTGTCTAAACTTTGATAATTTTGAAGTGAAATTGAAATTTGAGTAATTGAATTTATTACATCATTCGATCATTCCAAAGCGAGAGGCGAACCCCTTAATTTAAATTATTAACCTTGGAAGGATAAAATGGCGCCTTTTATCCTGGCTCCTTATATAACACAAATGTACTGGAAAATATCTTCCATTTCATTGGTCTTTATCCGATATTAAGCACATTTAGGGACTCATTTTTAAGGGTAAAAGGTTTTAACCACCCAATGCTGTTTAAATATAGAAGACATAATTCAAATAATTCTTATTTTAAAACTTTTTTTTTTCCTTCAATTTCAATGTCCAACGCAATTATTATCTCATAATAAATACAGATATATATGAATTTTTATCTACAAAATTTATATACTTTTCATTTACTTTATTTTATTTTTTTATGAAATTAACCTCACGAATCTGCGCCTAATTCCGTGCAGTAATTTAAACAAAAAATTATATATATATATATATATATATATATATATATATATATATATATATATATATATATATAAATAATTTTTTGTTTAAATTACTGCACGGAATTAGGCGCAGATTCGTGAGGTTAATTTCATAAAAAAATAAAATAAAGTAAATGAAAAGTATATAAATTTTGTAGATAAAAATTCATTCGAGGAATAATGTAGATATTGAAACTTGAAGGTATTTTGACAAAACTTTAGGAATAAACTTATAAATTTTAGAAATCTTCTAGGATAATTCATAATAATTTCGGGAAAAGAAAATAGAATTTTCAAAATATTGTATATGATCATTGAAGCTAACAAACACGTATCACCCGGACTAGCGTTTTTATAAACGTTTTCTGCTGATTGAAAGAACCACTAATCCAAAGAGCTCGAGGAATATCCCCTATGCATCATTACTGGAATCGATTTAGGATTATTGGATTCAATAGATTTAGCTATGATGAAGGCATCGCCTGTACCTGGTTCTAATGAGTGAGTGATGTAGACTAGAGGAAAAGTTTTTAAACAAAATTGTTGTTTAAACAAGAAATTGTTGTTCAAAATGTGGATGATGGAGGAATTTCGAATCAAATACAGAAACCTTCGTTTTCTATGATATCAAAATAAATATAAATTAGTATACCATAATTAGTTAATGCGAATATATTTGTGTTTATTTTTTTAAAATAAACCACTTTTCTACCGTAAAATTATAACAAATGCTGAAAATTATTACACTATGGTATACATAATAATAATGGATTAATGTATTAACGGATAAATAAAAAAATTAAACTTTGGATTTTTTTTTTTTTAAACTTTGGGTATATTGATTTCAAAACACTCAATATATTTTTTCTGTATCTTCATAAATGGACGAGAGATATGGGCGGCGTTTGAACCTTCAATCATCCGCCATTTTTAAAGGAAATAGCGGATGACTTTGGTGCCAATCTCAAAATAATAAGACAACCAGTAATCTCGGAGAAACACCGCGGGCGGTGGATTGACGGATTTTTTAAAAATAGATTTAGATGAGAAATGTCAGATTGAGAGGGAGGTGATTAAACTTTTTTTTGGTCGATTACAAAGGTTCGTTATTGAAAATAATAAAATAAAACTGAAATCAATATTCATTTCTACTACTAACAAAAGTATTTATGAACTCTTAACCCTAAAAGAAGTATATATCGTGTAATGAGAGAAAGTATATTAATATTTATTTATTTTTTGTATATTTAAATTTATTTGGCACAAATTGTTGTATTTAATTTAAACATTAATTTAAACCTGACACCTATTGCTGCCATTTTATATTGTTTGGTGTTAATGCTTTTAAAAAGAGTAGAAAAAATATATACATATTAAGAAAAAATAAGTAAACAAATAAATCGTAAACATCTTATATAGGTTGGTACTTAATTATTATTAATAATTATTTAGCACGTTAAATTATTCCAATTGTTATATACTGCCACTCTGACCGTGTTATTGATTATTACTGTAGTGAACTATTCAACATATCTTAAATCTAAAGCTTTAAAAAACCAGATATTAATAAACTATCGCGAAATAATTAAAACGATTTGAGCTTGAATTAAAGTTTGTTCGAAGTGATATTTCTGTCCATGAACACTAGCTAACAAAATATTGAAAATGCAGGCAACGTTTACGGTGTCACTAGAAAGTTCAAATCAAAAAATATATATAAAATAATTGATATATATATATATATATATATATATATATATATATATATATATATATATATAATGTAAATTAAATATTGGCATATAAATACTAGGAGGGGCAGGTGGCGGATGATCTAGCAGGAGGCTGAAATGCCATGGCCAGACCTTGGGCCTCTCACCTCCAGCCTTCTCGTCAGGGTCTCAAGCGTCTTCAATTAACATTTTTATTACTCTATAATAATGCAATCTTACTTTTTATTAGTCTTCAATTTCATGAACCATCTTTTTCAATCTATATTACGCATTCAAGTTTCAACTTCTGCCGCAGCACTACCTCTGCTCGAATACTACAGAAAATTAAGCAGACGAATATTATTGCACTTATTATATATTATTTTAATATTATAAAAAAAAGAAAGAAAAGTCAGTGTCACAGAGATGTTTCCTCGACTACATTTTAAATTCAGAGATGGTTCATTATGAACAGATTTTTTAAATACTTATTTTCTATTTAAATATTTAAAAACGTCAATGAGTTAGTTCTATTGAATATATCCAATTACTATTATATAAAAGATTTCAGTAAAAATTTTATATTATTTCATCAAGCATAATTTTTTTAAATTATTTTCAATAATTTTAAATAAGCAGAGTTACTGAAATATGGGGACAGTGAGCTCACCAAAGTTCTTCAAGATATAATATCCGCAATCTGGAAAAAAGAAGAGCTGCCATTGACTTGGAATAAAACTGTAGTTATCCCAATCCACAAGAAGGGGGACAGGATGATATGTAGTAACTACCGAGGCGTCTCCTTACTACCGGCCTCATATAAGATGCTCTCAAATATTCTCTTTCAGCGTATGTTGCCCTATGCAGAGAAAATACTGGGCCCATACCAGTGTGGCTTCAGGAAGGGGAAATCAACTATTGATCAAATCTTCAGCCTTCGCACTATTCTGGAAAGAGGAAATGAATATAATTTAAAACTTCATTGACTTCAGGGCTGCTTATGATCGCATCAATAGAGAAGAACTGTACAAAGCCTTAGATATCTTTGGAATACGCCAAACTTGTTAGGCTCACCAAGCTCACTATGAAGAACGCGCAATGCTCGGTACAGATCAATACAGACAGTACTGAAGAATTTAGTACATGGAAAGGCATAAGACAAGGAGATGTTCTGGCCTGTTTACTGTTTAATTTAGCTTTAGAAAAAGCCATACGGGAGGCTGACCTTCAGACAACAGGAACGGTATACAATCACCTCTACCAGCTTATGGTCTATGCTGACGACATAGATATTGTCGGCAGATCATTAACAGCAATAATGGAAGCATATCAAGCCTTGGTTGGACCAGCAAAGCGACTAGGATTAGAGGTGAATAGCTCAAAAACCAAGTACATGGTGTCTGTAGAAGCGCCCATGGAAGAGGAAACAGTGACCATCGGTTCTTATAAGTTTGGCAAAGTAGCCGAGATTGCATATCTGGGCTCAATTGTAAAACAGGACAACACAGTTGAAGGGGAAATCAAGAACAGAATAATTTTGGCTAACCGATGTTACTTTGTACTGCGTAGATATCTCGTGAGTAACCATATATCCAGACAAACGAAGAAACAGCTATATAAGACAATCATACGCCCAATGCTCCTGTATGGGTCTGAGATCTGGACCCTTTCGAAGAACAGTGTAAAGAAACTTAAGATCTTTGAAAGAAAAGTCCTCCGTAGGATACTAGGAGGAAAGAGAGTAGGAAATGAATGGAGGAGAAGAAGCAATCAGGAATTCCTAGGTTAACTACCGAGAGCCCGATGTTGCCCAAGTAGTACGCATAGGAAGGCTACGTTGGGCTGGACATGTGACCCGAATGGGAGGCGAAGAGATGCCAAGGAAGTCTTCGGGCGAAGACGGAGAGCAAGGCCGAAGCTTCGATGGTCTGATGGAGTGACAAGTGACGCTCGAACTATGCTCGGCATCAGGGACTGAATGGTGGCTGCCAGAGAAAGAAACGCTTGGAGGAAGCTGGCTGAGGAGGCCAGGACTCGTCACCGAGTTGTAGCCGAATTGATTAATTTTCAATAATGGACCTATGTAATCTACCAAGAAACAAAATAAAATATTAACTCCCCTTAAAATCAGATGTTTTACGTTTCAAGATTGGCAGAATTCGAAAATCGAATTTTAAAAAAATTCGTACATCCTTCGTCTGCTTCTCTTCACCAAAGTCAGAGGTCAGTCCAAAGTCCAGGATAATTATAGGAACTCAACATAACCATCCGCCATTTCGTTTCAAAATGAACGTTTCAAACGCTCATATCTCGGCCATTTATGAATATAGAATAAAAATATAAAGTGTTTTGGGATCATTGGGCCAAAGATTAAGAAACAAAATCCAAATAAATCATAATTTTTTTTAATGTATAACTATTTGGAAATAATAGACCATAGTGTAATAATTTGCAGTGTTTTTTTGGATTTTCGTGTTCAATATTTTTGAGAAAAGAATAAGCATATAATAAAATTTTAAAAAATACACTAGCGTAAATCACCATATCGAATATTGATTTAAAGTGATTCTTTTTAAACGTGACGATGTCTTAAAAATGATCATCAAATCATATAAAAAAATGTTTTGATGTGATGGGAAATACGCAATTTATAATAAGTTAGTTATTTCATTATAATGAAGAACAATTTTAGCCAGTTTGGAGTGATACATTTTAGTAACTATGAACAGAAGTATAAATTTTTTTAAATAATGTATTTCTACAAATTGGGGCATGCTGTCCCTTTTTTTTCGGACCAGGGTCAGAACTAGGATTTTTCCAGGGAGAGAAGCTTTATTTTGCCGCCTCATCTTTCAACCCTCCCCTCCCCCTCAATAAAAATCAACAACAGTATTTTAGGTAATTTATTTATAAATAAATACCATCATCTCATAACATTAATTTATTTTCTAGACTGAATTAAGGTCGAAAGATTAAAAAAGCAGAAAAAATATTCTTTTGTTTAACCTAAAACTAAAATTTCGTTTATTTGCCGCCCTCCAAATTTTGCAGCCCGGAGCAAGAGTCCTCTCTTAGTTCGGCCGTTTCGAACAGCAAATAAAAAGAGAAAAAACATTAAAAATTATATGACAATTAATATCATCATCTCATAACATTAAGCCATTTTATAGACTGAATTAAGGTCAAAATATTAAAAAAAAAACAGAAAAAATGTTCTTTTGTTTAAACTAAAACTCAAATATCGTTTATTTGCCGCCCTCCAAATTTTGCCGCCTGGAGCAAGTCTTTTTTTGATTCGGCCATTTCGGACAGCAAATAAAAAGGGAAAAAACATTAAAAATTATATGACAATTAATATCATCATCTCATAACATTAACTCATTTTATAGACTGAATTAAGGTCAAAACATTGAAAAAATATTCTTTTGTTTAACCTAAAACTCAAATTTCGTTTATTTGCCGCCCGGAGCAAGAGTCCTTTCTTGATTCGGCCGTTTCGGACAGCAAATAAAAAGGGAAAAACATTAAAAATTAAATGAAATATTGCAAGAATACATCGTAAAAACATTTTAGTCAATTTTCTATAGTCACCTAAAAACCGATGGAAACGTCAAAGAAATAAACATATTTAATTTATACAGATAAAAACCTGGCCTCAGGCATCTACAAGCAATTATTTTCTTCATTCATTATATATATATATATATATATATATATATATATATATATATATATATATATATATATATATATATATACAAAAAAAATTATCTATTGTTAAAGACAATAAACATTTAACTTATAATAGTAAAAACTTGTACCCCGAATATATATTCCGTTATGTAACGTAGATGGGAATTACAAGCAATACTTCAATAACAAAATTATTTTACATGGTCCAAGGATTCCTGGAAACGATTTGGAAAAAAAAAAAAGAATAGTTTTTGACTATTCCAAAATATATATTCTGTGGCTAAAAATTTCAAATAATACGATGCCATCAAGTTCTGTTATACTCCCACCTCTCGTTCGGGACGTTTTATAAAAAATGAAGGGCAACACGTGATGAAATTAAAGGGAATAATCACAGAAAATTCTCTCCCGTAAATAAAAAGTAGAAAAAGAGAAATTTTAAACAAAAAATACACCATTCCGATTCTTACTCACGTTCTGACCCACTTACGTTCGGAACCTGATTGCTCCGATAGTATATTTCTTTTGGTTTTGTAAAATTTTTTGGAAAGGATTTTTATAGCTATTTTGTAATTTTATAGTAAATGATAATAATTTATATTATATTCTAGGTATTAGTTAGAGCTTATTATTATTACGCTTGTAACCTTATTTATATTTATTTTTATAAGTATTTACAATATGTTCATGGGGCACTTCTCTCTTAAGAAATTGTAATTTGAGCCTATAATTAATTAATTACGGATAACTCAGTCAGACAAGCAATGCATTTTTCAATGCAGATGCCATACAATAAATGCTAATAATTAATCTATTCACAAACTAAAGGAAAGTTAATTTATTTGTTTGATACAAAACTGTACATTTTCTTTTGCTACCATCAAATTTATGTTTCGTTTTAGGTATCGATACAAATATAGGAAATATTGGTTGACAGTCCGGGAAAATATGAAATTTTCTAGATTTAACCTGCTGATTTATTATAGAAGATACTTAAGAGAGAAATTAGAGTAAATTATTCATAGCTCTCTCCGGAATTTAATCAATCTTTTAAAAAATATTTACTTAATTAGCTTCCAATGTCACGGAAAAAGTGTATTTTTTATAATCTTATAAGTACTCTTTTCATTTTATCCAGACCTGCCGTCAGAGAGGAGCAGGAGGGACGAAATCTCAAGGGGTCCTGTAAGTGTTGATTAAAAAAAATCTAAAGAGTCAAAAAGTTTGTTGAACAAATATATGAAAATAAAAAATATCATTTCAACCTTTAATAAATAATATCACGTACTTTTATCGTATTGTGACAGTGTATGTTGATTACTGCCTAAATATAACATAAAGTGTTATCTACTGAGTTTACATAGGTTAGCAAGAACATTGAATTTTGACTCGATTATTCAAACTTTCGCAGAAAAGTAGAAAAGAAGATAATTATTGTTATAAATAAAAAATATTTCAAGCTCTACTAGTGTTATATTTAAGTAATTGTTATTAAATTATATCATAATAAAGTAATTTTGAAAAAAATTGTTATATTTTATGTAAAACAATAAACTGTTATTATTATAATGCAGTAGCAAGTTTCGTTTCATAATACCTTAATCCATATACTAATATTAAAGACAAAAATAAAACATTCGAAGTATTGAGTGGGAGCTATATTACTTTGCTCCGGGCCCGGGCTCAACTGACGGTGGCCTTGATTTTGTCCATAAATGGTTATGCCCAAACTTCAGAACAATAACATTATGGATTTTTCTTTTTTCAAAACCAGAATTTATATACAAACTTGTCTACAATAATTTCTTGTGTAATTTCCTTTATTCTGTATTACTGATAAGTAGATTTTTTTTTTGTTTTCAAAACCATAATTTTCACGGATACTTATTAAAATGAGTATGAGTATTAAAATTTCCAAAGTATTTTTCTTCAGATTTCTGTAATGTTTTTTTTAATTAGTATATATAAAAATGTATATTTAAGATAATATTTAAATAAAACCATGGGCTTATATTAAATTGTAATGGGATTAAGTTCCTAACGAAAGTGTCAGAAAAGTAGGACTTAATAAAATCAAATAAATAAGGATTAGACAATATTCACGTTTCATCGATATATATATATCTCAGCGAAAATTAAGACTCATAAGGTACAAAGCGAAACACAATGCGTTTCCTTGCGTTACGCAAGATAGTCTCATGTTGACACTTTAAATAGAAATCGACGACTTACAAGCATAAAAGAGACTGTAAGAAGCGAACTACGTTTTACACTCCGGCCTTAAGATTCCAAAACATGTTGGTGACCTCAAGTAGAAGGTGACTAACCATTTTTCGGAATACAACACAACACAGGTAAAAAAATTCCGACTTGAATCGTTTCAATTTCAAAACTATTCAGGTTTAGATGAAGTGCTTAACAACTTTTTTCCTCTTGGGCGATGAAAGATGGTACAAATTAAAGGAACCGAATAAGAAATTTCTTTCACAACTTCACAATCAAATATTGAAACCAGTGAAATCATATTGAACCAAGGTACCACATCTAGAGAAACTGGCCATGAAAAAATTCCATTAAATTCCAGAATAAATTCTCTAAATTCATTAACCTCACTAACAACAGTGTATTCTAATTCGGCCTATCAAAAGAATCATGTTACTTTTCCAATATACATATTCACACAAATACAACCTACTCAACTCATTTCTAGCAGACCAATTATCATTTAATGAACCAGTTTTATCGCTTTAATTTACATGTGGCCGGTACACTTTGTTTCACACAACAGATCTCTGGCAACAAAACATGGCCTTGGTTTTTCCAAGATTTAGCCTCAAATAATCGTTTACTGGCCCTAGCGTCGATACTATATCTTCTTCTAGCTTTTGGATCACCCCACGCATCTTTGGTAGTAATAACTAATGAAATGATTAGTTAATTTGGAGGTCAGCAGAATATGAGTGGTATTGTGAGTGGTGAATTATATAGAATGAATTACCAGAATATGATTATCAAAAGGTATGTAGCCTTCCCAAATCCACTAGTTTTCAATAACATAGCTAATAAATGAATAAGGTATCATTACTTGACACAGGACCAGACGGAAAGCACTTGGACACAAATATTTTAAATACAATATAGGATAGATACTCAATTATCGATCTATATCACGAAATGCTCTAAGTCTTGGTCCAACATATAGTAACTTTACCAACTTCAATTTTCCACTACATCGGTTTAAGGTCAGGCACAACTTTAAGTGAGCGAAAGGAACATTTAAACTGGTATCTAGAAAAAGCTTAATCTTGAGATTTCATATTTTACATTTTAATTTTGCCTTGACTGCCCTAATGTAGAATAAGTATAATATTCGCCCATAAAGTTTTTCTATACGTTTTATGGCTTCTAAGTAAAATAAAAAAAAAAATCGTACTCTATTTAGTAGCGCAGCCAGGATTTGGGGAGGGGGAATGGTTCTATCCAAGAATCTACCTTAAAGAAACCCACTCCCAACTGGGAATGTAATGGGGCCCTCTCTATGTATAATATTTTTTAGGCATAGGTATATTATAAATAACATACATTAAAATAGGCTTATACAGTTTTTGTTTAACGATAAGAATAAGTACAAATATTTTGTAATTTCGGGAGGAAAAGGGGTCCGGACTCCCTGGAACTCCCCTCTTTCTATGCCATTGAATCTATTTCTAAATAATTCATAAACTTAAATGTCAAGACTGCAAGGGGATATACATAGAGAGATGCCGAAAAATCAAAAACCCAGATCAATCAAGTTATAACTAACTTTAAAAATATAAATACAACTACACTTGCCCAACATAGTACTACATTGAAACATCAGTTTGATTTCAACAACCCACAAATATTAGATACTGTTAAACACACAAACAATATAAGAATAAATGAAGCTATATATATATATATATATATATATATATATATATATATATATATATATATATATATATATATATATATTCATTCCAGAACGCTAAGTATTAGCTTGGCAATAATAAATAAGCGAACAGCCCAAAGTATTATTTTTGTAAAAAAAATTTATTGGATGATGATTATTATTATTTTTAATTCTTATAGTACTTAGCGATCTGGGAGATATGGGCATCAAAACTTTGTTCTGATTCTAGATATAATTCTAAGGACGAAGCAGACAGTACATGAGGCTTCATTCGTAACTCAAAGCAAGTAGACACTTGAGCTATGAAGACAATGATCCATGAAACATTCCAAGGCAACGTGGCTACGCCAGCCATCACCAGCATATATTAACAGACTTTTCGAAATAACGATTTGCGGTTACGAAAGCTACACAAAACTAACAGCTCACTTCGATATATATTTATTTTAATTCAAAATTTCGAAAACTTATGCGGAAAAAAGTTCAGTATCAAAATTTATAATTTATTATGATGAAATAAATTAATTTTTTTTGAAACAAGATAATGAGATGGTACCAGTTTGGAACTGCCTTATTTATTTATTTGACAAGTGACCTATAATTAAATACAGACAGTACGATAGTATTAACCAACTTCAAGGGTAGTTGCCGTCCTGTGTAATATTAACATGCAAACATCTGCTACGTTAATAATCCGAGCTAATAATATGTTAACATTCAGAATACACATGCAAACTCGTAATTATAACGCTCTAAAGAATTTTGGGAGCTATAATAATCATATATAAAAAAATATCATTATCGACGAGCAGTCTCTTGTCATTTCAATATCGTATGAGGATTCGAAGTTTGTTACTTTCCTAGATGGGAAATCCAGATGAGATCCTAGCTAGAGGATCTGTTGAGAAGAATAATCAAAATATTATTTTAAATCAGTATTCGGATAACGAAGAATATACTAATAGTTACAACATGAGTTTAGTATATATATATTTATATATATATATATATATATCTCATATATATTTTTTTTTTCTTTTTAATAAATTAATATTCTAGAATCACGAACGTAACTATAAAATATAACGAATTCTAGTTTTGTTTTTTATTTCCATTTAAGAAATACTACCGAATTAAGTTTTAGAATAAAAATACATCGAAACGGAGCACAAAAACCACTAAAAAGAAATAAATAAAAACTTTTTAGGGAAAAAAAAAGATGCCGACTTCATAACTGTACACAAGAACCACTACAGAGATAGAAATAATTTTTCTTACAAAAGTAAATTATTAAGTATCATTAGTAAATGTTCCAAATCAACATTAACAGTACAATAAGTTAATATGTTTTAAGTCAGTGCTAAGTCGCTCCACAACTTGAGAATTTTGGAGAGAAGAACGAAAAATAACTTAATAGTTGAAACGAACGAGTTTTGCTCAACTCTTGGTGGTTTGGCACCGAGATCAAAAAAATATTAACTTATTGTACTGTTCAGGTTGATTTGGAACTGTTACTAATGTTACTTAATAATTTACTTTTGTAAGAACAAATATTTCTATCTCTTTAGTGGTTCGTATCAGTGGTTCAGTTTTGAAGTCGGTTCTTTTTTTTTCCTAAAATGATTTTTTTTATTATTCTAATCTTATTTTTATTATTATAGCTAGTATTTATTTTATTATTCGAGTCTTAATTTTATTATATTTTTCTAGTCTTTATTTTATTATTATACCTAGTCTTTATTTTATTATTGCAGTCCTTATTTAATTATTATAGTCTTTATTATAGTTTTTATTTTATTATTATTGTTATATTTTATTATTATATTTTAGTTCGACTTACTACTAATTTACTCTTAATTTTCTTTACTTTTGATTATTTGATTCCTTTTTTTTTTTTTTTTTTTTTTGGAAATGTAAACTCATTGTCACCTATTGTCCAAGATTGCTTATATATGTTAATTAAGAAATAAAATAAAAATAAATTATGGAAAGATTTCGAACAAAACTCTCAAATAGTCTTCAAAAATTTAGTCAATTAGTCTTTTTGTATTTTATTTTTTTGTTGCTATTAATCTTATTAGTTAACTGCAAAATATTGTTTTACTTTTATTATAAATTAACGAAATTATGGAATGGGTACTATCCATGGGGACTTTCACCAAGAATATCATCGTGAAAGAATTTTAAATGTAGCGATGGTACTGATAATGGTGTGAAACCAACCCTTATCTGATAGAGCAATGATGGGAATCCCGTTCGGTTTTTTTTCATCTTTAGGTCTCACAAGATGAACGATGATTTGACGAGAAGGGAAAAGCCGGCAAAATTATCATTTTCACGAGATACCCAAGATAGCGTACGTCATTAATAATATACACAACATATTCATATCAATAAGGAATACTAACTAATACACTATATTTGATAGAACTTTGTTCTCAAAATATCAAAAACTATTCTGCTTTATAGTTACAGTAAATAATGTCATGTTTAATTTTTAACTTTTAGCCTCATAAGAATGTTTTATCTTCAGTATGGTTTGAACTGTTGACATGAGATGGGCTATCTACACTTGTATCGCCTATATTAGATATTTAAGTCACCAATCAACCTATCAGAAGCTGCACTGACACGCCATTTCTTATGGCTTGTATTCTGAAATGTGATTTAGACGTGTTCTGTTGTCCTGATGATATCTAAACTGGCGAAATGTTAACCGTTTAAGTTATTAAATGCGATTAAAGGCTTTTGATTAGGGATTGATAAATTATTTGCCACTTCTATAAATTTGTTTTATTGAAAACTAGTTTCGAATGTTGTACATTCATCCTCAGTTCAAGGTTTAAATGGATTATATGGATTCATTGTTAGTTCAATGCGAGAAGAAACCAGTACAAACTTTTCGGTTTGATATAATCCATTTAAACCTTGAACTGAGGATGAATGTATAACATTCGAAACTAGTTTTCAATAAAACAAATTTATATTTTATCAATTTATAATTTATCAATCCCTAACTAGATTGATCCTTCTATACCATCATGCGGACGTCAACTAAATTGGAATCTTTTGGAATCTTCGAATAATTATCTCATGTGATTATTATTCATATTAAAATTGTTTCTTTTCCAGATTTTATTCACATTATTTTAAAAATAAAATAGGGCAGTGATATATATATATATATATATATATATATATATATATATATATATATATATATATATATATATATATATATATAATTCATTTGTTAAGCACTCGCCTAATGGTGCCTTTTCCACTATGGAGAGTTATTACACTAGTAACGAATACAAGTAAATCACTGAAGCGGTTTCGAAATGGCCTTCTAAAGAGACATGACAAAAACGAACACCTTCAGAAAGAATAAAGCAAGAAGAATACAGGAATTGTTGAAGTTACTATATGTAGAAGCATTAATGATTCTTTGAAACATGTTAAGAACCCTCAATTCAGTTAAGTATGCTTAGAGTTATGTGGCCTCTGGTTAAAAGTTATTAGTTAAATTGTTGGCTGGAACAACGTACGATACAGTAGAAGAGAAACTATTTAAGAAATTATGAAGATAGGAAAATTTCATAAGGAGCTAAAACTATGGGAAGTAATTAAAATCATTCGCGATCCATATCTCAGATTCGGATAAAACGTAGGGCGAAAGGCTGAGTTTAGTTTATAAACAGTGACTAATATATAAAGGCTGCGGTATTAAATATCCAGTTTCTAGCAATTAGAACGTTCCTTCATCAGAAATACTACAAACAGTAACATAATAAAAACTAGTTTTTCGAAGTATGAACACGAAAGTAAAGCAGGAATAAATGCCGTTGCAAAGACAAGTTAAGGAATTCTGTGTTGTGTTGTGTTGTGTTGTAGCAAACTTAAATAACAAAGACCATTCAACGTGCAACACGAACGAGACATGCAGACTCGGTCTTAAAAAGAATCCAGTAACTGCCACGTTTGGAGTCTATTCAACGTGCGAATTAACTAACAATTCATGGGATCTTTTTCAGTGCTGATATCGTAAATATTCAAGGTATAACCTAAAAGAAATATTTACTTTAACTATTTATTGAGCATTTATCCTTATATTACTTTTTAGATATACATATACCAGTGTATAAATGTATACACAGTAAACAACGTATACATATACCAGTGTATAAACGTACACACACATAAACGTATATGGGGTTTGGCCTTATGTTTTTATTAATTTTAATTCATTTCATACAATATTTCTACTGTTAATTTTTTGTTTTATTTAACAGAAAGAGCTGGTTTTGTTTTAGAAATAGATGATTACGTTTAAAAAAGCTAATAAAGTTATTAATTAAAAATTAATATCCCCTTGTAAAAATTAAAATATTTATCATACTTTTTTTAATTTAAAAATCCCGTACAACGATTATAATTCTTTACATACAGATTGAATATATATATATATATATATATATATATATATATATATATATATATATATATATATATATATATAATTAATGAAATTCGATAATGAAAATCGATAAAAATCCTATCTATACTGGTACCTATCTATTGAATTAAGATTATCTTAACCAATGAAAATTATTATAAATGTATTTTTTAGCAATAAACTGCAGTGAATTAAAGAGATAAACGACTGTAGATTTAGGGTTTTATTTATCAATGTAATAGAAACAAATAAACTACATAGATATTTGGAGAATGGCGACGAAGAGCATTGAACCTGAGCAATCGATGAACAACAATACCTGTTCGCCCAGCTGCTGGGGTGCCAACGAACGTACATTACGCTACAAATATATAACAAAATACTTTTTAATAACTTTATATATATATAGGTACTTATTTTATCGATCAAATTTTTAAATACGTCATCTTCACGGGATTATTAATAGTTAAAAAATTATTCAGCAAAAAACCTTTCATAAATATATAGTATGTCATAGATTCTCTATAATTATGTACCTATATATCTTTAAGGTAGAGAGAGGTCTATCAAAACTTCATACAGTCGTAAAAATGAATTTCGACTTCAATATTTTAAGGCACTTGAAATACTTTTGACCTAAGGAACAATAGAACATACAAATTTAGAAATATTTTTGATAAATTCGAAGCCATTATAGGCTATTACATACCGGCTGTACGGTGAGGTAGCCATGGAAGTGAAAACCCTGTTACTGCTGCGTATCATTGTCGTCACAAGCCATATGCATAAAGGAAGGGACAGATTGGTATTATGCAACGTGGATAAGAATAGATGAGTATCGTACTCAAGTTTAATTATTACACAAGTTCATTACTAGGCTCCTGCAGCACTTGCTATTTAATATGTCGTCATTAGCTGTTAAATGTCTTAAGAAAATTCCTCAGCTCATTTGGCAGGAGCCCAGGTGGTAGGTGTGGGCACAACGGTCTCAGCTGGGTAAGACCTCTTCCTCAGCTCATAAAATTAATAGACTAATTAATTCAACCAATAATACATTGCGAGGAACAGTTTAAAATAAATTTTCGTTATTTATTTACTGTCTTTGGAAGGAGAACAGGATGTTGTAACGCACTCGAGTAAGTGACCCAGGTCACTTTGAATATACTATGACACTTCGAAAACATTTTGAACAAAAATATTTCATTTATACTTTTCAAGAATTTATACGGTGGACTTTAGGTACGGCTAATTCGTGTATCCTGATGATTTGTATGGATTTTCTTGTCTATTGAAAATCTCCCTTTATTTCGTATAAAAACACTGCAATCCGGTCTCCTCGATAATTCGTATTTATTTTCGCCTTCCATATAATGTAAACGTCTTATAATTCGAATTTCCAAATAAAAAATCTGGTTAACTCCTTAATCTTTTCAAGAGGAGAGGTGAGTGAGTGAGAGAGGAATCGTTTCTATGAATTTCGGTCGGTTTACCCTTTTTTTATTCTATTCATCTCTCTTTAAAAAAAATTGTAAAAAATCTGTGACCATATTGTTAGCCGCCAACATGGATTGATCTGAAAAATTAAGTTCGCTCATGACTGGCGAATCCGCGAAAGCAAGGTGTTTTATCGAAAAAAGTCAAGAAAGAAGGGCCATTAGAAAAAAGGGAAAAATAATAGTAGAGAAATTATTGTATTCAGTAATTATCGATATTTTACTTAAACTACACTTTCTAAGATGCATTATGTTCTAATTGGGGTATATTTCTTAAAGAAAAAATGTCAAACTTACCGGAAAAATAAAATATCCTTAGTTTAGCTATTACATAAAAAAAAAAAAAGAAAAAGAAAAAATAAAGTTTAAAATAAAGAGTGAAGGAAAAAAAATGAAATACGAATGTGTGATAATTGAAGACCATGAGTATTTAATGCAGCATGTCTCTAATTTGTGCTCTGCTCATTATCTGATGCATAGAGCACTTTTACTGACTTGAGTGATCGGTGATACGATAAAAAAGAGCAGTAGCTCAGTAAACTGAATCAAAACTGGACTGATTAAGCCATGAATAATCATCGCATCCGTTTATTTCTGATTGGTGAGAGGTGGAAAATCGAAAAGAGGTGGTTTAATCGAATGAGTCCATGAGTCCCGAAGTAAAACTAGCTCATAGGGTTGTACTGATCCGATCGCTGAAAAGAGCGTTTATACCCACTTCTATCTGTAATACAATCAGACGTAGCTAAGGGATGTTGAATTAGAGAGTCATTTGTTAGACACCTTGATGATTGATTATAATGTCCTTATAATTATCCACGGTATCCCCAAAAATGCAGACATATATTATAGAATCGGATGACACAGAAGGGAGTGACCCAGTTGGCGGGTGTTCACCCCCACCCTCCTGCCAATCACTACGGTCAGCAACCCTACTCTTTGTTTTATTTTAGTTTTACTTAGTGCTAGTCTCTTCTAGGAAGTCATTTTAGTTTAAATGGCGAATTCGGGAGGAAAAATTAGCAACGTGTTACGCACGGTTCTAAAGACAGTCTAAGAAAAATGAGGCAAACCTGACATCCGAATTTCACAAGAGAGAGCAATCAGATTCCAGTTTTATAAAAGTTTCTTTTAATTCTTCAATGTAAGCAACCTGAGTTTGGGTTGCTGCACACATCCCTCTGTGCTCCCGCAAACAATGAATGTCGAGTTGTCTTTAAATTTTTTAAAAATGTTTTAATTTCTTTTTTAAATACAAGTGATCTATAGTGCCGAACAATGAAAGTCTAATATGACCTTCAAGTAAAGTACCACTTCCGGTTTGCCAATGTTAACTGACATTTATTATATCATTTATATTAATATGTAAGTTTTATATACCTAATTTAAGAAGTTTTGCAATATATTTTAATCTAATTTTTGATGAAAATCAATAATGACCTTCAAGTAAAGTAACACTTACGGTAGTCATGTAGTGACAAAAAAGGGAGGTTCACAACTAGATTTTTCAACAATCCTAAATGCAAAATTTTAACTTTCTAAGCCTAACCGTTTTTGAGTTATGCGAGATACGCACGTACGAACGTATGTACAGACGTTACGATGAAACTAGTTAAAATGGATTGAGGGATGGTCAAAATGGTCAAAATGGATATTTCCGTCGAAATCTGAAAATCGAAAATTTTCGAAATTACAATACTTCCTTTACTTCGTAGAAGGAAGTAAAAATAGGTAATTTTGTAATCGTTGTCATGACAACTTTAAACATGTGAGACCAAGCTCACTACGAAAACATTTTAACAAGAGTGAAATTATTGTAAAAAAATTACTGAGAAAAATTTTCACCCATTTGTCCTTGGAATATTTACAGTAAAAAATTTTGTTGGTAACCGGTTGTTTTGTTGAAAGTTCTGATAGCCACCTCTCCTCCTCCAAGGAGTTCTAGTAACTGAAGAATTCAAATTCAAAAGAATCTAAAGTGCCTTTAGAAAATGTTTTCAGGATTCAAGTTTCAACTTGAAAAATATTAACGAAATATGACTCAATTAAAAAAACAATTTTTTTTTCAGATAACCTATAGTTGTATAGGTAATAAAATCACATTTATAATAGTACCTGCTTTACAATAAAAATGATTTTTTTTTAAAAATATTTTTTTTCTTTGTTTCCTTTCATTCTACATAGCCTCGGCAAAGCAAGTTAGGACATTGAATTGAACGATGTGTCCTCGGTGAATCTATGTTCACTATAATATTTGTAATTACTTTCCCATTCATTTCGTATAACAATTAGTATGGCGAACTATATAATTAATGTGTTAAAAATAAAATAAAAAAAGTTAAACTTGAATATTTTTTTTTTTTTAAGGTTGTTTGTAAAAGTTTTGTAGAAACTTGTATGATGATAAATGATGATTAGGAATGATAAGAACAATAATTCTGTCTTCTGTTACAGTATCTTTTAAAAGTGAAACATAAAAAAAATTGAAAATTGGGAGGCTATTTAACCCTTAATTATTTTCACGGGCAACGCCGTGCCAGGTACAGTTAGTATTATATAAAATTCCTTATGAATAAATTTTTCGTTTGTCCTATGAAATCAAGCATTTGACACATAGGAGGTCCTCACCAAGGCAGTGAGGATGAACACTAATAAAAAAATTTGACTCAATAGTAAAAGTTGACAATCTAAAAATTACAAGGTTCCTTTAAAGACTAATGTTAATCAAACGCTTTACTGCTAATTAACTAAAAAAGTAATTTTCAATTTATTTAACCGATAAATCACTCAGAAACGAGGAGGGCATACATTTAAGACCGCTATAAAACGAAGAATATCAACTTTTGAAGATGAAAGAAAATAAATTGACCGTATATGTACGTTTAATGTGTGTACTTATGTTAGATTTCAGAGTTTTGTGCTAACCAGCAACCATAATAAAAATCAGCGAATGAGCAGTAATACATCTAGGATATCTCAGGCATGAGTGAACCCTGTAGCAGCAGTACAATCTCCAGACCTTAAAAGAACCTTAGACTAGGAGATCTCTCATCCAATTCCTCTTCAACATTCGCCGAGTGATCCTTGAAATTTCGGCTGTTGACTCCAATAGTTTATTTTTGTTCGAGTAGTTAACAATGGAATTGTCTTTAAATTGTGATCATGAACATCAAGATACAATTTCGTATTAGGGTTCCGATTTTTATTATTATTATTATCGTTTTTTGAAAGGTCCATAGCCCATTCATTTGGACTGTGTAAGTCAATGTAGGTTATGCCAAATAATTGTGGATGTTAAGTACACTTATTTTAATAAAAATACATTAATTTCAATAAACCTTAAACCATTCTTCCAGAGAAGTATAGATTACCACTCTAAACAATTATTAAATCTATTTACAGCAAAATCAAAGATAGACTTTGATATATAAATGTATATGAATGTACAAAATATAATTTTATTTTTGAAGAAAATTAAGCTGACTAAGGGAAAATTATAGAGCGACAAGAAAAACCACTTTAGGTGCCTGTCCGTGTTGAGATATTTCATAAGATCTCTCTCTTTCTCTTTCTCTGTAGGAAGTTAATATCTCTGAAACCACTACACTAATGTCATCCGTTATGGGAGATGATACTTTCGAAAATGTCTTATCAAACCGATGGATATATGTGATAGGATCAATAAATGAATATCAATAGAAGAACCCTGTTATATGAGACAATCAAAACCCCAACACTGTATATACAACATTAAATAAACATATAAAGACATAATGTTTATTAAATGTTCGTTGTATATGTAAATATTTCATGAATATAATGTTTTATAATGGTTCTAAACTTTAACTATTTTTTGCAAACACTAAATAAAAGAATTAAAAATAAAAATAAGAGCCTGCGTTTCCTCAATGAAATAGTATGATTTTTATTTATAAATAATTACATCATATTAGTTATATATATATATATATATATATATATATATATATATATATATATATATATTCATTATTATTTAATTTATTGATTTTCGAAATGTTAGAACGAGTATTGTAAAACTAAGTGAGTTAAAACAGAATGATGCTAGGCTTCATTTACACTTCGGCAGAAAGCAAATTAGAACAAAATTAAATGACAATACAAAGTCTGAAAAAAAAAAATTAAAAATATTTCTAATGGCTTGAGTTTTGGTGTTTAAAATAGTTTTGGAGTCCAGTAATTTGTAAATATTTCGCTGTATTTCCTTGTCAGATAATTATGTACGTAAGACCAGGTCATATGGATCAAAATAATTGTCTATTATTTTAAAATGATTCGAATTCAGAAAATAATTATTCTAGAAATTTTATTAGATAGAGTTTTTTCCCTCACAAATATGAGAACCAGATACTATAAAATAGTTGATAGTTTAAGAAACAAATATTTCAATAGTAAATGATTATAATGGCAACTTCATTCCAAAAAAAAAAATAATAATAATAACAGGCTCTACCACAACAAAAACAACTTGGGTTTCCTCAAAAGCGGATTGCATTGTAAGTACTGTCTCATGATCAACAGTGATACTGGGAGGCCAGCATCCACGCTCAACTGCCAAAATTTTTCCTCTAGCACATTGAAAGATCAGTCACCTGCTTTATTGGGGTGCAAAAGGAGAGCCACCCAACATCACAGTGGATCCACGGCATAGGGCAGAAAATAAATTTTCCAGTAAAGAAGGCCTCAAACCTGGGTCATGGAGTTAGGAGTCTAGAGCCTTATCCACTGAGCTACTACCAATTCCATATGTCATGACTAATACAATACTATATTACTGTTGTATTATATCAGTAGACTAGTTCAATATTTGAATAAGAATACTATAATGTGTTCAAATATTGGGTAAGCCAACAATAGAACACAATGTTACTGTAAAGTTCTAATCATCATAATAATTTGATAAGTTTTAGATTATCACGCAATAATTATAAACTGCGTAAAATGATTTCTAAAAGCAAAAAATGATTTATAAAATACTATAGCGTTAATAGGAATCCCCATGTTACACATAAACAACAAATAGATTGAGGATGAGTCGCAGATGAAACCCTTGGCCAACAGACCTTGCAACCAACTGGTTCATTATAAATACCATAACCTCTTAGGAAATGTTTAGCGTCACGGGGAATGCTATAGTGGATCTGCGTCTTAGGCCCTAGGAAGTATTCACACAACGCAAAAAGTAGTTCATGCAATTTTCATTCAGAAAACAATAAAAATAGTTATTATAAATAAATGTTTATACTAATTCAAATAAGTAAGGATGCATTTTTCTTTTTACTACACAAACCGTGGTAGCTTCAATAGGCGCAGGTATAAATTAAATAATAAATAACAAAAAAAAAATTACTTGGAAAATTTGAAAAATTCTAAAATTTTGAAAAAAACTAATCTCTATTCATGGTGGAGCATTTATCTATGCATGATTAGGATCCTAAAGGAAAAACTTGTTCAATAAACATAATTTTAAACGCATGTTTTATTAGCAACAGATTTTCGAGAAAAATGGGTTACAGTCCATATAAATGAGGTATATTTAGGGGGTTATCTTACTAAAGCAAGGGGTAATTATAGTTTTTATGTTATTATATTTTAAAATAAAAACGACCAACTAAGGGGAAAGTCAGGAGCACATATCAATAATAAAAACATACGGTCATAAATTTTTAATTTGAGGTCTTAGTATCAATTAAATTAATAACTTGCCACCTTTCAAAAACTATAACTTTCTACACCCTTAGACCAAGTAATGATTTATAATTGTACAAATTCTGACCTTGTTCGGCATAGTGTCCTTAACCCAGGATCCCATGAAGGTCGTAGTTCTGCACTTTCGGATTTTAAGTTGGAGATTGTCATATTACCTATTTCTATATTGTATACTAAAATAAATAAATTATTTGATACATAAAATACTGAATTCCAATCAATGGAGGGTTCTGTGAGCATTGTTTTTTTGTTTGGGGTCAATCAGGGATAGTCAACTTAAATAGAACAATTAGCTTGCCTTTTATTTACTCTGAGAGTTGACGTTTAGATTCAACTACGAGGAGGCCCTCCTGGCTACAACATAGATACGAGAACAAAATAATGGAAAATAAAAATAAAATAATTATGCAAAGGAAAATGGGAATAATTATTATCAATAATAAAATCATTGTTGAAGTCAGCTGTGAGATAAATAAAATTTAAGTTGATTTTTTTGTTTTAGAGTGACTATACAATGACTGATTCCCAACTAAAAAATAATCAAAAGTCAATCATAAGGAAGTATAGTTTCCTGAACAACAGTAATATGAGGCCATGGTCAGCATCACTATCAACCATCAGGTTACACCCCCAACTCATTGAAGAGTCAGCCTTCCTCCTTTCCCACTTTTATTAGTATATTAAAATAATTTTATAATTTTATTGTTATTTCATTTCTATTCTGAGTCATGACAAACATGAGACCGATCATGAGTTTCATTCCAGGAGACCATGGGCTTATACGGTTTTAAATTGTGCCTGTTATTACTGACATAAAAGTATGGGGTATTTATTAAATCTTAAATATGTTGTTATATAATAATATAGTTTATATTATTCAGCTCTATGTACAACCATGTTAAATATTAGCAATAAACTTCATGGAAGAAAAATATAAAACTATGTTTGGTGTGTTATATTTCTTTGGAACTAGTGTATCATTTCTATCTTCTTCTAAGATATAATTTATATAAATTATTTTTCAAAAATAAGAAATAATTTTTTTCTTCCTTCATTCTAAAGTAAACCCATAGAAGAAGAGTAAGTAATAAACACGTATGAATAATATTATAAGTTAAGAATCACATAAGTTTATTTCAAAAAATTACAATTAACAGTATAAAGAAAAAAACAAGAAAAAAATATTTAAAAAAACAAAGACATTAAAACACATAAAAACATTTTCAAACTAAGGTTATTATAAAAAAAAATATTAGCAATGCATACGTAACATCTTAAATTTAAATTTACAAAATTATGAACATAAATAAAAAGGAACAAAAAAAAAATTAAGAAAATAATTCAAAAATTATGTAAATATAAATATATATATAGTATAATTGAATAGTTCAAATTATTTTTAGGGCATCAATAGAAAGATTGCATTAGTCTTTCGATATAAAATTTCTTGAAATCCAGTCAAAGGTTTGCCAAATCACGTATCAACATATTTAATACATGTTATTCTTTCATATTCTCTAAATAAAACATTAAAAAATTACTTAATAAACTTTTGAAGATGTAAGCGGTTAATAATGGAACAAAAAAAAAACAACATAGAAATCATACTCATTCTAACATTAAAAATGTAACTTTTCTAAGAACAAAAAACATGAAAAAATTGCAAAAGAGAAAAAATATATATAAGAGGCAGAAAACAAGGGTTACCTTACTTATGTTCGGGGTAATCACATTTTTTATTACTGTATTTTAAAATAAAAATGACCAAGTCATTTTATTTTTTTCAAACACGATAAAAATGATCTCAAAATTTTGGATTTGTTTTAGAGCTGACCTATATATAGCAGTAATAATTAAGTTTCTGGCGTTACATAGGATTTTATATATTTTTCTGGAGTATACTTAAAGTACTTTATCAAGGCTATGTTTATGAGGAGTAAATGACCTTAATGTTGGAAAAGATTGCAATGTTGGTGAATATTGTTCATAACTTCGAATTAATAAAAAGTTGATATTTTCTAGTATAAGCAGTAAAATATTGTGTATATTGTATCCCACCATGATCACATGGTGAAATCGCCTGAATAAATTAATATATATCTACCGAAGTAAGGAAGCGAGAAATCTGTTTAGTATATCAGTGATATTTTTAATAGCCCTATAATTTATAATTAAATTAAAAGGAAAAAGGAAATAATATGAAATAAACTGAAAGCTGTTATTCGATATTCTTTCAATTGATTGCGACTTTATGTAATACGTAAAGGGAAATAAGCATAATGTGAAAGCGATAACCTTTCTTACAATAAAATGAGCAATTACAGAACTCTGGGAACAGAAAATCTAGTACTAATTAAACCAAGACGGAAACCCAATCGTCTTATTTCCTAAGACATTTTTTAGAAAACAGGACACATTTTGAATATAAAAATACGCGTTAGTTAGGAAGCCCTAAACAACTTTTACTAGACATTTCAAGAAAAAACTTAATTACTTTCTCAATTGAAAAGGTGAAACTCAACTGAAAACAAAAAAGCAGACTAGCGAGGATACTTTTCAAATGTTTGGAACACTTATGATTTTTTTTTAACTAACCAGACTGCTTCGTTGCTGAGCAACCTCCGATAGTTTAATTGGGCAAATTTTAAGGATTTGTTATTCGCGAATAATAAATAAACAACAATTGATACCAACAATTTTATTCGCAAATATTTTTTTTTCTATGAATAAATACTGCTATTCGCAAATATTTTTTTTACGAATAAATTTGTATTTAATACTACATATTTAATACATCAATGAGATTCGAGGATGTATATATGTTTACGGTACTATAATTAATAACAAATAAAAATTAATAATTATTACTTTACAAAGAAATTGATTCTTGTTTCAAATTAAATTTTGTACTGAGTTTATTAAATTAAGTATAACGCATTATAAAAGAGCAACAATTTTAATTTATGGAAAGGAAAGGAACATTGACAGAAACAAAAAAGTTAATCTTATAGCTAACGAATAATAAATCGTTTTAATAAAGAAAAATTATATTTTTTAATGTCACTGAATAGTGACAATGGTAATCATTATCATAATCATAATTTTTAGGTTTGTATTGATAACGGTAAAATTTCCAGAATTAGTGACATTTTTCCAAAATGACCCCAAACAAAAAATTACGAGGCCAAAAATGTTTTTATTATAATTTTGAACTCGCCAAATGACAGAGAATAGCAAGCAAAATATATATATATATATATATATATATATATATATATATATATATATATTTTGCTTGCTATTCTCTGTCATTTGGCGAGTTCAAAATTATAATAAAAACATATATATATATATATATATATATATATATATATATATATATATATATATATATACATATATATAAAATCCAAAAATATCCAGCAACAAAATTAATTCAAGTTGGGTTATTTCAGATTTAATTGATTCATTCTTGTCTGATATCTAAAAATAATGTATTTACCCAGCTCTAAATCAGTGGTATTATGTCACTGCTGATTCTGAAGGAAGAGAAGGGAAAACATTTTTAATTAACAGCCTAATATAGTGCCAAAAGCAACATTTTTAAATCGATCATCTGGCAACATTTTCGAACGTTTTGGAACCCGGTTACATCAACTTCCAAAATAAGCATAACTTCACCGCATATACAAACCCTCTAGAGCAGTCTCGATTCAGAAGTGGTTCACACACACACACACACACACACACACACACACACACACACACACACACACACACACACACACACTCGAGTAGTATTATATCATCAAATTACACAAAAATAAAAGCTTGTCCAAAACTTTTTATCAATCTAGCGGATGCAGGTGGTTTGATTGAAGGACTCACACCTGTCTCTGGAGTAAATGCCACAGTCGAGGATCACACTTAAGAATCGTACTCGAGAATCATACCGGAGGCTTGATTTATGAATAGATATGATATCATGGTCAACAAGCAGGTAATTTTGAAGAAAGTGAAATGTCAAGACGAAATTCTATGACTAAATCACTGATGTTTAAACAAAATTAGATAGAAAATTAAAACTTTAGAAGTTCGTTGGGGTGCGGTAAGAAATGAAACACGCAATAAGGTATTATAATGCTTCAACAAGCGCCGACGTTTCGGCTTAATGTGTAGACTTTTGTTAGGGCTAAAACAATAGTTACAATCATATTATACAGCTAAACAAAACCGTTATAAATGTATAATATTTGATACCAGTCACCATTCTATAATTTCTGATAGCTAAATTTTGCCTAATAACTAGTGAATTTCCTCATAAATAGTGACAATTATTTCTCTTTTATACTCTACGACACATTTGGTGCTAATTTTATAACTTATTTCATTACTTTTACACGCTTCGGCCCGATAACAGCATTGTCACCGACAGGGGGCCGTTTAGAGCTTGACTTCTCACTTGTTCGTGTTTTCTCGTCGATAGTTAATTCTTTTTTATTTCCACTTTGTTCTTCTTCATATCTCTAATTTTCCTCATCTTTTATATTTCAATGTAACTTTTTTTATATTTTTCTCTTTTATTTGAAGCAAACTTACATTGGCTGCTCTAGAAAATCTAAAAAAGAGCCCTAAAGACAGAAGGAGAATATACTAATTGCCTTTGTTATTCGGTCCAATATCTCTTGGCCACTACTTATAACAGTATCGAGATAATCATAAGTATCCATTACTTCAAGGTTCTGTCCAAGGCAATTAATTGTAAGCTGTTGGTCTGTCTACGGATAAGCATGATATTTATTATTTTTTTCTGTTGGTACGATAGATCATGAAGACCATTCAAACATGCATGCATTCAAACAGAGATATATTGCTTAAGGGAGCACAGATAACCACCCAACTTCACCTTGCTACGAACCATGGTTTCCGTAGCCCGTCCCTTAGGGACAAATACGGCAGTTTCCTTCCACCGGCACACTCGGGTTCAAAGACAATTTCAAATAAGTCCAGATCCACGGATCATGTCTATTCGGAGTCAGCAAGCGCACGAAGACCTATAATTTTTTTCCCAGAAACAGACCGTCCATGGACCAAAAACCTGCGGGGGACAATTGCACCAACACGGGATAGGATCATCATTCCTACGCCCTGTCTGTATGAGTTGTCTCCACACCAGAGGGACGATTAAATGTCTGAGGAATCTTGAGATCGGAATTCGAACACACAATCTTTGGGCTTGTAAGCTGCACTGTTGCAAGCGCGTTGACCCGCTCGGCCATCCCGGCCCATGATGTATACTGAATCCTTTCCTTTTCAATTCTTAAGAACATTCATTGACAGCTAATTGTAGGCGTTCTGTCCCATCTGTAGTCTACCACATAGCCATCTGCATAAATGAAACTTTTCAACAGCACTGGAAGTAGGTTCCAATATCCCACAGTTGTTCTAATAATTCTCCTTTTGCACAGTTTGCATACCTGGTCCATCACAATATTAAAAAGGAGAGCAGTAAGACTGTCACTATACTTCACTCCCTTATAGAATCTAAAGGGTGCAGATCATGTATCATTGAATTTATCAAATTCGGTGTTATATTCCTCTCTTCCAAAGCATTCCAAATTTCTTGGTGAGTCAAAGACAGCGCTTAGGTAAAAAAAAAGCAAGGTATACATTCCGCGGTCGATCCTATGCGAGAATGCTCTTGCGTTTGTCTTCCAAGACGAAAGGCAACCTGTTCTTCCTCCATATCCTTTTTGGCATAGTTCCGTAGGCATCTTTCTAATATTCGAGTGTATAGTTTATATACAGCTGAGGATAGGCAAATAGGTCTATAATTTTCACAGATGGTCTGACTTCCCTTCTTATGGAAGGGAATAATAATATTTTGATATTTTCTTTTCATCCCAAATTTTCTGGAAGAGAGTCTGAAGAATATTTTTGAGTTATTTTCTTCCGAATTTAATTAGTTCCGAGATAATGTCGCTAGGACCACCAACCTTGTCGAGTTTCATGCTATCCAGAGATGCCCACAGAAGGGGCTACGAAGTACGCAGCGTCGTAAAAAATATTGGTGAGAGATGTAGGGGGCAAAAAGTGGCATTTTGGAGTTTTCTAGAAGGGGCGGTTTGAAAAAGAAATAAAAAAAAAGTGCACTAAAACTAAAATTATAGAAGTCAATCTAAGACAGGAAATGGGAAAAAGGGAAAGATTTGTTTTCGACATTTTGTCCTCTTTGTAGTGGGATTAATTTTCCTAGTACCATAGACCTCAGTTGGAGCTTGTAGAGTACAATTCTTGACATCCTGCCACAAGGTATTCAGTTGGTTCCCACTCATTCCTTCAAGATATCTTCTTAGGACATCAGCGAATAATTGTTTCTTGGGTTCGTGTCGAAGCACTGCAAGTCTGTCATATGCATTAGGTCTCCTTCTAATTTAAATTTTTGATATGTGCTACTAGTAACCGATGATATGTATTTAGTTCGGCTACTCTAATTATCTTAATATCTGTGAAGAACGGAATGACTAGACGTACGAATTAAGTCGAAATGTCGGTCCACATTTCAGTGATCCTTTCCTGATCGCACCGCCCTGCATCTTCTCCTGAATCACAACAATGGTCCACGATATCTTCATCATTATAACTTAACTGCATTATAAAATAAAAGGATATTACTTCCAACAGAAGCTGTTTCAGATCAAAATACCCGAATTAAGTGATATCTTATTGGCCAGTTTCCCCCGAGATGGAGTGGACAGGGGAGGCTGCGGTCACGTTTTGGCTGGGAAATAACAGTCATTACCTCTGTGGCTCTGCGGGGAGCAGCTCAAGAAGGCCACTGCTCAACCGAAAACAGCACATTTCTGCCCGTGGTAGTCGCCTCTGCTCGAACCTTCACTTTTCTTCTTTTTTTAAATTTGGTATTAAATTAAAACGTGAGCACTCAATAATTTACTCAATATTAAAAATCGACTTCGAACAGGAATTATTCATCGCGAATGCTTTATTAAATATTTGTACTTGAGTCGTATTTTTTAAAACAATAGTATTGCCCTTGTAGCTCAATTTCAATGCAATCACTTCCTTGAGTAAACCTTTCATAATAGGTAAATAAATATTTTTACTTCCTCAAGTAATTACTCGCTTATTACGGGAGTATAGCCCAAGTGTGGAAACAATAAGATGTGTGACCTAGGCTATGCAAAAAATATCATCCTTCTGAATATGATAAATAAATAAAGAAAAAAAAAGTTTGAGTAGTAGAGCTCCTTCACTAAGGTCAATCATTAATAGCGACTAAAATATAAAATTAAAAATATCAAAATAGGAGGGATGGGAAATAGGAGACGCCAAAAAGGCACTTATCTTACACCAACTCAATTCACACACAAATTTTCAACTTTCAAACTTAACTTGGAAGGGCTGTAGAAGTGCGCAAAACCTGAAAAGCCGTTGAATGTCGTAATAGTGGCCAAAATTGTGATTGAAATTTACCCCCACTTCTATGATATTGTTCTGTCCAGAAAATAACCATACAAACCGAATTTCAGTTCATCAGATCCAAAGGGACTTCTGGAAGTGTCCAAAAGTTTTCCACAATTTTTTGGTTGAATGAACGAACTTGGCTGGATGAACATTTAAATTTAAATTTATAAAATCTTTCTTTTATGATACCGTCTAATAATAAATTTTAACCTTCTTTATAAATTATATATTATTTACTTAATTTACCAAATATTTTGTATCAGAGGAGAAAGAATAATAAATATTCAACTGCATTCAAGGAGGAAGAATGGTCGACCGGAAAAGAGATGGCTGGAAGGATACATGAGGCAACGGCAGCAAGAGGACACCCAGAGGAAGATTCCTACGACAAAAAGAAATGGCGGCAGAGTTTATAACGACATAGGACCTTATGTTGTAATAAAGTCGTTTGTGTGCATATATTATAGTTTTCCTGGGTTTCGGGTGGAATACAAGCAATTGTTCTATAGAATGTATAAAACGATTTCTGGGTATAACTCTTATCATTTGTGAATCTTATACCTTATTCAGAAAACGAATACTTTTTACAGTCATTGGTCACCTTGATACAACCTTTTTTTTATTTAAAAAAAAATTAAGCCAATTAAAGCCGCACCTTGGACTGACTAGTCCTGCCTGGACTAAAGGGACAGCGCAGACGACATCCATGCTCCGATGTTAGACCACGAGGACGAAATGTAGTCCTGCAGAGGGGAGGGGGGCCCGAGGTCGGGGGGCAGCCTTGCGATCTCCAACCTTAGTGAGCTAATTAACAGCTCATTGAAACAGGACTCAATGCCTCCGCAAGGGCGAGCTCTCTGTATCTCAAGGTGGAGGTGAGGGAGGCGATATACGGCAGTCGGTGAAAAATGTAGATGCTTTATCAAACATAAAAATTGTAGCTTTGTCATATATAAAAATAACCACTGCTTCAAAGCAGAAGTAGAATAACAGAGGGTATTTAATTTTACTAGTATCGTTTCATGATATGAATGTATAAACCAAATTTTTGACTTTCTTGCTTAAATGTTGTAGAGGTCCGAAGTAGTTTGAGCTATCACAAATGATAAAAAACACAAAAAGGCCAAATTTGTAAATAGGATAGTTCTTCTCTGAAGTGACGAAATAAGATTTATGCTACGGATGGACAAAACTGTTAATCTATATAGTCGTATATAATTCTATATACACATATGATTATATAATAAATTGTCATAAAAGAGACAAATCTTAGGTTAACATTTTAAGATAGTAGCCATCGAGTCTCTCAAACAGCAGTTAATAACTAACAGATCTACTATCTTATTTTGTTTTGTTTTTTATACTCTAATAATTTTTATAATGAAATTAATAATAAAATTTTATCACATAAAAGAGAGTTTTATTTGAAACTCAATAGGTTTATTGAATGTAGTTGAAACCCTTCGTAATCCATAATCCAGATCTAGGCTAAAAAAAAAAAAGGACAAGACTATGTTCAATTTCAAAATAGCGACTAATACCGGAGACGGTATGTCGAAAGCAAAATATCGATATTGGTTGACAATATCGATATTGACGATATTTTCGGCATAAAAATATCGATAATCTTTTTATAAAAAAAAAAAAAAAGAAGAAATTCTAAACGAATTGAAACGGAATTAGGAGATGATCTGTTTGTTAATATTTAAATACTGCTGTAAATGAAACTTAATAAAAACAATATCCTAATTATATATGCACAAAAATATCGATATCCCAAAATATCGTTAATATTTTTATTAAAATTTCCAAAACTTCTGAATGATACAGAAGATTAAAATATAACTAATTTCTTAATATATAAATCATGTTGTAAATGAAGTTAATAAGAATAATATCTTAATCGAATCTGCACAGAAATATCGATATTCCCTAATATCGTTAATTTTTTTTATTAAAATTTAAAAACTTCTAAACGAATAGAAAGGAGATTAGGAGATAGCTTAGTTTCTTACTATTTAATTCCTTATGTTATTAAACATAAAAAAAACAATATCTTAATGATATCGCCACAAAAATATTGATATTTTACGAAAAATAACTTAATGATATCGAAATTATGAAAACACTATTTTAACTATATCGGCACAGAAATATCTATGTTATAAAAACAATACCATGGAAATGAAAATAATTACATCCGCACATAAATATCTATATTCTAAAATATCGTAAGTTTTTTCAATACATTAAAAAAATAATTTGATACGAATTGGAAGGAGATTAGGAGACAAACTGTTTCATAATACTTAAATCCTCATGTTATTCAACATTATAGAAACAATATTTTAATTATATCGGGACAGAATTATATAATATCAATATTGAACTAGAATATTGGTATCTTGAAAGATGCCGTTGTAAAGCTTGAAAATGAAACAAGCAGAATGGGGGTAGAAATCAGTGACAAGAAAACTAAGATAATGATTCTCAGAAGAAAGAAATAAGCCCTCCCCTCCACAAAGACATTACACAAAGGGAAACTACAGTTTCGAAGTTGTGAGCAACTTCCAGTATCTTGGGCCTACAATAAAGCAACATATGGACGAAGAAGAAGGAAGGATTATGCTGGAGAACAGAGAGTATTTTGGCGTATCTAAGGTTCTGAGGAGTAGGCTAACCAGTAAATTAACAAAGTTCAGAATGTGCAAAACACTAATAAAACCCGTGGTAACCTGTACCAGCGAAGTCTGGATCATGAATAGTGATCTAGTGGACCGGTTTGAGAGAAGGATACTAAGGAACATCCTGGGACCAATATGTGCAGATGGAATATGATGGCTTAGGAAAAATATGGATTTGTATAATAAATACAAAAACCTGAATATCTCGGCTAGTAATAGAATGCAGAGACTGAAATGGTTTAGCCACCTAATGAGGATGGAAGAGAGCAGGCTGCCAAAGAGACTCTTAATTTGGACTAAATTAAAAAAAAAATTCTCACCTGAATTATACATATCTACCAGATTACACGTCAATGAACTCGGGCTTTTAGAAGATAGAAAGTAGTCTCATCTTGTTTATTCATCGATTTTATATTCATTAAATATATATATTTCAGGTGAGTTCCTATTATATCTAAATGTCCTCCGAAACAAAGATGGAAATAGAAGTAGGGCCGAAGCGTCGTTGGAGAGATGTACTCCAATACAGTAGATGAAAGTAAATAGAATTCATGTAAGGGATAGAGACAAATGGAAGGCAGAAGCTAGAGGCTGCTATATGCGCACGTAGAGCTAAGAAAGAAGAAGAATATAACGTCTCGATATCATTAACATTTTGTTTTTATTATACCGAAATTTCTGTGCCGATATAATTAAGATGTTTTTATTAAGTTGAATAACATCAGGATTTAAATATTAAGAAACAGGTTATCCTTTCTTTCTTTCCAATTAATTTAGAAGTTTTTTTAAATTTTATGAAAAAATTAACGATATACTTTCTCTCCCTTCTCCAGGTTCCCTTCACGCCCCTCTTGATTTATTATTTTTATTACAAAAATGAACCTTTTTAATCGACGAAGAAAATTTGTAACCCTCCTTCAAAATTCAAAATTTGAGGTTTGACGTGGAATGACTTATTAATTTTAGTGTCCTTACTAACAACTTTCCTTATTACTTTGGTTTAGAGTCCAGACAATTAAAATATCTTTCAACTGAGTTTCTGGAATCTTCCGGGAGATGTAACGTTTTCGAATTATCAAATAACTAACAAAACCTCCATAGGTTTACATAATACATTAAAAGACCAAGTTCAGCAAAGAAATCAATACCAGAATAATGGCGGGTAATTGAGCCTACTACGCAAAACAAACTTCTCAAGTCTCAACTGTTGTCTAAAGCAACGAAATTAAATTTATGGACCTTTATGGAACGGAGGTTAGTGTTTTTGTTAGTTTAGTTTAGTGTATGTCCCAAGATGATTGCCGTAAATCCCAAGATGAGAGTGCTCGAAAGTAACAGCATCAAAGCAAGTAGGCTAAGACGGTCAGAATCACAACCCAGAGTGAAATAGTACAGAGGAAAATGTTGGAGGCGCACATCAGTGGGAAAATAAGAAGGGGAAGACCAAGAAGATGGTGGAAGTGGAAGATGGATCCAGGGTACCTTCGGCCCTTTCCTGGATTTATAATAAATATCTTGATGCATCGTACAGAAAATCGTGTCCTATCCAAAATTATTATAACAAAAAATTTCGATATTTCTATTATATCGATTTCGTACATGGATGATGGAGGAAGAGCATTAAACTTTTACTTTGACTTATCGAACTATATTTTTATTTATTTTTCTATAATGTCTTATTGATAATATCGTGAATGAAATTTTCGATATTACGATATTATCGAAAACCCAATATCGAATAAAAAATATCGATTATCGAAATATCGATATTTTTTATTTGGAGGAGGGTAGGGAGGGTGTCTCCCTCTTCCCAATAATTTGAAAATACAAAAAGTTGAAAAATTTGAGATATGGGAATCTACTTCAAACTGACAATGAAAAAGAAGAAACGCCATCCCAAAAGCAACAGGCCAGACATGCCTAAATAAATAAATTAATTTATTATTAATTAAGGCTGCATCACGCTTACAAATTTCCTTAAAATGATATTTTAAAGCGAAGGTTCAAGAATATGGTTGGGATTATAAAAGCAAATTATTTAATTAAAGTGATTTTTAAAATTTTATTTCAGAACATCCATAAAAAAACCACCTCGGTGATTGACACCCCAGATATAGGCTGACTTCAGAAATAGTTCTGCCACAGTAAACTAAGAACATTTTAAAACTGCAACACGAACATAAACATATAGACTTGGCCTTATAAAGAATCCAATTACCAACACGTTTGAGTGATTAAAGTCTTTGCTTTGAAATCTTAACATAACAAAGAATATTTAAGACTTGATTAGTTATGCATAATTAAAATCGCATAATATTTCAGCAATTTTTATCTATTAAAAAATATAGTAATATTGATATACAATATGTTATATCATCGGCCTAAATAAATAAGTAAAAAGAATTAAAATTCGAAATCGCTCAACGGAAAGGTTGTAATGTGCGCTACTTGATTACGTTGTTGTGTGTAGGCTACTTGATTTACCCCTGCCATCACGCCTTAAGACAGACCCACGGTTAACTAAATGGGACGAAGGCGAGAGTATTCCAAAGATAATTACATCAATGGTTAAAAATTCAAAAGATTTACTAATAAGCTTTAATTAAAGTTCATTAAATAATTAATTAGCCTTCAGTATTAATTATGACATGTTTATTTATGAATATTACGATTAATTGTGCAGAACCTGCACAATTAATCGTACAATCTGCGATTGTGTCGGACTGACAGAAATAAGTCAAACAAAAATCATACATTCCTTAGGTCTTTTTTATTTAAATTTATGACAGATTTTTTTAAGAACGGTATCCGAATGGGTTAAATTGTAATTTAAAGGCCATTCTCACTTTTTATAAAGAATAAATAAAGGAACAAACTAGGTATCAAGTATTTTTAACCAGAGTTTAATGGGAAAATTGGTCAAAAGTAATTTAGAAAACCGCAGACTGTTTGGAACACATTAGTAATATATATATGTCTCGGCTGATGCCGCAATTTGGCATTGAAACAATTTAACCATTAGCTTTTGCCCCTTGACAAATTGGCCGAGGGCATAATCTCTTCCTTATTAGCGAATAAGGATAAATTTATTTGGACAAGTGGAAAGCGCATAGTTGTTAAAAAAAACGAGGTGCCCCTACAATACAAGACGAAAATAACAACATAAAGATATTTTTCTTAATCCTTTTTTTTTGGACTAAAGGGAACTTCAGATATCTCCATATCTGATAATGTCTGACAACTTTAAGGTTCCTCACATCGCTTAACACATGTGCCATAAAACATCGTCCAGCACCTTCTCGACAAAGGTGGAAAGAAATGACAGGTACTTGCTGCAGGAAATCCGAAAGGTTTACATAAAGCATAGATACGCCGTTTGAGCTAATCCAGTCGGATGGACAACGTCACAGTTCATTTGCTCGGAACAGTCTACATCGGGGAAGTGCCAAGCGAATTTCTCTATTCAATTGAAATATAAAAGAAAGGAGAAAGCAAATTTTCTGCTTCATCGCGGTGAAAAGTGAACTTAACAGGGCACTAGCCACTTCTAAACGCTATCTAAACTTCTAAACTGGCTCAGGTGCCAGTGAATATCAGTCTAAATGTCGTTTAATACAGAGGTGCGAAAGGCACCTAAACTTATAGGTATAGTAAACATTATCAAAGAAGAAATCCAGAAGATTTTCATATAATTTGAATTATCAATATGTCATTGAAAGGGATCAAAACCGCAATTCATCTTACAAGTTAAATATCTTTCCCAATGCGTCATTAACATCTACAAAATGTCGTAAGAATATATTAGTCATCAACTGACGATTATAGCATTATAGATTTTAAATAAAAAACATTTTGTTCCTTCAAAATAACAAATTTTGTTCTGTATAACTAGAGACTCATAGGCATTGCAGGGGAGGTATTAAAGACTTCGAGGAAGATTGAAAGAACCATCAACAGGGTTCGTTGTTAACACGCAGACTAAAGTTAGTCATTATCAAAATTTATTCAATAACAAAGAACTAATAGTTTTAAATAATTTAATCTCGTTATTCAAAATATATATCATATAATTCGTTACCTGTATGATTATATCCTAATTCGTTTAATCTTATTAAATTATTTTGAATTGTTTTTTCCTCTTGTGGGCCGGCCAAAATTATCATAGGCACACGCAAATATCATTTCATTTCCTTCTTAACAATTTTTTTTTTTACTTATTTGTTTATTTACACCTGCCAAATACAAATAGAATATAAGCGGATTTTTAGGTACAAAAGCCAACCTAAAAACAATTAATTATTTAATTCTTCTTGTCCTGGAATTTTCAATTGAAATTTTAAAAAATAATTGCACTCAGATAATGTTTGGTGTAATAATGCAACTAGATAATGTAACTATTTAAAATCACTAAGGATAGCATTAAATCAAAAACATAAAATTATATTTTTAAAATTAATATTTGAAAAACTTCTAAATAATTAAAGCATTAAATGTCAGATAAATATACTAAATTAAGAACATCAGCATACACTTAAACAATTATATTTAAAAATAAATATTATAAATAAAAAATAAAATAAAAATTATATTTAAAAATAAATATTTGATAAACTTCTAAATCTATATATATATATATATATATATATATATATATATATATATATATATATATTAAACAATAAAAATTAAAATATTTATTAAAAAACTTTAATATTTTGTCTTAAAAACCTTTTTGACATCTTAAGTATATATTCTATCCCATTATAATGTGTGTATATATATATATATATATATATATATATATATATATATATATATATATATATATAAAATATGTTCGGTGAAAATGTTTAATTTTCGAATAAAGATATTCTGGAATAAAAATTTAGGAAAATTTAGAAACAAATAGACTTTTGTAGGCAAACAAAATTAGTAGGCATATCGAAACAAAATTTTTAATATAAATAAAATTAATGTGAAAATAACTTACGTCAGGATGGCCGGTAGAACGGCAGAAAAAAGAAACTGAAAAAATATATATTTTGTAAAAATATACTAAAAAATCTACATAATAAATTCTAATATACTAATGGTTAACTATACTAATACTTATACTAAGTAACGCTAACACAAACGCATGTACCTAAAAATAAAAATGAATTGTTTTTCATAACTGAGGTAAAAGATTTTTAACAAGTTTTAACTTATACTGACAGAAGCCACTGCTAAATTGGCAATTTTATAAGTTCTTAATCAAGAATTCTAGTAAGCTCATAACATTTTTTATGAAAAAATTTTACAGCACACATAATATGCTTCTCTTTTCATTAATCATCGTCAACTTGCTAACAATAATCTAATTAACATCGAAATTAAAACGAATTTTACTGCAAAAAAAAAATGCGAAATGACAGAATAGTATTTAGTATATTAATTCTGTTAAAAAACGTTTTTTTTATTTATTTCTTTAGTTTTAGATTGATCCAGTTAAGTTCAATAAAAACATTTTCATGCCATTAATATGGATATTTAAAAAAAAATTAAAACTTTTTTTAAGAAATGATGAGATAAATTTTTGAAAAAAAATTACGAATTTAATCTCTTTTAAAACTAAACTGTTTAAATTTGAAATCATATATATTAAAAAATAATAAATAAAACAACCTGTATCATAACAACACATGAAGGCTCTTGGGATCAAAATTTATGTTAGTAAGGCTGTACTGTTTCCACACCAACGATTGTGCAAGGAGGGGATTTGGACAGACACCACGCTCAACGGCCAGATTTTTCTCTAAGTAAGGGTACCCGCTTTATAGAGGCTGGGTGAGCCCCAAGAGGGTTTACCGAACACACAACGTCGATCCAAGGCTGAGAACAGAATAAATAATTATCTGTCGTTGTCGGACTCTGGAGATAGGAGCACAGTGCCTTACTCTATGAGCTACTTCGCTCCTTTAAACAAATAAAATAATTTTTAAATTAAAATTAAAACCGTGAAATAAATAGGGACTACTTATAAGCAACAAAAAACAAAACACGTATTTAAGGTCAAAGTTCCCTACTTCAACGATCAAGTAACGACAAGCCAAGTATCCACTTAAAACCTAAGCTGATACTTCAAACTTGGAGTTTTTTTAAAATAAGATTTTCAGCTAATTCCCGCGGTAGTGTATAATTAATGAATTGAAGTCCTTCAGGTGGTTTTTAAAAATTAACTTAGGGAGTGAAATTTCCACTCCTCCGCTGACCCACTTGTGAAACCCTCCGGAGCAGTTTCCGAAACATACCGTTAGTCCTGGGTTATCTTCTGACCCAAAAGGAGAAAGGAACATACTAATCACATCCTTTCCAGGCTCTTACTTTCATTCTTGACAATGCTAATGCCATCTCCTTATTGGATGTTGTAATACAAAATTAAATTTTTATTTTAATATAATTTAAATTGTAACAATGATTTCATCGTCCAAACATCAGCATATAAAAAAAATAAATAAACAAACGGTTATACAAGAAGGTGATGTGGTACGCTCAACGCCCAGGTCTAGGGCCAATTAATTTAAAACAAAATATAGCAATTAAACATAGTTTATTAAATTCAAGATTAGACTCAAATGTGAAAACGTACATGGCGTATAACTTTAATTGTATAAACCCAAAAATGCATTTGGAATCCAAAAAAATTGTCTAATCTTGAATCGTTCAGTCTTATTCAGTTATTCATTAATTTAAGTTCTGTCAGATTTTTGATAATATTTATCTGAAAGTTTTTCGGGAACCTGTAAGAACTTGCATAACTGCATTATCGCATGTTAGGGCAATCTTGCTTTAAAGATAATATTTACCAAAAATAAATGATATTATGGATAAAGCAAATAATTTATTCTAAATGCCTTAAGGTCTTCAGGTTTTAAACAAAAATTTATCGAAAAATATATATCTTTGTTTATTTATTGTTATTATTTATTATTAGACGTTAACCATTTTATGTGATAAATTTTAGTGTAAAAAGTTCTTAAATGTAGTATTTTTTATAAATTGGGGCATGCTGCCCCTATTCGGAACGTGAATCTAAATAAAAAATACGTGACAGTGAGGATAAAGAATAAATAGTGAAAACATATTAATCACTTGTAATAAAGACAAAAAAAAAAAACGAAAAAAAAATACAGTCGTTACGTCAAATAACTAAACATATGTAATTTTCTACAGATTTTTATAATAAACCTGGATACCTTTAGGCATATAGAATAAATTATTGTTCCCCATAATAAAAATTAAACATTACATTTACATTTTTAAATTAAGGGTTCTATATACATCTATATTTAAGGTCAACTTCACAGATGTAAGTAGAATTTGGTAATTACATCACTAAGAGTTTTAAAATGTCTGATCTATATCGCATATATGTTTACAAATAGTGTTATAACAGCATCAAAGTATCCTAATATACAAAAACCCAAAGCACATTAATAAATAAGGAATTATTGGGTGCAAAAAAAAATCTTAAATTTTTCTATGAAGTTGACCGTCGATAAACGCATATATTTGTTTATTTAAATTTTATTTTATTATTTGTTTTCATATTAAATCAATTATTAAATTTATAGGTTAAGTTCCCGTCTCATTTATATTTAGGATAACAACAGTAATTTATTGTTATATTGAAATCAGGTTTTTCTCAAGTTGCTTTAAGTTAAATGTAATTTTAATTCAGAGGCTGTAACTCTAACTCAATAGACAAGCTTTCTGTGTATTAATGTTATAAATTATACAAAAAAAATTTTTTTTTTGCATATTCAATATACACGCATATACACAATTTTACACATTTTTGGTTTTTTATTATACGTTTTTCTGTTTTTCACTGTACGAAAATCCGATCTCGTCATAGGTAGGTACTGCAAACTGAATTTTTATATCATCAATTAATAACCTAATAAAAATAAATAATACTACGGTTTCAGAAAACCATTACCTGTAAATAAAATCATGACACATCTGGCTTCATTTACTATCATTTTTAAAAATGTAATAACATGATTGATCTATAAACTTTGGTACTGGAGTGAAAAATCTCACTCACTTCATTTATAACTTTGAGGGTCTCGTGAGTATCAATAATTTTTTTTTTTAAATATGATAGGTACTTAAAAATTTCATTCCACCATTTTTGTTGTTGCTGTCATCATTAATTTCTAAAGGCTGTCATACTCTCAAATTATTTCATTGTTTTCAATGAAACAATCGTTACAAAGCAATCAATTCAGAATGTTAGTTAGCGCTAAGAATTCCGAGAAAAAACAACCCAGTTGGAAATATAGGCAGTCAAGATACCATTGCTGAACGATATCTTAAGTATATAAGAATCTTGAGCAGATTATGCACTTTTGTTATGTATTATGAACATACCAACTGAATACCAAAATACTGAATTGCACCATTTTGGATTATCAAATATTTACTGAAAGATTATGAAATAATTATTTTTTCACTTTTTTATCGCGTCTGAACCTCTCTTCCTGAATTCTCAGTCGAAATTTTTTCTAAGCATCATATGCTACAAGGAAAAATCTTTAAAACGATGTAGTTTTGCATCATTCATGTGATTTTTTTTTTAATCACAGGAAACATCTATTTTATTTAAATGTTTTGTTTTATTTAATTCTGTCTCATAAATTCTTACAAAACATTGCTTTTCCTCAGGCCAATTGTAAATAGTATGCATGTATATGGCTGCGTTTAAGATGTTTATTTTTATTTTATTTAAGTTTAATTTTATTTTTCCTATTTATTATTTTGCTATTATTTCATTAATTTAACTTTCTATAAATATGGTGTGAATGATCTCTTAAATCACAATTACAATTGTCCTTTATTGAAACGGAATTTAATATTATTCAATAAAAAATAATTAAAATAATAAAAAAAACAAATGTTTGTAAAAAAGAAAATGTTTCTAAAAAGATTAGAAAGATATTTATTAATTTGTTTCAGTTGAATTTAACGCTTTTAATTCAGGTAGTTTTTATTTGTTTTTAATGGAAATATAGTTGACAGTAAGTTCTTGAAGGTACTCGAGATGTTGGCTTAAATATGAATCGAGATGATCAGTAACAAAACACACACAAATGAAACATACCGTTTAATGTGTTTTGACGTTTCGTCCTAACTAGTAGGCCTAAATGAGGGCTAATTAAAACAAGCTAATTATCTTTTTTTCCTTTTTCTCACTTCCCTTTATCTTTATTTTCTTATTCTCTTAAATGATAATAAATTTATTCCTATTTCATCTGAACAAAATTGGCCAAGTACTAGATTTAGTTATTAACATTTAACTACACCGTTCACAGATGACGAGAAATTGTTTTAAACTAATCGAAATTTATTTGCAATCAACCAAGAGAAAAACTTTGGGGTAATCCAGCATTTAACTTTTTATTACCCATATTTGAATTACTCCTAATATTATGATATACTATAACAAATTGCATGTAAAAAGGAGTAAACCAACTTTCACTTTCACATACAGCTAATTGACTAAAAAAAGTGAAACTCTCAATTAACCTCTGCTTATTAGAGTAGCACTTAGAGCCAATTAATTACCCGCTTCTAATATCCCTCCCCTTATAGCTAGTCTCAACCGCTGTTATTTTATAGTTTGATTAAAAAAAAAAAAGTTATAAAATTGGATCTAGCCGAGAAGTTTTTAGAATTTGTTTTAGATTAGTAAAATTTATAAAAAAAATGTTTTTATCAATTCATCCCATAAGTAATATCGCTTTTTAAAAATCTGTCTGTTCACGTTGATAAAATAATCCCTCCATTACAATTGAATTGTGTTTACATATTTTGTTTATTATAGCATTACGTATTCTTCTATTTATCATGTTTTTGTTAGAGAAAGTTAGTAAGTCTGTGCTGACATTACAATTAAAATGGATCTTCCCAAAAATCACTTACGCCATGCTATGCTTTGGAAATCCGATAAAGGAGAAAATGCTGCTTCAACTTATCGGAAACTTGCAGAAATATATGGAGAAAACATCATTAGTGAACGGCAAGTGCATAGGTGGTTTGAAAAGTGTCGAGCGGGAAACCGCAAACTTAACCTGAGGCAGTTCGACCAGTCGAGCTTGACGACGAACTCCTGCAGGCTACTGTTGAAGAAAATCATGTTACAACGGTTGAAGAATAGAAGATAAACTTTGATCGACACATTCTACTGTCTACCATCATTTGGCATCAGATCCATTTTAATTGAATTTTCAGCACAGACTAACTAACTTTCTCTAACATAAACATGATAAATAGAAGGGTACTTGATGCTATAATAAACAAAATATGTAAACACAACTCAATTGTAAAGGAGGGATTAGTAATATCAACATAAACAGAGAGATTTATAAAGACCGGCATTACTTATGGGATGACCAGATATTTTTTTTAATAAAAAGATCTTGATCAGCTTAAACGACGAACGTTAAGGAGGATAAAATTAAATTTTCATTTTCTGTACTTTACAATCCTGGTTTTTAAAATGTCCGCTAACTAATGATTGATTTCAATATTTTTTTTTTTGCTTTATTTTTAAATTCACACCTGTCTATGAGACAACCAGTGAATGTGCTGGCGAAGAACACGTGGCATGAAAGGTATGAGAAAGAGTAGTACCCAGCGGCACCTCTTCCTGTCATGATGATCGGATATAGTTAGGCTAGGAGATCCCTCATCCAGCTCCTCTTCAGCCTTCTGCGAGTGTTATCAGGCATATTGGTTGTCGCCATGTCTTGTATAAGTGTGTTAGGATATCCGTTAATAAGTTATCGTGAAGTCGTTTGTAGTGGGTCCGTATGTGTTCGTTAACTGTAGGCATATAGAGGTCTGTATGTAACGTAAAGTTGCTGATGAACCAAGGAGCTTTGGTGATAGTCCTAAAAGTTTTTAACTCAAACATTTGAAGTTTTTGCTCGTGTGTTTTTTTGGCTGTCCCGTATATCTGTGAAGTGTAGGTGCAGATAGGCTTGAGTAAGTGTTCAATTTATATGTCCAATTTATGTCTAAGTTTCAATTTTGAACGTTTTGAAAGAAGTGAGTATAACAGTTTTAGTTTTTGGTTTAGCATTTTTTGTTTATTCTTGATGTATGGGCCCCATGTCATTCTTCTGTCAAATGTCAGGCCAAGGTATAGAATTTTGCCTGTCTGCGGAATTACTACAATTTGATTTTTTAATTCAATATATTTTAATTTATTACAAATATAATTAATTAGGTCACTATTGGAGTCCAAAAAAAGACTTTAACCTCTAAAATAGCAGCCAGCAACTAACCGGTTAACGTTTCAAAGCTACGTCTTTTATTGGTTTTTATTAAAAAAAATACAAGCTGCCACACTCAAGAGTACTAGAAGTGAAATGCCCATTCACACCACATATACATACAATAATAAACAATAAACTAAACAAAATAATTTGTAAAAAAAAAAAAAATAAATAAATTATGAAAATATTAGCATTTTTATTACTGCATCACAAATAAAAATAAATAGATATATAAATTAAATAATAGCAAAAAATAAGTAAAACAAAGATAAAGAAAATTAAAGTTAAGTAAGAATTAAATAAATCATCTTCAACACATTCATTCATATGTACAATATTTACATTAAGCACTAGGGAACTCCGAACCAAGCAAGCAAAGCATCTGGAGAGTAACTCCAGATGTAGATGACAAAGCAGGACTCCAAGAAATCACAGCGCTTCTCTCCCAGCCACGCGACTGGTATTGAAAGCCAGTTATGCCGATCCGAGTATCATAAACCAATCAACAAATCACTTGAATACACACTAATAAAACCATACTGAGCTGTTTGAATGTTTTATTCCCTTTTCTTAGATATAATTTGAATTGTTGACGAGAGATTTGATATTTCTATTTGATTATTTGTTATAAGGATGCTGACGTGGGATGTATAGTCACTTTTTCAATCAATTTACAGAAGTATAATTCTTCTGGCTCATAATTGTTTATTAATAAATGTATTTTATTATTTAAATAAATTTCGTATAATTTTATTATTATTTTTTTTATTCGTATTATAAACGATTTAGAATAATTTTATATATCTATCTAGATAAACTGTCCAACAGTCCAAGTTTGTTGATTTTGATTTTATTATGGTATTTCCATCATTCTTATGTCCGTATTTTAGATGAAAATATTTTTAAATTTTATTTTCAACTGCTATATCTATCATAGTTTATGTAAATTCTGTTAACTAATGATTCATTCCAATTTGATTTTTTAATTTAACCTATTTTAATTTTTGAGAAATATATTTAATTAGGTCGTTATTGGACTATGAGCGTTCAACGTTTCGCCGATTCAGGCATCTGATGATTGGTTGATACAAATTACAAATCAAATTAATACAGACTAATAAAAGCAACCTCAGCAGTTTTAATGTTGACGAGAGATCTCTATCTCCGTTTGGCTATTCGGTATTAGGCTGTTGACATAGGATTTGCTTTCTCTTTTTCAATCAAATTTATAACACTTACAGAAGCATAATTCTTCTGGCTTGTTCATTAATAATATGTATTTCATTATTTATTTAACTTGTTTATTTTTTACTTCTTACTAAAAAGATTTAGAACAATTCTGTAAGTCAGAAGTAAACTGTCGTAAGTCCAATTTTGATTCTGAACTGATTCTGGTTTGATTATCATATTATTACATCATAATTGGATGTGAGAACGTTGAACATCCCAAAACAGATGAGGTGAAGCATAGAGAACTGTTTTTCCGACATTTTTGGGATTAGAGAAAAAGGAACGCTAGTTTCCTATGTTCTACATCATTGCTTTTTTTTGTCGTTAATAAAAGACAAAACAATTCATGCCACTAGTTATTTCAACCCTCTCCTCTGAAAAATTAGTGGAAGAACTTAATAAATCATAGTTTTTATGTCATGAGTATAGATACGACGACAGCAATGCCGTGTTTTCTGAAGGCAGTAATCGAGTGTCAAATAAATATATAAAAACAATGTTTTATAACTAATAGGCAATATTTTTCGATTTAACATATAATATTATATAAATCCTAGACCGTAGCCCTAGACCCTCGGACGGATGCCCTCCCCGATGTTGCTAGAACAGAGAAGGACACGATCAAAATTTGTCTGTGAACGCCAGTTGTGCAAAGGCCGGGCCGACATTGGCCCATATCTCGCCGGATCTGGGTCATAGAGGACTACGGTTATCCAACACCCGCTACGCACTCTCTCTCTCCCGATATATTAGATCATCCCATGTATCGGTTAGCTAGGGTCACAATCGTAAGCTGATAAGTCAGTCGAGGTCATGGCATGGCGTAGGGAAGGAACAATTAGTCTTGGGATGGTATCTTGCCTGCAAGGTCGAGCCTCTGTCGAGGGCCTCATGTCATGGAGTGCTCTCAACTGAACCGTTTAGAACATCAAAGATATGCTACAATAACATTCAGGGATGGCAACAACAAAATCAGAAAAATGACAAAATATCGCACATCCTCAATGAAAGAGGCACAATCCAAAATTTCTAATGTCAGAAATTTTAATAGTTTGACCCCAACCATCAAAAAGAACAGCCAGTCCTCAGACAATAGAAGATCTGCCAGTAGCCTGTGTTAGAGGAAGCACCCTAAGGGCTTCTATGTAGAACTTACCCCGTGTCAAATGTTCGTTCTAACAAATACAAATTTTTCGTGTTATACCCATTTCATTCTGGATGTGTGATATCAAGAACATGGGAAAGTTCAACATCTCTTCCGCCTATAACCATGTTGACATAAGATATAATGCATATAAGAAACTATACCAAGAATGAATCAAGTTATCTTCGCGCCAAAGCTCATTGCTGATCAAGTAAATAATCTCTAGCAAGAATACATATATCTAGTTAATCAAACATCATGTATCCAACAACCATAATGTTAGACTATTGATAAATAGATACAATGTTTAATATATTATTCAATATAAATTAAACATATTAATTAAAATGGTCGTCTGTTGGAACTAAAATATATATTTGTTTTAATATTTAATAAATGTATATATGCGTATTTATATTTATTTATATATCATAAAGAAATAAATGAAAAATTGAACTAGAAGTAAGTAAAATGGAAATGGTTGTAGCACAAAAAAAATATAAATAAACTTTTCCTCACTTTTTAAAAACTATTTTTATTGAGTAATATTATATTAAGTCTCAGCAGGGGAATCAATTTTAATTTTGATTTTATTCGTACGCAGATAGATATATTATATATGTTCCATTTATATTTATATTTATTAACTAGTTTCATTCAATAATCAAAATGAATGTTTACTGTAATGGTAATTATATTTTTGTAATTAAAGTTCGTATGCTATAATGTATAAACTTATATAAAATCTTATAATGTAGTTAACGAAGTTATGATTTTAGCGATGAAGTAAATTGAATTTATCAATACACACTTGCGTATTCCTAAGAAAAATATGTTATTAATATGTTCATGTATTCTAAAGTAATATTAAAGAACTTTAAATAAATACAAAATAAACATTTAATAAAAGTATCAATGTTATAAACATACTTTTCCTTTATTTATTTTTTAAATATCAATGATAAGTTTTAAACAATGCATCTTAGTATTCAAAAATCAATGAACTAAGGTGAAAACAATTTACAAGATAATTTTGAGACAATTTAATGAAAATTTTAGTGTTCTAGAGACTCAAATTCGTAAATAAGACTACAGAGTTTGTTCTCTACAAGCTAAAATGTCACAAAAATAAATTACATGAAGAATATGAAAATGAATAAATAATAACAATAAAGGTCGAAACGAAAATGAAAATTCTCTACATTATCATATTATGATACTAAAATACATTTATGAAAACATCATAAAATGACTAAATGATAATAACAGTGATAATTAACAATTCTTTTTAAAGTCATAAGATGCAATAAAACCTCTGTGAAGATTAGTCATAGAAGCTAATCGGTGTTGACCGACATTGGCCCAGTTAGACACAGAATGTGGGTCACAGCTCAAATACTCTTACACTCTATCTATAATTATCCTATTTACGATTTTGAAAATAATTATACCATTGAAAATTATTTTTATATTTTATTTAATCAAAACATTTGATCTGCTCTATAGGTTAGTCGAAAGGAATCAATTTTCTTCAACAGATGCTAAATGAACTCTTATTATTTATAAATCAGAAATTTAAAAAAAAAGAAATATATAATAAACATGAAAAATTTGAAATAAAAATATATAAAAACACTAATTCATCATATACTATGCAGTAAACATGTAGAAGGTCAAATACTCCACTCCAGCAAGGCCAGCAACCAAAGAGTAGCTCTTCTTCCTTACATTGAGACGCCAAGTCATGGATTGTTTTTATAATTATAATTTTTTTTTAATCTTGTGTTTTATTTATAGTTAAAAATTATGATATTTGGTATTAGACAAGGCAACATTGATTTTCGCAATATTGGTAGACTTGGCGAGAAACCCACAATATTTATGTTAAATATTTTAAAAAACAATTAACAATTTTTAGGAACTTATTTATTTCTTTTTTTTTTAACGTTGTACTCTTATTTTATAATTACTACAGTAACAAAAGGTTTTCTATTTACTGTTATTCGTGCTTTCAACGCAATATTTTTAATATCATTTAGAATGACAATAGATGGTATCTATACCCAAATACACACGCACAACAATATGTATGTGCGCATACGTGTGTGTGCGTGTTCAAATAACCAAGCGGAAAAATTAGCAGTAATTAAGGCCACATACTACATCCTAAGACATGCCGTACTAAGAAATATCTTGTAATATTTACACTGACAGCAAAACGTTCATTGACTCAATAAAAAATTCACGACTTACTGACCGCAAGTATCAGACACAATCTAATTAAGATTATGGATAACCCTGTATTATGGATAAGATAACATAAAAACCTCAGCACAATGGGTCAAAGGCCAAACCGGAGTTTCCGGCAATGAAACAATGGCACTTTGGCTAAATGAGCTGCTTACGATAGCGACCTACCAATCCATTGCCTTTATCTTTTGTTAAAAAATCTTTCAAAACATACTTAATTCGAGATTGGGATAGATATCAGTAACTATCGACAAAAGGACGACCTCTGCACAAATACATACCTCATATCGTCTCTACCACGTCCAATTATCGAATATGCAAAAACGCGATTGTTCACTTGGAAACGCAATAGATGAGTCAAGCATTGTGACATTAATTCTTGAATTCCTAATCCTCAAGGGTTGACGCCTTGTGTCATATGGAGGGTAGGGACTCAAGACTATGCCACAATGCGTGCCTTAACTAGGGCGTTTCAGTATGACGAGTATGAAAACCGTATTTTTGCATAGCTATTCGATAGTTGGACATGGTAGGGACGATATTACAACTCGAAACTACAACAAAATAGAAAGTGTACATTACAAACTGATACAATTTCTGACAAAACACGGATCTAAAATATCTGAACACTACTATAAAATATTTGATTTGACAAACACAGATTTATATAGATAACTGCGACGAAGAAACTCAACAGACTTTTAAGCGGATATTTTTTGACTGCAACTTGTTCAAACACCTAAGGTACTATTAAATAAATAGCTGTATAACACAAGGAGAAACATCACCAGCTACAAAAGATGATATCTAAACAAAATACAAAAAGGAGTAGAAATGCTTCATCTCTAAAATAGATCTTAAACTTCAGCGTGTGTGTGTGAGTGTGTGTGCGCGCGTGTGTGTATGTGTGTGTGTGTGCGCGCGCGCGCGTGGGCGTGCGTGCGTGTGTGTATATATATCACGTCCCCTTAAAACTAAATATTTTATAGAATAGAATAAAATGAAATAAAATTATCAGTCAAATCAGTTTAAAAATAGATAATATTTCCTACAGAATGCATATTACATTTCATTTTGGGCCAACCTGCAACGATGCAAAAAAAAAAATCGCTAAACCGTGAATTTCCATAAACCAAAGGGTCTGTCGACTACGTACTGTCGGCCACTGGCGGTTGTTAATTCCATTAATGTGATCTAGGCATACCAGGAATTTGTAAAATAATTAATTTTAGGCACATGACGTAGATATCACAGTACAACGGGACAGTTAGAGGTTTTTCGTAGAGAGCCAAAAAGTGCCTTTTTTTTTAGCGCGTTCTAATGGCTTCACAGGTTGACCAACAATTAAAATTTTAAAGGGATATATGCATTTTTTAGGAAACTTTTTCTAGTTTGTATCGAATATTCATCGAAAAATTATAGGGTTTCTGGTGTTCAGCGAAAAACTGAAAACAGTTCCAACATTTTGATTTTATTTTCTATTATCGTTGTGAAGCCGGCGGCTCTTTTTGACCCTTATACTAATATAACATTCTTCAAAGTCCAATATGATTCTCGCTATTTAATCACCCCTAGCGACCCGAGCGGATGATATAACCAATGGTTATCATTATAAACGGGAAACTCGATAATTATCACTATGAGAGGAAGCCTACTATGCGCGTTATCGCGCACGCAGTTGCAACACCCCTTATCGCCCGTCATCTTGGGAACGAAACTGTAAAAGAGAACGCAAAATCGACTCTCGGGATGGAAGGTTGACTATGATTGACAACGGGATGCTGGGAAAATGGCATCTATCCAGCACTATCAATAGAACCCCACCCAAGTGTCTATTTCATTCATCAATGGCATCTCAGCTAGAAGAGTAATTTGCGAGGGCTTGTGCATCCGATGGCTCATCGTCGCTGGTTTGTTGGGTCAAAATATATGATGAAATATTCCACATTCAAAATACTTCTGAAACTAATTCAAAAATTATTATTATTACTTCGAGGGCTATTAATAAAAAAAATACTTGAATGTAACTAGAGATAAGCAAAAAGTACTCTTGGGTAACGAGTACCGAGTATTTTACTCAAATACACTCACTGGACGGGATTAGATACGACTGGGGATGGATGGAGTTGGTCAGTGTTCGCTACCCTTCCCATCCACAGTCGTATCTAATCCCGGCTAGTGAGAGTATTCGAGTAAAATACTCTGAACTCGTTACTCAGAGTACTTTTTGCGCATCTCTAAATGTAACGTCGGTCAGGGATAACTTTTGTCGTTCCAGAATAGACTTCGAACCAATTTTTCAGTTCTACAGAGCATCGAAAGATGAGAATCGATATCCTTAAGGCATCGAAAAAGGAATATCGAAATATACAGAGTCATTCGATTTCAATTTCAAGTATCAGGCACTTGTTAAGTTCTATATACTATGAAGTCATCACCAGTCAATCCGATGTTTTATTTCTATAGAGTATCGAAATATAAGAATCGACATTCATAAAATATTAAGAAATAATTATTAAAAATGACTTTTATATCGAGCTCAACATCGAAATAAAAATTCGATTATATGGAGAATCATAGATTTTTTACTTCCTGCGGATTCGCTAAAAAAATAAAAATACAGTATAAAATGCGTGCCGAAGTTTCATGGCTAAAAGCTTCGTCTAAAGCGTCCTGGACCTTTTCAGACCTTAAATGAGAAGCAACTATTTATTAGGCAGGAGATAAATCAGGAGGTTGGAGATACTGCAGGCCACACTGCTTCCTCCCCTATCCCCCCAAGAAAGCCTTATGGCCGAAAATCGAGAACCCAAATGAGAGATGTTGAAAAAATATTGATTCTTTTATCCGATATTTTTTTTCGATGTATCTTAATATCGATATTAAAATTTGAGTATCGAAAAATACCATTAAAAAAAAAATTAAAACATTCTACAAGTACGATGGGTTCGACAAACAACCATAATAACTTGTATTATGGTGAGTTCGTGTTACAATCTATAGTGTCTATGTTCTAGGGATGGGATATCAAAAGCAAAATATCAATATCGGAAACAATATCTATATATTGATAATATCAGCATAAAAATTTCGTTAATATTTTTCTAAAATTAAAAAAAAAAGTCTCAGCGAATTGGAGAAATATTTGGAGATAACTGTTTCTTGATATTTATCTAATCATATCGGCATAGTAATATCGATGTTATAACAATAATATCATCACGATATCAGTAGAGAAATATGGATTTTTAAAAACATTGTTAATTCCTTTATCTAATAAAAAAAAAACTAAATCAATCGGAAGGAGGATAGGGAACCTCCTGTTTCTTAATATTTAAAGTCTGCTGTAAATAAACTCAATAAAAAAAAAATCTTAATTATATCGGCACAGAAATATCGGTATTATAAAAACAATATCTTAATTATATATTAGATGATCCTTTAAAATATTAGAAATATCGATATATTAAAAAATATCGATACGATATATATCGAAATATTTTTTCAATATTCATATAGGCATAATCGGGCGACCCAAACTTATTTTCGATTATTTGGCCCTTCGTGATTAATTGGGAGACCGAGCAAAAATAAATGATATTTGCAGGATTCTTTCATGAATTAAAATAAAACAGAACTATATTTTTGGCCGTTTAAATCATTTTAACGATAAAAAGCACAAGGTTTAATTTTTGAAACGGTGAAAAATTGAAAAAAAAAAATCACCTGATAGCAGTTTAATATTACTGCATAGAGGAAAGTAAATGTTTCAATTGCACAAAATATTTGTGACGTATCAAAATAACCTTCTAAATTATCTTCAAATCTCTACTCATCAATCTTGTCACAATCTCAAGAACATGAGCTAGGAACTAAATATCCACAAGGACAATAATCCATCAAACTCCACCTACAACTTAAGAACGTATTTACTAAAATGTTATTGCTACCTAATATTTAGTACAAGGGGGCAGTTGTTTACTTTATTGCATCTCGGTTGATAATATGTTTTGTTCACTGGAGCTTCAGGGATCTAAAAATTGGAAAAAAAAAATCTTAATAAAGAAAAGAGATTGCTATTTTCGATTCGAGTGGTTGCTAATATTTCATCATTCGCGGATCAAATCTGGGTTTCGGGACCCTCCTATGTTACAACCAGCCACTGAAAAGTTGGGCCCTGGCTGTTCATTAAGTTAGGAGAAAAATTGGGCGTTTTGCGTGATGCTGACCACCTGACCACATGAATACATTGTACGACCGTTGTTCAAAAAAAAGTTCTTGATCAAGACCCTTCATGTTTTTTTTTTATTCAGAACAAAAACATATGCATCAACAAATATTTTTCAATTGAGGTCATGGTTGATAGCTGCGACTATTTATTCAAGGGAATGCTCAATCGTTGCCTAGATATTCTAGACAAAACAATGGAAATCTAAACGTGGAAGCAATAGAAGCACATTATGGATATTATTCCTGGAAAATCTAGAACGGTTTTTCAAATAAAATAAATTAATTTTTCTGTGTCATATCCCACTTCCGACTCGAAACTATTCCCGTCATGCGATGCAGGAGTTACGCTAGGAAGAACCTGTGCGACATTATATCACGAACTGAACGGACGCGTTACAAATCAGAGTTCTCGGAACAGTAAGAAAATTCTTGGGTTCCTAAAGGTTTTCATAAAAATCCTATAATTTTTTTTTTAGATTTAATTTTAAAATTCACAACAGTATTTATCACAAAAAAAAACTACGATGTGTTAGAATTGTAGGTTTTTAGAGGCTTTTAGAGACAACTGTCTCATTTACAGATTGACAATGCACACTGATTTTAGGTCTCCGAAAATATGACATAAAATATTTTGATAGAAGAAAAATCAGTGAAGAGGAGAATAGAGGCTACACCACGTTGAGTTGCGTGACCCGTACTCGGCGGATACAACTGAATTAATAACAGCAAACAGAATTAAATGTGCATGTAAAGTTGTTGGTGCCTGGAAAAGGAATGGATTAAAAAAAAAGAAAAAAATATGTAATCGCTGAATCGACTGGCAAACATCCCAAAGGTTGACAGAGAAGTCTACTGGAAGGTTGTTTCAGGTCGGGTCTTGTCGATTTGAGTTTCGATGGAGTTCAGTGGAGACAAATACGTAGGAAACAATAAATCTCCGGGAGGCTGAAAACGGTTTTATTTAACCCAAAACGTCATTATAATTAAAAATCAGGAAAGGCACGCGCATCTCACAATTTTCTCTTACCTCCCTACATGAAATCAATTTTTAATGTTTCCATGGCAATACCAATTAGTTTCCATGCAAACATTTAGCTTCCATTTAATAATATAAAAGTAGAAATTATTAACTAATACAATCACTTTTCGTCACTCTCACGGTTTTCGTCACTCTCAATTGCCTTCAACGACTTTAAATGTTATGCATTTTTAATTTTAAAATCTTCAGCTTTCCAACGATATATTGTACAATTTATATTGCTAATCTTATTTCAAGAAATTGGGAGAAAATATATGATATATATATCTTAGAGTAAATTATCAAGCTCTTTCATAGATTATATTAATCCATTTTTTCTAACTACTAACAATGAGATACGATTAATTATTTCAAATAAACAAAATTAAAGGTACTTTGGAAGAAGCCATTTGAAAATTTGGAAATTAAGCCCTGTCAAACTATCTCAATGAGGATGAGACGTAGCTGATATGAGACTATTTAATTGTACACTGATCTAACGAGTTTGATCAAAATCCTTAGAGACTTTTTCGAGAAAATTGTAAAAATGTGTAAAATCGATAATATAAAGTGTCCCTTTTGGTAAGAGGTAAAAAAGCAGTAGTAAAATCCAAGGCATATGCCTACCGAAAATACCTTATTCAGTTTCTTAAAACTTTCTGATTTTGAGCTAGACTTCCCACACACCACACACACACACACACGCACACACACACACACACACACACACACACACACACACACACACACACATTTTGCGAGGCTTGGTGGATTTGTACTGGATTGATATTTGGACTCAGTGGACCGTAAAACGTGTATTACCGTTTAAAAAAATTCCATTTTTATGTAGGTAAGTAAAAAGTAAAATGTAACAAAATATACAAATTTTTTTTTAACTTTTAGATCTGTAGGTATTCAAGAAAACGTTTATTTTCTTTAACATAAATATAAAACCAGATGTATCAAAAATAGAAGTATATATTATATAAATTATTCCATGCAAATAAGAAAATAATTATTAAAAAATAACATATTGTTATAAAAGGCTATCGGTAATTTTTTTTGCGGGCTATTTACCTGTAATAATTATAAATAAATACATATTGACATCCTTTTTTGAAAAAGGCTTAAGCACCAAAAATTCAAAATTTAGGTTTTAATAATAATTTTATGGGGCGTAAACACCAGCTTTACCGCTCTACCGATTCCCACAGACAAAATATCGAGTAAAAAAATTGTCACTCGTCAGTCTGTCTTTGACCAGTTCTAAATGCCTTTCAAAATAAATTGTAATCATGGAAGTTTTCCACCTTCATAAACTTCTATATTACACAATCAAGAATAAAATTAAAAATATATCAATTGTTATTTGAGGGAAAATAGTTTCATGGGTTTCCTGTAAAGTTTGCTAAATGGCGTTTACGTCTTTTTCAAAAAACGACTTTGATATATCTCCAAACGGACCACCCTTTATTTGATAAAACTTTTGCAATGTCAATAATTTTATACGTAATATTTAAATAGCGGTCAGGTATTAAGACGAATTTCAATTTTTAGTATATGCAACGGAGATGGTAAGTTTAGTTGGACGTATATATAAATGTGTAAGTGTAGTACAGGCAATTCCGAAGTTTAAAGCTTTTTCTGATCCTAGGAAGGGTTGAGGGTTGTTGAGTGAGTTAAGTAGCTAGTATCGTACATTTTCTGGTATTATGATAATAACAACGCATCTTGTTGAGATAAAATTAAGGTAGCGAACCAGTTCTGCATGAAGAGGGCAATGAGAGTAGGCAGTCGGGGATTCAATTTAATCAAATAATATTATCCTCATTCGTTGCAAGAGTGTTTAACCTGGAAATAAATCCGCAACTTAGATGATTTAATTAAAATTTTGACGGTGCCGGGGAACGGCGCTAATGACAAAATGCCTAGGAGAGGCGAAATAAGCGAGGAGGTGGAGGGAAGAAGGTGATGTATAGCTGGTATCGACTCGGGGGTGAACGACCCCCGAATAACACCCCTGGACCTCCCGCCCCCGACCGCCCCACCGCCTCTGCATCTACTCTAAGGTCTTCTAATCGCGGCTCCTTATCTGTCCGCCTTCTGGGGTCAATGGTACAATATGTCAACATTTGAATAGTCTTTTACGTTCCTAGTTCCAATGACCAATAATCGGATCTCTAAAATCATCATTCAGGATCATTTATTGGATTTTTTAAGTTTAAAGTAATATTGCCGACCGAGATATAGATGAGCGAACTGCTCATTTACTGTTCAAAACAGCTAGTGGCTATTTTCACTGATTGAGTGACTGTTGATTCGCGAAGGAGAAAGAGTGGAAGCTGAGTTATGATTTTCTACTCCCTCATGTCGTTCAATTTTTAGTGAGTGATAATAACTCTATCTACATAAGTCTTTTCCGCGAATCACGAACTACCACCCCACTTCCCATTCCTATCATCTTTTTTTTAGTTAGCCGGAGATTCTTCTATGTGAATCCACTGAGCTCCGAAGCGCGAGATAACTCCTCTTACAGGATCGGTGATTCATGAAAAATAGCTCTTTGCGGTGAGTTACTGATTCTGATATGATTTCTGGGACGCACTAATCGAATGCACCACGGCGAGAGTTGAAATATAGAGTTCCGAGATATTCATTAACCGAGATCAATCACTACACAAAAAAAAAAAACTGCTGATTAAATATGAAAACAAGATGTCCTTAGAAAAAATATATAGATAAGATGTTTTTTAGATGAAATGTTTCTTGCTTATGGAGGGACAGTGCGGAACGTCAAAATAGAATAAATGACTAAAGAACTCTTGGTGAATGCTTATATATATATATATATATATATATATATATATATATATATATATATATATATATATATATATATATATATAAATATAAATAAATGCAGGCTGTTGCTATTTCACCAATTTTATTTATTTCGATGGCAATTTTCGGCCTACAAGCCATCCTCAGGAATCTCTTTAAAAGGCCCTTATTTAGTTTTATTTATGACACACCTCATTGTTATTTATACTTAAATATTCTAATAAATACCATATATATACTAACCAATATTTAAAATGCATATAATGCCATATTTAAGTCCAATCCGGACCAATGATTAATGATTGCTTAGTCAATTATTTTAGTTGTCATAATTGGCTGTAATATTGCATTGCCTTCTTATTTGGAGTTTCACCTGCCATCAAGGCTGTGATGACTGAGATGGTGTCCTTATTCTTATTTTATTTTTAAAGTTGTAACTGTTTTAATGATATTAACTTAATAAAATTTTTGCATTTTAAACTGTAATGAAATTTGATCCAACTTTGAAGTTTGATCAAAAATTGATTTTGTTATTGCGTTTTTATTATAATTATTTATTTTTTTGTGACGCTGCATATTTGGAATTGGTCCAGATTGCACTTAAACATGGCATTATATGCATTTTAAAAACCTTTTTAGTATGCATATGGTTATGTGTTAGAATATTTAAATATATTTAACAGTGTGATGTGTAATAAATTAAACTAAATAAGAGCCTTTTACAGTGATGCCTGAGGATGGCTTGTAGGCCGAAAATTTGCATGAATATCAATAAAATTGGTGAAATAGCAACAGCCTGCATTTATTTTTATGTAATTATTAAGCTTCCTAAAGAATTATATAATTTAGAAATATAATCAAGAATCGAAAAAAATTCCCTAAAAAAAGTTTTTTTGACGTATTGGACCATCAGAGAAGTAGATAAAGTCAGGTCCAAAGACTTATTACGACTAATAATAATACTGTATCTACTTTGGACAATTTATTTGATTTAATAATATGGTTGATAATTAAAGTTTGGCACACTTAAAGGCAATAAGTAATAACTAATAATAACAATTAATTAAAAAAAAAATTAAAGCAATAAATTGAATAAAATAAATTTACAATAAAATATAAATAAGATGCGACATATAATACAATAAAAGCATTAAATAGTCGTTCTTGCATATTTGCAATATTTACAATCATCTTGTAAACCCCTGAGCCCGCTCCGCCACATTTGGAGGGTAAAGCATGATTCTAAAAGATCGCAGTGATTTTATCTCATTGGTATTGAAAGCATTTGAGCTCTAAAGCACCTTAGGCAGTTGACGAAATAAAATTTATTTGACCGAATATGTTTTTAATAAAGTATTTGAATATGGTATGCATAAAAATCATTACAAATGAAAATTTAAAAGGTTTATAATCATTACGATAGAAATGATCTTTCACATCAAGCGCCGAAGAAGAATCATCGGAAGCCATAAAATTAAAAGTGAATAAATTTGCTTATAGAGCCTGTTTAAAGAGTAATTAAAAAAAAGTTTTATAGGGCATTAAATCGTATGGTAAGAGTCTCTTTGAATTTTATTGCAGTGTTTAATATATGGTGAGGAGTAAAGAGTTATAGGAATTTATAGATATTTGACTTCACAGCATTATATTTACACTAATATTTACTATCGAATCCTATTTAAAAGGCTACAAAGGATTGAGAATAATTTATGAAGTAGTTTGTAATAAAAGGGCGTAATGACGATATAATGAGGGATAAAACCCAATCAAACAAGTCCTATGAAGTATTCTGTTTTTAAATCCATCTGGTCGCATCACATAATAAACGTCGGATGTACGAGTGACATCAATGAAACATAACTTATTATATACGATAAAAAATTATTTATGAGAAATATATTTCTTAATTGGTAATTAGAGCCGAGCTTCAATGTTGTAATGTAAGCATTGGACAATAACTCTACACGATTAACGATTATTTACTTTGAGGCTGACCAAGCGAAACATTTATGGATGTTCGTCAGTACCAACGAGATCAATTAACGCCCGATTTTTATTTTTTTATTTTAAACAATTTTCTACGGAGCATAATCCATAAAAGTGGAGAAACGGTACAAAATACCTATCAGATGTTCATCTTCCTTCAATTAGCAAACTTTTATGAAGAAAGGATTATTTTTTTTTTAAATGTTCATTAGTAGACTTTCATTCAAGGATCATATTTTGACTAATTATTAACACGAGATAAACCCAACAATTATGATTCTTTTTTTTTTTTTTTTTAGAGGCTGTTCAATTGCTGGTGGATTTTCATTGTATATGAATATTATTTACTTTCACTTACTTAAATATGAAATATAAAGTAACGAAAAGTATTGCGACCATGAAAAATTTCGAAACCGAGTTTGCAACGGAAATACACGTTTTAATATAAAATAACCAAAAATCGCAAAATGGTCTGTGTGTGTGTGTCTAGCCTAGCTCAAAAACGAAAATTTGTTTGAAACTTAAATTAACTATTTATGGTAGATATATATGCCCGATGGTAAGATGTTACAGAAAATTTTTCGCTAATCGGGAATGCCAGTTTATATTATAGATTTTACAGTGTTTTTTTTTTACAATTTTCATGAAATTGAAAAATCTTACGATTTTTATGAAACTCGTTATTTCAATGCTCAATTGAAAAATCTTTAATATCAGTTAGGTCTGATCCCCCAGAAATAGTCAGTTAGGGCTTAAATGCCGAATTTACAATATAGCTCCCTCTAAAGTACCTTTATTTTTTTTTTTTATTTGAAGTAATTAATCGTCTCTCATTGTCAATAATAAATAATAATAACTGGATAAATATAAACTATAAAAGAATTTCATAATTATCTAATGGAGAAATATTTTGCCAGGATTAAGAGTTAAGCTAGAGATTTTAGAAAAATTAATATCTAACTTATAAAATAAGACTAATGGCCTGTTTTAAACAGTTTAGGCCAGTGGACAATAGGCCTTAATAGGCTGCGGTGCATATATGCTGGAATAAAAAAAAAATCTATAAAATCGTAGAATGACGAAAACACACAAACTTAAGTGATTAATAAGTTAATATTTTCTACTTTTATATTATTTAATGGAAAGTTATAAAATTTATTTCAACCAGGGTGGTAAGTGAAAGTTGTGTGATGCGCGAACCGTACCAGATTTTTTAATTATTTTAATTAGTTATTTTAAATAACGATGCAAAAACAAGAATTAAAATGCTTTTTATTATTTATCTTATTTTAGTTTTAAAGTTATAGATTTGTTAAAAATTATAACATGGGTCAAAAATCCTTCTGGAGAAATCAAGGCATAGAATATTTTGCCTACAATAATATATATATATATATATTATTGTAGGCAAAATATTCTATGCCTTGATTTCTCCAGAAGGATGTTTGACCCATGTTATACATTGACCCATGTTATATATATATATATATATATATATATATATATATATATATATATATATATATTTATAAAGAATCTTTGTTTAGATAATATATATCTGTTTATAAAGAAAATATTGGTTTAAAGAGATGCTCATCCTAATCAAATAGGCAAAATAATATATTATCTATTATACATTACGGTATAATGGATTGATATTAATGGTTAGTGATGTTTGGTCATTATTGTAGAGAGGGCTAAATCCTTGGGGGCAATGCCAGAGCCTGAGTCCCTCCATATATGTCCAGACCTTCGCTCTAACTAAGGACCTCTTTGTTTTATTGAAAAGGAAAACGCATGAATCCAATTATGTTATTGCCCGACGATATCCTGCCTGTCCTAATAAGTAATAAGTACGGAGAGATTTATATGGTTTTAAGGAAGCTGGGATTGCATAATATTGTAGTTTTTACGGACAATTACTAGCCTATGTTATAGACAGTATTATACTGTATTAAAATGTATATTATATTATCCAATATACCGGAGAACTAATACGGCAAATCTGACCAAAAAGAAATGGGGTTCGGAAAAAAATATATAATGATGTTTCATCTGAAAGTATGTATATACGTCTCGATGTACATACAAATAGACAAACATATACTTAAAGGGGGGCAGGAATTGCAGCTTCATGTTTCTGATCAGTCCTACACACATGTCAGTCTGTCGTTAAGTGGGCAATGTTAATGAGCGCTAGAATTTTTGAACCTACTTCTTCATTATATGTCAGATCAATATCAATGTCATATCAAACGATTGTGTTTTGAATTTTTAGTGGAGTTAGAAATACCAGTCCCTTATTAAAAGGATACCGATTAAGAGATTATTCCTAGTAAAAATGTTAAATTATTTAGATGAGGGATTGATAAATTATTTGCCACTTCTATAAATTTGTTTGATTGAAAACTAGTTTCGAATGTTATACATTCATCCTCAGTTCAAGGTTTAAATGGATTATATCAAACAGAAAAGTTTGTACTGGTTTCTTCTCGCATTGAACTTAGTAATTTTCAATAAAACAAATTTATAGAAGTGGCAAATAATTTATCAATCCCTAATTAGAATGACTCTTCTATACCATCATGCGGATGTCAACAAATTATTTAGACGTTAACATTCCAAATCTTACTATTACGTTCCTTGCAACCTTGGAGAACATTTTTGTTGTGTAGTTTACGATGAGATACCTGGATACCAGCATTTAAAAAAAAAAAAAAAAAAAACATCCGAAATTCTTTCACGTAGTTCCGTAGTCCCGAATTCTTAATTTCGTGACGGCTAGTCAGCATTTTGCACGCCAGCTTCGGAATCTCAGAAAGGTAACTAACATCTTGATTTCAAAATAATTAAGAGATTTAAAAATTAAAATTAAAAACAAAATTGGTCTTCGTTCCTTAAAGGTTAGACATTGCCATTGCTGGGATAGGTGCAACCATGCGTATGATGGACCTCATTATACTGTGACGCATCTACACACCAGAGCTCCGGCCGTCACATTCTGCAATTATTTTTCTTTTAGTAAATTGCCCGACAATCTCTTGAATTATTCGGGTACTTTTTAAGGAGGAAGTGAATCTGTGGGAGTGGAAAGAGAATTTGATAATCAGTAAGATTACATGTTACGAAACTTGGTTAGGCAGAAAAAGAATTACATACAAATAAGAAATATGCTAGATGGTATATAGAACATTGTCAAAAACTTATCAAGATATGTAATTTCGAAGATTTTTAAATATAAATCCAACTTTTAGTACAATCATTTTTGTTTTTAGGGGATATTTTGTTCCAGAATAAGGATAATTTTTCATTATTATAAATAAGTACAGTAGAACCCTGCTTATCCAGAATAATGTGGCCAATCCGGATAATAGATGGTATGGTAGGTAAAAAAATAAACTTGAAATAAATGGCATTTATAAAAGTAATGTGCTAAAAGTATAAATGTATACATAGTTATGTAATAAATAAGTATAGGTATGTATAAATTTGCAATAAAACTCTATATTGATGTCATGATTTAATTAATTTAAAATTAAAAAAAAAAAACGTTACATGTTAAAATGTTTAATATCAGCATAAGTTAACTACGTGATTAAAATTAGCATTATGTAATATAATTTCGTATTAGTTCATTGTGAAAAGAACCTTTTCATTATTAGAAAAATATCTAAATATAATAGCAAAGAATGGAAAGCGAAAAATAATAGCGAAAAATAGAAAAAGAAAAAAATCACATTCCGGATAATACGGGAATCGGATAAGACAGGGTACACTCTTCTTTGAATGAATTTTCAACATTAAAATTATCAAGGCACCATAAGTTCATACTATCTGCCACTTTCGGCTAGAACTCACCCAACATAAATAATATCTTATATAAATAAATAATATAATCATAATAAGTAATTTTATACTAAAAAAACTTATAAAATGTAAAAAATACTAAATTAGTATTTTTAATTTTTTTTTTTTTTGTCAAATGCTTTCAAAATGTCAGATAAGATTTTGACTACAATCTATATATTCAAAATTCAGCCTGCGTATGTTTATACTCGCAAAACTCGATAAGTAGTCGTTTGATTTTGATGCGGTTTTCACTATCATTTTGAAAAAAAATTCCGGAAGGTTTATGAGCATTACATTTTTCGAACTGCTAGCCTAAAGGGGAATAATAGGGAGAAAACTATTTTAAAAGTAGGCAATTTGTAATCGTTGTCATGACAACTTAACACAAGTGGAAGCAAGTTCACTACAAAAACATTTTAACAAGAGTGAAATCATTGTGCGAAAGCGCCATCTATCAATAAAATCGGAGGCCAAGGGGGGAAAAAGGTGTAAAAACGTGATGCTTAATTGAGGTTTTGACAAATTTATTGGTATTATCATTTTGATTATGTACCTAAAAAACGTCTAAATGAAATGAGAAAAATTCTAAACAATGCAGTCGATTACAAAGAAAATTTTTCGTTCCTCTGGCCTCGGAATATTTACAGACAAAATGTTTGTCGCTAACCGGTTGTTTCGTTGAAAGTTCTGGCAGCCCTCCCTAAGAGTTCTAATAATTGAAGCATAGAAATACAAAATAGACTAAGTGCCTTTAGAAAATGCTTTCAGAATTAAAGTATCAACTTGAAAAATATTAAAGAAATATGACTTAATAAAAAAAAAAAAATATATTTTTCTGATAACCTGTGGTTATGGAAGAAATATAATGACATTTGCTATAGTAATGGATTTGTAATAAATAATTATTTTTTTTGTTAAAAACATCTTCCTTTCCTTTAATTCCACATAACTACGTCAAAGCAAGTCAGGGTATTGAATTGAATGATGTGTGTCCTCAGAGTATCTATGTTGGCTATAATACTTTTATTTACTTTCTCATTCGTTTAATATAGTAACAAGTATGATGAAATGTGCAATATATAATTAATGAGCAACTCTGTAGGGGTGGGTAAAGTTAGTTATTTATATAATAACAAATTTGTGACGGTCTCCAATAAAAAATTATATCAGTTGTCTTATGAAAGTACTTTACTTTGTATCTTTTTTTTTTTTTCACGGTGAAATAACTAATTTATTCACTTAATCAAAATACAATAAGCTTTAAATAATATGTCATTATTTGAAGCTATTGCTATCTCCTCATAATCAACCCTCATCGTCGAGCTGAGATAGTTGCGTTCCATAAGCTTTGACGTTCTAAAACTTATGGGCTTCATATCTAAATAGCATATTAAGTGAAATTAGAATAATTATACTATATCATGAACGCAATAGAGGTTTGATAAAGAATCAAGCATAAGATATAAGAGAATAAAACTACGGAGTGGGAGAAAGCGAAGGTTCAGCGACCTTCCCATTATTGCCTGTCCACGGCAACACTAGCCACCGAATTTAGCCCTACCACAAACTGTTAGTATTGTACATTCTACCCACTAACTAGTGCGAGGGGGAGGGAGGGTTAACCGAATTCAGTTTATGTCCCAAGTGGTCCAAGTTAACCGGTGAGGGAAAATAACATAATAAAATGATTAAAAAAAAATGCATAGAACACTAGAAAAAAAAAGTGAATTTAAGGGAGAACAAAACGAATAACGAATACCAATGAAAACAACCCTTTGACTCCTACCATCTTTTATTTGTTGTGGTTTATACTTCTTTAATTCAATTTTCTATCCATTTACTTTTTTGCCTTGATTTTTTTTTCTTTTATGCATACTTTCTTCTTTTGTATTTCATTGACTTTATAAATTTTAATATTCATTTTATTACTTAATATTCATATCGAAAGAGACTAAAAATATTTCTATATAGGTAATATGTCTATTTGCAGCATGAAATCTGCAAAAAAAAAAAAATATAAATACACGACCCTCTCATAGTGTTACTGTCGGAGGGAAAAAAAATACCTAAAAAGAACAAAAAATCTAAAATTTATAAGGAATGTAGGTGTCAGTACTACGTCGTACCTAATATAGCTTTATCTATTACTAATTGAAGAGCCAAGTTGAAGAACATGTGTGAGATTTTAGAAAAAAATGGAGATTTTTGCTTGGGAGAATATTTCAAAAGTACCTTGTTTACTATTCTAAACCTCAATTTTTTTTCAGTTTTCAGAAGTTGAAAAATGAGCTATCCAGAAATAACAAATCATTAAATTAAATTTTTCTCAGCTAGAAATTTTTGTAACTGTTCTTCCATATAGTTCTTCAATTCTAAATTAAATTGAATTATATTGAATCATTACTTAAATACTAAATTCTAAGTAATGATAAATAATCGAAAATTACTGAATCAGCGCGGAACAATTAATAGCATATATATTATTCGTAATTAATAACAAAAATTTACGGTTTAACGAATAGAAAGTGTATATCCTTTTTAATTCCTGTGAAGAGATCTACTAATTTGATAGATATTAAAGCAATCTAGACTTCCTCTACATCATTTATTAATTTAAGAGGAGTCAATAATTTTTTGTAATGAGATAATAATAAGATATTATTTTATCATGAAAATTAATAATTATATCTAAAAACTAGTTGAATGTGAAACAATTTTAATTAAAAAAATCAATAGAAAACATAAAACAAAGAAAGAAATAATTTTTTTGGGGGAGGGGGAGGGAAATCTAGTAGGTTAAAATATAAATTAGTCTAATCTTACGTAGAAATTACGAATACTAAACTAAAATAATAATTAATAAACAACGATATAAGAAACAACAAAAATAAAGCAATATATTCAGATTATTAAAATCTCTTCGAAACTAATTGGCAATGATAAAATTATGGAAGTTTAAAATTCCCGTCAACATCCCAGGTTTCAGATCATTCTGCTTAGATGGACTATAGGGCTTGAAAACATACATTTAAAACAAAGACATTGATATTAAGTTTTCAAACAGAGAATAACATCATTAAACATTTATTTAGGATTAATTACAAAGTGTTGAATTAATCAAGAGAAAAAACGAAGCGAATTTCGATTTATTATACGCCTAATTTAAGATTAAAAGTAATTACCACATCAAAAATCCGAAATAATTCGTTATTATTATCAATGTCGTTTTTTTTTAAAATAGGCGTAAGTGCCGTTTAGCTAACTTTACAAGAAAAGCTTGAAACATTTTTTTCCTAAATAACAATATAAATTCTTTTAATTATCTTCTTTATCGTGTACAGTAGGAGTTCATTAAGGTGGCAACACTTTAATAATTACAATGTTTAAGGCTTCCAAAACTGGTTAAGGCTAGAGTGACGACTGAGAGTCGTCATTATTTTGTGCTTAGGTCAATAGCCGATTTTTAGTTTTCGATATATCATGAGCGGGAATCGATAGAGATGGTGTTTATGTCCCATAATGCATTGAAACCAAAAATCCGAATTTTTGGCGCTTAAGCCTTTTTCAAAAAACGACGTCGATATCTATTTCAATGCAATTAGACCATTTTGTTCGAAATTACAGGTTTAGACATAATACATTAACAATAGCAGAGGCCACGGACTTGCTGAACAGGCTAAACTTGAAGCAAAGATCAGAAATGAGGAAAATAATTTATAATATCTATTTTAATTATAATACAAAATAATTAAAATATTTAATTGAAAAAATAACTGTATTGTATCATTAAATTATTAGTTGACTATTCATATTAATTGAATGCTATTGTTGTTAATTTTTTAAGAATTTGGGGTTATTTCTTATTACCTTTCTGCCGATATCGGAACTCAAATATAAATATATAATAGTATAGAGAACAATATTAAAATAATAACAATATTTGAATTTGATTATATTAGAGAAATAATCGATATCCCATCCCTCATTCAAACGTACATACGTACATATATATATATATATATATATATATATATATATATATATATATATATATATATATATATATATACATATATATGTATATTATATATTATAAAATAATTTATAATGAATAAAAAGTTATGAATGTTATAGTTGAAACTATTTTCAACGTTTTATATATACATTTATACTCATATATTTATATATTTTAGTTTAGTTTTGCGTTATATAATTAGGATAAAGTATAAAAGTAGATACAAAACACACTAAAATATAAATAAAAAAATGAAATATGCTAATAAAATTCTTGTCGATAGATTAGATGTGAAGGATATTTGAAAGTTATGGTACAAATATAATAGTAAACACAAAATATAAGGTTTTTTCGTTTTTTATTATATCAGACAATTCCAGCGGCTTTATCCCTGAAGATGCCCGAAACGTTGCCTAGAAATATGAAAACCAAAAAGAACCTGTTTATTAATTTGTTTTTCAATAATATTTTTATCTGATTGTACTCCGACAAATTATTTGGAATATATGCTAACAATTACCAAAAAATATATAGCCCCATTGTGAATTCTACTAATTTATAGCTTTCTAAAAGATATTAGGAAAATTTCATGAATTCGTCAAATGTTTATTTTAATAACGAATCTGGTAAGAGGGATAGCCTGGAGTTCGAACTGGAGAAGAGATGAAGCCCTGGAGTCGGATGGCCCTCCGGAGAAAGTAGACTGGCGGCCTAATTCACAATTTTCACTTTCCGCAGCTCCTTTCTCGTTCAACTGTTATTTCACAGGCCTCCCTCCACTTCTACTTGTTTCGTTCACTGTGCGAATTTATTAACACACAATCCCTTATTAATAATAACAAAAATTTATATTTGCAAGATATTTACAGACAAAAAGCAGGAAAATATAAAATATAAACTTCATACAATATAAAAATAACAATGAATCATGGTAGGGATTTTCAGTTAATACAAACCATATATCCACTTTTATAATGATACAAAAGATAACTAAATTGTATTATGGAATAAAAACAAAAGCCGAAAGGATGGTTGAATAAATAAATGCAAATACAACTGTTTAAATTTTTTTTAAAAACATTCATAGGGATTAAAGCTCATCATGATCATGAATAATAGAAAGAAAAACAAATATTAAATATAATATAGTGCACAATTTAAATATCTACTTCTAATAATTTATATTAATTTTGGTTGTAACATCTAGCACTAATGATTAGGGATTGAGAAATTATTTGCCACTTCTATAATTTTGTTTTTATTGAAAACTAGTTTCAAATGTTATACATTTATCTTCGGTTCTTAAAACACACAAAAATTCAAAAATAAACAATTCAAAATACCAAACTATATTTTGACCAAACTGTATTCATTTAATAGCAAACTGTATCTTGAGTTGCTTATTTTTGAATTTTTGCGTGTTATGGAAGTGGAAAATAATTTATAAATCCCAAATTTGATTGATCCTCATGCGTTTGATATACCATCATGCGTACGTCAACTAACCCTAATGATGTTTAGGTTTAGACGGTTGTCGGTGAACTGAGATTTGTAGACAGCGATTGGTGGTATCGGCATCGAACCTTCGGGTTCGATAAGCCTTTTATTACTATATTATAACATCTAACCCTAAAGATATATTTACAATCCGGAATCTGATTCCGATTCCGTAGATGCCTTTTTTATAACTTTTTTTTAATTTTTTTCGGCTTTACCATCGTCTGAAATTTCGTGTAAATACTGCTGCTGGTAGCAAAACTTAATTCGTCCGGAGAAACACTACGCAATAGTGTTGCTATTTTTCGACTCTTAGACCAGGATGATGAAGCACTTAATCGCCTGACCAATCAAACACAGGTTTCAAGTGGAGTAGAACTATTTTTCATTCGGAGCCCAACCAAGACTGTTACGATTTCAGCAAACTTTTTAAGGGGATGTTTAATCCCTTTTTTGTTTACCTTGATTAAAAATTCTTGATTGACATTTTATTTTCTTGAGACAACTCATTCATATCGTCCTACTTAAATTACTGAAATGAATTCTGCAATATTAAAAAGCGTACAATCAAACACTGTTTTGTTTTTCCTTAAGTATTTCGTTGGTTCTCCAAATATTGAATAGAGGCCTTTCCGGAACGCCAATAATTTCTGAAAAACGTACGATGTATACGCTGCTGCAACTGGGTGCAAAAAATGCAAAGTAGATAACACTAAGGTAATAATTTTGAAAAAGTTAAAGCGAATCCAGACAAATAAATAAAAGAAAACTTTAAATTTGCTTTAAAAGAAATTCATTCGTTCAATACATTTTCTCAAGTTTCCGAAATTTTTACGACTTTGATTAAAGCTTTTTCTTACCTCCACTCGAACATGATAAAAATAATTTTTAAACCCGTAATCGTAAGCAATCCATTGTTAACTGACTAGAATTTTATATCACTATCTGGCCTTCTATATAAACCCTGGATTTGTTAATAAATATTGATGTCTGGAATTTACAATCGTTGGATTTAAATGAAGAAAACATTTCTCTGCTCAATACACTAATATTGGTGCCGAGAACTAAATTTAATCTTGTTTTTATTTATTTTTTTTTAAATTTTGTACACCTAAATTAATGATTAGCCCAATTGTGCATTACTAAGGAATACAAAACTTTAATTGTTTTTATTATATACGAAGCTAATAAGACATTACAGAAGATAAAACAATTGAAGAAAACGCAATTATTTAAAATTACTAACTTAAATAAAATGTTAAATTTTGAAGTTTACTCATTTTGCTTTAATGTTGGTAAAACTTGACAGATCGAGTGAAGGTTGTTCAACAGGCTATTTTTACCTTGCTCCAGGATTTCATTTTGAATATCCAGCCAAGTGTTTATTTATATTTGAGTTACTTTTAAAGAAAATGCAGAAATTTTAATTTTAACAAAGCGATGCTCTTTCAGATGAAATTTTGTATTTTTATTATCAGTTAACATTTTCGTAAATTCATAAAGCTAAAAATAGCTTTCTTTTGTCCTTTTTCTTTAATTTTTCTAATTTGGCTTGATTTCGGGGTGATTTCGGTCACCTAAAAATTGTCATTTTCCAGCAAATTGTCAGTACTAGATTTTTTTATTTACTTAATACTCAAATGAAGGATGGAAGAATGAATAGCAATGGCTGGTAGACTGCATCGTGGAATTTATTAGCTCGAGCAATTAAAACAATAGTTTTTTTTTTACCGCAGTCCCCAATTGACGGTAGTCCTTAACCTGAATCTGCAAACATATTGGTTTCCTATTTGTAATATTTCAACTATTATTTAATTCAGCTGTTAACCTTCTAACAAAGCTAGAGATGGAGTGGCTATTACTTATTCGTTTGTTAATTTTATCACCTATTTAATTTTGGACTGCTAAGTTGATTTCAATTAGTTACACATTTTTATTTGCTAACATCGACGGCTAGGATAGCATGCATATTTAAATGGAGGTAACTTATGATAAACAAATCACATTTTTTTTTTGTTTGTTCAAGGACGATTAATTTCTCTCGTTAGTTCTTATTTAGTAGTAACATCTTTTTACCGCGTGTTATTTACGCCGGTAGGTTACACTCAATGAGCGAACAGACATTTTTTTTTAGATAACTTCAGATTGCTGCCTCGTCAAATAAATCCCACTTAATTTTTTTTTTGTTAACATTTTGAAATTTGTTTTACATTATTTCGAACGAGTGTAGTAATTTGTAAGTTGATTTTAATTCGAATAAATAAAAAATTAGCTTAAAAATTGTGAATTTCTTTAGTCATTTATTTATAAACCTGATTTTATAGTCAAAAAATGACAAAAGCTTTTTATTTTTTTACTTTTGTACTTAAAAATGTCTACTACTAGCTCGATTAGTTTGAGATTCAAACTAATTTCTTGTTATTATGAGTGATTATTATCAATCTAACGCTATTGTTCCTTAATAACAAGGCGAAGAAAGGAGATAAATTTTAGGGAGTTGTAATAGTAATAGCCAGGCGTTCGCAGACCCAAGAATAAAGAGTCTGGAGGTCCTAGCCAAAGGGACTGACCGTTGTCCGCTAGCCAATTGGCTTCACGGTTCAATTGACCCAATTATTTAAATGTTTGTATTTATCACACGGGCTAATATAGCCACCGCCTATATATTGCTGCTAATAAATCATTTAGTATATATATATTAATATACTTTATTGTAGTTATACATCTCTGTGACATACTATATTTTAATCACGCTAATTATTAGAGAATGCCAAGAATGTGAATAGCTATCATTCTTATGTCATAACTAATCAGGACGCACCTTGAAGTTATTTATACCAGGTATATTATATATTTATATATATAAAATATGCCAAGATATAAATTTATAAATCTTTCTTAATACCCAACTCAGTTCATTACACGACATTATCAGATAAATATACTAAATTAAAAAACAGATTGTAACTAAATTGAACTGGTCACTCTAAACTTATACACAGTTTACTGGAAAGAAAATCTCCACCAAAATGAATGCATAGCCATCAACAAACAGGCAAGAAGATGAGCAACAGTGAGCAACGGAACCCTTTCAATAATTGTAAGATAAAAAATTCAATATATCAATATAGTGGAGGTGGGAAAAAAAGTTGAGACCAAAAAAAGACACAATCTCTAATACCAACTCAATTCACATATACATTTTTAATCCTCTGACTCGATTTGGAGAGACTGCAGAGATCCGCAAAACCTTAATATGAAATATGAAAAAATCATTTGGATAAGTCGAAATTCTTAGTGAAATTTATCTCCACTTTTATATTATCTTCTTAAGTAGAAAACAACCATAAATGCCGAATAACAGCTCATTTGAAATTCTCAAAATCGTGTTCTAGGAGTTAATAAACGGATTTAAAATGCAAAACCAATTCTTCAATGAACGGGGAGAATAAGATTAAAAATGGAATCGACAGCCAGGACATAGCAAGGTTGATGGAGAAGAGGCGAGTTTTCATTGTCAAGTTATAAAATATTTTAGAGAAATCAAAACCTTTAAAAAATTGATATTGATTAGAAATTTGTTTATATTGTCTGTTAAATATGAAAGGAACTCAACACGCGACGCGGATATAGAATAGAATATATATAATGATGACGATAATTATTATAATAATTAAATAAACAAATAGTTGATTTGAATCTAGTACATAGGATAAGAGTTCATAATGAAACATAAATATTAGTTGCTTATTGAAGAAAATGGAAGAGAGGAACAATTTGATTCAATTAGCACGTCCCTTAGACCTGTGGATTATAAATAGCACAATAGCAACTAATTTGAATTTTACAATGTAATAAACAGGATAATAAAATATTGAGGTTATCTATCAGTACGATTCAATTCATGAGAAGTGGTACGTTTTTCGAGGGAGGGGTCTATAATACATATCTAGTAGCTACCATTTATCGTATGTGAATATAATTTCGATCATATGAAAGAAAATGTGTGTATATATGTATATATATATATATATATATATATATATATATATATATATATATATATATATATATATATCTAGCAACTCTTACAACGGGCTATATAAACAAACGAGACTCAATAGCAGAGAAACAAAAGTTATAGTCATTCGTATTTCCGATGTCTCATAGGAGCTGCGCAGGTAGATGTGTTGAATTTCATAATGCCATCTTCCAAGAGAAAGGTTTCTAATCAACAGCATGTCACATATAACTTATTCATACCTTTTAGAAGTTGTCAACGGCAATTGAGATATTTATATAACAGCTATAAAAGCAGGTAGGTCCACTACCTTCCAAGTTCAAATTAAATATGAAATATATAAAGCTAGTGGTTAAACGGTTTAGTATAAAAATAATATCTAATAATGAGCCATAAAGATAGGGTGGATGCAGAGGATGTGGTGGATGCAGTCTTGGACAATTTTCCAGACAAATATTTATATCGGATTAATGCAAAAATAATGTATATTTTCCGTCATTGTTAACCAGTTGTGCTCATTACATAAATTCTAAATGTTAATTCCATTTATATCACAATAAACCATATTCTAAATCCTCTATTTCACCCAAAATTTAAACATAAAAATCATTTTGTTCAGTTTGCAAAGAATATGTAAAAAAGTGTCTTTCGCTCAATTTATTTTAAACAAGCACATTGCTGCGCGAACTGCTCGTAATAACTACGAGTATGGGGCCTATGGACCATTAACGAGTGCACAATGCAGCGCTCATTTCAGAAGTTTCGATGTGAATTTGGAAGACAAGGTCTTGGAGGCAGACCCAAAACCCAAAACCATACGAGATATTGCAGAACTTGGCGTGAACCAATCCACGATCGTACGCCACTTGGAGACCATTGGCAAAACATAAAAGAAATCCGTCCCATGGATTTAACAAGCATTAGAAATGATCCATTTGTTGATTACCTTGAGACGTGCGATGAGAAATGGTTCTTATACGATAACAGAAGGCTTGTAGTCATTGGCTAGGCAAAGGCGAACCACCGAGACATTTTCCAAAGCCTGACTTACGCCCGAAAAAATGTATACAGCTACAGCTTTCTCAATCGAGGCGAGACTATCGATGCCGACAAGTACTATCTAGAAATTGATGCCATGCTTCAGGAGCTGCAACGTCTTTGCCCAGTTGACATCCGCATGGTGGCATAGAAGGATCAATCAAATTAGGGATTGATAAATTATTTGCCACTTCTATAAATTTGTTTTATAGAAAACTAGTTTCGAATGTTATACATTCATCCTCAGCTCTAAGAACACACAAAAAATTCAAAAATAAGCAATTCAAAATATAGTTGGTATTATTATACTTATTAAATTTGATTAATATAAATCAGTATTATAAAACATTTATGAATTATGAATTTAATTAAGACAAGAAATCAAATACATGTTGGTACTCACCAAGATTTAAATGGATTATATCAAACAGAAATGTTTGTACTGGTTTCTTCTCGCATTGTACTGGCAATGAACGAAAGATAGGCAGGATGTTTTTAGGTAAACGGTTTAAGGGTCAGGGTTTTCCCAGTATGGTCGGTGAGTAATTGTTTTTTCTGTTATAGATGGGAATAAATTTAAGATTAGACTATTGGAGATATTTATTTGGTCATTTAAGCAAAAATCTGGATTGGATTTGAAGGATTTTATTATTTCAAGTTCTTCATATATATGTATTAATTTAACTCCTGAGTCTTTGACGAATTTATGATTATTTTCTTTTAAATGAATTGCAAAGTTGGAATTATCTGTCTTATTATTATATGCACGTATATGTTCCTTTAATTTCTGATTTAGCGATCTTCCAGTTTTTCCCGTGTATTTGGCTGCACAATCATTACAATTTAGTTCGTATACTCCGCTTTTTTGGAAAGGGTCTATTTTGCCTTTAGGAGAAGAGAAATATGAGGATAGGATTTTTTCTATTTTAAATGCAGGGTTTAATCCTAGTTTTTTCAATTCATTTCCGACTTTGGTGGATATAGGGCCGTAATATGGAATCAAAACATGTTTCGGAATGGGCCTATCTTCGGGGATTGTTGAATAGATTTTAATTTGTTGTTTAAAATATTTTAATTTTAAAAGTAATTGTTTTTTTTTTAAATATGGTTGATAATGGTTTTATTATACTCGTTATTTTTTGCTATGGAATATATTATTTCAATTTCTTTATTATAGTTCTTTTTATTTAATGGTATGTTCAAAAGAAGGTAAATCATGCTATTAAAGGCTGCAAGTTTAAAAGCTATCGGTCTTCTAGCACGATTGTTTATAGCGACATCCGTGTGGGTGGGTTTCCGGTAAATTCCAAATTTTTGTGATGTTTGTTTTTTACTGAGATTTCTAAATCTAAAAAGTTTATGGTTTTTTTTTCCAGTTCTACTGTGAATTTAATTGAGGGATGAATTTCGTTTATTTCCTTTAAAAAATTATTTATTTGTCTTGTCGTACCAGACCGTAGGCATATAATGTCATCTACATAGCGATACCAGTATATGACATGTTGAGCTAGTTGGGAATTATTTGGGTCAAGAATTTTTTGTTCTAATTTGTCCATAAATAAATCTGTCAGAAGGGGTGAGAGAGGGGAGCCCATCGGTAAGCCTTCTTCCTGTTTGAAGAATTTTCCATCAAATTGAAAATAATTATGTATAATTATTTTCAATTTTAACATAATTTTGCTTTAAAATATTATTTTCTCAACCTCTAAACTAAACATTGCAGTGCTAATTAAAAAATATTATCTTAATTTTAAGAGTATTTTGTATTGATGATACTTGCTTTTTTTAAAAAGCTTCTAAATTGTTTTCTTTTAATTTAATTTCTTTCTCCAGGATCATCTAGACCGATCTTATGTTCATTATATTTACGGGCGGGTTCCTCAATAACTGTATACTTGAGAAGTTTTTTTCTCAATACTTTTTATATTACGCCCATTTTATGTTGTTTATTAATTACAACTAAGCAATATCTTTGTTTCGACTTACTCTTAACTTTTACCAAGTTCCTTACATTTCTGTTCTTTCCTCCTGCTGTATTAAAAAATGGCGACAAGGTGAACAGTAATTTATCAATTTAGTTGTAGCAAAATACAGGCAACACCTGTGTCATACGTGCAACGAGGAAGCAGCTGCTCGCAAGGCTGTTACCTTCGAGTTTTTGTGCTCTAAAAGACTCTTATATCTTTTTAATTGGTATAATTATTATTTTAAACATTTATATTTGCCACTTTGCATAGCTCAGAGTTTTGGTAGCCGAAGAACCGAAGCACAATGTGTCCGAAAACTATTCAAAAAAGTTTCCAAAGAAGTGTGGAAGCAGGTGGTGGATTCAATTTCGTTGTTTTGATAAGAATCTAGAGTAAGAATCACTCTAACTGTTCTCAAAGTTATCGAAATAATCGCTGTTTTCCCTTTTGGATAGTCTAGAATAAAATATCATTGAAGTTTTTGAAGAAAATAAAACTAAAGTCAAATTACTGTTTGATGTTCTATGCACAATTAACATTTTTTGTGATCCATATATGTATATAAATATACTTTTAAGTCAAATTGAATACTCTTAACTTTTTTCTATATTTACTGTTTGTAACTTCCTAGGTCCTATGTCATACTAGATAATCCTGCGTTCCATTCCGACATACACTCCTCCATTTTCTTATCATGATATATATATATATATATATATATATATATATATATATATATATATATATATATCGCCTTCTCAAATGCTTGGTGAAACGTGAGCGAAACCACATGCTCCTCTTTAAGACAGTTTAAGATGCCGATACACCTGAGTAATACACTTCATAATTATAATCAGATACACTGGTCATCAATGTTTCTTCCTTTTTTTTTTTTTTTTTTTTCTAGTGCCTATTTGTTAGTATATCTATTTTACAGTACCTATTTTCAGTACGGTATCTATTTTTGTGAATGGACTCTACCTTTAAGTAAAATATGGACAAATCAGAAGGCAGAATCCTTTGCAAAGAAAAATCTTTCAAGTTAAACGTCGTAATTGGCAAGAATAATCATCATTCACACCTGAGCCTTACATTCATTCTTCTGTTAGGTACAAGATCATATGTAAACATGAATAAATAATGGTATATAAAATAAAATGTTATTTTTAATTAAATAGTTACGTATTTTATCATATTTTTATGAATGATTATTTTCTCCTGATTTGTCCATATTTTAGTTCACAAAAATAGGAAATTTAAAAACATAAATAAATAACATATAAAAAAGGAAAACTCATTGATGACTAGTGTAACTGATTATAATTATGAAGTGTATAACTCAGGTGTACCGGCCTCATACACTGTCTTAATGACGGGTGTATGTGGCTTCGCTCACGTTTGACCTAGGATTTGGAAATGCGATATAAAAAACATGATAAGAAAATGAAGGAGTGCATGTCGGAATGGAACGCAGGATTATCTAGTAAGACATAGGACATAGGAAGTTGCAAACACCAAAGAGAAAAAAGTTAAGAATATTCATACTCAATTGGCTTCGAAGCATGCATATATAGATTACAAAAAAATTTAATTATGTTTATAATATCAAACAATAATTTGACTTTAGTTTTATTTCTTTCAAACACTTCAGCGATGCTTAATTAAATTACCTATGTATAATATATTAAATTACATTTCTGCAAAAACTAAATATTCGCTTTAGAAGGATAAAAAATTTGCAGCAGATTGTTCAATATGAACTTTATTCTCAGACGTCCATGTCAAGTTAGTCACTTTACTTGACTAACTACCTACTTAGTTGTGTCACTTTCGGTTAATAATTTATTCTTTTGAAAAATTAGTATAATTAGATACTATCAGTAAGAAGAAACCAAATATTTTTAGATAATAATGATTTAAAAAAAATTAAAACAATCAATATTCGTGGTCGAAACTTGACTAATCTAACTCTTATTGGCGTAAGAAATCAAATTTTATACACAATTAATGAAAGTAATCTGAGGAAAGATGGTTTTATGATTAGTTAAACTGACACGCGAATAAATTTAAACAAAAAATGGTCACATCTCCCATGGTGGCGAATGCTAGATGAGGGAACTACTTACATGCACACGTAGGTAAAATTAAAACGGCGGAAGGTACTCATTCCCATCATGCCTAACATGTCATTCGCTAAGGTTGTAGATTAATCGAGACCATCTGCTGATCGTCTGCATGGTTGACCGGCGCGAATTTAGGAATACAAATTTCAAAAACTGTCGGTATGTTGACCAACCAACCTACAACATAATGCATAGATGCTGTGTACTAGGATTGCTATAGAGATTACTAGCCAAATATTAGGCGAAAAAAAAGAATGAGACTCTGGAGTAAAGCAAACAAAGCTATAAGAGACAGCTGTCATTGACCTAGGAGGGCTCACTGACGGGCGTGCGATGAAGTGGACAGGGACAGCTGGCCATACATCAGTGTCACCTCTGGACCAGGAAGTCTGCTGTCCTCTTCTAGCCACTTGCTGAAATATTCGCTCCGCTCTAGAGGGGGCAACACCGCACTATACCCAGCCAATTTTACAACCAAAATTAGCAAAGATAGTCAAATTGGTAATAGTGGAACACGAGGCCAATTTTAGCATATAATTTTAGTCGAAACTAGCTGGTTGCCATCAGACTATTATCATTTCCTTCGTACAGAAATTATAACACGGTTCTCAGCGTTATTCGAGAAACACCACTAGGCCTTTTATCATTGATATTATCCTTCTTCGCTTTTTAATTATTTATTTATTAATGAGGCAGGAATCGCGAAACAATTCCAATTTTTCGCTCCTTCTTTTTATCTCTTTCGTTGTTTCCAATATTCTCTCAGCATTTCCCCATACCTCATTTTCCATTCCTCAGTACACTTTGGACCGAATCTCCATTCTGTTCCTCTTTTGAGGCCCCCAATTTTCAAAACCTTGAAGAGGTTTCTTTCAAGATTGCGTATAAATGTTTAATGTTGCTGAAAATCTTTTTAGGACTCTAAATAACAATAATAAGAAATTAGGACTTAATTGGTGCGGCCGTTATTCTAGGTTTTTGATCCTCCACCATTTAGTTTTAAAGTAGTGGAAGGCAGGTTGATATAGCTTAAAACCTTATATAAAGGGAATGATGTTAAAACCGATTATTTTTGAAATAAGGACCTCTCGAAGGACCTCTATCCTCGCCGAAGCCAGTATTATTTATAGAACGTTACAATATATGTATAAATTTTCTCCTCCTCCTACCCTCTTAACCGCCCAACCTTCCTTAAGCGATTCCTAATGGGCTTTCAAGACCAACTCGCTTCAACAAACGTATTTGGAGATTGTTAAAAAATTGGCTTTTCCCAGCGGTAGTAAAGATTATATTAAAACCTGTATGTTGATATAAAAGGTTTTATATAACAACGAAAAAAAAACCTTTCATTCCGAATTGGCGGCCAATTAGAGGTTTCATATCTCAGCCATTCATGAAGATAGAGGAAAAAGTATTTTGGAATTATTGTACCAATGCCTAAAATATATTTATAAATATCATATAGTATAACATAAGTTCAACTAATTTTTCAATTTTTTCATAAATAAGGAGTTTCCTATCAAAAATTAATTTATCCAATTTTGGAATATTTTTACAAACAAATTATCAGAGGGACATCCCATGGAGATATGTCAAATTTTTATTGAAAATATTGATTCGTAACAACTATTTGACAGGGCAAGATTTAAGATTAGAAATAAACTGATAAAGTTAGCACGTACTTCATTTTGTTCTCGTTTATAATCAGAGATGATTTGCTTCGCAGAATTTTTTTTTAGGGAGGGACGATTTAATACGACACGTGTGTATAATCGCCAAATTGGGTGTAACTTTTGAGAATAAAAATGGGACCAAAGATTGTTATTAAAAATACAAAATTTATGCTAATGAGTATAAAAATAATATTTTTTCAAAATAAAAAAGGGGAGAATATATCCTCCTGACCTCCCCTCTATCCTCTGCGTTCGTCACTTGGTTAATATGTACAGCAATTACTTGGTGCTAAAGGAAGTGAAAATAGAAATTTTTGTAGACCTCTTCTTCAAAACTATTTATAAAAGTTACCTAAACCACTACCATGCTTTTAGTGTTATCATGGTCTCAGATATTTTTATTATTGTAAATAAATAAAAAAAAATTCAGATAATATTAAAGAATGAGATGTTGCACGAGCCTAAACGAAACACAGGATAAAAATTGGAGCAAAGAGTTTTTTTTTCTTGCTTACTGGTATTTTTTGTTAACAGATGTCCTTGGCAGGGATGCCAACGGCAGTTATTTTATTTTTGATCAGGCGCCGTTCGTAGACTATAGCTCAAATGGTTCAGTGAAACGAATTTAGGACTCTTCTTATTATTTAAACAAGGATAAAGGCGAAAATAAGAACAGTAAAAAAACAAAACAAAAAAATAACGACAAAATAATATCTTAACACGGTCTTCCTTGATTTATGTAACGAAAAATACTGACTTAGCTCTCGTTATCAAGCATTATTTTACTTGTTACAATTATAATGGTTTATTACATTCAATAATTAACATTTGTAATCGAATAAAAAAACAAAACAAATTTTTAAACCTTCCCTCAAAATTTGAGGTTTTACGTTTCAAAATACGAAGAATCCAAAAATCTAATATAAAAATTCCTCCATCCTCCATTCTAAGCTTTTCTCTAAGACAATTAGGCTTTTTTTTATGTATGTGTGGCACCAAGGTCACCGGCCACCCCAGGATGATCCTCCAAACTCGACATTATGATGAAAATGGCGGCTGATTAAAGGATTCACACGCACATAAATCGTTAATTAATTAAGATAGAGAGAAAAAATAAAAATTGTGGGAATCATCAAGCCATTACAGAATTTAATAAAAATAACTAATTATATTTTTATATAAATAATAAATAAACGACCAATAGAAACTCTGTACTCCGTTGGTGCAAACACCAGGTTGTGACCGGACTAACCTTGTTTTTTTGCACCAATATTAATGAATGCATACAGCATTCTCCTTTAAAAGATTAATTTGGATACGTTTGCTGATTTATTCAAAACCTAAAGGTTTCTCGTTTAATTTTATTTGGCTGTCACCAAAAATTAGTGGATCTAGATTTACCTAGGCTTGAACCAATTACTTCAATTTTGCACTTAGCGAATTTTGCTCATACGCCTACGATTTATAAAATAAAATGAAAAATATTTTTTTACTGGCATAAAAGTCACCTAACAAGTAATTTTTATTGGCAATAAATATATATTGGTTAACTCGGTACGATGGTTTGATAACTAAGCAAGTGAAGGAATAAGCGGTGATAAAATGAGAGGATTGACGAAAAGAAATGGGTAAAAAATCCCGTAAAGAGACAGCAAGAATGTAGAAGGGTTTGTTAAAGAAATTATTTCTGTAAGAGGGCATACATAAATCTACAGGTTGAGACTTTATATTAAAAGAATAGAAGAAAGTAGAATAAGAAGATCAGGGGTGTAGAACAGGTTTTAGTTCCAAGAACTTGGGGGAAGAGTATTGCCGTCAGAAAGTACGATAAAACCACTTTAACTCGGTATACCAACAAGGCCTGGGCAATCCGAAGATGAATCTCATGAAACAATTCAAAAGTCTCTTCAGTCTCACTTCAGCCTAGCAGATAGCTATCCGAGTATCAGGCAAATTGTATACGGTTTTAATTCTTAGTAAAAACATTTTTTTTTTTTTGAAATCTAAGATGCGAGAAAGAACCACCTTCCATAATATAAGGTATTTCCATTATGTCGGCAAGTATGCGGCAGACCTAGTCTCATTCCAGAGATAGTTAACCACGTCTTTAGTTGTTATTTTTTTTAGATCATTGAGTTGTTTACCGCTTTAGCACAGTACGAACGACCTTAAGCGATTATCCTTAAATACAACAGTATAACATTTTGCCGATTTAAACAATTTTTTTTTCCGCCACGAGGTGTTGTTTACAGTAGCGTTGCGATGACCTGAGGGAGACCACAACCCGGCTATATTTAGCGCTTCCCGGTTCCTCGCCTTGAGGACTCCTAAAGCCCTTGAGGCAGAGATAATCTCGGGCAAATTTTATTTATATACACCAGTCCAGTCATCCTCTCCTTCGGCCACATTCCTCCAGGAGTAGATCCCTCTTCGTCACTTTCTGTTTTATGTGCTACCGTCCCATCGGCATCCGATCCTAACCGCGGCAGTAAAATATCTTAGTAAATGTTGCCGAAGGAAAGGCGACTTCATCCTATCTTTATGACGCCGTCTTTCAGGGCATTAGGGTTTATATAAATTTCTGAAAGCGATGACAGAAAATACCAGGAATGGTCTGCCGGTTTTATGATATTGCTTTGGAATGGAAGTCGGTCTTCTATGTTCTAAAGCCACAACTTTCAAGACTAAATATCAGAGATGGTTTACATAGATATGATATGAAGTTTATTAAAGGTTAGAGTGCAGAGGTAATTTCCATAGCTGCCAATAATATAAACCAGTGTTTTAAACTTAGCAGAACATAGCTGTGTTGGTATATTATTAGGTTTTTTATTATTTGAATAAAACACAACAGACTTTTGCTATCTATTAATGAAATGTGAGTTATAGATATTTACTGAAAAAAAAACATAATATGTCGTTACAAACGGAGAAGGATTAGATGTTATCTTATTTGTTGAATTAGATAAATTGAGTTCATGGGCAGTGCATCTTTAGCAAATATATTCAGTAAAAGATACCTTTGTCGATTATTCGTGAGCTGAATCAATCACCAGGAAAATTATTAGTTCGCCAAAACCGCTCAATAAATTAATGTTTTTACTCAATGTCTTTTCCGTGACTAGCCGGAACTTCTTGATAATAAGGAATTTGAAGTTTATGACTAACTTCTACGGCTAACACTGCAAGAAGATAGCTAACTATCTTTCCCTCTTCGCTCAGTCGTTATCAAAGTTGAGTGAGCTACCGCTCTCTTTTCCCGAGTTATAATTAATCACTCAAACAGTAAGCTCTGAAATTCAGTTCATTAAAGGGTGGCCTATCTCTAATTGAAATCTGGAAGCGGACATGAACTGACAGTGTCATTAAATATTGTCAATAAAGATCAGTTCATTGCCTGGTGTCAATGTACAGAAGTATATGCGAGCAGGAAGAAAAAGAGTGATAATTCGAAGCTGGCCAGTTTAGGCCCGAATACGTTGACAGCTTTGTTTACTTGGGGACAAAGATGAAAGCAAAATGTCGCAGGAGATTCTAAGGAAAATCAATGCTGACAACAAATGCCAATATAGTCTAAGGAAGCAGTTCAAGAACAGGTTCCTCTCAGAGGGAACAAAAGCGATGCTCTATAAAACAAGTGTTCATACAATACCTATAGCAAAAACCGATAAGAAAAGACTCCTGGTAATTGACAGAACAATCCTACAGAAGATCTTCGGACCCATAAAAGTAGGCGAAGTATAGAGCATGCAACCTCTTCAGTAGCCCGGATGTTGTCAAGGCAACCAAACTTGAGTGACTACGATGGACATGCCACATGGCAAGAATGAAGGACATGCTGTTTCCCAAGACGATCCTTACCGAGGAAATCCATGGTACAAGAAGAAATATTACACATACGGATGTGATATTTTTTTTTTTAGTCGGGGATGTCAAGGTGTTTAAAAAACAAAAATGCATTATTACGACTTGACATCAATAATATCTATGTTTATTGTATGTTCTTTGGCCTAATGTCCTTATTCACTCCAACGACGGAAGGGAGAACAGGTTATCCTACAAGCTACAAACCTACTCTAGACCGATTGAGAAGGTCGAGGTTTATTTTGTCACGAAATAAAAGAGTAAACTCCCATAAACCCGATTCTAACCGGAGACGCTTTTCCTGAGAATCTTGCGGTGCCGATTCGACACGTTCGACCACCATGGCCTCATCCAATATAGTTTCCAATTAAAAAAAATATAAGTGGGAAATTAATTTACTAGAGTATCATGACGATAGATAAGGATGATGCTGAAGTGGTCAGGAGCAAATGAATGATCCATGGCGAGTACTGAAATGAGATTTGATGTCTACTCATCTTCATAATGATTAATAAGTAGAAATTGGAATAAACGAGTAGCAGCATGATCTAAAAACCAGTAAATAAGGTGGAATTTAATTCGGCAGACGTTGTCTTTCAAGAGATGTAGAACCACAATTTCTGTTTATTAATTTATTAGCTTATTATATATATATATATATAAAATTGTGACCAAACCATTTTTATTATTGTGACCAGTTCGATAAGGGTGTGGAAATGCTTCATACAATATGAGATTATATAGGAGAATCTGCGTTGACACAAATTACTATTTCTAAACTGCACAAGAAGGCTACATTTTTAAATCCTCAAGGCTCCAGGGCGGGAGATTCAAATAGTTTATAGGCTTGGCAGGGGTTTTACGTACGTAACTCTATATTTAACTTAAGGCTCGGCTGAAAGAGGAGTTTCTGTCACAAATTACAGTCACTTGTAGAGTATTATATATACTCAAACGGAAAATAGTTCCACTGTTTGAAGGCCCTCATTTTTTAACTTAAAATTAAGCCAAGTACACCCTTTGAAGTCGAATTTTATTTTTGTTCATGGCAATGAAGCGAATAATATCAATTACATTTGAGACGCTATGAATCGACAAGTCCCTCTAAACCAAAATGCAGTCTATCGGCACATTAAAAATGACTCCGTTTATTAATTATAGAAAATAATAACTTAATGCGATATTGTTTATTTATTTATTTTAACCGTCCTGGAATTCCTTTTCTATGAAAATCATAATTAAATTATACTTATTTTAATATTTCTAAAAGTTGGACAATGGTTAAATGTGTGATGGATCAAGATTTAGATGAGTATCAGTGGAGGTGAATATAATAAAAAAATAAATTAATAAATATTTTTTTTATTTTCATTAGGAAATAAAACTAATCGATAAAACCTTATAGGAAATCTTCAAGGTTACAACATAGATGTGAAATAAAATTTATAGAAATAATTGAGGATCAGATTCATCGTGAAAGAATCTAAAGACAATATTAAAGGCAGTATTTACGTGTTTTCCCTCCGTCCCTCCCTCCCCCAAACAAATAATAATAATAATAATAAAATTAAATAATAATAAAATTAAAATTAGAAATTTATGTATTTTTAGGATACATTTTTGAATGATATATCATTGAACTATTTACGCTTTCGAATAACATTACGAATAATTAATTAAATAAGTTATTTAAAAATAAAAACATATGTTGAATTAATTTACAACGAATAATAATGGAATTGAAAAAGGTAAAAAGGTAACGAATTTACTTATTTACTAATTGCTTTCTTATTTTCAACAATAAACTTTTGTAATGGACAAAAAAAAAAAATATCGAATCCCCTCAAAATTTGACGTTCTACGTTTCAAGATACGTAGAATCAACAAGTCGTGGATATTTATTTATAGCCTATGGAGATTTCATAGGCCCATATCTCGGCCATTTAAGAAGAAAGAAAAAAAATATAATAATTTTGGAATCATTATATAAAAGCCTCAAAAAAAAAAATCACAATCATTTTGAAATAATAAACCATAGAGTAATAATTTGCAGGGTTTTTTCATTATATTTATTTACCACTTGGGGCTATCATTTTTCATCATTCAGGAGGAAGCAGTTGATCGAATAGTTTCTAATTACGAACTTTATTCGTCATAACCCCACAAAATATTTTTGTCATTAAATCAGTTTTCTTTTGTTGTAATAAATGTTCAAAATTGGCACGAAGCTAATATCTACCAAAAATCCAACAATTTGAACGTTACATTAAAAATTAAACTAGGGAGTTATTAAATATAAAACTACAAGATGATCCTCAGAAATCGACATCACCATCCACCACTTAGTTTCAAAACAGGAGCCGATTAGAAGATTTACACGTATACATTTCATTTATGAAGATAGAGGAAAGATATACAATAAAATATTTTAGAATCATTGTACCATAGCGAGGAAAACAAAAATTCTCGTTTCTTATTTTTTTTTTTTTTTAATAATAATTCCGAAATACTTCTTTTTTTTGAATTTGGGTTAACTATAAAGGAAATAATAAAGCATTGTGTGATAATGTACAACGTTTTAACTGTTCGTTCAATAAAATCATAAAGAAATCACAGAAAAAAAATATTTTATTTAATTAAGAAACTTCAGGCAAAATTATACATTAACATATCTCATTTCTCATTTGATTTAAATTTTGAATATTTATTCCATTGTTATCGTCATAATGCATAAATATTACGTTAATGTCTATGGTTTTACTGACGACAATTACCTCAAGCGGATTGCATAAACAAGGCATGACAATAATAATGAATAACAATTTAAATTCGATGTATGTTCATTACAATTTATTTGTAAATAAAACGTATATGTCTACAAACGCCTTTTCAATTGATAAAATTACAATTAAATTCAGGTAATAGACACTAGTTGGAATATATTCATATATGGATTTATGCGCCAGTTAAACAAATAACTCTCTCAGAAACAAATATAGCCTAAGTGGTTAAACAAAGGAAATTAAGATACAAGATCATCATTTCTTTGCTACTGTTACATTGAGATGGAGTTTATGGCCAAAGCAATTAAAAATGCTGATATATAATTTATTTATAGCCGAACTACATAAATAAGTATTTCCTGTCCATGCTACGTTAAATAGTGCTTAAGTAAAAAATTAACCACAATGTAAATTATTGAAATATTTTGTACCACTGCAATGTTGTGTTAGAAAGGGCAAGGAAATGAAAGAGAATCATACATTATCGGTTAGCCTCGTTCCTATAGCAAATGAAAACTAAATAAACTATTTGGTTAAAAAAAAAAAAGCTATTAAATTTAAAAACTTATAAAAGGTGTGGCGTATTAAAGGTTCTTAAATAAAATAATATAGTCGACACTAATTTGTAATATCCTTATAAAGTATCAATAAGAAAAGTTAAGGTGAATATTTCTTACTGGAAGACTATGATTTTAAACCGGTAAAAACATAGAGAAAAGGAAAGTCTTCCCAATTTTAATTTTTATCGACACACAACAACAATATTTCAAAGTTTCGGGGTTCTGCCCCATCATTAGGACCATATCGCAATATAATATTTAATAGTTTTAATATTTTAATAGTTTAATATTCATAGCTGCTTTAATATTAATAGTCAATGTTAAATTATATATGAACAACATTTTTTTTTAAATATAACAAATACATTAAATAATGAATCTAATTTATCTTATTATATTATACATATCTAAAAACCATAGTCAAGTGCTTGAACAATTTCATTGAAAAATATGCCAATAAGCTGTATTTAAATATTTTGTCAATTAAAAATTCTGTTCTATTTCAATGTTACAAAAGGGCTCTGTTTGAAATATTTTTAAATGAATTTTTTCAAAAACCCGACTGTTTTTTATATATGTATCATATAAAAAGCTAAATTAGATTCATTATTTAATGTATTTGTTATATTTAAAAAAACTTTTGTTCTTATATAATTTCAAATTTAGTTTTTAATGACCATTAAAATTGTCCATTAAATATTATAATGCAGTATGGTTCTGATGATGGGGCAGAACTCCGAAACGTTGAAAATTTGTTGTGTAAATAAAAATTAATATTGTGAAGACTTTCCTTTTCTCTATATTTTTATTGGTTAAGAAAAAAGAAAAGCTCAACGAATTTTCTTCATCTTTTCTAGCCGCTATTTCTTTTACAATTCCTATATTATTCACATCCTCATTTTGCCTCCCTAATCGCTAATGAGATCCAGTGTGCTTTTTTAAATGCTGATTTAAGACCAAGCAAAGCAGAGAAGATAATTTTTCTAATGAAAAAATCAGAGGTTGCTTGAGTAATTTTTCATTATATCTGCGTTAAACCCAATAAAAATTAATTAATTAATTAATATTTTTTTATAAACTATGACCTCTAAAACATTTAAAGTTACCTAAACCTAAAATTAACAGCCAATTTCTTTAATTGAAAATTTGTTCTCTCTTTCGCCGGAAAAGTGCAGAGAAAAGTGTTAAATAGTATATATCAGAGGTAAGAAACTATCATATTACCAATTTTGCTGAGTTTGAATTTACATTATTCTGGCAGTATTTTTTAAGAGGTAAACTTACGCAAATAAGCTGAAAGGATAATAAAAAATGCAACATTTCAAATATAAAAAAATTATCAATACCCACAACAAGCAAAAGCAATAAACTGCGATCCGAAACTTAGTTTTGCTCTCCTGTAATACTTTGAATGTTATGATAGTTATCTATCGTTTGTTACAAGTTACAAAAATCGTATGTTTTCGATAATTTTGATGTTTTTAAAAACTGTTTTTTTTTTTTTAATTACTCGACCGATTTACACTCGGCGACGAACGTTTTAATTTTTCTGTTCTTATGTCGGCTATTCCGCTTATAAATCGAAAATAAATTTCTCTTGTACAAACTTTGGCACATTCCAACCCAGAATTAATTCCTTCGATGGATAGCTATGCATCAAATTCATTAAATTACACGAAGTCAATACCGCTTATAAGATACTGTTTTTGTCAGGGAAGTAAAAATTATATTATTGGTAATATAAATTATGCTATTATAAAGATATTACTTTAAATACAAATTATGTTCATAATTTTATTTAACGAATAGATAACTTATCTGTGCATATACTCGTAGCTTCACAATTAGTCTTCAGATAAGAATACATTTCTCATTTCATTTCATTCAAGCGAATTCGCTAATTTACAAGCGTTTGTAACATGAGTGTTTCTATTAGTAAAGAGGAAAAATAAAAAATTTCACACTTCATTATTTCATATCGATTACTATTTATAGTAATAGCCCTAATTTGATGCATTTGAGTAAGAACAATTATTATTGTGTTAGAATTGATTTTATATATCTTTATGAACCATTCAAATGTTTTCTATTATTACAAAAATATAGACAAAAGTGCCAGATCAAAAACATATAATAATCAAAAATTATATTCACACTTTTTTTGTAATAAAATATAGATAATACAAGATTTAAAGATGCCAACCAATTTAATTGAAACGATTGGTCAATTTAAAAAATAAAATAAACATAATCATTATTATTGTTTTGCTTTATTTTTTGCAATAACGAACCTTCGTAATCGAAAAAAAAAGGAAGAAAAAGAACTCGACATAACCAAACGAGTTAAAGGTTTCATACACCTTTATATCGGCAATTTATGAAATTAGAGGAAAATATGAAGTGTTTTACAATCATTATACTAAAGCCAATAAAAAAAAATTCAAACAAAATAAATTTTTAATTTTTTGAAACATAAATATTTAGAAAGAAGAAACCATTGTGAAATAATTTGTAGCATTTCTAATCTCGAAATAATTTTTTGCTATATCTTTTCGTATATAAAACTCAAAATCTCGAAATTGCCAAAACTGGAATTACTACACTTTCATTCCAGCCGGATTAATTATGTTTTTATATATCAACAAATAGCTGGAGCGGTTTTGAGGTTTTTTTTACGTAATTCACTAATACGAAAGTGATTTAATTTGTAAAAGCACACACGCCCGATTCACTAAAAAAAAAGTTTCACTTCGAAAAAAAACCCATCAGAAATCCAAATTTAATTAAAACTTCATACGATATCAGAACCAGGTGTGCCGAAAAGTTTATAAGAAAAAACATGCAGGAATGACAGAGGGCCGATCCGGTTTCCGAATTCTGCTTAAACAACATCCTAACAGGAAACACAAATGTGGTCTTGCGGGCGTTTGTAAGAGAATGCTTTACACATAAATGCCAGCTGTTGGACAGAAATTATTAGCGGATAAAAAATCGGTTTTATTAACATTGAAATTTACTGGAACATGTGGTTTGGTTGAGGTGAAAATGGTTTACAATAAAAATAAAAAAAGTTTTAAGAGAAACAAACTTAAGAAGTTTTAGTGCAATTTATAAAATTTTGTATCGAATACGAAAATGAAACTATCGATTGAAAATGTAAAGAAATGAAATGAAAAATTATCTTTATTCTGGGACCAAGTACCTTTAAAATAAAAACAATGAGCACAGATGAGTGTTCATGGACTAGCTGCCAAGTAATTTTAGACTACATCTGATGAGAGGATTGAGATTTAAGGAGGTGAATAAGTAATTGATGTTTGAAGGAAGATAGGGAAGAGGCTTTAAGGGATAGGCAAGGAATTCCAAAAAGACAGAATTTGTCAAAGGAAGCTGTTCTATGTGATGGAATATGCATATTGATTGGTTGGGTTCTGGTTTCCAAGGAGAGGATGGAGGAACTCAGGAAAAGGATTCAGTGATATAGCAAGGTTTGTTGTTTCTTTTATTGTGGTGAATATAAACCTCAAAAACCTTCATATAATTGACTATAATATTTCCTTGGATCATACTTTTTTCCAAATTGTCAATACCCACCACCCTTCCGATGTCTACGATCTCCTTCAATACAAGTCCTCAATCGATTCATTCCAAACAACGATTCCTCTCTTCCTGACCTTTATATCCAATCCCACAGAAATAAAGAATTCAGAACTAAAGCATTCTTGACCGCTCCATCACCCTCTGGAATACACTCTCTACTAATATCCGTCATGCTTCTTTCCTATTTTCATTTAAACTCTTCTTTCTCCAACTATGATACCTGTTCACATTTCACACAGACACTAGCTAATGATTTTTTAAAATTTATTTATAAAAATATTTTGGGCTCTTCAACCACTCGCGCAATTTTTGCCCTTTACTAAGCTTACAGACATTTGGAAATTGCAAAATTTTTGTGCAATCAGAAAAAAATTATATACAATTAAGATTAAAACAGCAAAGATTTTTAAATTTTGATCTGAATACCATTTTTTAAAGAAATAATATCAATTTTTCTGCAGTTTTGATGGTTTACTTCAAAGTCTCTGCTACATCAGTCCCGAGACCAATTTCATCCCGTTTAGCTTCATACGTCAAGTACTCTCAGGATGTTCAATACCGTCAATCATGGATACATTGAGGCGGTGTACCCCTCATCATAAGGTAATCTTGTATGTAATCTTAGGCGGGTTAGCACTATCCATTCTTTAAATAATAGGATATTTTATGTTAGATCCAGCAATGCTATATCAAGAGAATTTGAGCAGTGTAGCGGCGTGCTCCAAGGCAGCGTGCTCAGCCCTATACTGTTTAGCCTTGCAATTAATGGGGTAGTTACAGAAATAAGATTCCAAGCCAAGATTTTGATGTATGGTGATGATACAGTGGTTAATGTAAAGGGAAAACATTCAACGTCTATTCGCGATATTTGCAACAGGCATTATTAGGTATTACCTCTTTAATTATGCATATTCAAAATTAATTCCATACTGTGCAATATAAACTTAAAATCTGCTGTAGAATGGAATCGAAGAGATTCAATACTTTTTCTGTCCCTAAAGATTAATATTTTAACAAAAAACTGAAAACGAAATTTATCGCAAGCAAATCTCTGATTAGCTGTCTTCCTGGATTGTAAGAGAAGTTGGAACAAGAGGGTATTGAAGGAGCATAGGGAAGAAGCATGGCGGATATTAGGAGAGAGATAATTCCAGCGGATGGCGAAGCGGCAAAAAAAGGGACACTCGAATGCTATAGTCCTATGAGAAATATGGGATCATGTAACTAGAATTAATGAAGATGGTAGATAATTTTGATAATTTCTTGATCCAAGAAGATATTGTTAACGGAATCAAGGAAAGAGAGACCTTAATACTGTAAGTCATAAGTAAACTGTTCTAAGTAACATTTTCAATGTTATACATGAGAGGAAAAAGAAGTTTCATCTCGCACTGTATGGCTTGATGTGGATAGTGGTCAATAATTATATTTGAAATGTTGCAAATATGATTACCCTTTAAACTTATTTGTGATAAGAAATGTGACCAGAATAATGTAAATACGATAGTAAAATCAAAATCAGCTAAATCACTAATTTACTAAATTACTAAAGACAGTTTTCCTCTGATGTACAGAGTTAGATGTTAATGAGAAATGAACTAGAGAATCATGTTAACATTTTTATCAAACAATATATATCGTCGCCACCAGGTTTGAATGAGTGTACATCCTCCAGTAATGAATGTCAATATACCTATACTTTTCAAGGTAAAAAATAAGTTTACATTTTAAAAGTAAAATAAAGAAGTTAAAAGTAACTTCCCCATTGTGAATAATTTTTTTATCTCTGGGCCGCAGATTTGTTTTTATAAGATTTTATTTTGCAAATATGCTCCTATAAAAATAAATACAAATAAGGCCTTCAAAAAATACTATTTTCACATTCGGTAGCGACGATATAGTTCCTCCATCGGAATACAAAGTAAATAATGTTGATAATTAATTCTTTATTTATTTATTACACATTGTTGATGTAACCTCTTTGTGAATATTGTGAATCTACTTTTAGATAAGCATACTTCGAACTTCAAAAACATATTTTTCTCTAGCTCTACAAACTCTAGCTTAATAAATCGTAGCTTAAGAGCAGAACTATACTGTTTCCAAATTTTGGCCTTTTCTGTTTTTTATCACATAAGATAGTTCTATTGCGAACTAGTGCGGATTTAGGCTATCTCTATCTACAATACCTAATCCTAAACTTAGCAATGTGTCTTTTATTCAGTTACTCTCATGATACAGTTCTATTATTAACATTTTCTGCCAAGTTAAGGGATGTATAATTTTTAATTAAATTTCTGGTAAAAAATATTAATTTAAAAAAAAAATTGATAGGATTTTTTTTTAAAATATATATATATTTTTTTTAAATCACAAAAATGTCTGCCAAGTTTAGAGCTAAGCTAGAAAGTTTCAATTATTTTATGTTACAAAAAGTAACTTCTTAACTAATAAATTCTTAGACATCGGAGGTTTCTTATGGTCGATATTCAAATATTTAATCAATAATCATACAGAAGAACTGGTATACGCTTAGGCTTCAACAACAAAATTATGTTTAAATTACTTATTTTACTTTATTACTTATTAACTAATTTACTGCTGCTTAATAAATCTGAGAAGCAGTTACTTGGTTAGTTCACCGGTTAGTTACTGCCCTGATGATGGCTAAATGGCTGGGCCAGAACGATGGCTATCAAAATAAATTAAAAAAAAATCTTATTATTTTGTTTTTAAGATAATAAACGTTAACTGATCCTTAACAAAAAATAAGTGTTATAAAATTTTTTGGATAGTTTATAGCATTATATTAGTAATTTTTTTTTTTTATTATTGATTCGTAACGAAGAATTATATTAAATTTATTTAGGGTAATGTTTGTAAAGTAAAATAACTTGGACAATGAAACAGATAATAAGCGATACACTCGTTTTATAAACTTTAATGAAGACAAAATAATATTATGGACATAAGCAAGACAAAAACGGTGAATAAGAATATTGTAATTAGTGCTGGAAGCCAGGAAATATATAATTATATTGCCCAGAAGATGAGGGAATACCCCGAAACGTAAAAAATAATGTAAGTGTAAAAAAAAAAATTAATAAAAGAAAGAAAACTGAAGAAATTTTACTTCACAGAAATTACACAAAATAATTAGAATTATATTAAATTTTATGTTAAAAGGCATTTACTTTGCGGACAATCAAGGTTTATGAACATTTTTGCACTGAAATGTTCTATTTATAGGGTATCTATTATTATGCACTATACTTATAAATTGAACAACAGAGCTAAATTATGAACTAAATTAAGTTTCAACATGCATGACTAGCGTAGGATTTTTGTTCTCCAAACGTTCTCCAATTTTTGAAGCTAGGTAACACAGCTATTTCAATAGATTTTTCGCGCTCGTTTTACTGGTGTGGTTTATATTTATTAATAATCATTATCTAACCGAAAAATACCCATAATCGTTAGATATAGGATCCAAACGAACAATCCCCTCGAGTTGGTGAGATTCAGTTGATTCATCCAGACTTAATAAATCCTTATGAAAAAGTTTATTTAAGCAATTTGAATATCAGGACTGTAGAAAATCTTTTAGTCAAACATTTTGGATGTGATTGGCGCAATATTAATTCACTGGTCTATTAGTTTAAAGTTATTCCTAACGTAGCTGTGGTTGAGGACAGCAGTAATGGGTTCTACTGGGAAAAAATAGATGAACCCACAAGTTTAATAGTTAAATCAACTTAATAAACTACTATTAGTAATAGAAGTTCAATAGAATTAGGCCTACTTAGTAGTATTGATAAAAAATTCAGGTTTTTGTTACAAGCTTAATATTTAATCTAGGTTTTTTATTTCTTTTGTCAAAATTTTCAATTAATTTTACAACTTACATAAAAAGGACTTTACATTTTTCAATTTATTTGATTAGTTTTAAAAGTGCCTAGTTATAGTAATAGGCCAACTTATCATTCATTCATTTTCATTAAATTTGTAAACATTTTGGTTCAATAAAACTAATTTTATAGTTGTTTTTTTCAGTGATTAGAAAAAAAGACTTAGTTTAGCTATTTTAAAAAAAAATTCGTGTTCAAATAATACAATCTCCATTTGTATATAACCAACAATATTGACTTTTGTGGATAAAAGAAATATACAATCTCCCATGTAAATACCTTAAATTTATCAAATATATTACTAAATCAATGCACGAATCTATGCTTGTCTGAAAGAGTATATTTTTCTTGTTTTTTTTTTTTTGTTTTTTTTTTTTAAAGTAAACAGAATTTCAATAAGGAAGCAAAATAAGAGATTGAGGATTTTTGGTCGTTTATCAAATTATTGGAAAACTATCAATTATTTTCATTGAGATTGTTTTGCTTCTGCACTACTCACAGGGTATACACTTCAAACTTTTGAATGTATATAAAAAAAATTCTTTAAATAAAACTCTGAATACTTATCGTTTTACTGTGTCAAAACAGTTGGTGGAAGAATACAGTTTTAATTGAATTTTTTAAAATTTGACAAATTTAATTTAATTTTCTATGAATAAATAGAAATCATCTATCCCAAATTTATTTCTTTGCTTTATAAGAAATGCTTCATGCAATGGGGTAAATAAATCGTGACCTCTGTCTGTTAAATTTTTTTCTTTTTAAAAATTTATATTGAAGCATATGATAATTTAACCTTTGTTTAATCGAAACATTGGTTTAAAATCTTCTCAAAATATATATATTGTCTACTATAATTTTGATTCAAACAGATAACTATTATTTTATATTAGACTATTTATATGAAATTATATGTTTTGTTGTATTTTAGGATATTGTTTATCCTGTTGTTTTTTATTTTTATATTTTAGAGATTTTAGAGAGAAAAAAGTAGGGTTATCAGTCTTCGGTAAAATTAGAGCTAAATAGCTAGGACATTAATTTATAAATAAAGGGAATATCTATATAAATTCTTACATTTATTTATTTTTTTCAAAAAGTTTCGCTTACCTATTGAGTAGATAATTTTGAACTTTGTCAAAATTGCTATTTAGATGAACTTTTTCTTTTAGCGCATGTTTCCGATTATATATTTTTTACAACTTTACAACACTATTCACTGATCTCCGATGTAATATCTCCATGAAGGCCCAAAAGTCGCAAGCTGGATAAAACTTAAGAACGCAGGCGGACTAGATGTTGGCTTGAACAATAATAGTTCGACCCTGGGCGGCTAGTCACGTGGTCACACTATCTACCAGTGAAAAACATAAGTTCCCTCTCGACGGGAGATATATAACCATTTCTTAAAGAACAAATTTAATATGCTTAATAATCACACGGATATAAACAAATAATGATTTAAAAATAGTCAAAAATATCCAAAATTAAATTTTTATAATAATTCCGAGGAAAAATTAGTCTTTTAGCTGTTAAAGCATAAATAATCAAGACACAGTTTCTGAACCTAACAGAAAATTATGAGCATACCATTCATTTATTTAAGTAGAATTCTTTACCAGGCTTTAAATACTTCACGTATTTTCAGATGAAATGAAATGGAATAACTTAAAAATCGATATTAAAATCTGAGAAAATAAATAAAAAAATAAATCACAGGTTATGCGTTAACTTCTTAATTTCTTCAATTAATTAAAATTAAATTGAAGGTCATAATTAATTATAATTCACATCAAACTTCAAATTATTGTATAGATGCTTCATGGAAAACCTACATCCAAAAAAACATTATAAATATATTTGATTTTTTTTTTTTTTAAACACTTTATATCTTCTTCCATATTCATAAATGGCTAAGGTATGGCCGTATGAAACCTAAAATCGGCCGCAATTTTGAAACGAAATGACGGTTGGTAAAGTCGAGTTCCGAGGATCATTCTGGTAGGAATAGTGACTTGGGTGCCAAATCTTTAAAAAAAAACAAAAAAATTGAGAAGTAGCCTCGGAGAAAAACTGCGGATGGCAGACGATTTTTATTTTTTATTCGAATTTTAGATTCTGCGTATCTTGAAGAATAAAACCTCAAATTTCTTGATTTATCAATTAACAAAGGTTCAGTAATAGAGATAATAAAATAAAAAGTGACCAACTAAATAATTAAGTGAGAATACGAACATTTGTGCTTTTCAGAAATTAAAAATGCGAATAGTTAATGGAAAACTGCCCGCCTGTCGCAAAGTCTTGTATTATTAAGTAAGTATGGTCATTACCACAGAACATATTATTTATTTATTAAAAACTATACATGAAAAATAATTATTGAGATACAATTTTTAATATAAAAAAAATATTTTTTAGTTAGCTATCGTCGTTTTTTGAAAAAGGCTCAAGCGCCAAAAATCTAAAACTTAGGTTTCAATTGATTTTTGGACGTAGACACCACTTCTATCGATTCCAGCTCACGATATATCGAGAAAAAAATTTGGAATGGTCTAAAAATCGAATATTGATGACGTAAGCACCCAATATTGACGACTCTCAGTCGTCACTCTAGCCTTAACCAGTGCTAGAATCCTTTAAAATGTATTGTAATTATCTGGTTTTGCTAGGTTAATAAACTCCTATGATAAATGATAAAGAATAAAATTTAAAAAAGTATATTGTTATTTGGGGAAAAATCGATCATGTGTTTCCTGTAAAGTTTGCTAAATGGCGATTACGCCTTTTTCAAAAAGCGACGTCGATATGCACCTACCATATAAATATATTAAAAATCATTTATTATTTTAGTTATTAGGAGCAACAAGCATAAGTGAGTCCTAGCCGGCTTTAACAGTCATATGAACACTTGCATATCGATATCGAGTGACGTCAATATATTGACCGTCTAAGGGGTATATTGTAGCAATAATATTGACACATGTGATATATATATATATATATATATATATATATATATATATATATATATATATATATATATATACTACGTTGAATAATATTGACTTTCTGAGGTGGGCTTAAAACTAAAAAACTTCTCGAACAAATGACTTTTAGCGACTTTAATAGTTTCGTTTGTTTTAATATATAGGTAAATTCTATAATGGTTTTCATTACACCCCTTTTCAAAAAATTCTATAATGGCTTTCGCTTCACTTCTTTAAAAAAAACAGCTTATTATATATTACGTAAATCGTAATATTTATATTACGTAATACATTTATGTATTTATATATAAATCATTTACCTAAATTTTCAGTATAAATAACTTCTCAGAGTCAGATTCAGGATGTAAATATCTTTAATTAAAACTAGTATAAAGTAACAATCATTTTTGTGGAAATTTTCGAAAATTTAAGAAGCCAAATATTTTAAAATATGATAAAATTGAAAAATATCATATGTTTTTGCGTTGCCTCAAACCGTTTCAATTTTTTTTTTTTTTTTTTTGACCTAATTTACCTGATCAGATTCCAAAATTGATGTGATCATTTTCAATAAAACATCACTATACACATAATAAAAAGTTTTTAGAAAAGATAATGAATTTAATTTTAAAATGTTAACTAACAACTTTGGGGTTCAATAAGTATGATATTAACGTCGTTTTTGATAAAGTCGCAAGCGACTTTTAGCAAACTTTACAGGAAACACATAAAACGTTTTTCCCCAAATAATTTTTATTTTATTCTTTATCGTGTAAAGTTTGAGTTTATAAAGGTGGCAAAACTTTTATAATTACAATATATTTTTAAGTCTTCTTAGCACCGGTCAAGGCCAGAGCGACGACTAGGAGTCGTGAGTATTTGGTGCTTACGTCATCAATATTCGATGTTTAGATCATTTCCAAATTTTTCGGTATATATTGAGCGGGAATCGATATAGGTGGTGTTTACGACCCATAATAAATTGAAACATAAATTTCGAATTTTTGGCGCTGAAGCCTTTTTCAAAAATCGACGTCGATATAAATTGAAAAATTTGAGCAGAATACACTGATATTTTAAAAAAATCCTTACATAGCATTTATATACTTCCTTAAATGGTTTCCCTCTCAATTCAGAGTAATGTGTTTAATGGTATTTTCGTCAGGTGTCTCTAAACTTTTGTTCGAACGACGAAGGCTTTCAATGAAAACTTTTAATGAAAATGTCATTATTAATTAAAACAAAATGGTACCTGAAGTGTTTCCGTACTAGGAACTCCAACAGAACCATTCCCGGAAGTAAACACGGAACTTGCCTAAACAACAATATGGGTCAGATACTCATTTTTTTTTTTCGTATAATATAATCGAGTTAATTGCCACTAAATGTTAAAATGGATAAAAAAAAAAGGTGCAGACAGACAGTACCGTTATATGGAGAATATGTTTTCGGTCCGGACAGTACAAGAGAGAGACCTTGCCTCGCTGGTTTAATTGCACCGCGCGGCCTTGCACCCCCACCAAGTGCAATCCTCATGCAGCTCTATTAGATGCTTCTTCCTACTCCTAGCCGATGCAATTTCCCTTTTCAATAGTCATATTTGATGATATGATGGTCACAGTTAATGGCTCTATGAACTTGAAAAATATTAAGCGCGAATGATCAACAAATAAGCCAAGGATAAAAAAATATAATTAATTATAAGTAGATTAAATAACACTCATAGCAATACTTTATTTAATAATATAAATTCAATAACTTTACTGTTGCTTTATTAACTGATATTATTTTTATATTTTTACTTTCTACGGTTTTTCTCTTTCTGTATTTTTTGTTCTCTTTTCATTTTTTTAGTCAGTAAAATTATGTTTATTTTATTTTTTTACTTGAAGGATATTATTTATTTTTTTCCCGTTATTAATGTGTTTACTTGAGATTATTCTAAATATTAATTGACCTTAATTAATGTAGTCTTTGTACAGACATTTTTCTGTTATCTTTTTTACTTGTACATACTTGTTATTCTTAACAGTAAATTTCCCATTTCCCATCCCAGAATAAAGTTTATTTTTCTATTCTATTCAAGTCGTCAATGCCAGAAATACCGCGCAAGACGCAAATATTTCAACTCCATTCAGATTATGCGAAAAACAAATGAAATGTGGATTATTAAAAAAAAAGAATCTAAAAAAGAACTATAAAATTTACTAAACTATAACGCATGCATTTTTTGTTGCATGTTTAGTAAAATAAAAATGTAACATAGAAAGTTAAGAAGTGAAAGAAAATGGCTAAATAAAAACAAGGAAACTAGTTGGAGAGAAAAAAACTTACTTCATTAGTGTCCTTATTAAGTAATTAATTAAAAGAATTAGCAGAATGTATTTAGCATGGCCGAAATCCATAATAAATATATCCTAGTTAAAAAAAAAAAAATTAAATCAGTGCAATTTCAGCAAAGGAAAATCGTACTCTAACAAAAGCAATTCATTAAAATTTGCGTAACTGATTTTTAACAAAACTGATTTTTTGAGCTGTATTATTTCTTTATTAGTAAAATTATTTGGATATGATTGATTTCCTAAAGGCTTTGGAATAATGATTTCATGTTTATCTTCTAATTTCATAAATGGCCAAGATATGGGCGTATGAGTACTTTCCGAGTACTTCAGACATACAAAAAATACTACATAAATTTAAAAAAAATAAAATTATTCTTTAAAAAAATAAGAACAACTAATAATCATTAAGTTTGTAAAATTCGAATTTTAATTGGCATTCTGAATTTTTTTTTAAGAAGATTGATTACAAATATCATCTTGATATAATTAAACTGGAACGGTTATAGTTCAATGTATTTTTGAATCCTATTCTCTGTTTTTTTCATCTTTTTTTTAAAAATAATATAGCATCTATGTAATGGCAGTATTCACCCATATCAATGAAGTTAATGTTTATTTGATAATGTTTGTTTCCACATCTTAATTCAACAAATCATTGCTAATTGAAAATCTTAAGTAATAAAACCGTATGAAAATTAAATTACAAGCTTAAAATCCAAGATTTATTTAATGACAAAAAAAAAAATAATAATAGGATAGAATACTGCAGTCGAAATATTCAACAGAAACAAAAAATAAATAAATATATATATATATATATATATATATATATATATATATATATATATATATATATATATATATATAGTGACGATTAAACAAAGATAGATAGTGCATCATTCCAAGAGAACTAAACCAAATGTAAAACATACTATTAAATTGAAGAGCCAAGTGGAAGAATATGTTAATCTACAAACATTTGAATCGGGGAAAAATTGAATTTAATGATTTTTCGTTCCTGTTTTAAACCGGATAATTTAATTTTCAACTTATGAAAACTATGACAATTTAAAAAATATATATACAAGGAGTATGGAAAGGAGTATTTGAAATATTTTTCCAAGCAAAAATCCCTATTTTTCCGAAACTATCACCCATGTTCCACCACTTAGATCTTCAGTTGTCTTGGAGCGATGTCCCTATCTGGGTAGAATTTTTTCAAATAGTTAATGTGAGGTGTATTAGCTCTACATTTATGTGATCTTATCGTTTTCCATCCTGATGATGCCTGAATTTGCGAAAAGCCGGCTGGTCAATTATTTACTGATACTTGAGAGACTTATGGCTTTAATTAGTAATTATTAATACCTTAAAAATTTGGTCTCTTGTTTTTGGGTTTTTGTTTTTTTAAATCATACAACTGTATGACAACTTTACATAATTTGGTGAACTGTTATACGGATGATTTTTTTTTTCTTTTTAAGATAAGATTTAGCTTATTTAAGATTTAGTTTTATGATAGGTTATAGAAATATAATAATTATCGAGGTAAGCAAGTTTACGAATCACAGGCGACTCTCGATAGCTCAAACCTCAATAACTCGAATTCTTTGATAACAAATTTTTGTTTCTGCTCTCTTAATAAAATCTTATAATAAGAATTTGGATAATTCGAAATAATTTTACATTTGGAAGGAACGAGCTGTTAGCCTCGATTTCTTTCTTTTTTTTTTATTTAATTTTTCTATTGAATCTTATATTCAGGACAAAATATACGTAAACTATATGCATCGAAAACAAATCTTATGTTGTTAGATTGTTTAATTTTAAATCAAGACATTATAAAACATTGATAAAAATTATCAAGCATAACGAGGACAACAAAACAAATTTGCAACGACAACGAATTTTATTGATGCGTTGCAACGCAATAACAAATATATCATAAAAGAATAAACAAAAATGTTGTTATAAAATAATTAATATATGTATATACGACTGCCAGTTTTTTCTTTATCAATTTTTTTGTTTTCATTTAAGCCCTTGAATATCAAATAAAAGATTACTTCTATAAATTCGAAATGTCTAAAATCTAACCTCTATAAATCAAATTATTTTTAACTGGGAGTGGAATCTCATTTTCTTGAAGTTTGGTTTACTGAGAATAGACTGTACTTATAAATATTTAACTTTACGAAATTCCTATAACTGCATAATCCAAAAATTTAGTGTTATATAAATTTAGCCCAAAAGATGGCCAACAAAGTTTGTCCGAAAAGTTGGCTTATGCAATAAAAAATAACTTTTTATTTTTATTGTTTCACTTCAGATTAAATAATTGTCCAATCCGTACTGTATTGTATACTGTCTCACCAGCGTACGACAGGTTTGACAGTGAAGCTTACCTGATTAGCGAGCACAAAGGTAAGGAGGAACTGAAGACGGCTGTGAATAATGTGTGTTATATAACGGACTGTAGAATAATAAGTTTATGACCCGGGGAACTGAGGCGGCGGCATTGAACCAATATAGATATCCAACTCCCTCTCTATTTCTGTCTCTCTCTTAGTCATAGTCAGCATGATTAGCACATGATCCCAGCTTTATTTCCACTTTAGTTATATTTTCTTCGGTTTCTTAAAGGATTCCATTCTCGGAAACGATCATTTTAATATGATCATTATGTAGTAAATATATGTTTATAATATTATAATAATATATGATGGTGTTTGTCACTGAACAAGTAGTCCAGTCAATGAAAGGTTGTAGAGATTGTACACATTCCTTTGGACTTTCGGAGGTAAAGATACTAAAACGTACTCACTCCTAGAAGGGGTGGAGGTTGGAGGAGGGAGGGCATCCAGGTGGTACCTTTTTTATTTTATTTATTTGTTATTTATTATATCTCGGAAACCATGCGTCCTAGCGATAAGATCGTTTTATCCAAAATTAAAGATGATAAAATACGTCACAAAATTGATTCTATTTATTTTTTTTTCGCAATTTCTTGTACTTTCCGACATATCCAAGCCGAAATTTAGGCAATTTAAAAAAAAAAAAATTGCCTCATATTGCTTGTCTTATTTTAGCAGGTAACTCTTCAGCCATTCGTTCTGCGCAAAGTAATTAAAAAATGAAGTTGTAGAACATTAAATTTCTTCCAAGAATATGTACCATTTTACTATTTCATCTTCAACTGTTTCAAAGCAAGAGAAAGTTAAAAAAAAAAACTTTCGAATTTTTCGTTATTCCACTGCTGTAATATATGAGCCAATATATATATGAGTATTTATAAGCGCCACAAGGCAAACTACATGAAAAGTGTTTTCCCCAAATAACAATATATTTTTTTTTAATTTTTTCTTTGTCGTGGAGATTAGGAGTTTATTAAGGTGACAAAACTTTTATAATTACAATATATTTTTAATACTTCGTGATATTTGACGGCTGAGAGTCGTGAGTATTTGGTGCTAACTTCATCATCAATAGTAGATTTTTAAACCAATTTCCAATTCTTTTTTGATATGGTGTTTACGCCCCATTTTTTTTTTGTGCTTGAGAACCCCTAGTAGGGCCTTGGCCTCCTTCAAAATAATAAATTGAGATCTAAATTTCGAATTTTTGGCGCTTAAGCGTTTTTCAAAAACGACGTATATATATATATATATATATATATATATATATATATATATATATATATATATATATATATATATATATATATATATTCAGGTTCATATATAATTCTTCAAACGTAATAGTGTTCGGTGTCGTTGAATACTATTCACGACGCCCTAAATTTAATGAAAACACATTGAGAGCTCCATCTCTCATCTCTAAAGAGATACAATGATTATATATGATGGAAACCTTCAGATAATATTCACAACTGGCAATATATAAAATATATAAATACGGTAAATACATATACGACCTATATACAGTAACTGTACAATCGCTCAGCAAAGGCATTGCAGTAGGGAGATTCCAGAGCCAACAATAATCTGTACAAATCTCTTTTTATTAACACATTAAATTAACTTGTAAATATTTTTGTTAAATTACATTAGATTTCATTTAACAATATATTTACACCTTACAGTGCAATTATACAGTTAATTGTTATCATCAGTATTAATTTTTATGGGCACTTGGTCCCGGGATGGATTCTGTTTCGTTTTCTTCTTCCTCCATTGAGAAAAAGGATAAATCTTCGAAGATGATTGGAAGTAAATCGATGTTGAGTTCTTCAACCTCATTGTCCAAGAGAGTTTTAGATCCCCATTAAGACAGTTTTTGCAGAAAAGGGAACACTTGAGGGATGACGTTCTGTATTAGCATTTGGAGGTCTTACTCCGGAATAACGCATTTCGACAAAAAATCGTTTATTATTTTTGGTTTTTATCATTTTTTTTTTGTGTCTATGGGGTGTGCATAGTTTCTTGTGTGCTTGAAATAAATCGATTTTTACATATTTGTTATCCTCTTCCGACGGTTGTAATTTTGAAACTCCACCACTTTGAGTAGTGGTAGAGTACAAGTGCAAATTGAATGCTGAGGGTGGATATTTTATTAGATTTAATTTTCTTCAAACAGGGTACAAAATTTCGCAGTAAAGCAATGACATAAAGAGGACGGTGATAGGTTTTTTAAAAATAACCGAAACCGTATTTTAAAGATTCTGTTACAAAAATCTTCTTTTTTTTACGGTCAAACAAAATATGACAAAAATTAAAGATGTGGTTTTAATTTTTAAAAAAATTAAAATAAAACCGTACCACGACGACGTGTATAGTATCTAGAAAGTACTGTTTCTTGAACAAAGATTTATGGAAGGAAGTGATCTGGTCAGGATAACGCTCGACAGAAAAGTTTCTCACTCGTTCAATACATTGAAGGATTTGGTACCACCTTCATAGATGCTCTTGGGCGCCCAGAAAGTCTAATTATAATATTATAATAATATTTTATTATATTTAGAAAAGTGCAAGGACAAGGACAAGTGCCTAATCGTCTCGTTAAAGACAAATCTTCAACTTGTAAGAACTATCCTTTTGGGAGCGTGAAGTCTAAACACAGATGGATAACAAATTCGCCACGAGAGTTCGCTAAGATGAAGTATATAGGGTTGTAAAGAAACCAATTCCAACCTGTTGATTATGTTGGATCTTTCAACTTCTGCTGTTCAGATGTGTAGGTGTTTATCCACCACTAGGCCTTTTTTCTTTTTTTTTCAAATTTTTTGGTAAATAGAATCTTTAGAAGGTGTTCTTCAAAATACTTTGGAATTTAAATTTCTCATTGACAGTATTCTACGTTTTAAGTGCTTAAAAAACTTGCCCCGACAAAACATGGTAGTGGGAATAAGTTGATATCTCTGATGTAGTAATAGAACGTGTGGTGTAAACATACCCATATCATGCTTGATAATTTATGGGGCAGTTATGGGACAACTCCATAACTAGCGCATTGAAATAAAACTTCCTTTTTCAAATAGATGCATTCAATCATGTTCCACATTCCACTTGCATTACTGTCACCGAAGGTTTAAAATGTGAATCTCAGACGTTTTAATTTTTGTCGATAATTGCCATCAGTATAATAAATCTCCGGAAACGAAATAATTTGTAGTTCCTTTCACACACCTTGTACGCACTTATGCCTTAAGGCAGGTGTAAGTACTAAGCAATACTAAATTAAATTATCAATATCATCAAAATGGATGCAGTTCAAACGTGGGCTGGGATGTAATATTTAAACATAATCGTCTAAGGATCATTATTTCAAAAAGAACAAAATATAGCTTCAAAAATAAAGTACAATTCTGTTAAGTCGATTTTACTTACAAGATTCAAACTTGTAAAATCTTGTGCGCACTTATTCCGCATTACCTACTATTAAAATCGTTAATAAAGTTTGAAAAAAAATTAATAAAATTATAGGAAATATATTATTATTATTTATACATAATAATGTTTAAAATAGACTATTTTGAAATTATAGAGTAAAATAGAAAATCCATTTAAAAAGAAAACAACAATTTAAAATGAACTATCTTCGGAGTTGACAAGCAAGTAATTTACAAGTAGTCGAAGAAGCAAGCGATAAATAATACAGCTGTAAATTATAGCGATACAAATAAGAATATAAAATGATATGGCTGACTGTTATAAAGCTCTCTATCAATGAATCTTTAGCGGGTTTTCATCCTGTCTTATCTTAAAGTTTAATAATATTTATTGAAAATTTACAACACAGCCATCAAACCTGCACTAAAGATCATTATTACCATGACTATTGCTTGTGAATAAACTACTCATTACTACGATTAATACTACGATGAATATTCAGGACGATGTCAGGAGGTCCCGAGGCCACCTTTTTTTCAAACTCATCAATCTAATTAGATTAGGATGACATTTTATCTATACTAATGTATTAATGTATTTTTTTTTAAGTCTGTATTCAGAATTAGGTCGTTGAACTTTTCCTATCTATTCCCGTCTATACGATAGTTCTAATATTCGAATAAATGGGCTAAGATTACAATTTAAAAAAAAGAGGTAAGCTTTAAAAAATGTAGGCCACTTCGTGCAAAGTACACAAATAATAAGACAACTTTAAAATGTTTGGAAACAGTAGGAGGTAGAAAGAAGAGCTTGGAATTCCTGACAGTCCTAAAGATAGACCAGTGATATTGGCATTTTCGGTACGTTAACTTTAGAACATCTATTCGTAGTAAACTTCTATTATTAGACAGAGGAAGAGGAACCTGTCTTACTTACGGAGGATGTATCTTGTATAAACAAAATGTACTGGTAAGTATAGCAATCCATCCAACAGCTACTGTTAACATTAACATGTAGTAACAAAATAACTAAATAGATAATATCTTAAAGCATAAAACAGATTTTATCGTTTTTATTTTATTTTATGGTAACAAAGTTACAAGGTTAATTTACCTCATTTTCAAAAAACAATTTTAATAAAGTTCCAACTAATAGAAAAAGAAAGATGGGAAAATTGTTTAGAACAAGTCGGATGTATCACATACTTAAAAAAAATTATAGTTTATTATTGTATAATGCAATCACCAACTCTGGTTACAGCTTCGTTATGATTAATTTGAATAAGAGGTAGTTAAAAACAACAATTTTTGACAATATAGAAATAATAGTCATGCTTATTACATTCCTATTGAAAATAATGTAACACTTAATTTTTTACTTCTTCTTCTTCTTTTTCTACCATCCAATTGCCTTTCAGCTCGGGAATGCTTCCAGGCATTTGTGCCATGCTTCTCTGTCTCTTCCGAAGTTCCTCATTTCTTCTATGGTCTTTCATTTGTTCTAAGTGGTTGATATAGGAGGTTCTTGGTCGCCCGCTTGGTCTTCTTCCCACTAGTCTCGCCTCCATGGTCTTTATTGGGTCTGTAAGGTTGTACGTGCGGCAGACATGACCATACCATCTTAGTTGCCTTTTCTCTAGAGTTTCCGTCACCGGGCGTACTTAATCCTGTCGCTCCGGACACAGTCCCTCCGTGATTTCTTCGAAATCCTCCTATGTAACTTTATTTCAGCTGTAGTAACAAGGCTCTGCAGCCTCTCATTCAGAATCCAGCTTTCCGCTCCATAGAGAAGTACTGGTAGGAAAACAGACTTGAATAAGTGGAGCTTTACATCTTGCCCCACCTCTATTTGCCTTAGAGATTCTGCTCGAGATTTCTGAATCCACTTTACCAGATCTCACCACTCATCAGATCTCATCACCGTTCCTAGGTACGTGAATTCCGTCTTCACCTCTTCACCGTAGATAACCGGACATCCTCTTGAGTTCTACAAAGTTAAAGGACTTTGCTTTTTGGGGAATTAATAGTCATTCCCTTTCTCTTCAATTCCTCATTCCACTCCGTTACTGCCTGTTGAAGTCGCTCGGGGGACTCGGCAATAAGCACGATATCGTCTACAAAAAGGAAAAACTGTTTAACGACAGGACGCAAGTTCCATTGGCCCATGTGCATTCATCCTGTGCTTCTTTTGCAAATGGAGACGATCTCATCCATTTATAAAATAAAGAGAAGGGTGCTCAGAGAGTCACCTTCTTTCAGTACCTTCTGACAACACTCCTGATTCATGGCCATTTAGGCGCACAACACCCTTCGGCTCCTAGTTAGTTGATTTTATAGCCTTCAGAAGTTTTATAGGGATGTTCTTTGGCTTGAAGGACTCCCAAATTTCTTTCCGCGGTACCGAATCGAATGCTGCATTCAGTTCCAAGAATGCCTGATAGATGTTCCGGTCACGGTCCCAGGATCTCTCACATTCCTCAAGATGAAGATCTGATCCTGAGTTTGCCTGTTAGGCCTAAAGGCACTTTGATCTTCCTGTAGGTCAGCCTCCACCAGTGGTCTTCTAGAATAGACATACACTTTATAGAGCACAGGAGACAGGCAAATAGGTCTGTAATTGGAGCAACCACTTTGACTCCCTTTCTTGTAGATGGAGATTATAACGTTGTATTTCTTATTCCTTAGGAATTCTTTCGTTGTTCCAGACTCTTTGGAAGAAGTTCTGTGGGGCACCTACTACCTCTCTTCCTCCATATATATGCTATGTTTTATCTAAAGTAAGTTGATAAATATTTTAGCTGATAATATTTAGCTGATAATAGTCTGTACATAGGGATGCCTTTGGGCAATCATTGAGAATGATTATCCCAAAAATCATGTTATAAGTCAATATGAATTACTTGTATTGCCCTCTAAATTTTATACCTTTCCTAGGACCTGATTTGTGATTACCATTATTTAATAATTATTAAGTAGGAACATTATCTTGGTTAATTATAATTAACCAAGATAATGTTCCTACTTCTAAGTTTAATAATAATGCTAATCAAGTTTATTGCTATCATACTTAATAAAAAAATATTCAAATTAATATTGGGCGTGGTAACCTCCTTCCTAACATTTATCTTTATTCATCCAAATTAAAATAATAAACTGTTACAAGAGTTTAACAATGGAATGATTCAGACCAGACCTAGCCATTATCTGTTCTAACACAAATATCTTATCCTGTAATAATTGGTGTTCATGGTCATTCAGCATCTCTCCATCGGGTTCCCTTGCATATTTTGTCATGGAGTATGAAGAAGCAAAGCATCTGTCCTTTTCAGCAGGCAGAGGGAAGGGCTAGTCGTTGTCCTCAAAGTTCGACCCTCAAGAGCTAGCAGAGAAGTCTTCTTTCGTTGCTTCCTCGGCTTCGCTCCCGCTTTTGAATGAAATGAATGAAAATAAAATTTTATTCTGGACTTTTAGTCCCCTTAGAATAACAGAAACGATCAGCATTAGTACTATTTGTCTAGCTTACATACAGTGAGTAATTAAGATAAGTTAAGTAATAAAACAAAATAAAGGAAATTTTAATAATTACAGGCATTTAAATCGTAATTAAATATAAATGTACACCTGTCTACTAACAATAGACATAATAATAATAATAATAAACATAAAACTATAAACAGTAAATATGAGATATAAACATAGAATGAATATATATATAACTATGGTACTTACATAAATGCGAAAGATTGATAGTTAAGGAGGTGGAGAAATAATTGATGCTTAAAGGAGGTTAAGGATGAGGATTTACGAATGGAGTTGGGTAAGGATCTTTTGAAAGAGGCAGTTCTATGAAAGGGTATATACAAGTTTATAGGTTGGGATCTGGTGTTTAAGGAGTGTACAGAGGAACACGGGATGAACAGATCAAGAATATAAGGAGGCTTTTTGGTTTTGAGTGTTCGGAAAAGATAGATACCTAGGAAGTATTGCCGTCGGAAAACAGGTTGAAGCCACTTTAACTCGGCATACCAACTGGAGACGTGGGAGCGCCTGGGGATTCCGAAGATGAATCTAATGAAGCAATTCATTAGTCTCTTCAGTCTCATCTCAAACCCGCCAGACAGTCCACCATACACAAGGCAGCCATAGTCGAAGTGTGGAAAAATGAGGGAGGATACAAGGAGCTGACGGGTTTTAGGAGGTATAGAATCTCGAATTCTTAGGAACTGTTTAAGGATAGCAATGGACTTTCGGGTGATTTGGGAAATGTGATTGTTCCAGGATAGGTGTTGATCAAAAATTATTCCCAGGTTTCTGACAGTGATGTGGAAATGGATAGGTAGGCGGTTGAGGTAGAGTAAGGGATAATAAGGAAGGGAATTGAGAAGATGCTTGGATCCGATGAGGATGGCCTGGGTTTTTTTAACATTCAGCCTCAAATCGTTGCGTACTGCCCATGCGTTCATACAATCTATATCTTCTTGTACCTTTCGGATAGCCTCAAGCATCTCGGTAGGATGGAAGGATTGGTAAATTTGGACGTCATCAGCATATAAGTGATATTGTGAATGATGAATGACATCGGGAAGGTCGTTAATATAGACAGAGAAAAGGATTGGCGAGAGTGAAGACCCCTGAGGAACACCACGTGTTAGTAGGAGGCGGTAGGAAGGAGGTTTATTGGGGATGATAACTGCTTGGGAGCGAAGAGACAGGAAGGATAGGAACCACTTTAAGACACTATTTGATAAGGAAAGATCTTGGAGTTTGGAAAGAAGGGTGTTATGATTAACTGAGTCGAAAGCTTTTGAAAAGTCAAATAGAACAAGAATAGTAATTTTTTGTTGGTCTATGGGGGATTGGAGATCTTAGGTGATTTTCACCAAGGCAGATTGCGTGGAATACAGAGATCGGAAGCCAGACTGGAGAGGGTTGAGGAGAGCTTTTTGCTCAAGGAGGTTATTTAGTTGGGAGTGGACTATTCTTTGAAGTGGTTTTGATAAGTTGGAGAGAATAGAGATAGGTCTAAAGTCGGTAACTGTGGAGGGAACCGGAATTTTATTCAACGGGCGGACTATGGCTTTTCTTCCTTTTTCATCCTCAGAGGGGGTCAAAGACGTTGTTGGATGGTTAGACCTTCGTCACTGGACCCAATTGTATTGTATCCATAACCCATTGTATTTTTTAATCAATGTGACTTGTTTTCATGAAGCTCCTATTGGTATCGACTTATTTTAACTTTTCGAATATTCTCGATATTTATGTTCATTATTGGGTTATCGGGGACACTAATTATGAAGATATTATCGATTTTAAGACCGTGCGCTCACGTATCGACGCTTTTTAACTATTTCGATTTCTTCGATATTAAATTCCATTATTGGGTTATTTGAGGCACTTTTCATGAAAATACTATCGATACTAAAAATGCGCTGGTATATCGATTTATTTTAACAATTTCTATATTAGGTTCCATTATTATTAATTTAAACATGATAAGCTCTTGGTTTGAAGGTTATTTTCTACCATTTTATTACTATGAATATTTGCATTCAGCCATGCTAACAATAAATCGATATGCGTATGCGAGATCGAAATTCCAATAGTAAATTAGGAATTTGCAATGGAATAAATATTAATATACATAAGTACTTGCTCGAATATGATGTTTAATCAAAATCAATAGTTTCTTTAAAACTCACTGCTAAGAAATTGGTTTTGCTGATCGACATATCCAAATTTGAAAATATATTTTCCAAAATGACATCGACTTAACATTATCACGGAAGAGGAGGTATATGAGTATATCCAACACCTTAAAAGTAATGTTTTAAGTATACTTACAGAATAAGCATACTTTTAATAATAATGGATTTAGGAAATGCTCTCATTTTGATCTAAGGAGTGGAGCAGCTAAGTTGGAAGGTATTGGATTCCTAATTCTACGGACCAGGTTCAAACCGACTAAGGCAGAAAATATGTTCCGACAATCGTGTATTGAACCTGGGATCAGAAAAACCTCTTCACACCCTTCACTTTATTATGAAATAGGACCCAGGTATTTTATTTTGATTGTATTATAAATTTACGATGTCAGTAAATCATATGAAACATAAACAGAATTTTATAATTGACGACAAATTTATAAAAACACAATAACAATACAAATAACGAAACTGAATATTTTAACAGTAACTAATGATATGGGTATGTTGGCATGATAAGATACCCAGTAGGTCTTGGCCCTGGGGGCTTAGCTGAGGAGTTAGTTTGACCCTCGAGTGTTAGTTTAACCTTTAGGCTTAGTACACACTTGCATACAAACTCGAGCGACTTCTATATCTAGAAAATTGTCTTGTGTCCCCAATTTCAAACGGCAGACACATGTATAGCGATTTCGATCCAAAAATTTTCCTTTAGATATGAATTGGTGTCTGAATGGCGTAGATAAAGAGAGACAAGAGACTACTTAAGCCTAGTACACACCTAACGACACTATCGCATACACCAGTGCCAAACAGTCCTATACTGTCGCGATACAAATCTCGCGTCTCCACACCTACTGGGTGCATCAAGCTATAACAAATTGCTTTATGTGCTATTAATTTGTGCGCTAATAATTTAATAGCACAAAAAAAAAAAAGGAAATGTAAATGGTACTGGAGGAGAAATCTTTTTTGGGGAGACATAGTCAACGCCATCAATCATCTAGAAAAACTAAAATTAGAAAATAAAATTAACCATAGTATGTCTGTCATATTATTAAACATTATATAGAATACCATATTTTTATTGTAACCATTTTATTATAAAATGATGAAAATAACCATAGGATGCCAAAAAAATATCTCATAACTAACTGATTATATATTCTACTCAAAACTTTGCAATTCAGGAACATTTCTATCATAAATCATTAGTTTTTAATATTATTTAAGTATGTTTGTTTAAATCAGTGGGTGACGCAAATTTTTAAATAACTAAGTAAAATTATTGGATTAGGTTAAATAAATTATTAAAACAATAAAAAACAAATAATATTGGTTTCTTATTACAATTCTAAGTTATTTATGTTTCTATTTTCTACTTTTAATCCTTCATATCTTTAAAACTGTAACTCCCTTATAAAATTAACACTAGGATACCAAGACTCTTTGAACTACAGCCGTCTCCCTCCACCCTATTCCGCGACGTGTATTTTATATTCCATTCCTTGCGACATGTTCCATACAGCCCCATACAAGCTCTGCGACATGTAACAATCGCCATACATTTGTCGCTGGGTGTGTACCAGGCTTTAGGCTAAAAAGCTTGTAGAAACAAATACATAGACACAAAATGCTGATTTCATTCCATTATTAGCATTATTTAGTAATTTTCAGTGGAGGGCAAATTTTGGGGGAATTCTTTTGGAAATTTGGAACTCTCTGAAACAAATTTTGGGCAAATTCGGATTTGAGGGGGAATTCTGCAGGAAGTTCCCCGGGCAGAATGTAAATATGTAATATGCATGAATGCTATCTAGAATTTTTATTTATTTTATTTATTTATTTATTTATTTTATTTTATTTATTTATTTATTTTATTTTATTTTTTTATTTTATTTATTTATTTTATTCATTTATTTTATTTTATTTTATTCTTTCTTCTTTTGTTAGCATTGTACATTTATTTATCTCCAGTATCCTTTATTTTATCAATTTATTTTTCTTTATATTTATTTTGTTGTGTACATAGTTGTACATACAGTGTGAATGGGTACTTCAGCCCTAATACTCATTGCTCTTGAGTGTGGCAGCTTATATTATGTTCAAAAAAAAAAAAAAATAGTAATTTTGAGAAATATCATTGACCAGTGATATAAAAAAAAATATAAATTTGAGTACGCGAAAATATAACTATCTGTAAATATTACATTTGTTTTCAAAAATATAATTGTTTCTTTTAATTCACTCGAAAAAGAGTACTGACGCCTATCCATGACAGTTTGGCAAAGTCACCTTCCAACAGAACCTGCCAGAGTTTGCATTCCTTTAAACTTCAAAGCAATCCTAACTGCCTAGCCAAGGCATTCACCCTTGGGGATAGAAAATTCTTTTAAAAACTTTTTTCACTTTCCATCCGAGAAATAAAATAGTTGTACAGTTCTAACGAACAATCAAACGGGTGGAACAATTTAGAAAAGGAATTAAGTATTGAAATAAAATATGGAAACAATACCCTGACGGATCTGTATTGGATCCATATTGAAAGAGTTTAAAGAACATAGAAAAGCCCCTTCTTTACATAAAATAGAGTGGTTAATGTAAGATTACCATGCTGGAATAGAGATCAGAAAATTAAAATCAAACAAAACACAGAAGAATCGAAAATATTTCAGTGATAACATAATAAATAATATAACAATAATCTGTATTTATACTAATATAATAAGTTAATTATATAAGTAAACTAGACAAGCCGATTGAAAGAAAAAAAGCAGCAAATTATTATACTGTGGTATATTATTTCTAAATATGTAGTTATATATATATATATATATATATATATATATATATATATATATATATATATATATACATTTTTTATTTTTTAGGCTTTGATATAAAGATTCCAAAACACTTGGTATTTTTCCTCAATCTTCATAATATGGGTCAATGAAACCTCTAGCCCATCGCCATTTAGAAATAAAATGGAGGGTGGTAATGACGAGTTTCAAGGATCATCAAGGAGTGGCCATGTGACTTCGGTGTAAAATGTGAAAAAAATTGGCCGGATTTTTTTTTTCGAGTTTTGGATTCAACGTATCTTGAAATGTGTAACCTAAAATTTAAATTTTTTTTTTTTTGCTTGCTCGGTTACAAAAGGTCATTTTTGAAAATAATAAACCGAAATTATAAAATCTTTTAGTAAAAAAGATGAGGAGGAAGAGGAAAAAAACCCTGAACGATAGATTGTAATAACTATCGGAAAATCTCACCCCATCCAACGTTATAATGCAGAAGTATTTACGCTAATTTTATAAATATATTATCGGAGACAATCAATTCGATTCAGGCAGAACAGATAAGTGGTTAAATAAATAGTTCCTCTTGGACAAATATTGGAAAGGAAGCTAGAATATAATACTGTAGTTGGCAAGCAATTGAGCGTTTTCAAAAAGGATTTAATTGTACAATAAAAGTTAAATACTATTTTAATAGATTTTATTGAAGGAATTAGCAAATCTAGTAAGCATATACGTCCGAAAAATTTAATTGTGTTCGCATCGATAAATATTTGGTAAAAAATCCGTTTAACTTTCAACATGCCAACTGTTAATTAATACGTATGAACCTTATACAAATGTTCTCACTGTAAGTGACATCGGCACCAAAATAAAATAAAAGAACAAAAGACGTTGAGTATTGTACATTATGACGTCAGGAGTGTCATTTTTAGTCTAATTAATGCTGCCATCAAGCAGTTTGCTGATTGCCGAAAAAATATTTTGCAGGTAGAGATGGAGATTTGAAGAGAAAAAAAGCCATCATTTTAATATTTACTAACACAAAATACAGATCAGAGGTAACCCATCTCACACCAACAATATAAAAATAAAAAAATACTAACTATATAGAGATCTCTCTTACAGACGACAGACAACGTTATTTACTGAAATTTGGGAGGCTTGAGATTTTGTTTCGGAATCTTCAAATAATATCGTTTTTTGTTTTTTTATTATTATTATTGTTTGTTGCTAATGAGATGATGAATATTCAATTAAAATAAATTAATTATACAAAATAAAGTAATCATTTTCCGAATATACAGCAAGAAGTGAACATGAGGCTAATGTAGAGCAGTAGAAATACAGTTGCTTGTTTGTTCAGTCATCGACATTCTCAAATACATAGCAGACATAACCACTCGTGTTTTCCCAGTTAAATGGATGACTTTCCGGTAGGCTGTGAAAACATCGTTTTCACTAACTTACTTGGACCACAGCCAGAGCTCGAATGAACTCATCGCTGCAACATGAGATACCCCTCGTAATACCCATTTTCCACACTGATTTGGAATTTCATTCAAAAGCCAAACACTTTAAAAATAAAAATGCAGTTTTATCTAGCTATCTTTAAATAATCTTCATAATTACAAAGAAACACGGTTTATTTTTAAATGTGAATTTGATTATTGTTAATTCTTGTTTCACAAGCTCCGAAATATCAGACGTTCTAAATAAAACTAGATAAACTGAACGCGTCTGTATTTGTTTTTCCTCTTCGAGCAGAGCCACATGCGAAGAGGATTGGACTTAACTCGAAACATATACTTGCAAAATTAAAAGAAATATAATAAAGAATAAAGTTAAAACATCTATAAATAATAATAAACACACAAATAAATAAATAAATGCATATATATATATATATATATATATATATATATATATATATATATATATATATATATATATATATATATATATATATATATATTCGGCAGAGAAAGGAAAAGATTTGAGCTAGAAGTGAGACCTCGTAAGGTGCGGCGACGGTGAATGAATCCTGTGAATGCTTTGTCTCCGAGCTGCGTCATTTTTCGATACGAAGATATTTCTTATTCCCTTGCTCTGTCGATTTAAAGGTTTGCGGCAAAAGTGAAAGAACAAAAGTGTGTGAGGTCGGTCCATCCAGAACTATCCAAGCTCTAAAACAACGCATTGGGGACGAGATTGAAGCAATACCCGTAAAACCCTGCGAGAGGCCTTTGCAAAACTTCAGGTAAGACTCCTGGAAAGCATGATAGTGCTTAAGTACGTGATGTCTGTAAACAGGTTTGTATACTACTTATCATAGCAAACACACTGTAGATGTACCATTTATATGTTGTGTGAATAATAAGAAATTAATTCATAGAGTTAGATAAATAAAAAATAATAACAATAATAATAAAAATTGAACCGATGGAAAGTCGAAGGTGTTGATAAAAGGATGGAATGGAACTTGCATAATCGGAGTTCGGTAGGGAAAAGGTAAGAACTTTTTAAAACAACGCTTTTGGGTGGAATGCTGGCATTGAAACTTAAGATTCAACACTTCTTATTCCAGCTATTATACATTCTATAACAAGAAAAACCTACAACTTCAAAATCTATGAAGATTCTTTGGTTCAGTACTTGGTAAAGACGTACTGTTTCTTGATCAAAAATTATGCAATGAGGTAGTATGTTCACCATACACGCTCAACCAATAGGTTTTTCTTTCGACACAGTGAAGGGTCAGGTATCTCCTATAAAGAGGTTGGGTGTGCCACTGGAAGGCCTCCGATCCGATCCCAGAGTCAATACACAGTTTACATTACAATCCGAATACAATATCTGAATTATTTTTTAACTGAAAGGGAAAAGGTAAAATGAAAAGTGGTGCTCCAATCAATCCACTTAATCATAATGAAATGAATAACCGATGAATGGAAAATGCATTAAAATCATACTTAAATTTAAAAAAACAAATATACTAAGAAATTGTGATTAAACCTGTTAGTTTTAAAAAGTAGTTTTACAAGTTAAAAGTAATCCTTGAATATTTCATTTAATTCCTAGGAAACGGTATTTGAACCTTGAAGTCATGGATTTTGGCTTTCTATATCTATAGAAAGGAATGGTAATTACATAATTAAAAAAGACCTTAGACTAAAAACATAAAACTGAGTTTGATGTTATAAAAATAAAATAAAATAATAATAAAAACGGGTCTTTTCCGTTTCCAGTACCACAGCTACTAACCGGTGATTTACGTGATCACTACTTTAACATATGATGCTAAATTTAAGGTTGTTAATAATGTAAGCAATGACCAACAAAAATAAACATTTATATTCATTGTTAAACCATAAAATAAATATGCCATTTAAAAGCTTTATAGATCCAAATCTTCAGGTTTAAAATGCCTCATCTCCTCAATGGTTTATTTGGACTTGTTTAGAGATAAGTATACTAAAAGTCCCCGTATCTAGGAGCAGTGGAAAAGGGAGGGGGGAGAAGGTCATATTTTTTCGGGTTTTCTTTATATCTCGAAAACGGCTGTTCCTAGCTTAAAACATTATACGAAAAAAAAAATGAATAGCACTAAATTTCGTACAAGTATGTTCCTTATAATTGTTTTCTTGAGTTCTTATATAATTGTTTTAGTTTAAGAAATATAAGCACTTCAATGTAACATATTTGAAAAAAAAAATCATTATAGACTCTATGACAACTCGACTATACTTTTTCTTTTATACTCTTGTTACTTTGAAGAGCGTATATTTCTTAAACTATAAAATATACAAACAAAATATAAATAAAAAAATAATAGGAACATTCTTGTAGAAAATTGAATGCTACAACCAACCCTTTTCGAAATATAAACCAAAACGATAAAAACATGACCTTCTCTCACCCTCCTATCTTTACCTCTGCTCCTAGATCCGGATACTTTTAGTGTATTTACCTTTTAACAAATCAAAAAAAAAAATCTTTGAAGTCAATTCAGGCCGTCCCTTCATTTCCGTCTATACTCCCCTTTTGAGCATTCATTGGCTGGACTACATTGGTAGGTGACATAAAATTGTATTTATGTTCAATAAAAGCACAATATAATATCAAATTCAGCATAAACACAATATTTAGTGAAAGATCCTTCACAATTTAGGGAATGGATAGTATATATTGACCAATGCCATTAATATTTTTAGATATTTATCAGAAACCGATATGAAGAGTGTTCATCTCAAGGCCTATTTGATCACACAGACAAAATAAAGTTATTTAAAATAGAGTTATTTAAAAATGTTATTTTTAAAAAAAAAACAAAGAAGACTGTGCTTTTTCTGGAATAAAAAATCCTTGTTCAAGCTCGTCTACATGAGTAATTGAACATTGTAATACAATCGGTTCAACCTTGGCTGAAATGTCAACCGAGAACTAAACCCAATCATCTAGGTCATCGAGGCATGGGGTAAATGCTTTCAGCAATTATCAGTCCACGGTGGAAGAACATGAAACTTCTTCAGAGTCAAATATAGGAAAAGTGTCTGGATGAGGGATCTATTTACATAATTATGCAAGTAAATTAATGGTGGTTCCGCTGAGTACTGCATTTCATCAAGTCTTCTTTTTATTATTATTTTTTCTTTATTCATTTTCTTCCCTCTTTCTCAAATAATTATTACGCCAGCACATTTGCTGATTGATAATAATTGTAAATAACAGGTGCGGATTTATAAATAAAAGAGTGGGAAAAAAATTATACACATATAGGTGGAAAAGTAACTGTTTCCATAACCTTCAAAGAATGGTAGCTGAAGCAAAATAATTTGCACAAAGTAATTCGAGTAAGGTATCGTTTCATACGTTTTTTTTTTGTTTCTGAATCGAATGCGAAAACTCTCATGACGATACAGTCAATAGTTTAGAAGTTAATAATGATTTTAGAAAAAGAATAATCACATTTTGCTGCTGAACTATAAACGTGAAAGTCACGGAAAATATTTAAAGAGCCGATAGTAGACCTCAAGCGCAACAATAAAGTCCATAAGGATTTTTGGTCCGATTGCACACAGAAAAGCAGGGAAATTAATGTCTTGTGCTTTTTTAAAGTAAGTCACGTTTTTGTTGAATAGGAAGCGATCACTCCAAAACTATTCCAGGCAATTAAGTTCCAATCGAACCAAGACAAAATTCTCTTTAAGAAATATATTTAAAGGGAGAAGTTGGTCGGGGGGTGCGGTCAAAGAGTTACACTTATATGAGTAAACTTATATATTTTGTGCCAACGTTTCGGCCTCTGGTATGCAATTATTACGTTTTCTTTACATTTCCTCTTCCTCCTTGTTTCTATCCTTCGTCTTTCTTCACGACATAGGATTTTGACCTATTTTTGTTTTGGTGCTTACATTACTTTATATTTTACTCCTTCATCTCATAATTATTTAATTACAACAATGTCAACTTCTTTAACATCATCGTCACCTTTTGCATAACTTGTCACATCACAACTATCTCTGTATGTTTTACATATTACCAAACTTTCATACTATTTGTCTTTTTAATTAATAGATTTCATATATTTTACTATTCCCTGTGTAAATAAAGCATTATTTTTATTTCAATTAATTTTTACATTGTTATTTTATTTTACTTTTTCATTTGTCTCTTGTATTATGTAATTTAGTGTTATTTTTTTGTAAATTACAGTAAAATATAATTAATGTTTCATAATAATCAAATAAAATGGCTGCTTATTTTCAATTTGTCCCACTTTTCAAATTGTCCCTGTTTTTAAATCATATAAGTTAAAACAATGATAAAATCCAGGCGGAATAATTATGAAGAGATTTATTAGCATTTGAATACTAAACGTCGAGATGACAAAGCGCGTGGGTCCCAGAGCGCCCGGTTCAAAGCAATGCGGGTTAGATTCCCATTTCGTTCGGTTGTTTTATTTCGTAAACAGCAGAACAGCGGGAAAAATAGTCGAATTAGTGGTCAAAATTCTATAACTCTTGATTAAATGATGATAATCAAAAAATTCATTTTTTATTTATGAGCATGATGCGCATTATTAGTGAGATCGAAAAAAATGTATGGTGTATCTCTGGGTCTTACAAAGACAAAAGGGAAAGAAATAAACTAATATCCTTCCCTAGAGCTTTATACCAATGCAATTCCCTTCCTCAAGCATTTACTGCATTTATGAGATCTATAAATAATTATTATTAGAAGAAAAAAAATACAAAAAAAATTAAATTAACAATACTTATACTATTTTTTGTATTCTTATTTCAAAATTTATTGTTTTTAAAAATATAATATAATAATATAAAAATAAAAATATAATAATTTGATCAAATGCGATCAATCATTGTTATATATATCTGAAGCACAATTTTTAAGTATTACATATATTTTTAGGTCAACAATTTAGGCAAAAGTCTAAAATATGCCCAAAGTTATCTTATTTGTCATTTATTTTTTCCATTGGAGAAATTAATAATTTTTGTAAACACGATAAATTTCAAAGAAATAGTATATTGCAAATTTAAATTTTTTGTATTTTTTTTCTTCAAATAATAACAATTTATAAATTTTGAAAATGTAGTTAATACACGAGGAAGGCAATTATGTACGTGGAAAACTCTACAGAGAAACTGCGTCAGACCGATGCAGCCCTACACGGGCAGATTTAACGCCATCGTTCCGCCTGGAACGCCAGCAAAACCGATCATGTAGGGCCCTTACATTCTAATGTGGCCACCTAGAACTGAATGGTCTATTTACGAGTAAGTATCCATCATGAGTCGGTAAAAAAGGACCGAACGTACACTAGCTAGACTATCTCCCCCCTCCCCTCCACCACTAACAGAACCAATATACCTGTAAAGTTGTAATGGTTGACTAGAGTAAACTAAGATTTTAGTCCGGTTTAAAGAAAAGCACAGGAATGTTAACAGATATATATATATATATATTTCAATTAGGACGAGAAGTTGGATTTGCACAAAATCAATCAAGTTGAATCTTCTCCTATAAGGCATTTTATTTAATACAAGGTCACTACGATGTGCATCGTATTCTGGACTGAGAGCTCAAAAGGTCGGTGCATAGAGTCCATTTTTGCCCAGCAAGGTGACGCATGGTTCCATTCCCTAGGAGCTGTCAAGGACTGTGTTGTGGGGCGACGATCCGAGATTAAAATCCGCACGGGCGAATCAAAAACCAGATGAGGCTACTCGAGGAAGAAAGTGAGAAGGTGGAAGACTATGAGCCTGCCAAGGTCGCCCGATAACCCACTGACACACATCTTACCCACGTACGGTCGCCTCATCTCCAATAGCAGTTCTCTATCATTGGGCTCTTATCTTCGAGAGCTCTTTGGATTATTGTCATTCGATAAATAAGTCTATGTGATGTATCGAGTCTCAAACACCGAATGAAATCGAATATTATAAATTTATTACAGAGGTAAGTTTCCAAAAAGATTGTTATTATAAATACAAAAATTTCCCCTTCTTCATATTCAACAACGGACTTCTGCCAGAGAGATGACAGATACAATTCTAAAGTTGGGTCATTAGAAAACTTTCGGTAAAATTTCATTTTTTTACAGTGCATATTATTCTCATCCACTTTATAAACAAAGATAACTTAATCTATTATGAATTTTTCCAATTCGGTTTATCTTGAAATCACATTTGATAGGCATTTAAGGTTTTCTGTACACTTCCGTAAAAAAATAAAACAGTACGAATTGAAACATACCGGCTTAATAATTTATTATCTGTCTCAAGCCTATCTGCTCGCTAAAAAGCTTTAATATATAAAACAATTTTACGGCTCCATTTAGAAATTCAAAATGCCTAGAGTTGCGGAATTAATAACCGAGAGAAATAACAGTTTTTACGTATCTATAATACAAATAACAAACTCATACCTTCTGGAATACTCCAGCGTTGGCAACAATTATTCGAAACTTAAAAGTTAGTTTTAGCTGGTAAGATCGACTCAAAATGAAAGTTGAAGATGTGTTATAGAACCCCTTAAAATGTATCTCTGCAGAAAAAGGGGAATCCCCTCAGTCAATAAAATATTCAAAGGCGTAATAAGAGGCCATGAAAAAAACAGTTTATAATAAACTATTCTATATTTTGTAATATTGAGGTGGGCATGCCAGAGGAATTTACAAAAAAAAAATTAATAAAACAGAACTTCTTTTTTTGCCATAGTTTCTATTTAAAAAAAAAATCCGTTTAGATTTTATTTTATATTAATTGTAATTTTGATATTCAGCAATGACTTAACAAAACGCACTTTTACACAGAATCACTCATGGATGAATATACAAACATAAGCATGCCATTTGCTGGAAAAAGACAGACAGACAGGAAAAACAGAGACAGACTAATTTTAAGTCTTCAAAAAGAAGATTGGAGCTCATAGAATGATTTTTTTTTTTGTTTAATAAAAATTAATCATTGAACTAAATCAAAGATACTTTTGAGGAAATGAAATATAAAATAAATTAATTCAAATTTAAAAATTACTTCAGTAAAAGTAATTCCTTAAAGGATTATAGCAAATGAGACTGTAGATTAAAAAAGAAAAATAAATTGAAAACCATAGAATACTGAGCATGATAGTTAGATGAAGCGTCCTCAACACCGAAATACTTTAGAAATAGTGATCAAAACAGGTAATTAAAAGCTATTTATTTATTTAATCGATCGAAATACAATAAATATATTTTTTTTAATAGATTCCCGCAAATCCGAATTAATTAAAATCAAGGTTTGGATTAGCGAAAAAATCGGATTACCGAACGGGAAAGAAGGAAATTTCATTAATAACAAATCAACTTAAAAACAAAAATTATATATTAACGATAGTAAATCATTGTTCAGAATTTTATTTTATAATTATTTTCTTGAGAAATAGTCTAAAATCTTTTTCAAGTTCTCTCACCAAAAACTCATATCTAATAGTTAATTATATTTTTGATTAGCGTGAACAACTCATTGTACTAACATGCAATTTTGCAATTAATAAATAGATTAATTTATATCTACCGATGAAGAATTTGAGAAAATAAATACGCTTCCAATTTGTTGCAGATTCATATTAATTATTTTATTAATTTAGATTACGGAACGGTAAAACATAACGATGTTTGGATTAATGAGAATCTAATGTATTGCTTTATCTATATAATGGAGATCTAAAATACATTATAGGTTTTGAAAATATATACTTACGAAAATAAGTTCATGGTGATAGTAATGCTGGATAATCCTTTGAACAATGATTTGGGGTAATACTATTAAAATATCATACTACATCTGTTGATTATAGGCGTATCCATCCTTTCCCCCTTTTTAATAAACTTATTTCCTAAATTTTACAAAAATATATTCAATTTCATTAAAATGTAGTTATAACGGAAAATAGTATATACATACGCCCCAACGCAAATATAGATAAAGAATTCCAACATAGTGTTGACATTGCTTCTTATACAACGCCTTGACTCAACAGAAACGCTGGCCTCCAAAACACAAGCGCTTATGCCAGTCATTCAGTTCGCTAGCTTAACTCTCGGTTAAACTTTCGTCGCGCTTTGTTATCCATAATATACATATCTAAATTATTAATAACAGTATTTTTTTTTCCATATTATTAAAATATTCCACAAAATAGAACATAAGGACGGGAGGAGACTATTTACAATGATTACGATATGCTGGATCGATAGGAAATTGTTGAAGAAATAAGATCTAAGGGGTATTTTTAAGGCGAATGAAGTAAGAAATGTAGTTCCAGAAAAACGAGGATCAGATAAAGAATGATCTATTGAAAGTAGCTGGAGTATACAAATCTGAAGAGCGAGTAATATCGAAGAGTATGGCAGGAATGGACAGAAGATTTGCACCGAGGAATTTTGAAGAAATATAATAGACGATGTATTGGATTGAAGGATGCAAAAAAATACAGCTCGGGACAAAAAAAAAAAAAAAGCCACTTTTACTCTAGCTAAAACCATCAAAATCAGCAAATTTGGACAGACGACAGTTTACCCCTAATGTACATAATTATTGTAGTGAGAAAACACATTTACATATAACTAAATAGTATGGCTGAGGTGCAATCCATTCGATATTACTTGATTGCTAGTTTGTTGTGCAGAATGGTATACCAAGCGCGCCTGCTAGCGTCAGAAGAAACATCGTCAAACTTTAAAAGTTTCTCGGGGGGTGCGGTCAAAGAAATAGACTACTATAATGCGAACTTATATAGGCATAGGCACAATTATATAAGTTCGCATTATAGTAGTCTATTTCTTTGATCGCACCCGCCGACCAACTTCTCCCTTTAAATATAAATATACGGTCAACAATAACTCCCTCCATTTAAAAGTTTCTGATTTCATTCCCAAGATTTATTATTTTAAAGTATCATACTTTAGAAAAAAATAAAATAAATGGACTGATATAAAAAAGTAGGTTAAATTAAAATAAAATAATGAATCAGAAAAACCTTGTATCTAAAATATAGTAAAAAGATATTGATTTTGACCATGACTGTACAAAACTTTTAAAATTTGGGTTAAGAAAAAAATAAATAAATGAGAGTGTGGACGGCAAAACTCCTTAGTTCTATTTTTTTATTTGCAATATTTTTTCAGTCCAAGTAGTTTTGCAGTCCACCGATTGAAGGATGAACTACTAGTTAGATATTTCATTCGAATAGTAAATGCATGTGATTGGTATTTCAATTTTAATACAAGATGGAAGTAAGAAGTTTTTCAGTTCAAACCCTCAAATAAAAAAAAAATGCCCTGAACTTATTTACAGCAAAAAAAAAAAGTCTCAGATTAAAAAAAAGTGAGTTATGCCAACATCGCACCTACATCCACTGATGTCTTCAATTGTAATTACATTTTTTATTAATTTAAATAAAACAAGTGTGTTCAACTTTTATTGTTTTATTCTTTTTTTAAACCTGATGAAAACTCAAAACTTATTTACATGGTCCGGTGTTTAAGTCGCTGGACTCATATAAATGTAATCCTAATCAAGGCCAAAATAATTTTAAATTGCTTCAAACTTTATCATTCATCATTTGATTATTAATTATTACTATCAATCCCTCCTGACACAGTGTTGGCGCCTCAAAGGAAGAATATTTATAATCATTCAAAAATATCAAAAAAATGTATGGCATAATGAGTATTCGCATATTCCAAATTCGGTGGTGACTCTGTTAGTTTCTCTCATAAAAACTACTCATGGATCCACCCATGACTTAACGTAACTTAATACCAACATTGTACTTTTAAAAAAACAAACAATTTTCCTACAGATTCTTTCAGCAACATATGAAATCAGTTATTAGGAATCAAATTTTGCCAAGAATTTCCAATCACAGAAAATGTTAGATACCATGTTTTAGGACCGAGTGCCTCATTTCATAAAAGCTTTAGATTTATGTAATGGTAAAGAGTGACATAAGCTTTTCTTAATTTTTTTTTAAATTGAAATATTCTATTGAATGTAGATCATTTTTAGTTTAATTATAATTAAATGAAGAACTTAAACTTTTATTGCATGACATTTAATTTTAATTATTTCTTAATACTGTTTTTTAAAAGTTTATTTCTGCTTATTTATATTGTTTATGTAAATATCAAGGGCATCTATCTATTATTGAATCAACATCATTTACAGTTATATATTTTTTTTTAATTACAGAATTATTATATTATTACAAATATTATTTGTAAATAAACAGATTTTTCATTCATACATTTATTGGGCGCCATAAAATATTTAAACACGAGTTTAAAAAATAAAACGATGTTATTGTTTTCATAAGAAATTTAATATTGGCTCTTATCTCATATATTAAAAAATAAAAAACGCTATTTTATCATTATATACAGACATATTTATTTTATTAAATAACTTTTCAAGGTTATTGACTGATTGACATTACTAATTTTCAAATGCCCTAATTTATTGAGAAAAACCGAAGGTGACAGAGAGAAGACGAAAGCGAAAGTTCAACTTGGACTGCTATAAAAGATCAAGTCAAAATAAACTTGGGTTCAGCGAACCAAGTCAAGAATAATCTGCATAATCCACAGAGCGATGGCCTCGAACAAATCTCTCCTTCAAATGATACCACCAAGGGAACCAGATGAGATAACAAAACGTTCAGAATAGAATTCTTTATTTGCTAATAGTTTAAGATTTAATTTATAGAGGAGGGAAATTTCCATAGTTCACCTAGAAAAAAAAAAAAAAAGAGAAAAAGTTGAATTTTATCACGTTCATGATTTATACTTCATAACTCTAAGAAATCATTTATGTTTTAAAAAATATTCTCTTATTAAAACTACATACATTTTCAAAAAAAATACTTTATTAAATGAAATATTTGTGTATTTTGATATCTCGGCTAGGAATAAAACAGAAACGACCGAAACAGATACACTTCCTCAAAATATTTAAAAAAAATGTGGAGTTGCTTTTAAGATCAATTTTGGTACTCAATTTAATCGTAATACATCGGCTTGGACTTTGATTGAATACAACCCTGAAATGATTTTTATTCATGAAACTCTTTGCATTTACGATTCCAAACGTTATCCATTACGATTCCAAAAGTTATCCTTCCAACATCCCTATAACCTTCCTCAAAGGTTCAACTCCACTCAAGTCCTAAAGCGTCTGTGGCTTTGGTACACTCATTCAGTCTTCACTGGATTTCAATTCCAGTGGCGCGGCTGGGAGAGAAGCGCTGGGATATCCTGGAATCCTGCTCCGCCATCCACATGTGGGAGGCAAAGCTTGGTTCAGAGTTTCCTCAGGCAGAATATAAATATTGTACATAGGTCTGAATGTGGTCCCGATGATTTGTTTTACTTTTACTTAATTTTAATTTTCTTTACCTTGGTTATTTTCTTATTTTGGTATTATTTAATTTATCTATCGATTTATTTTTATTTGTGATATAAACATAGGTATTGTTTCACTTATTTTTATTATCGTTTTATTTATTTTTCTTAGCCTGTATATGTGGTATGAACGGATACTTAGAGCACTAATATCTATTGCCCTTGAGCGTGGCAGCTTGTATTATTTTTCAATAAAAAAACTTTTTAAAAACTCCTTGACTCCAAAGAAGTAATAGTATTAATAATATAATATTGATTTATGTTGTATAATTATATCATAATTATTAATCATATTATCATAATTAGGTAAATATTAATAAACTCCAAATAAAGCATTTAGTCTCTTAAAAAGCATAAAATATGTAACCAATCAACGTTTCGGTAATTCAGGATTCATTAGGACTGAAAAGCACAAAAACGCATTAGTGCATAAAATAAATAGTATATCCCACTTCAACGGCACAATAGAGAATAACCATAAGGATAGTACATCGCTTGTTAACAGCTAAAGATATCTTATTAGACTATTTAATTATGAAAGAATGTGGGAATCCACTATCCATTTTACTATTTTAACACTAAGACCACTCCATTTTATATGTGGAAATTCCTTAACAAAATTATCTTCGATTATATTCTAATTTAATAGAAACGCAAATGGTGCACACCAATCTATCATATTTAAAATTTAGATTCCTTTTCTTATTTCCAATTTTACTGGCTTAATAGTTCAAAGAATTATAAAAATTCACATCAATAAGGATTTCCTATAAGTCGAAACGTTTTAAAATCTAATAATTCATATTCAAAGAGAAGTGTGTCAAAATCAACAGTTGACCTAAATATTTCCTCTTAGCAAGAGCTGAACTGCCTACGCTAGGGAGATCACGGCCATCTCTCAAAACTATTAAGTAAACCGATATTGTAATTAAATAAATCTACAAGGATGATAAAATTTTTAATTGAGATAATCATACAATCATTTTAATTGCGTTTCATTGATGTGTATAACTGGGAAAATAGTTCGAGTAAAGTAGTCCGAAAGTACCGATATTTTGAGAATCAACGCAGAAATCTAAAATGAATTGATAAAAATAATTCAAAATAAACGATTCTATATAGAAAAAAAAATTATATCACAGGGCTTTAACAGCCAAATTTCAAATCTTATAAAAGCTACCAAAAGAGTAACAACAAATCTGATTATTTCAAAAAGGGTACGAAAATTCATCCAATTGCAATAAACGTTGAACAAGAATTATAAAATAATTTTAAATACAACTAAATAACTTTATAAAAGCTACGAATTATTAAAACATTGTTATTATTTCCAAATAATCATATAAATATACAAAAAAAAAATAAAATAAAAAAATTGAGTAATGAGTATAAAATTTTTTTTCTTATTTTTTTTTTTGCTTTTATTATAATGATTCCAAAACATTTTATATTTATCCTCTATCTTCATAAACAGCCGAGATAAGGGTGTATGAAACTTTTCATCTTGAAACGAAATGGCAGATGGTAATGACGAATTCCGAGGATCATCCTCGGGTGGCCTGTAACCATTGCCAAATCCTAAAAAAAAGTCATCCCTGTAGTCTTAGATAAAAGCCGCGGACGGACGGATTTTTTTTAAAATTAAGATTTTTGGATTCTGTGCATCTTAAAAAGTAAAGTCTCAAAACTTGAGGTGGGTTAATTTTAATAACTTCAGCTATCAAAAAGATTCATTATTGGAAGTAATAAACCAAAAGTAAGATTTCATACTTTTAAATCTTAAAGCATATTTCGATAAAGACCAAAATATGCCCCAATGTTCTAGGTAACACAAGATATTAATGTAACATACCATTTGCACTGTAGCAAGATATCCCACTATTCTTGAATAGATGATATGAACCTTTTCATCCATCGGTTCTTCACTGTAAAATACAAAAGAAAATTAATGTAATCAAGAACATTTAAATTGGATACGTTTTATTCATAAATAAATTTTGTTGATGAATATATCGTCGTAAACTATAACTATAACATGTATACTAACAACTAAGAATATAACTACTTTTTTAATTACTCTTTTGCGCAATTTTGGCAGTTTGAAGTAGGTTCAGAAATCTGAAATTTCTCAACTTTTGAGGTTTTCAAATTATTGGATTTATATTATATATTATATTATATTATTGTTAATATATTATAATATATAATATAATATAATATATAAAATATAATATATTATAATAAATATAATATTATATTATTGGAGATATATTATTATTGGGTGACAGTCCCTCTCCCCCTTTACCTCTCCCATGGTAACTTCCCTGACCAAGTTGATGTCAGAATATTTCATAGTTTACTCTTACAGGGTAGCATTAGTTACAATAACATATTTCATTACAATAGAACCGCACATAATTATCAAATAAACATTATAAAATAAAACCCAATACTTGTATGGTTTAAACACTGACATTTTTATATTGCTATAAAAGGCAGGGAAGAATAGTAAATTAAATAAATAATAAAAAAGGATATCGGCATTGATTGGAAATTTTTGTTTACTGTATTATGTTTATATGATATTTATATGTTGTGCTATTGTAATAAAATATGGAAATTGTAACTGATGCCACCATATGAAATACAAACTGATACATTCTGGCATCAACCTAACACAGTTGTTTAGAAGCATTGGATTCTTATCGTCTATCTTATTTCTTAAGTGTTATAGAAAATTAGAGAATTTTATAGGGGGCAGCAACCGCAGTTTGAATGTCGCTATGTTGGTTCTCTTGTATTTAATCAGGATATATATTAGGTTGTTGGTACGCACTGCTAACCACACTTTCATCACACAGCGAATAATTCCCTACTTTTTAGAGCAATGCCAAAAACAGAAAAAGGTTTGGGTTATTATTAATCAATAACTTTCAAATAATTTTATTATGCGTCGCCTCAGAACTATTTAGACCACGGCCCATCTCCCCAAAAATGTTATAAAAATAATAATTAATAATAATAAAAAAATATATTAAAAAAATAAAATAAACATTATTCACCTTGAAACATCAAAATATTGGGGTAAGTGATTACATAATAGTTAATACGAAATTTTCCACGAAGAACTAGAATAGTGTCGCTATGTATATAAACTACGCACAAAGCATGAATAAATTATAAGACAAGGTTGTTTAGGATCCACGCTTCTTTGAAAGCTTGTTAAGGGTTTTAGGAGCATTTTGTAACATGGAATTTGAATAAATCTAGCTCAATGTCAAGTATAATACATAATAAAATATGTACTATACTTATCACTAATAAATAAATAAAATTTGGGAAAGGTTAAACATATAAAAAATATTTTATATAGAATATTAGTTTCTTTAAATTAATAAAATCCCATCAATGCATTAAAGAACAGTAATGATAATACATTAATAATAATAAATATAATATTTATATAGTAAAAGACCTTGCTAGTAATATGTTGTATGTAGAAGGAATAATGACAAATAAACTTTGTTAGTTTATGTATAATAAATATAAGAGTAGAAGGAAGACTTTGAACAATAATGAAAGTAATAAAGAAATAATAAATTTTTTTGGCTAATTAAAAAAAAATAATTTAAATAAATTTATACAAAACGTTGAAACATAAAATATAATCAATAGAATTAATATTAATAAAATTAACAAATAATAAGTATAAGATATGGGCCATTTCCTTATTACTTCAGATAGGCGTATAATTTTTAAAAAATTTTTATTTACATTAATTTCATCTCAGATACTGTTGTCAAAATATCCCATCGCAATTGTTTCAAGAACGGAAGATAAATACAAGAAATTGTAATAAAAATATTACAATTTTCCAAAGTGAGGGGATGAGAATGTGTGTTAGGGAGTGAGCATAGAAGAGTGGTGAGAATGAGGGAATATTACAAGGCAAATAATAACAATTAAAAAAAAATATAGTTAATAATTTTCAATAATTTTTAGTTAAATGATTGCATTATTATTAAATTATTACAAAGCGTTTGAGATAAACTAACTTTAGCCTATTTACAAAGCAACTAAATCAGAGATATATTGAAAGAAATACAATTTTATAATAAATAAAAAAGTGAGGGAGTGAGGTTTTTGTTTTTATTCATTGTTTACAGATTAGCCCTTAACTTTAGAGCCTCAATATTTACACCACACCAAATCCTATAACTCTCATGGGACTGTGATCTCCTTATTTTCAAAGAATGACGCACATAAAAAAAAAAAATTTTGTTCAGTATTTATAATAGGATAACTGAAAGTAATGTTTTTAATACAGTAAATTAAAGGAACTAGAATACTTGATGATAGACGTCCGAGACGTCGCAAAAGTGAAATATATATATATATATATATATATATATATATATATATATATATATATATATATATATATATATATATATATATATAAAAAGAAAGAAAGAAGAAAAGTAAAGTAAAAATTAAAGTTTTAATTTGAAAACATGATTATACATACTGATATCATAATTCAAAAACTCTATCAAAATGACAACTGCAAAAAAGTAAAATAAAAAAACTGAAATCTCCAAGCACAAGGAAGCCTTCAAAGAAACTATGGAATCATTCTTTATGCTCCAGAGACTTTGAAGATTCTCTGAAGAAAAATATCGTGTTCCATTGTTTCTATGATTTTTTTAAAATTTTTATTAATACTATGACTCTTGTTTCATGCCTGGAAACACTTTGTGCGCGAAAGTTGATGTTACGGGACATAACGATGAGTCAGTCTGGCTTTAGTCATGTAAAAACTGTGAAATGTGATTAACGTTGTTATTGATTAATTAGAAGCAGAACGCTACACAATGGTACGGAAAGAAACTCGACCCCCGCGGCATCTTCCGCTGTCACTGTGCTTTGGTCTTTCGCGACCTTAGACCTTAAACCCATTAAAGAAACCCAATAACACAGGCCAAAAAAAAAAAAAATTTGAAAACTTTTTTAACTTTAATAGTTGATCTTTACAGATTTTTATATGCTGAATCTAAATCTGGCCTTAGTTTTTTTGTATCACCCATAGTTTTCCGTAGGTTTCAGGCTCATCAAACATCCAAACTTTTAAAACTTCTGTAACATGTTAGCTACAGTAGAAACATACTCTGGGTCTTTTTCATTTCCCAAGAACTTTGTAAGGAGTTGCTTGAATGATACCCATGCTTCTTTCTCATTTAAGGTCATTGTGGATTCAAAGTTAACATCAAACATCATTTTTCTTATGTCAGGTCCGACAAAGACGCCTTCTTTTAGTTCAGCTTCTGAAAGGCGTGGAAACTTTTGGCATGGAAACATGGCCCATCTTTAGGCAAAGCCTTTACAAATTGTTTCATGAGGCCTAACGTAAGGCCTATTTGTTTTATGAGGCCTAAAACTGAAAGCTGTTCAATTCTTTAAAAATCGCTTAATTTAATAAATCTAACTATAAAATGTGAAGAAATTGTGGGTGATACAGCTTTTTTAATATCATATTTGGATTCAGCATCCTAAAAGCTATAGGAATAAGGTATTTTCAGCACAAAAGTTTTTTCATCGTTGGCCTGTGTAATCAATCAGATTTTTTTTTTTTTTACTATGCTTTAAGCAGTTGTCAATTTTTAATTAGGTCTATAAATGGCATATCTAAAATTAACAGACTACCTACAGGAGAAAAACAAATTCTCAACGCGTCATTTTTAAAAGAGATTGGGGCCTTACAAGGAGGGGTCCTTATCATGCATAAAGTATCCAATTTTCTTCAATGTCATTGAATTATAACATTTCTTTCAAAATTAATAATTGTCTGAATGGTGAAAACGTCTATTTAAAAACATTTGATTAAGTTTGTAGGTTTGAGTTGATTCACCACGCTTAACAAGATTTGATAGAGTTCGAGTTGGGCGTAGAGTCGTCATTCATAGACAGGTCACATTTTTTACGGAGAAAATAATATAAATTCTAACATCCCAAGATTCGGCAGACAAAATAATTGCTCTCTAGCCATCTCGCTGAATTTTATTGGAAGCGCGAGATAGAGAAAAAAAAAAGACAAAACATCCATTGTTTCTTCGAAAATGTAGAAGAAAGAAATAGATGTTTGAATTTTAATATATTATAAATGTTTTCTCCACAGTGATAACACTAGGAAGATGATATGGGAAGCTCGGTTACATCATTAACAACATCAGTTATGTCAAATTTTGGCGTATTGCGGGTCAGAAGCAGGCATTCTTTAAGAATCCCGTTAATCCGGAATAATGTGGCCGAGGCTATTCCAGATAAGAGATAGTACGGTCAGTAAATAAAAAATTGTTGATATCAATGATATCTATTAACGGATGCGAAAAAAAAATTTTGTTCAGTAGAAATAAGATTCTAATTCGCTTCCTGTTACCAGACCTATCGTCACTATTAATCTAACGCACCGTGCGAAACCCTAACAAAACACACTTTATTAAATCACAAAAATAAAGAAAGTGATAAAAAAACTTAGGAATTGATACTATAAGAGACGATATGAGAAACATTACAGAAGGGAAGGATATCTTCTATGAACATGTCTATTATCACAAGTATAGTAATTAGCCTTTTAGAGCTTGCTTTTCCAAGAAATACTATACGCCTCACTTTTAAATATTTCGCGTTATTACTTCCTTGTACGAAGTAAAGGAAGCATTGTAATCGCGAAAATTTTCGGTTTTCAGATTTCAACGGAAATATCCATTTTGACCATCCCGGAATCCATTTTTACTAGTTTCGTCTAGACGCGTCTGTACGTACGTTCGTATCTCGCATAACTCAAAAACGGTTAGCCGTGAAAAGTTGAAATTTTGTATTTAGGATTGTTGTAAAATCTAGTTGTGAACCTCCCTTTTTTGTCACTGCTTGATCACCGGAAATGGTACTTTACTAAAAGGTCATAACTGATTTCCAATTCAAAAATTATATTAAACTACTATGCAAAGCTTCTCAAATTTAGTATTTATAACTTATATATTGATTTAAATAACATACTAGATTTTGGTCTAAATTGGAAAACCGGAAGATCAGAATAAACTTTCATTAAAAATTATATTAAAATATAATGTAAAACATCTCCAATTTGGTAAATAAAACTTTTATATCGATATGAATGTATTTACTAGATTTTTGTTAAAATTGGTGAGCAAAAAAGGGTACTTTACTTGTAGGTCATAATAAACTTATATCAAAAATTATATTAAAATTAAATTCAGAAATCATATGTTTCGGTAATAAAGGTTACAAACGCAATTTTGTTTTCAATCCAACTAAACATTTTTATTACTTGTTTTAAATGTTAAAATTGAGTGTAAAATACTGGTTTTCCATCCCATTTGTGAGATGAACAAGTCAGCAGCAGGAAAATAAGACATAAGTTGAATGAGTTTTTCCGCTTAAAATGTCGAAACTGTTGATTTCCAATGCTTTATCTAGTGATATTGACAGTTTTAATGTTGTCACGGAACACGAAGAAATCTCTTAGAAATTAGATACCTACTGAAAGAAAACGACATATAATAGCGGAATGAACCTCTAGAAACAAAAGTATGTGTGTGTGTCAATAGATGGATGTCGTGACGCCGAGTGTAGTTTTTGAGATACTGCAATCTTCGGAAACTAGTAACCAAATTGAGGATCACTTTTTGAGCCACCGATTTATAGTTTAATAGGCGTATAAGGAAGTCATGAGTTGTTCACATCAGATATTTTTTATTATATACAACATAATAAATTATTATATAAGTTATTTTCGTATACTTTGTTATGTAAATGTTAAAAAAAAGAAAAAGGAAGTAAGATACAATTCAATTTACATACATATGGAATAGAATAGAAAGCAAACTTTATTCTGGGACGAAGTCCCTTAATAATACCACCGGTGTAAAAACCAAAAAATAACAATTCTGGCTTACATATTGAAATAATCAAATAAGAATAATAAATACTATAAAAATACTAAAAGAAGAAAGAATTCAAGTGAAGCAATATAAACGGGTACCAATAAAAAGTCACAAAGAGAGTGAGAAAAGAAAATTACATTCACACGTTTAACAAAAACTTTATCGTTAAAATAATTATTTGCATCTAATAGTGAGAAAGAAAATAATACATTAATTTATATTAATTAATTAGATCCATATCCATTTAAAGTTAAAAAAAAAATTATGCTGGTTAAAATTTGTTTGTAAATACATTTTAAATTACGCAATGAAATGAATTTACCTATGTTAACAATGTGTAATATATTGCAAATTCGGATCAGTTTATATAGTGAATAGAGAAATCTCAGTACCATGGAGAAATTGGGCGTTTTGCTGCATTTGCTATCATTGATGTTGATAAAGCATGGTCTTATTAGTTTTAACAGGTGTTAACTTTGACGTTAATAATAATTATACATTTGAAAACATGGTTTAAACATTAAAATTGTCACTGCCTCATACGTCCCTTTACTTGAATTTCAAACACTGACTTAGTTTAGCTACCAGAAAACCAAACCTCCCGCTATCAAAATAATGTAGGAGTGAAAACAAGCTCAGTATTTTCAGAATTAATTATTTAAATTAATTGCTTGTCCCCTGTTCATGTAATTACATTATGTACTTATGTTATTATTATCCTTCTCTTATCATGTTGAGTAAGGTTACTCCCTCACTATTTTTTTTAAAAAATGAGCGCCAAATAAACTTCCTTTAAACATCCAAATAAACTGCCTTCTAAAGCTTAGGAAAACATTTGGCAAACCTTACCAGTTCCCTCCGAACCAAATTGTAACCGGTGCTGAGAGAAACCTCCAATTAACATGCAGTTACCTTGAGGTGTGCTTTATGTTTGGCGATCCACACTCCCTCACCTTCTCATAGAATAGACAAGGAAGTTAAAAATTTGATGAATTTCTCTTCTGGTTTTTCGGGTTTTGGTGCAGTATACAAATAGAGGCTCTAAAGTTAAGGCCTAACCAGTAAACAATGAATTTGTTAAAAAAAACCTCACTCCCTCACTTATTGTTTATAATAAAAAATTTATTTTATTCGATATTTCTCTAATTCAATTGCTTTATTAGTAGACTGAAATTAATTTACCTCATGCGCTTTGTTATAATTAAATAATAATGTAAGAATTTAACTAAAAAATATTGAAACTAAAGATATTTCAATAAAAGTATATTATAATTCTTCACCTCCTCACTTTGGAAAATTGTAATATTTTCATTTTTCTTCAGTTCTAGAAACAATTACGATGCAATATTGTGACTATATTATCTGAAATTCAATTAAAATTGATAACAATTAAAAAAAAAATACAACGCTATCTGAAATAATAAGAAAATTATCAGACAATCTGTCTATTTTCGAAGAATGATCTATGTATTACATTTTTTAATAAACCATAATAATAAAAAGTACACACTTTCCTTACAGCCACGTATATTAACATGAAATATTTCAATTTCTTTTCCAGCGGAACAAAGAATAGGTTGCATGTTAATCTAAATTAATACCAGTTATCTATTATTTATTTTTTCTCTCAAATCTATTCTAACTTTTTATTTGTTCTGTTTACTTTTTATTTAGTTGTCTATTGATTCACTACCTTTCTAATTGTCACTGTTTTTAATTTTATATTCTATTCTATTGCTTTCTTATATATTATTCTATTTTGTATATTATTTAGTTTGATTGTAAGATTATTGTTTTATTTTATACTACAGTCGAACCTCTATATATCGAACAAGAAGGTTCCTTGAAAAAAAAAATCGATATTTGGAAATTTCGATAAATAGAAATATTGTAATTTCTCACCTTTTTCAGTCTAAAAATAATTACAGCTATTATTCCGGGTTAAAAAGTATCAAAGGCAATTTTTTGGGGAGGAGGGGGGTTAATGATATTAGAAAGACAATTTTTAGGGCAAACAAAAACAAAACTGAATGATTAATAACACTTATTGAAAAATTGTACAAATTACTTCTGAGATAGCAGATTTTTTTCAAATTTACATTTATAATTTAATAAGGAGATGTATTTAAAAAAATGCAAATATACATAAAAATTAATTTATTTTTGTTTTCGCGCCAGATAGCTTCTTATGTCTTTTTGTGTATAATTCATCATCGAAGTCATCTTTAGGAGCAATGTTCACAACAAGAAAGCCAAAGTTAAACTGAATTTAAAATTAACATTTCACTCTACGTAAGGAAAGAGATTCATAGAATTTAGGTACTCCTCTGCTTATTCTAAAACAAGATATTTTCTGAATTTCCATTTTTTTTTTCTTATTTATTCTTACAAATTGTTATGCACGCAAACTAAAGGCTCATTTTGGCGAGAATCACATTATATATATATATTTTTTTTTTAATTTGAATTTTTTGTTCAATATATAGAAATTTTATTCGATATACTGAATATTTTTTCTAGTAAAAATTCTAGATTCCCCAAAAAATATAGAGGTTCGACTGTATTTAGTTTAATTGTCAAATTATTTAATTTTTTTTGTAATATTTTTGTTCTATTTCACTATTTCTGAATTGACTTTTTTTTTTTTCGTTTTGTGATGTTTACTTTTTCTTTTGTTTTTCTTCATACTTTCTTCTATTGAGTATTATAATGTTTTAAAAAAATATATATTTTTAAGTAAATATAGTTCTTATCAAATGCCACTAAAACATTATTATGCAGATACTATGCCTGATGCAACATGAAACCTTAAAGATTTATAAATACTCCATGGGGTTACTATAGAAGGAAAATACATATATATACACTAAATTGTATAAACTCTTCTTTCTTTTCATTTGTATATAAAAACAAAATAGCAGTTTAATTTTATAGAGGACCGATGCATGGTTCACTCGGTGCGGACAGAATTCTTCCCCGTTTCCTCCTTACTATCCTACCTGCCGCGATGTTCCTCTTCGGTACCGGAGGATGGACATGAGGTTGACGAGACCCAGGTGCCGAAAAGGATAGGATAACCCTGACCCAAAAGAGAGTGAACGAAATGCTGGCAGAGCACGTCCTTGCGGGAGGGGCCGGAATAAACTTGACCTGGAGAAAGCTTCTCCCCTCCACGGGAGCCGCCAGTCCGGCTGCCGAGGCCTCAGCAAGCAGTCAGTGTTCCGACGCTCTCTCTCATTGTGTTCGTGTACGTGTAGGATAGTGTGACAGTTTGTTCTCACAGTGCCTGCCTCCTCTAGTATCTTCTATTGGACTTTATTTTTTATACATAACGGACCAAACAGTGGTAAGTTTTTAAAAAAAAATTATTAATTTTTTTTATTTTTAAAAAAAAATGTCGATTGGCCACATGATGACTTCGGACCGAAAACACACGTCAACCGTGGTTTGCGACATCACTATTGCCGCTTTAGAGTCCAATATAAATAAATAAAAAATATTCGTGAACAATGTTTGTATGTAAACACGACCACAAGTGAAAACAGAGAAGTGAAATTTTTTATAAACATTGTAACTTCCAATTTTAAAAATAAATAAACATCTAGTAATAGTCATCCTTGTTAACTTGTAATAAGTCGATAAACTATATAAAAAAAAAAGTACAACCATTTAATCAGTACTTACTAAACAAGATAAAAATAAATATACTCCTAATAAACACAACGCTAACTTGCAAAAAAAGACCTTAAGAAAAAAATAAAAGTTTTTTTCCACTATTTTCAATTTTTTTTAAATATTCAAATTCAGGTATAACGATTAAGATCAATTTTAAAATAATAATAATACTTTTCTTATATTTTGGATTGATGCATTTGATACCAGCATAAAAATATTTTATAATGGAAATATCTAAATAAATAAATAAAGCCTTTAAGTCGAAATAATAATTCAAAATATCAAAAGAAAAAAATCGACAATAAACATTTCCCCCAAAAATAACTCTTAAAATGATATTAATAAATGGTAATATATCATAATAATTATTATTTTCTTTATAAAATAAAAAAAAATAGGCCTAACTACAAATAATCCTTACTTGTACTAAATATTTTATAACGTACAATTTTATTAATTTCGATTTTTTTTTCTAAACATTACAATTTTCTAGTGTAAACCTTGAAATAAATAAATTAAGTCTCAAAATAAATAAGGAAAAAAAAATATTATAAATAAAAAAAAATCTCTATAACTCAAAGCATTTCAACTATTATAAAGACTCTTTCCAAGTATAGCATACCATCGACACAAGAATAATAATTAAATAACTCAAATTCACACTAAAATAGTTTTGATCTTATGAATGTTTTTTTTTTTAGTTTTACTCGGGCAGTATTAGGAATCACCAGTTAAAAAAACTTCAATATTAAATTTATTTTTTATACCAATTAATATACATTCGTGTGTGAATAAAGCAAATAAATCGAGAAAAGTATTGCTATGTTTTTTTGTTTTTATTTCATTCATCTTAATATTTACCCAAATATTGCGAGAGAGTTTATTAAATATAACGCTAAAATTGGACTATAATATTTCGAACGCGGCCCAACTGTATCAATCATATTACCCTTGCAAACGTTGGTAATGTTTATCTTCCTCATAATGTTTTAAATAAGTTTACTTTTGTTTCCTCTAGTGATTTTTATTTTTAAATTATATTATAAAGCACTTGTATTGTTATTGTATCGTATATCTAGTAAAAGAAATAATAATCGGTGATTAAAAATTTTCAAAAATGAAATTTTGGCGCAATCTTGCAAGCAGACCACCGTTAGACAAAAGGTTTTTGAACTGAGGTTGTTTCTCTTCCTTGACGTCACTTTTCACCGCCATTCAACTCGCTCCCGTTATATGTATATATATATATATATATATATATATATATATATATATATATATATATATATATATATATATATATATATAAATGGTTTAGGTAAATATTTAGCAACATAACGATTAATTGTATTTTAAAACTTTCTTACACAAAACCTAAATAGTCGACATTTTCTCAAACTTGAGAATTCTTTTTTTATCTCAATGTAATTCACAAGTTGAGAAGAAATTGATCCTTCATTTAATTACATAATCTTTAACGGTGCCAATTTTATCTCAAGATTAATAAAAGTTTCAAAAGATTAAATTCTTCAAGTGTAACGTCTTATAACACATATTAAACGAATTCAAATTTTAATTCTAATCGAATTAGGCGATTCTAAAATATAAAGACTAATATTAAAAATAAAATTGCTCTGTCTGAATAAACTAATTGCGATAAATTGAATTTGTTTATATATACTTTTTTATTTTTAATTTCCGTAACTGAAATCCTTTTTTAAAATTGAATTATGAATAAAAATCAACGCCAATCAAATATTTTTATAAATAAAAGGAAGTTAAAAATCAATTTATATCCGTAGTTCAAAAAGAGAAGGGGCTAATCTATAAGAATTATTATTTTTTTTTTTTCTGAAAATACTGCAGAAATTATTATATGTTGTGTAAACATAATTACGTGCATGAGTGAGTGATATCAACTCATAACAATAAAAAACAAAGTATGAAAAAGACAAATGTTGTGGTACCACTACGTATTCTTATCTGTTGCACAATTCAAGTAAAATACAACAAACAAAAAGTCTTAAACAGATGCCCTTGGAAAGCAATTCTAAAAAAAATAAATATATACTGGCCACTGTTGCAAAATGTGAAAAATTAAAGCATTGTGCTCAGAAAACAAAGATATCTCTAATTCAGATCGGAAGAAATTTCTTGAAAATAAACGATTCTTCGGGGTCAGTATGCTAAACTATTCGTGAAATGGAGGAATAATAGATTCACGTATTAATATGAACAATGAAAACGCACGACCTCAGGTCCTAACTTCATTTGAATACTGAAATCGAGAAGGACAATACGAGAGGTCTGAGGAAAACTAAGTGAATAATTTATAACTTGTCTTTCTTCTAAATATAGATTATTTAAGGTAATTGCGTTTGTTTGATAAGGATGAAAGAGCTGCAAAGACTGTTTTCAGGTCAGAAATTAGGAAAAGTGAGGTCATGACCTTGTATAAGAGAGTATGCAACATTAAAGAAATATAGAGGAGAATATATAATATATATCAGCATAAATAACTTTTGACGAGGCGAGTTTCCTATGATTTAAGACTACAATAATCTTATATAAAAACGTAATGCCATCAACATTAATTTATACAAAAAGAGAGAATTTTAGAGTCCTGATAATATCTGCATAGATTGCTGTCATAAACACTACCCCTAAAAAAGACTAATAGCATAATATAAAATAGATAAAGAGTTACCATCATTTTGATTACGATATCGTTGAATGACTACCTGAAAAAAAAATAAACTTTAAAGAAAATGTACATACATATATATATATATATATATATATATATATATATATATATATATATATATATATATATATATATATATATATATATATATTATATATATAATTTTTTTTCTTTCTCAATGGAGAATACTCTATTAAGACTACAGAAGACGAGAGTATATCTGTATACATTGTGAATAAGTGCGCAAGTAGAAAATTATAACTTTTCATGATGGCAGTTTCAAATTTAAAATAACGTTAGACTTTATAGGAAATCTTGTAATTTCAGATAACGATAACTTCCTACCACTTTCTTTTCTGATTTAGCCATTTATACAGTATGTACAAAATCTTATAAAACCCAGTGGTGGACCTAACTCATTTTTGTCAATTGGACAAACACATAATCAGGATTCTTACAGATATATTAAATATTTTAATAAGAATTATGACCAGAGACGGATAAGGGAAAATTGAACTTTTTAAAAATGCATTTATAATTTCAACATTAAATGAAAATGAAAACTAAAATACAAAAAAAATGTTCGCGCTTATTTTATGTCCAAATCAATAATAGACAACGGTATAAATAGGATAAGTGATTTCAATGTCTTTAAACGTATCATATTCCTAATTATTGTTTTATTTTTTTTTCTGTAAATATTTTTTAAATTTATTTGATTGCTATAATTTTGATTTTTTTTTTAATTTATTTTTATTATTTACTTACTTCAAGAATTTATAATTATATATTATGAGCCGACAGGGGTGTCTACTGTATCATAATATACTTCCGCTTTCTTATTTGTAAAAAATATTGTTAAAACACCCATGTAAGGCCCACTAAAACGATCTGGAAATAAATTAATACATATATCTAGTGTCTATGAAAGTCAGGCGTGAGAGCATAAATTATTGAAATAACTGAAAAACGAAGAATAAAATATAGGGTAGCGAAAATGGAAAAGTTAAAAAAGGAACCCTCGATAATGGAAATCGCAAAAGATCGAGATTGAGGTTCCATCTGCGTAGATAAAAAGGAGCGTGAACAATTCGATAAATCGAATGAAAATCGATAATTACGGCGGACCTATCGACTAAAGGAGGAGGGGAAGAGTGTCGCTCGATCTCCTTGTGTACCAGCGGGAGGTTTGCCTTGCTACGGCCATGGTGGAAGGCCTTGCTAGCTATTGCACCACCCGGAACATAGCCAGTCAAGGGTGCCATCCTCTTACCCTTACACTACAAATGGATGGTAGAGAATAAGTAACGTATACAAGTGGAGTACATCAACGTAGGTAAAAGAATATAACGCACAAAATATAATTACACATCCTCGTAATACAGAGAACTTCTTGTGGAGGCGTATTAATATGCAAGGTTTCAGTCAATTAAAAATAATAAAAAATAACTGCTCCATCTTACAGTGAAATTAAAGACAATTCCTATAGAAAGGAAAACAAATGAAGAAAATTATATCGCGATTAATAGCGAAAATTTGATAAGCCACAAGTTCTTCAAAGACCATAAGCTAAATGGTGAATGTTTGCAGAAAGTCACAATCTGAAAAAGTTATAGTGATCTATCTGTATCAGCAAAAAAAAAATATAAATCACAAATAAAGGAAACAAAAAATTAACTTCAAGAGATCGAAAATTAGTACGAAAGCTATTTACAATTAAAAATGCTTGAATCTTCAATACATATTTTCCTATAAAACATCGTCTACATGGAAACACATGTATCCTGAAGGTAATATGCATATTGAAGACGTACCAATAAAACATTTGTTGATGACCATAATGAATTTAAGGCTGGCAATATAAATTATTGGATTCATAATAATTAAAATGTTTACCTATATAAATATTATTTTTAAATAAATTGCTGAACTGATAAGAACTCCATACAATTGAGTAGCTATAAAGAATAAAAAGGTGTGATATTTTATTTATTTTCTAAATGACATAAGGAAGCAAACCAGTCTTTATAAAATAGTTCCAAAAGGTACCAAACTAGTCAACAATTTGATAATTGGGATTTATAAAGGGTTTAAGAGGGTTTTTTAAAAACCTAATTCAAGCCAGAATGAACTAAACTGTAAAATTTAAAGAAAAAAATATCAATTTATTTTGGAAGAACTCTGACAGACATGTGCTACGATTTACTCAAAATCGTTACGGATAAGGCCTACAGAATTTAAATTATAAAAAAAAACGAATGGATAATACAAAATTAATATCTATAATAAATCTGCTTTGGAAATTCTGTACTTTTAAAATAAAATATATGAAGATTAATAGCAAAAAAGCAAGCAATATCACAATTTTAAATCATAGAGAAATTCTGAAGAGAAAATAAACTAACGGGGTAAAGCAATCCTGACGAAAATTCTGTTTTTATTCTAAATGGAAAAAGACGAGGAAAGAATAGACTATTTTTTTTTATTTTTTTTTTTTTTAAGACTCACTTATAATTTTTTATAATTATCTTTAATTTCTTATTTGCTACTTACACGTAGGCTATTAAAATAAAATATTTATTACTACTATATTTTTTTTAGAATAATGTATAAATCAGCGGGAAAAAATTCTATCTAAAATAAAATCTTAAATTTTAATTATGATAATCATTATAAAATTAATTTTAATATAAAGGAACGATTGAAAATCATCCTACCTTTTATAGAAGGATAGAAACATGTAAATAACTCGCTCAAACGTCATAGCCCCTAATAAAAAATTTTCATAACATGTATTACTGATAGAAATTCGGGTAATTCAAAATATTTTGTAACAAAAATAGTATCAGGCAATTCAAATATAGATCTATAATTACCAATCTAATTTTTTTTTTTTTTTTGCAAAAGTTATAATTATTATTTCTGTTGAAGTTATAAAACTTTCACATACGGAAATCATGAACTAATTAAAAGTAGACAAAGCAATTATTTTTTAATTACTCAGTATGCTCGCATGTAAAAAAAATATTATTGATAAAAAAATCTCGAATTACTTAATTACTTCGAAACATATTAGAAAGTTATTCTGGACATCATATATTTTACAATTTTTTTTACGAATGTAACGCTTCTATCTGAGTTTAAATAGCAATAATGAAATCCAAAATTGATAAAGAATATTAACGATTCGTTGATAAATAAATTTTAAATAAATAACTAACCAATGTGACGAGGCAGAGAATGAGGGCAAAGCTAGGCGCTGGAAGATGCAGTGAAAGGAGAACTCTCTTGAGGTCCGAAAATAGATTTAGGGTCAAATTATCAATTTGTAAAAATAAAATCAGATCAAAATGCCGGCCTATACGTTTAGCTATAAAAATATTTTTATTTCACTCAATATTAAATACGTTTTTTTTCCGATTGGGCAAGAGTTTTGGTCAAAACATAGATAGCTCCAAAACAAAAATTCATTATAAACAGCTTTTCACTGATAAATAAACACTTATTGGTTTATCTAAAACTAAAGAATTTTATGAGGATTGGACTGTTATATTAACATTTTGATAAACCAGAAATATCAACAACAAATTAAAATACATAATCTTTTAAGAATTTAATATTGTAAGAACTACTAATCCTTGACTGACTAGGTAGATAAAAAATCTAATCTATGGTTTATATTTTTAAATAAATAATTTTTTTTTAATTGGAAATGTATACCCTAAAGTATTAACAGTAAGAATAATTTAACGATAGATTCACAACTGTATATATTTGTAAGTACGTATGAACATATTATGTATAATTTTAATTTAAAAAAGTAGAATTTCTAAAATCACTATTTAGACGAGCATTTACAGTTGATAAAAAATATAAATCTATACGAAATTATGTGAGCACTTCAGAAATTTACTGTCGACTTAATTAACTTTAAATTGAAGAAAAAATGTTACTATCTGGGGGGAGGGGGAGATATCTGAAATATAGGATTTGTTAGAAAAACTGAGACGCTTAAAAAAAAAAGAAATATAGCATTACAACTAATAAATAAATCGGTAACAATTACCAAGATTTTAAAATATTTTGTAAGCAAAACTTTGATAACGCCATTGTTTCACTTTAGTAAGATAATTTAAAAAAAAATAACTAGATTTAATTACACGATATACCTCTAATATAATAAAATCCAATAGGAGTTTTCTTTAAGGATTATAGAATAGGTTGCGAATAAATGAATAGCCAGTTGTAAGAAGGAGTTGCGGTCCGACAAAGAAAATCGAAAACAAGATTGATAAGAATTAATCATCAATTCTCTTAGTATCAATTACTAAAGTGGCAATCCATTCGACAAGTTTCCTGAGGATGTCGAAACACGATTATTTTGCAAAATTAATTTTATAAACATTATATCGTTGTATTTATTTTGATGGTAAATTGAAAATACAATTTCCAAATGGAATATATATATATATATATATATATATATATATATATATATATATATATATATATATATATATATATATATATATATAGGATAAGGAGCAGATGATGTTGAATTTATCCGAAAAGAGGCGGTACTTTCACTATGACCTGGTGATCTTGGTCAGATTTTGGCTTACTTTCGCCTACTTTCTCTTCAGGTCCCTCGCTGACCCTATTGGTACTGCCCCGTACAGTGGGGAGTACATCCATCGATCCGTCGAAGGGCCGGTCATCCACTTCCTAGACGAGGTGGAGAACGAACGATGAAAGTAAGGCCTCACGTAAATTGCCTATACCTCGTTAAACTATCAACGTTTACATTTAAAACCCGTTCCAAGTGGAAAGTGAGCAAGAACGAGTTTCGAAGTACATGGATCTGAGGATTGATTACGTAATGAAATTTGAAATTCCGTATTTGGGTTCTGTTGAAAACGTCACAAAATGCAATCACTACTTTTAAAAAGGAATACGGATAGTAAGGATTTGGATTAGAGAGAAATCAAATGATTTCGGAGAGCCTTGAACTCTAAATTAAGTCCTAATCTGTCTGATCATAGTCACGTAGAAATGCTTTATTTAATAAATTTTGACCCTTTGGTATGACAATGTTCCAACTAAAAAATCAAAAAGAATGTTGTTATTGTGGCAATAAGATATAATAAGTGTGGTTATTATATCTGACTTCTGTTTCAAGATGAACGTACTCGTGCTCCGTTATGGAGAAATGACCGAATTACAAGAACGCATGAAAATAAGGTTTTCAGCGTTATATTGTACATATTTACACGGCTCAAGAACTTTATTTAGTATACTGAGGGGTAAGATAGTTTTATTGTCCAAATTTTATCCATTAAAGAAAATTCGATTATTAGTTTGGGAAACAAACTAATTGCAATATAATGGTTCATCGCGCAAGGAAGGATATTACGTTTTCCACTCACTCGTGCTTAATCATCCAATACTGACTCCTTTGTTGATCCTGGGGTGCGTAATACAGGTGTTGAACACCACACCTGCCTGGTTACAATCTCATGGCCGATAAAACCTCAAACGCTTTGAAGGGTGGTTGGTAACATTTAAATAAAAAAAAAAAAATGGTTTTGAGAATCGGGTATATTTTCCGATCCTTGCGAAATATAAATAATCTCAGGAAATTGTTTTAACTTTACCTAAAATTTGTTTTCAGCCTTAGGATATTTTTCCTTCAGTTAATTATCAAATTCTCTCATAGTTTATATTTATCCATTTTTCTTACTACTTACAATGAGAGACGGTTAATTATTGAAATAAACAAAATCGAAGGTACTTTTTAAGGAAATTTTTCTGAAAATTCGATATTTAAGCCCTGTTAAATATCTCAGGCTCTTTCAATGAGGATAAAACCATTTAATTGTACATTGATATAATGAGTTTATTTAAAATTGTTAGAGCTGTTATCAAGAAAATTGTAAACAAGTGTAAAATCCATAATATGAAATGGCATTTTCGATAAGTCGAATTTAGCGAAAATGTTGCAGTAACATCTCAGGCATATACTTACCTTCAATACATAATTTCGGTTTCGTATAATTTTACGTTTTTGAGCATACACATACCGCAAACTATTTTGCGAGAGATCGTAAGTTGGACAAAGAGAAACTTGAAACGTGTATTTCCGTTGAAATCTCGATTTCGAAATTTTTCACAATATCATATTATGCATTTCATATATAGGTAAGTGAAAGTAAAAATCGCATATTAATTTTAATTTACCAATAAACGTTCTTTGAGCTACGGAACTAAACCCCCGAGGTAAAACGACAGAAGTTTTTAATAAAGAAATAAAAATTTTAAAGTTATTTTTATTGGTTATTCGGGGTAATTTATAGTTGTCGTCGATAAACCAATAAAAATACTTTTGTATTGACAGTAAAAGGAAGAAACGCTGTCAATAGTAATAATACTAATAAGAGCGAAAAATAACAATAATAATTATGACAGCAAAAAAACAAAAAAGAGACAAAACCTATCATGTAAGCGCCATGAAATTAGGAATTTGGAATAGATTTTTCTAAAATATTAACATTCAATAAATTATTGGGTTTTCTCTTTTTTAATTTTATATCTACAGAGGAGTTGAATTTCATAATACACATAAATTTCCAAAACTAATAATTTATTGTATGCAAATATTTTAAGAAAAATTGATCCCAAGTTCCTAATTTCGTGACGGCTACCATACCAAGTCTATCATGGGATGATTCTACATTAAAGGCTTTCGTTTCTCTAATAGCAGTAGGCAATTAACCGGTCAACGTACTGCTGATTCAGAATTAAAAACCACAAAATCGCATTAATGCGTTGGAGATAGCACGTTTTACTTAAAAACCTTAATATAGACAAACCAAATCGACATAGTTTTTTAAAAAAGGAGTAAGCGCCATTTACCAAACTTTACAGGAAACACATTATTTTCCCCCAAATAACAATTTATACATTTCTTTAATTTTATACTTTATCGTGTACTGTAAGAGTTTATTAAGATGGCAATGCTATTATAATTACAATATGTTGTCAAGACTTCTAGCACTAGTCAAAGCCAGTGTGACGACTGAGAGTCATCAGTATTTGGTGCTTAAATCATCAATAGTCGATTTTTAAACCATTTCCAATTTTTTTTTCTCGAATATCGTGAGCGGAAATCGATAAAGGTGATTTAAGTCACATAATAAATTGAAACCTAAATTTCGAATTTTTGGCGCTTAAGCCTTTTTCAAAAAACGACGTCGAAATACAGATTGAATATCATATATAAATAGTTCAACACGAAGGAAAAGGGAAGTGAAATTCATTTATAAAACAATGCCCTTCAGTCTGTAAAATAATATTATTAATCAATATATCAATAAAAATTTCGTAAAACAAAACGTTAACATGAATATAACAGTCGCCTTATTTAATTAATAAAAATATGTTTGAGTAAGGAAGAGGATCTGTATGAGTATATCTTGAGGCCATGATGGCCGCTCGCTGAGTCACCCCTAGAAGGTTAGCTGATAGTTCTCCATCTTCCGTCTTCTTTGTTAGTTCAACATCCATAAAATTTTCCATAATATTTATTTATAAAATTAAGGTTTTATAATAATAATAATAAAATACTTATTAATTTTGGAGTATAAAAATGTTCAGACGATTTTTAAATAGCATTCTATTATAGCTTATGACAATATTAAATATAAAAAACTCTTTAAAAAAGAAAGGCAGGTGCCACCATGATTGCAACTGCCTTCTAAATTACCAGCCATTCCCGTACAATTATTTTAGTTTTCTTAGCTGAACGCATCTATTGTCTTTTTTTCCAAATGACTTAGCCCACCGAGTTTTAGAGCATAATACTTTGCAATTATTATTCAGGAAGTAAAATCAAAATATTTAAATATTTATTATAAACTACGTAACCGGCTATTTAATTTTAAGTTTTCCTTTAATATGGCCAAACTATGATAAAAAATAATATAATTTTTTATTAGATATATACAATCCATAGAAACTATTTCGCCTCTATGCGAAGTATAATAAATGTATATTTTTTAAATAGATTCATATTTATAAACACGTTTAATATGAATATGTATTTGAATTGAATAAATCTGATTTTGATATTGTAAAATTAACATTCCAAGGGCTCAAAAAAAAAAAAATATATATATATATATATATATATATGTACTTATATATTTATATATATATTTTTTTTTTTGAGCCCTTGGAATGTTAATTTTACAATATCAAAATCAGATTTATTCAATTCAAATACATATTCATATTAAACGTGTGCGCTAATTTCTGCATTACATTCAATCCATCTATTTTTTCAGAACCTTCATAGGAATAAAAAACATTTAATTATTTTAATCAGCTTAACGCACTTAATTATTTTATTCATTTTTTTATTAAAACTACGAATCCTTAAATCCCACAAAATCTATTGTAGAATCAAGTTGTCCATGACATGTTAAGTTGTCCATATTCTTTTTTAATACAATTAATCATTGAATTAATAAAAAAAAAAAAAATTGGATCCGTTCATTGGTGTAAACAAATTTAACCTTTGGAATAGATTATTTGCGTTTTAACACACTTTTTGATATTTGAAGGCAGAATACATTTTGTCCTATGGATTGTATCAAATTACCAATGTATCGCCTTAATTGTAACTTTCATCATGAAGTTCAGTGCTTCATTTACTTTTGATTTCACATGCTGTCTTTTTTTTTTTTTTTGGCGAATAAGTAAATAGCATCCATGGCGAAAAACCTCAACAAACGACTCAACTGAAAGAAACCCTTTGTAAAGCGAGAAGCGAAAGTTTGGCTTTCTCTTCGGCTCCTTCAAATGTGATTACCTCTTTCTAGTTTTAGGACATATTTTTATATGTTTTAAAAACTTTTTTCTTTTAAATTAAACTATTTAGATGTAAAAAAAATAAATAGTGCTAAATAAAATATAAAATATTGTTGTTTCCTCATTGTCGTTATAATGACGTATGGGTTTTGTTTAATTTTGAAATGTGAAATTGAATGATAAGATAAGAGCTAATCACGAGAATGATTCCCTAGTTGATTTGAACGACTGTAAATGTTGAGGGTGAAAGATCAAGTACAGGAATACTTTGTTTGCACTTTATTTAATAATTATTTAACTCCAACAGTTAAATAATTGATGATGCTTGTGTTAGAATCATTATTCCTTTATTTTAATATTTTCATAACAACAATAAAATTATTAATTTATTATAATCAGGAGTAATTTATTTACATTTTGAATAAGTGTTCAGAAAGTCTATTTCCGAGGCTGAACCCAAGAATAACAATATACCTATATATATATATATATATATATATATATATATATATATATATATATATATATATATATATATATATATATATATATATTTATATACACATATTATCAAAAGAAAAAGAAAATTGTTATAATAATTATTATATACATATATAATTATAATTATAATTATAACAATTTTCTTCACATATCAGATTTCCACCGTTTATATTCCTGAAGGGGAGCAGCATTAATCCGGAACGTTGGAAATCTGATATGTGAAGAAAATGGTTATAATTAATAAAATAAAGAAAGTGCTGAATATAAATTCACAATAGTTATGTTTATCAGATATCAATCGTTATTTTCATTATCAATAATAAGCTCACAGTTTTAGCTACTGAAAAATTTAGCAAATCAACTGGCTCTGAATAAGAATTGAATATAAAATTAAATGATACTTGGTGGTGATATGTGACTGTAGACTATAATGGTTCAAGTATTGAGTTGATATTTGAGCAAGGTAATAAAAGGTTTGTCCTTTATTAATTCAACTGCACGGGAATTGTGAAGCCTTGGGCCATGTAGCTTTATTAAGGGACCTTCGGGCTGAATGTCTTTCTGTCTTTGATACTTCCCACTTCTCTAGTATTTAATATCGATATTTGTATTTATTTATTATTTATTTTTAATTTAACACCCATTTTTTTTTACTTCTAACTATCAGCTTAAAAGATAAATAAATAATAAAGGCCATATAAAATTCTAATAAAAAAAAAAAAGTTATATTGAAAAGTTTCATTTCATAATGATTTATTCTGTTTATAATAAGGATATATTTTTTTATGTCTTTACTGAGTCATTTCAATCCTATAATTAGTTTAAATAACCATTTTTATTTTTTAAAGCGTTCATACAACTTCAACTGTTCAGCTAGTTGCCAATTTTTTTTTCAACAATTAAAAATAAATATTAAACCATTATCTACAAAATAATTATTAATTATCATGAATATTTTGCCTATTTATGTATTTTGTAAAAATATATTTACACTTCCTTGTGTATTCCAAATAGAGCAGAAAGGTATCCTACAGAGATAAACAACATGTGGGTCCGTCAGAAAACATAATTCAAAATAAAAAAGCAGAATCAAACCTATGTACTGCACTATTGCTACAACACGCTTGATCGACTTAGCAATATTTCATTTTTTTTATCGTATAAATTTTAGTAAAAATAATAATAAATTTAACTTAAAAAAAAAAAAAATTTTCCAACCGAATAAATTTCCATACCAACAAATTTTACAATACATTGCAGGCTACTACCTCCATTTAAGGTTCGAAATCGGATTCGGTAGATTTTATAATTAAATATTTTTAACACTAAATATTTTTATAATAACAAATGTTCAAAAAATAAGCTTCAATATTAAACGGAGAAAATGTATTGCAATATAGGAGGACGTAAAATAAACAATAAAACTGAGAGATAAGAGGCAACAGGTGGCCGTTTGATAAGAATGCACCTTTGGATACATTGAAACAACCCTATGCCAGCGAAATCTCAAATGACATCCGCAAAAACCATAAATGATTTATTGTAGATATAAGCATTAAGTAATTATAGTGGCTCAAAGGTTTATTGTATTATTGAATTGAGTTTTATTACAGGGGGATATAAATTTAAAATGACTATTTAATTCTGTAAACGGTGATCATCGTCATATCTAATTGTTCCATAATGGCTTGTATGAAAACTAATAATCTATATATATAATAAAAGCTCTATAAAATTCCGTAAGCTTTATCCTAAATTAATAGAAGAATAAATAATTATAGGAAAAATAGATAAATAATATAAAACGCAGTTTTCAATGTTATTTTAAATTATTTTGTCAACCATGTTGACTTGAGTTGAACCGAACGTTATCAGAAGACACCGAAAACGTCAGCCTGAATCCCTATTGACAAAATATCCGAGATAAAAATTTGGTGATTGACCTCTAGACGGAAATTTCGTCGTGTTAAAAAATCTCTTATTTATTTTCGTGTTTACAAGTTTTATTTCGTTTCGTCATTATTTTTGGGGACTGATAACTTGAGAAAATAAACGAGTACCTCCTTGATACCTTAGCAGATACATTGTTAAAGATAACTGAATAATCCGTTAATATTTCACAATATTATGATTAATTAAATCATGGTAAAATTCAGAAATTAGTAGAATTTGATATTCAAATAAAGTAAAAAATAAATTTAAAAAAATTTCATCTTTTAGTAGGTATTACTATAGGTACGCTCATTCATCAAAATAATTATATTAATAATGAAACTTTTTTTTATACCTGTGTATAATATAGAACAATTAATTTTGACATCAATATGAATATTTTGATCGAATACATTTAATTTTGACTGTTTAAAATTGAGATAAGCTAAGAAACTAGTTTTCTCCAACATGCAAAATGAATCTCAACCGAAATATAAATAAAATAAAAAAAAAAAAATTGAAAATTGATGTGTTTTTTTAAACATGAATGATGCCATTAAATACTGAATTTAGTCTTGATAAATGAATTGAGTTTTTTGGTCAGGAAATTAAGTTAACGATACAGATTACTAAAACAAAAAAATCACCATTTTTTTTTTTTTTCAATTTTGGCCAATATACATATATTTTAGTCACTTTAAAATTAAAAATTAAAATTTTATATAATTATGACCCCAGAGGCAGAACCTTAGTACAAACAAGCCGTCACCAAGGTGTGTGCCATGTGAGAGATGTATATGTACTCATGCACCTAAGTGACTCACAAAAATATTCATAATTTATTTTAAAAACAGAAGTTTCTTCACAGTATAAAAAATGTATCGCTTTTTTCAAAGTTTTTTTCCCCGAAACATATATATAAATTTCAGAAAATAAGTTTACGATGAAATGATTTTTTTTTTTTTTAATGTTATATTAGGTAGTTTGGGAAATCAAAGCAACCTAGTGCAACATTGCAAAACTAGAGTTTGATGCTCTTATTAGATCTTATTATATACAATTTAAAATGCTTTTTAAAATTAGGATAAAATAATACTACATGTTACCGATTGGGATGTGACAAATAGGAGTGAAATGTTATTAGAATTATTGTTTTATATTCCTGAAGATGGGATATTACCCCGAAACGGTGAAATCTAAAATGTGAGGAATATTTTTAAAATTAATATTAAAAATGAAGAACTTAATAATGTTAAAACGTTTTAATACTAAATTATTCACAACAAACTAATATTTGATTCTCTTTATTGCTTCACTATTTTTTTTTTTAATGACCATTAGCTACGCTGCTACGTATAAGCAATACTATCTAGAAAATAATATTACATTTGCAGATTCCTTCATGAATTAATTCTGCTTGTCAGTGACCAATGATTTTTCCTGGTTGTACTTAACTGATAGTTATTTAGAATAGCGATGCAAACTGACAGAAGTGGAGGAAGGAACCAGAACAATTTGAGGAGTGAAAGTGCCGCTGAGTCAGTTGGGCTTGCATATCTGTGAGCCGTCCTTGAGAGGAAGGTCCCAAACCAGGAAGGGATCACTCGAGGTCTTCCAGCTATCTAGCCTTCTAGCCTTCTAGTTCTCTCTCTCTCTCTCTCTCTCAATTCCCCATCTCAAATCTCCAATTCAACTAGACTCTATACGTCATGTTTCCTAGTCAGATAATTTTCCCTATCTAAGTCTGGATCGGTTGATGACGGTCGAACGAACCACAGCAATGACTGGTCAGAAAAGGCAATGGGTATGCCGTTGTAAAATATGAAAAGGTAATGATGTAACTTCATCGTTACCCGGATACTTTCTGGGCTCGTAATAAATAGCCATCTATAAGAGGCTAGAACAAGAATGTATTTACAATTCCATTTCGACTACAATCATTTTCTATTTTGCGCATCTAAAGGGGTGTTTGCACCGGAGATAACTTTGCTAATAACATGCTACTAATACAAAGATGTGCTCTGGAAAATGTTAATAACATTTTTGCTAATAACATTTGATTTAGTTTACACAGATTCCTTAAAAATGTTAACAATATTTCGCTATTTACCGGTGTAAAGAGGCTTCAAAATGCTATCAACATATTTCTTGGAAACGTTGTTATCGTTATAATGACATTTCTCTGCTGACCGCTTGTTAATAATCGAAATGTTAATAACAAAAATATTATTAATATTTCGATAATAGCAATGTTACTGGTAACATTTCGGTCTAAACGCACTTTAAGACCAAATTCAATGCCATCTATGCAATATAAATCCAAGTTATATTTCTGTTTTTTTGTAATATCAAGTCCTTCACGCCACTTTCAATTGGAATTTGTGTTTCGAAAAACTTAACTAGTGACTGAGGAGGTTGAAGGGTAGTTGGCCTGGAATGAAAGAAGACCCACTTGGTAAAGAAGATGCATGAAGTATGAATTTCGTGAAATTTAAAATATTTGTCCAACTATTTATTATTGTAGCTACTGGACTACAACTACGAGTTAGAAGATAGAACCTCTAAGATGCACTGTAATAGAAAATTTATTTTCTGTTCTATCAGAAGTGGAACGGCTCTAGGGAAGAAGTGATTGTTGGGATTCATTCCTGGGGCACACTCAGCCTTTATAAAGTAGAAATCTCGTAAATAAATGGGTTAAGGGAAAATACTGTGGGTACATGTTAACTGTAACAGGGCTTTCTTTTGAAATACTCAACACAGGGACCCTTAATGAATTAGGAGACAGACCATTATTTTTTTTTTTGAATAGGAGATTGGATTATCAATGTTTTTTTTATCTATTTTCAAAACGTTTATGGATATGGGACATGTCATTGAATTACTCTGGAAGGAAAACTAATTAAAAAAAACTTATTAGTAGAAAGTAAAAAGATTTTTCTACAAAAAAATTTAAAATAGTTATGTCATATCTCAGCATGATCCCAGTTCATCACAGCTTTAAATAGATTAATTATTTCCCGTGTAGATTTTATCTTAATACATTTTCCAGTTTAATTTTTTTAAAGGACAAAGGAGTAAGTCATTCCAGCCCATTACATAAGGCAAGGACGATGTAACTAATGATAGATCAATTCACATATACCTTCGCATTTTTATGGAGTTATAAGTAATTAACTTAGGCATTATAAGTAATGTTTATTCGATAATAATAAAATACAAAAAAACAAAAAAAAAAATGTTAGCAATAGAGACAAAGACGAATTTCGAGTAGTATGACCTGAATACCAATCAAGCATTGAAATTATTAAAAATTGTATGAAGATTCCTTAAAAATAATCTAAATTTCAGAGTAAATTTAAATAAAATATGAAAAATCGCAGGCTATAGACGGATGGAATTACGCATATGATGCATTCAGCATTAAATTTTCTCAATACTTTTTTTATAAAATCAGTTTCAAATTGTCTTTTAAAATTGTCAGGTACCGTCGCTAATATAAATATAAAATTTAATACATTTTTCATTCTAATCCGTAAGTGATAATATCCGAATGAAGGAATAAAATTATAAATTAATAATGATGAAGCAATGGGACTAATTAAAATACAATTTAATGTAATTATAATTTCTATTTATTTTTTATTTTTTGAGCTATAAATAAAAAAAACATTTTTAGACTTTCTTGATAAAATTTTCTACAGATTAAAAAGTAAGTATCTGCAACATCATTCTTGCAATTTTAAATTAAATAATTATAAACTTTTATTTTGGATCAGAAACTATATTTGAAAGCATATTTTTATCAACTAAATAAAATTAATTAGAAATTTTTTAATTAAATTCCAATATAATTTATATTTTGATACTTAGAGCGAATTCTTAAGGCCCAATGGCCATTGCTACCTTTCCTATAATAAATAATTTTATGTTAGAAGCTAGTGATAATAAATCAAATAATAAACAATAAAACTAAATTACAAAGAAAAGCTATCGATTATCACATCTATATTTCTGAGAAACAAATAGATGGCACAAAGCTCTGCGTTGCACCGCCTTGCATAAAACACAAAACTGCATATTGCTCTTTAAATAATAATATATAAATCATGAACATTTTTCCTTTCTGATGCAAATAAAATCTGATGCAAACAATTGCATACTACAAAAAATTGACAAAGAACATTTTTTTTTATTATTGATTGCCTATCTTAGGGTTAAAATAAGTCATGGTCTAAAAGATTGCAACGAGATAAATGCATTTAAACAGAGAAAAAAAAAATAACGCAATCGACCGTATATTAACAACACTCCATAAACATTTTTTAAAGCTAATATAATGACTTCAATGGCACTCGAGTATTATATCAAAGAAAGGAACTTACCGATAAAATTTTCGATATGTAGCAATGAGTTTCAAAAGGGGCTTACCTTCAACAGCACAAGGTGATGTTACCACCTGCCATGCCACGTGATTCCTATAAAAACTTACCAATGGTGAAATTAATTAAATACTGATCAAATATTTAATTTGAACGCTCGGATATAAATTTTCGAAGAAATTAAATGAAGGTTAGTCTAAAATAGGAACGTCTTAAATAATAAAAAAAAAAGTCTTACATAAATTTAAAAAACATTGAAAATGTTTTCAATTAATCGTCAATATAAGTTCTTTTTTAATTTATGAGGTGTGCATGTCACGTATATTCTTGGCAAATAAATACGGCACAATTATTTTAGTATTGCATTTTATAATTTTGAAAATTAATTAATGTTTTTTTTTAATTAACTTGTAATCAGATAATAGAGAGGTCAATAATTCAAAATTCACTTTAACATTTATAACAGGAGGTACAAAATAGTTAATCATATGAAAAGGCACGGATTCGAACCCTGATAAAGCAATTAATATAATCGTGGATCATTCTTCAATGATATCGGTTTGTTTATTTCGACGCATAGCTTTGAGGTCATCAGCACCCACCTCTATTTATATATATATATATATATATATATATATATATATATATATATATATATATATATATATATACTATATATATATATAATTAGAACTGTTAATTATTTTATTTTATTTTTCAACCTACCTTGCCTCTCGGCAATACGGGTTTCGGAAGCACTACGCACTTCATTCTTCTTAATTCGATCTGCTAAAATAGGTTGGTCCCACTATTTCCAACCGTATACAACGCTTAATTAAGGTTGGCTGGATTCGGTTAATTTTTTTTTTAATTTTTTTTTTAATCTGTAATACTTGAGAAATTTCCGATTTAACTATTTATACACGATTTAGAAGTCGACTTTTAAAATCGAGATAATTCGTCCAAATGAGTTAGGTCCACCCCCGGGTTTTAAAAGTTGACTTCTACACATACTAACACCATAATCTGTTTTATTTTGGGAAATTTATTATAACTAAAAAAACTTATGATTGAACCAATGTTCTTCTAAACTTAAATTTAAAATATTTCGAAAAGTGGAGTTGATAGATTTGGTCTGTGAACGGCTCATATACTAGTCTACCTAATTATGTTCTATAGTACAGAGATTTGTCCTTAAGATGTGGAAGTACCCGTAAACGCTGGCAATAAGGATGTAAAGAATATTCTAATAAAAGGATACTGGAAGAAATTACTTAACAAAAATGAGCTAAAATAAAAGTTATACATATATTATATACCACGGACTGATAATGCTACTTTATATATCATCAAGTTAAATAATCATAAAAATAAGTTTAAATAAACCGGAGCACACGTACCAAATCCATGGTCGCCGTCAGCTGAACCTAGGCCCGGGAGAAAAATAATACATGGGCTTCCTCCCACTCAATACTTCATGTTTTTCATTTTTATTAATATTATTAATATATGAAGTAAGAAGTTATGAAAATGAAACTTATTACTACATGATAATAACAAGAGTTTATTGTTTTGTACGATACACAGCACGAATTTGTTTTTTAAATATTAGTAAATACTGATAAAATAATTTGATAATAATTATTTAAGTAAAGTGTTCATAATAATACTTGTAGAGCTGCAACTATTTTTTATTTGTAGCAACAATTGTTCACATTTTACTTGCCTTCTTTTCTGCGAAAATAATCGAGTGAAAATTCAATGTTTTTGCTAACCTAGACTCAATAGAAAACACTTTATTTTGTCTGTAAACTATAAACAGCTTACTTATTTATAAATTAGGCTACACTGTCACGTAGGCACATTATTTTACATATTATAGATTAAAATGATCTATTTATTTGCATATATTTGTTCAACGCACTTTTTGACTGTGTAGATATTTTTTGTCGACTCTTATCGGGCCCCGGAGATTTCTTCCTTCTCCCTGCTCATTGCTTCAGAGATTGCTTCCCTCGGTCTGACCTCATCAAAACCTGAAGTTACAAGATCATGCTTAACACAATACTCTCATTTACGTTGTAGGGTTTACGCCTAATAACCCTCCCAGCGAATACCATAAGGACCCAAGCATATGAAATAAGAAAACCCAATCCTCCATTTGGTCTTCGCTTAGATGCCTACCGACTTACTCATCATCTTTCTAGTGATTTGCTCGACATCCTGTTTAACTTTACAAGCCCTTAATAACTTGAAAAATATTAAATTAAATGATGGAAAACAGCTTTTTTTAAAAACCTGAAAGAACCTCAAACATACTAGAATACAAATTACTTATTTTGGCTCTACTGGACGAACTAGTTTCTTTAGCGTTCCATGTTCCATCCATCAAAAGATGGATTTCGAAATTCCAATTCCATACGAAAAATCCGCCTAGATGGGGACGGTTAGAACAGAAGCTACTCCGGAGTGACAGCGCGGCAGGAGGGGGCACGGGGAGGGGGAGGGAGAGGGGGGAGGTAGCCGGGTGCCGGGGTGATTGCCCCAGCCTGGCCCATTGTTTTTCTCTCCATTAGTAGTCCCTCCTCTTTCATTCCTCTCTATCTCAATTCCCCAATCAAATCCTACCAGATAGAAATTTTAATCTGTACAAAGTACTGTTTTATATGGAAATTCCCATCAGAAATACGATTAGGAACCTTAAAAAAAAAAAAAACCTAGGATATATAATCCATTGAAAGTTTCAATCCTTTCAATGCACTTGAAGAATCTTAAATATAAAACCATAATCGCCCGATCATGTTGTATTGTGCGACAATATTCCACACACGAAGGCGCGTCTAGCGTGTACGCCGAACGACCGTTTAACGCGATCGTAGCGCGGTCTGAGCATGAGCCGTTTGTCCGGTGATCCATAGGAAACCAACGAGTGTTCAGTAGTCATTTTTCAGAGTTTTTTTTTTTCATTTTTTATGGTTTCAAAGATGTCTAATAATAGAAATTATCCAAGAATAATATTTAATTTATAAACGTAGAATAATATTTAAGTTATGGTAAAAACTATTGATATGAAAGATTGGTTTAACCTATTGATTTAAATATTGGATTGTTTATGGATATGAATAAATAAAATTGGTATTCTGGTTTGAAGAGACAAAAGGGGTAAGAGTTAGAGAGGTTTGGTCCATGGACGGGTCCAGCTTAGGGGAAAGAAATATAGGTCCTCGAGCGCCTGCTGACCCCGAACAGCCATAATCCGTGGATCTTGACCGATTTGTCACTGTCCTTGAATCCGAGTGAGTCGGTGGGAAGGACACTGCCGCATTGGCTCCAAAGGGACCGGTTATGGAGCTATGGATAACCTACAGCTGCACCATGCAAACCATTGTTTGTAGCAACGTGAGGTTGAGTGGCCGGCCCCCTTCAGGCTGTCTGTGCTCGCACAAGTAATGAATGTCTATAAGAATACCACAACGCGCGGCCAAAGATCTCCATGGTACATAATGCCAACAGGAGGGGGAAAATATATATATATATATATATATATATATATATATATATATATATATATATATATATATATATATATATGTATAAATATAGATAGGTAGATATATTGGTTATGCTCAAACTACAGCCTAAATTCGGCAGGCAAAATTTTGAACTTTCAACTTTATTCTCAAATGAAAACAATTATGGTGATCTCTAGAAACTATTAAAATTTGAAAATATGCCTTGCAAAGATCAATAGTCATTTTTAGCCTTGAAAATTTTAATTATCAGATCCATGGAAATTACATTATCAGACATATGTTGCCACTAAAATTCCTTCTATCCGCCAGAAAGACGTAAATAAAATTTCAGACACTTTCAAATATGAATAACTATCTATTGAAATACTAATAGGGATTTCTGATACCACGCCCAAATTACGCTATATTATCCATTCAGAACTAATTGAACTAATTTTATTTTCCTCCTGGCTATTTGAATTATTCTTTCGAAGGATTTCGTTAACTTAATTTCAATTTTCCATGAGTTTTTTTAATCCCCGCAAATCACATATTTTTTGGTATGGTAATTAGATAGCAGACTTTTTTTGGAAATATCTAAGCCAACAAAAAAATCAAACAAAAATGGAATTGGTATAATTCAATACAGCTGTTTAAAATCTATAAAATGACAGCCATCACCAGGCCAAAACATGAAAAATATTAGAATTAAAAGAACCTACGGTAATTACAACTCAGAATATACGCACCTAAAAAGGACCAATCAACATCCACTTGCTTTCACTCAGCTGACTAGAACCTTCTAATGCCCGGGAGGTCTCTGACAAGCACTCTCCTTTCTACTAGTACGCCAAGTAACCAGCACTTCCTCAATTTTTTTTTTTTTCGGCAACATACTACATATTTTTTTCGGACTGACTTACCGACAACATCTGCATCCACTGATCTCCCGAAATTCAGGTTTTCTTTTAATTTCTGGCTATTTCGCTTCTTCGCATGAGGATTCCTTCTTAAGGAGGATACTTAAACAGAAAGACTGTTAGGTAAGAATATCAAAGGACACAGGTGAAGAGTAAAAGCGTGCTATGGGATAGCCATGGTAATTACATCTTGTAACTTAAGAGGGTCTTGTAGGTGAGCCTCCGCTACGACTATTAGGCTAAGAATTCGAAGCATATGATGGCCGGTTGACCAGTCATTTCCTAGGGATTCGATATTGGCCCGTAGTTTGAGAATCACCCATAAAAAATAATTAAAAACAAACAAAACCGAAACGTCCTAATCTATTACATTCTTGGAATCAAAAAGGACACTAAAAAGTCGCAGTCAATTTCAGTGAACAAGTTTGGCACGTGAGGAACAGGTGGGGCCTGCAAAGCCTGTGGAATACAAGAAAGCTTTACGGTGTTTATAGATATCCCTGATTACCAGACAAATTTTTTTGGAATTCTGACCGCCCGTTTCGACATCTGCCGGAAACCGAAAAATTTCCTGAAAACTGTTCTAGACGTTTGATGGCCATATTTAGTATTCATGATATTCCTATGAGTCGTTCTCTGTTGAATAATTCGAAATGAGGAAATAATTAAGATTTAATTAATTGCTTCAAAATTTGTATTCTAAAATTTGGCAAAGTTCGAAGAGAATAAGACGATTTATATTCATGATATTATAAACGGCGTCCAATATAAACTGGTTCAAATGCTTCTTAGGGCCAAACAGATGCTCTAATAAAAAAAATGCAACAAAGGTTAAAGTCTATTTACTTAGTTTTACCGCTATTGCTTTTTAACTTTGACGCGATAAGTGCGGTTGACTTTTGACTTTCGGCTCAAACATAAGGGGTTGCGTAAAAAATCTACTTTTAAATACGCTCATTTATATCCATCAAAAAGTAATGAAAACCCCAGAAAATCACATTTCGATATCTTCAAAATTGAAGGATTTACACCATTTTAGAATCTTATATTCTGAAAATTATTATTTTTCAGGCACCTCCAATCAGGAATTATAGAGACACGACACATCATTTTTACGTAATCTTTCATCGAATTTTTATTAAAAATATTGCCAAGTATTTTTTCTGAAAAAGGCAAAAAAAAAAAAATGCAATTTCTAAAATGATTTTTCCACAATCATAATGGGAAATAGATAGTATGAATTCAAAATGTTTATTAATTTAACAATAGGAGCAATTTCACACATTTGAGTCATGATGGCTTTCAAAGTTAGTCAGAAATTACATTTTTTTGCATTTTTCAGAAAAAATAAACTTACAGGCTTAGCAATATTTTAAAAGACGATGAATACATGAAAATTATGTACGAATATCATGTCTCGAAGATTGTAGTTTATGATGTGCTTGAAAAATAATAATACCTACATGGAATTATATAATTTTTAAAACTATGTAGACAACAGTGATTAAAGCAATTCTGACTACTGCTACATATTTCAATGTGTTCAATTTAAATCATATACATTTAATAAACATCTAAAATGAAATATCTAAATTTATATAATTTTATTATATCTAAATTAATTTACTAGTAAATAGACCACTAATTTTGTAACCTATACAGAACCGTGTTAAGAATTTCATAATATTGTTAATATTAAATTTCTAACATGAAATTGAAAATCATGAAAACTAGAATAGATATAATACAAAGAAAATTGATCTATTATACGAATATTATTAGAAACCTTAATATCCTTTCAGATGCCTAAATTTAAATATATATTTATAATTGATGTACCCTTGCATGAAAGTTTAAACCTGTTATAACGACGTCAGATTTCTCTAGGTTATATCAATTTTCAGACAAGAGCGTTGAGAACATCATTTACTTTCATAATTCGCTGGCAAGGATACTATTGAGATCAGTGCAAAATGACTGAAGGAGAACCTTGATGCCATGGTCAAAACATTTAAAAGCCTAATTGACAAGGTTTGAGATAGCATCTTCATTAAGGCTCGTATCTCAGTTCGTAGTCCATAGGGTTCCTTCATGCTCCACAAGGAGTCTTCTTCATCGCTACTTAAGGCCAGCTCTTTTTAAAAAATATCACGAGCCAATCGTCCAAAAGCGGCAGCGCCCTTGCGTTATATAATAATCTAATATAATATTATTAAAAAACCATATCACAACCGGTAACGGAGGGGTTTAGGGGGCCAGTCAAGCAGGGAGTTGTAGACGGAAATGAATGGGCGGCCATAACTGACTTTAAGGCTTTGTGTTGACTATTTAAGAGGTAAACATTCTAAACTTCTCCAGATCTAGGAACAGAGGCAATGAGAGGAGGTTTTTCGTTTATATCTCGAAAACGGTTGGTCTTAGATTAAAAGATTTTATGTAAAAACTTAAAGACCATTAAATTTCCTACAAGAATGCCCCTATTATTATTTTTGCCATAGTTTAAGAAATAGACACTCTTCACAGCAGCAAGTTAAAAAAATAATTTTTACCTCCATATTATAATGGATTTTACTTTTCTTTTTATCGTCTTTACCATTTGTCACTTTGAAGAACGTATGATAAACTATATTTCTTAAACTATAACAGATAAGAAAAAAATTAATAGGAACATTAATATAGGAAATTTAATACTTTTCAGTTTCTTACACAAAATATTTTAAGCTGGGACCAACCGTTTTCGGATATAACTGAAAAACATCACTTCTATCCAGCTCCTCTCTTTGCCTCTCCTCCTAGATCCGGAGACTTTTAGTAATTTTACCTCTTAACTAGTCCAAACGAAGCCCTGAAGTCAATTTACTCTGTCCCGTCATTTCCGTCTACACCTTCCTTTTGAATGTTCATTGACTGGACTATAACTTAATTTATAAATACTACTGTCATAAGCTAAAAGGCCTTAACTCCAAAGCATGTATGTTTATTTGAATATATTGCTCTAAGAACTAAACCTTTTTATGACAGTAGAAATCTCTAAAACTAATTGATTAGGATCTAACCATTGGATTTAGGACTTTCTAATGTCATAAAAAGGAATAGTTTTTAGAGTAATCCGGGAACAATACTAAGCTGTATTTAAAAAAAAATTATTAATAATAAAATAAATAAGAAAGAAAGAATAATAAAGAATAAAATTAGGATCTTTTAGCTTATCACGGTAGAATAGCCAGTTATTGATCAGAACGAAAAAGGTTTGAAACCTGGCTTAGAACAATAAATTTTCTCTTGACAGAACATTAGTGGGCTTTATCAAGTAACGGACCCTGGTTTGACTCAGGGCCAACTCAACCAATTGAATACTTAGTATTAAACAACCTCTAAGATCGATTAGATAAGCGCCTTCCGTTCCTCCCCCACTTAGCACTTCAAAAAACCTTATGAAGTTGATTGAAGTTGAAATAAAGTTGGAGATCAGTGGCTGTTTTTAGAGATTATATATTCAATTGGTAGTATAAAATAAAAATAAATTTCTTGACATTGTGGAACAGTATACAAAATTAAACGAAAAAAAGGACATAGGTACATACCACACACCCGAGAGGTTTTAAAAGCGTAGAATTACTTAAGAATACTTTTATTCATGTTACTGTTGAAATAAAGTCTATTCATTGAAAGTTGATTTTGAAGAGTGAACAGTAAACGAACAAATAATATCTAACATAAAAATCATGAAATCGACATAGGTTCGTTAGTTTAAGCGAACGAGAAGGGGGACATCATCGACTTTGCACTTAGAATCGGTCAACTTTACTAGCTTACTGTACTTCCGACTTAGGTGCATGTCCAAAAATTCATTTCGCAATTTGTGATACCACATTTTCTCTGCTAAATAATACCAATTCTTCTTTTCTATCATTTATAGAAGCGGAGCAATGGGCGTTTAAAAATGACACAAAAAAACGTCTTAAAATTTGTCTGTCCTAACACTCCAGATGGAGGAATATAATTCTATGTTAGAAAATAATTTTAAATAAAATTAAGTAATCAAACAATTTTTTTTGAACTATTATCCAACTGTACTTTTTTGTATAACGTTTTATGTATTTTTGTGTATAACGTTTTATCTATTGTTTTTTTTCAATCGTGGAGGTTAGTTTCAAAATGTATCTAACATGGTTATTTCGAAAAAATCTGGCCGGATCGTTAACTACTCTTACAAACTAGAAGTGATAATTTTTCTCTAAACATGGCATTGTTTCAGTAGATTTTGTATTTGAAATAATCCGAAAAGCAATATAAACAGTTTCCTCCAAGCTCTCTTGAAACTAAAATCCCAATTTCGAAAACAAATTTGAAATTGACATACTCAGTTACTAGTAATCGAATATCTTATTTTAAAAAGCTTATATTTCGCTTCTATTTCAAATAAATATAACTTTTCAAATACCTGTACTGTGCTCGGAATACGATGTTGAGATTGTAGGCTCCAATCTATAATGCAAAACGACTACGCAGGAAACAGTTTCGAAGGTCATAGACCGGAGACAGATTCGATTCCCCAAGGATTTTGTCCAATCGGACTAAGTGAGTAACTACTTGAATCAATCAGAAGCATTTAGTATAAGCGTAATTAAATGTTATCAGCAATTACGTATTAATTAATCGTATCTTTCACAGGATGTTGTTTTTTACTTTCGCCTACGAAAGTCCGAGTTTTCAACGAAAATACACGTTTTAAGGTCAATAACCTAACTATTGCAAAATGTATATATATGAATAGACTAGCTCAAGACGAAACTGAAATTATATAATTAAGGCAGATATATGCATGGGATGTTACGGTAACTTATACGCTAAAATAGACTTCCCGGAAGTGTCACATCATATCATTGATTTTACAATTTTTAACAATTTTCACCCAAAAGGCTCCAGTGATTTTGACCTCATCAATAAACATATGCAGTCTTATCCCCAATAAAATAGTCAGACAGGGCTTAAATGCCGAATTTATCAAAATATATTTTTTATATATAGTTATTAAACACATATTAAAATGTATTGCATATCGTAAGCTAATGGTGTATCTAACATAGAGCATCTAGCAGAACTATAGGAAACCGAGACAGGAAATTTCACATAAATTAAAAAAGTTAACCTTTGAAATTTTTTATTTTTTTTCTATCTAGAGTATAATATACTCATATTATAGTCTTATTATTATAAATGGGAACAGAAGGCTAAAACACGATTATAAAAATAAAAAATGTAATTAAAAAAAGGCATTATAAATTATGATGACTTTGAAAAAAATTAAATCTATTTATAAAAACCGTAATTAATTAGATGAAAACAAAGAGGTAGAAGAGGAGTGCTTAGAGTTGCTAACCTGAAGGAGAGAGGTAGCTTATGACGTCAGCGGAATCTTGATTGCAGCGGCGGCTCTCTTAAGGCCAGTTCAGATTTTTTCGAAGGTCACACCGACTCGGGTTGCTAGTGCCTTTATAAGCAACTTTCAAATGTCTATGCACTGCTAGGGGAATTTTGTGTAGTGCAGCAGAATGCCATTCTATAAGGGGTAGGGGAATGGTTCGCACAGGCCAAACAAAAGTTTCAGAGAACAAAATTAGTTCACATAGCGGAAATTTCTTCATCATTATTGAAAAAAAAAACGATTATCCCAAAACTGGGCATTTTGAATTTTGGAATTCCATTAAAAAAATGTCACTAATAATACAATTTTTAAATTAAATAATTTTTTTCACTTCAAATAAAAAATATCAGGTATACTTTTGTCTTTGTAACTATTATTTTTTGCTTGATATTTGGGATTTTTTCCTTAAAAACTCCGTAAATAGTAGGGATTTTGGGGCACTTGGCCTGCCTAAAATTTGTTTACAAGTCATTTTCAAATAATATGCTTTGAAAACAAAAAGCCCCTCTCTCCCCCTCTCCTCCTCCAAGCCTGGGATCTCCTAGTACGTATGGACTGCAGAGATGGTGGTTATATCCTTGGATTTTAGTAGAAAATCTCTTCTATTCTTTTGTCAAGTATCGCATTTTTTGCCGACTGTTAAAATAATAATGGCAAAGGAATGATGTACAGAGGAATGAAGATTTCTGCTTTAACATGATAGCCCAAATATATTTTACTTGGGGGGAAAAAAATTATATAAGATTATAAGATCATATTATATAATTATAAGATGATGTTGTCCGGCGACAAAGGAATGAGCTGAATGACTACCACACCACAATTTTCTATCCATAATACGGCTAAAGTTACTGATTGTTAATTAAAACAATAAAAATAGTGGGAACACGTTAAGCGAGAACTGCCAGTGTTGCCTGACTAGGAGCAATAATGAACTTAACAAGTGTAAGACTCCGGCAGAAAATTCTATGTTTGACAAAGGAATGAGAATCGAATTGTGGAACAGGGATAAAATGAATTGTGAACAACAAGAGTATTGCATTAGAGAATTTTCCTAGGAAAAATTGGATTTGCTCTTACGTAAAAAAATCTATATTATGTCTGCATTGTCACATAGTAAATCTTACAGATCTTACTGAATAGAAAAAAACAGCCTAAATCCAAACAAATTATAATATAAAATTTAATATTCTACTTATCGTTAATACAGTCCCCAAAATCAGAACTAGTTCTCTTGAAGCACTTGCTACATCGAAGAAACAAAATTCCTGTGCGAAGATGTGCATCACTGATGATTGGTCAAAAGGACTTTGGTCATGCAAGGTTTACAGGCGATTTACCTAACTTGAGAAAAATCTTGTCTAAGTATTTCTTTCTCCCTGGATCGCTATTTTATCTTAACAGGTAATATTCATTATAGTAAAATCCATAGTTTAACTTTTTTCACTAAAGGTACTATGATCCTAACTTAAGCTCTTTTGAACAAACATCATATAGTTGATTGCATAATGAAAATTTTAATAATTCCAAAACGATTTCAAGTAACTATTGAAGTTTTAGGTAGTAAGTTTTGGTAAGTTCAGATATAACGCGGAAAAACCTTTCAATCGATGCAAAATATGAAACCAACCATACATGCTAGTGGATTTATGCAAAATCCGTATCAAAAATTGTATATATTTATTTCTATACTATGATCGTCAATATTTTCCAAAATTGTATGGTTGATTTTGACTAGAAACAGATATCAAAATTATTAGATATACCATGAGTAATATAAAGAAGTTTCTAGCAAAAACGACATTTAAATTCGAAACTGTAGAATTTAGAAATAATATCTAATGAACTTTTTCAACAGAAAATTTCAATACAATTTTGAGGAACTAAAGTATCTTTTTAAAAACAAATTAAAATTTAAACGTTTTTACAATGTGCATCCAGTAAATCTTGATGAACTACATTCCAAAAAATTTTGGCGACGATCGGCATGACTGCATCCCACGCTTTGGCAACTCATGAACTGGGTTCATTGCTTCGAAACAAAAACAACATTCAAAAAGAATAAAACAAGTAGATAAAGAAAGCTGATTGTCACCGTTATATATATATATATATATATATATATATATATATATATATATATATATATATATTAATATTAAGTTTTTTTTTGCCAGATTGCTTAAAACTGATGATGCTAATCTAATATAGGTACATTAGCAAAACGATACTTATGGATTCTGGGTTGAAGGAAAGAGATCAAGGATAGGCATTGTCTATAAGAATAATATTCAACAACCTGGAAATGGTGATGGAGTGATGTTGCAGATTGGGCCCCGGCACGTTTTCTTAGCATGAGCAATGTTTATTTATAGTTGAACTTTATTACTATAAGATGGGGGGGAGGGGGAGGAGGGAGGGAATTCCCCTAGGAAGTAATATACTAAAACAATATCTTTCATTTTTTTTCATGATTATTCATTAACTTTATATATCATATAAGACTATATGGTTGCTCTTCGAATGTGAAAAATCAAAGTTTTCATAAATATAATTTTTCGAACAGAAAACAAATTAACAACAATGATAAAAGGAATTTTTAAAAAATATATAATTCATTAGCATTTATATGCAGTGTATTTTAGAAAATTAATGCGATTCTTCAGGAAATCATTTAATTTCTTAGTTAAATTTATTAATAACGAAAAATTGTTGATTGCAATGGTAACAATTAAATTCAGTGTTTTATCCGGTATCTACTACCTTCATTGATGTATAAATATAATTAATCATAATCATTGACACTTCTTTTTAATTGAATACCTTCTTTATCGATGAGTCATTTTAAATTAAGTGCATAGGACAAAGATAAAACTCATCATATCTTCAGGGACATAAAAACTGCACAAGGAAAAAAATTATTTTTATTTCTGGCAAGACAAAAAGTTCAAATAAAACATTAGTTTGAAAAGAAAAAACCTAATCAAATATAAGTTCCTCTATACTTCGAAATAGATTAGCTCATAATTAAGTCGTGCAATAGATGAAGTTAGAAGTCTACTAGGAAGTAAACAACTTAGTGCATTTATATCTTAATATTAAAAAAAAAAATAATGTTCTACCCACCTCCATCAAGAATCTCTGAGCTAGCAATTCGATAACCTTCCCCATTTTATGATTAAGAGCGCAATGAACACGAATCACTTTCTAGGCTTATGTCACTATCACTAAATATATTAAGCCAAACCTGTCCAGCAGTATAGAAACCGAATCTTCCTCTGCACTTTATTAATTTTCCGAATGAGATTTTTCAACAAATTTCAATCTTTAACATCCATTTCGTAAATTTTAAAAATATAATATATATATATATATATATATATATATATATATATATATATATATGTATATGTGTATATATATATATATATATATATATATATATATATATATATACACATATATATATATGTGTATATATATATATATATATATATATATATATACACATATACATATATATATATTATATTTTTAAAATTTATTTATATAAATTTTATTTATATAAAATTTATTTATATAAAATTTATTTATATATAGTTATTTTAAAATTTATATATATATATATATATATATATATATATATATATATATATATACACACATATATATATATTATATTTATACGCTAAACTCATGAATGCATAAAATGGATATAAGTTTAATGTCTAATCTATAGGGCAGTGGCTCTCAAAGTGGTGCACGAAGTACGCCTCAAGATTGCCGTGAAATTTTTAAATAATTAAATTAAACAAGAAATTAAAGTAATAATTAAAATAATTATAAAAAATATAAACATTTTTTATTACAATTATGTTTCTTATGGTTCTATTTTGATTATTTCATTTGTCAAAAAAAACAAAAAAAAAACATAATAATAATAGGTATTCCGTCAATTTTGTTCAATAATTTCAGTGTGCCGCAAGACAAAAAAGTTGGAGAACCAACCAGGAAATGAGAAAAATTAAATAAGCGCATTTGTTTTTAATTGAAGCATTTTTAGGGATTTAAATAGAAAAAAAAATTGTTAAAACTCTTGTGGTACCTTTTGCCAGCATAAATAGATGAAGAAATTAGTCTAGAGTGCTTCAAATTGCTTCAATAACCCTGCAGTCGAAAACACTACTCTGTTTCTTCCAAATCTGCTCAGTGAACCCATCCAATTAATACCGGAAAACAATTATGATGTAACCTTAATATCTCCGTAATATGTAACGATGCCTCTTTCGGGGGATGTTGGAGGAATATTATAATAGCTTGTGAATGATCTTCAACTAAACTGAATCGTACTGGAGCCAACAGCTGTCAGATATCACCTATACCATCTTGCGCTATCACTTTTAGTAGACTCAGGACAACGGGCGGATTTCTAGAGTGAAATCCACCAACCCTCACTTTCCTTTTAGGGAATGAGCCATTGTATTCCGTTGTAATACCGATATAATGCTTTACGTTTCGATTCGTCATAACTTTTACATAAATTTTTTCGAGTACACAAGAATTGATGTAATTAAGTAAGTTTATACATTAATAATTGCCTCTAAATAAACCTCCGAATCCAAAAGAAAATAAATTCCCTGAATGAAATTTTGAAGGCCAGTTTTAAACACTCGTCTTCTTACAAAATTGTACATGGTCTTGAAAAATAATCGGTTGCTGAAAGTTAGTTTTGCAAAGACATCCCCGAAATGGAACAATAAAGGTGTAGAACAATTTGTCGATGCTTACTGGTCTAATAGGTAACTATTTTAATAATTTGTAAAAAATTAAAAAAATGATTGGGAAGGGGAGGGGGTGCTCAGAAACAAAACATAGTGATAAAATATACTGTTTAATGTGTGCCGAAGTTTCGGCCAAAGTGATTGACCTCATCAATGCTAAGAAAAACAAGGTAAGAGAAGAATAAGTATAGTGGGACACGGGTGAATTTGTGAGAAAAAAAAAATTAAAATAGAATAAATCAAAAATAAAATACCTCTTTAACTAACATCTTTGTCAATTGTATATTTTAATGATTAGCCATATTCCTCCATGTAACTCGACTAAACTTCTCATTTCTATTTTTCTCGTATCTTGTTTTTCTAAGTACTGATGAAGACCTACAACCTAGATTGAAACGTCATATATAATTATGTATTATATTTCAGAACAAACCCAAACCATCATATCCTTGATTTGATCTACGGTCAACTATATCACTACTATAATAGAGGATTATTTCATTTCCCTCTATATTATTACTGTTTACTCTGTTTTAAAATTTCGTATGATGCAAGATTCAGATGATCCACTCTCGAAGGCAGACAATTCAGTATAAAAACGTATCTACTGTACCATCCGAGGTCAGTGAATACCGTGAAGAGGCTATGTCATTCCTATGCGTGAGCACAAATCCATAAACAAACTTTTCATATTCAATCCTTGGAGTGAAGTACGAAGCAAGGTTTCGAATAAAGAGTCATGAGATCAGCTTTGTGTGCCTAATTATTAGCCATAGCTAACATGTGGGCGTGAACAATGAGCGGCCTTGCTTTGTGAACCGTTAACATCAAGGGCGGCTGCTAGAGATCTATCGAGCAGCCTTTTGTCAAGCTTTTCCTGGTTAGGCTAGTTATTGTTTTCACGCACAGGATCCAAGTACATACTTGGTTGGTAATGCACTCGTTACGCCCATTTCCTGACAGATTTTATCTGTAGCATGCATAGAACAGTTCTAATACCGGAATACACCCTTTTCAAAATGGAATATAAAAATTGAGCTAGTCTTTGATTATTATCCGTAATGGTCTTTAACCTTCTTATACATTCATGCTATTTATAAATTAGAGACGACATGGTGACAATATATGCTTATAAAACCGTTGCGTATAAGTAATGGCGTAGCCAAAGGGGAAGTACAGAGGATCCCCCCTTACCCCCGAAATTACAAAATATTTGTACTTATTCTTATCTGTAAACAAAAATTGTCTAAACCTATATGAATGTTAATTTATAAATATTATGCCTAGGCACAGGAAATATATATAGAGAGAGTACCCCATTAAATCCCCGACTGGGGTGGGTTTCTTCAAAGTAGATTCTGGAATGGATCCTCCCCAAATGAAATCCTGGCTACGCTACTTCACATAGTATTTGAGCTTTAAAACAGCACAAAATTATTTGAAGCTTTTTTTACATTCCTACCGCTGCTTCCAAGGACTGCCTTGTTAAATAAAGTATTTTTATCGGCATTTAGTAATTTCTTGGATTAATGAAAACTGTTCTTCTAATTTCATCCTACTGAATTCTTTAAGGATGCCATATTATTCTCTCCTGTTAAAATTCAATAGAATCTAGGAGAAAATACCACACAAAAATTACTAAGTTGAAATAATTATATTATGTCACTAATTACATTTGAAGTAATAACAAAATAAAATGGCGAAAGAGGGTGGAAGTTTTTTTTTTTTTTTTTTTTTTTTTTTTTTTTTTTTAATGTTTTTTCTTAACCCGATAAATAAAAAAAAACATCTTTATCAAGGTAACATTAAGTAAACGAAAAGAACTATCAAGTCTTCATAAATATGGTCATAAATAAAAAAACCAGGCAACGTAATGGTTTTTTAATTATTTATTTATTGAAATTTACAACTTTACATTTACAACGTACAATAAGTAGAGAGAGAGAGAGAGAGAGAGAGAGAGAGAGAGAAACACTTCATTGTTAATGGGGTGCTGCCCAACTTGGGTTGCTATACAAACAGCATATTATTAACATCAAACTGACAATCTGTAAAACTTATAAATATATAGCATAATTAAAATGTACGGAATATTTAATAAAAGTATATATATATATATATATATATATATATATATATATATATATATATATATATATTTTCTCTTTTTTTAATATGATTTTCTTATAAAAATTAACCCTTATAAATCTTTGTATTACATGGATATATTTAATTTATTGATAAATATAATTTAAAAACTCTCTAATTTATATATAAAAAAAAAAATGGTATACTTATAATAAATGGATAAAATTTCGCACATTAATAAGATATAATTAAAACTTAACCTATAATAAATATTTACTAATATAAAAATCTATTAATTTAATAGAATTAAGCTTAAAAAGTCATGATAATAACTTGTGAAAGAACTATCCTTGGTAGCACATCAATGACTACTTAGTAGTTTATTCTTTTCAGACACCTCGGAGGGTTATCGGGAATAGTTTGGGATGGAAGGTTAGAAACAAGTGGGTTTCGGTGGGCGATTAGTTTGGAATTAAAGCAGGTATATGCATCTCGGGCCAAATCTGCAACAAAAGGGATATGAGGTCTTTACGGATATTCAAAAATCCGTTTCGCTGTCACTTTTCTCGTCTCATTTCAGAAGAAATGTGAGATACTGTCCTTAGCTCAGATCCGCTCCAATCATGCAATTCAGCTTTATTACAATGATTGTTCGGTAACAGTGGAAAGCCATCTACCACAGATATTGATATGCGGCTAAAACGGGATATGATATTTGGCTTCCTAGACGTAGCTATAACTATCAGAAAGTTATCAACATGGATGCTCTCGGTGTGGATGCGAAAGGTGAGCAGTTGCGGTCGGTGGAGCTTTGCATAACCCGAACCCCCTGCTTTCACTGCCCCGGGAGAAAGCTCCCACTTTCCCCGTTCCGTTTTGCCATCTCGCTTCTTCAACGGTTGTGTCTATGACAATCTGCCAGTAATAGCAAAATCGAAGTTTCCGCGAGAAAAAAAAATAGACATAGAATTGGTGAAAATGGAGGGTTTTTATAAACCGGATCCTTAGTTTACGGTCAATTATTATATCCTACAACCGATCAAGGATGGTTTACCCAAAATTCACCATCACTAATAAGACATAATTAGGTTATTATGAGAAAATTTCAAAACATCAGAGATTTAGGGACAGAAAAAGATATACCACTTCAATAATATACTCTGAATCGGAATAATAATAATTGTTATTCAATAAAGGATGCGAAAAAATATTAAAATATTTTAACAGTTATATCAGTTTTTACATAGTAGGAGAAAATATGTTATTAAATAAGTAAAATGTACGTAACATTGTTTTAATAAAAAATGTGTATACAAAAATAATTGCAATAATTTATAGTATATATTGTAATAATATTTTAATTCAAATTAAATTATATTCTCGTTATATCCTAAAGATGGGGTAAAACTCCGAAACTTTGTTGATTGAAATGTGTAAGATTTAATAAAACCATATATGTATGAAGGAAATTTCTTCGCATCCTTTATTTAAAAAAGAAAAATCCAATTAAGATAGTAGAACATCACTCCAAGACAATTCAACATATAAGATAAATTTCAACTTTCATTAATAATACATAATTAAAAAGAAAATTATAATTTATAGATCAATTCTGAAATCAATATACAGAGAATAGAATTTAATTTGCTTGTTTTTTCAAATTTCAAGTCCAAATAAATAATTTTCCGATTCAGAGCATTTAGGCCCAGTAAAAACAATCCTTATTTTACATATTTTTGCACATTTAAATGAATATATTTGAATAATTTGAAATCAACGAATTTTTTTTTTAAAGAAAAATATTTTGATTTTACTAGAAATAAAATTAAAAGTAAATTCCTAAAGAGCAAAAAACAACAACCTTCAAATAAGAAATAGATCTGTAATATATATTGTACAATAATATAAGTCTTATGAACGGTGAAAAAAACGGATTTGGCATAGACTCCTAATAATAATGCTTCGTTTGATAAAACAGTTGTTTTTAACTATGAAATTTGTTTATTTTAAATAAAATAAAAATAAAATTTAGGAGAAAAAACAACATTTAAACAGGAAGCTGACCAGTAAGATACAATATGTAATTATTATAAAAACTATAAAAATAGTGAAAAAAAATCAGGCGGTTGGAGCTCACATTTTTCCAATATACTGTGAAGCAGAAGATCAGATACGTTCTACTCATTGCCTGTTCTCTTTATCTATTAATGGTATAATCAATGTGATGGTTACTGAATCACAAAAAAATAATTCAATTTTTTTTTGCTTTTAACTAGCTGATAATTTTCAAAAGAGGATTTATAAGTTATTTAATGCACACAAATTAAATATATATAAAAGAGACAAAGAGAATAAATTTAAATTTACGTCATCCAAAAATATATTGTATTAAACATACCTATAAAGGAGTGGTGGCTTTATATAAAAAAGAATACTAAATAGTAAGTTCTATTAAATATTTTCTTGTACCCTCCCAACCTACAAAATATTCTTAATATATATACATAATGAGAAATTAAACACCTTATAAATTTTAAAAAAAATATTGGAAGGAAATGCTTTGACATTAGAAAATCTCGCCTTAGTTCAAACGCTGTCACAAGTCACACACATCAATGAATCATCGATTTGAAAAGGCCAATGACACCAGTTTCTCTTTTCATAACGTTGCCATAGAAATTATCAGCCATCAAGATTCAAACTGTTTTTTCTTTAAAAAAAAAATAAAAGTAGATAAAAAAATTTTGGGGACCACTATAGAAATATAATAATTTTCAGTCTTCCAATATACTAAAAACCTAAGCATTATTTTATTAATCTATAGAATTAAAAAATAAAAATAAGAAAGAAAATTGTAGGCAAGCATTTCCGATCTATATTCAATAGGTGTTATTAAATGTAGAAAATAAATTCCGATAGCATGGCATGTTCTTGATTTGCTATCAGACTGAATAAACACAGCTTACTGAATAGAGGATTAGGTATTGAATATTTTATAATAATGTTCTTTTCAATAAATTCCGTAAGCAAATCATACGTTCGAATAATCAGCAAAAATATCGTGGGGGTAACAATTAATACTTTTTGCATTTATTCAACATTTTGACGATTTTTCCTTGATCGAAACATTAAAAGAAAATAATACCAGTAGAAAATAGATTACAGATATTGTTTTAAAAATATTTCAAAACACCGACCGGGATTTTGGATTAATACTGAACTATCTTTGTCAAATCCATTTTTAAAAACATTTTAGAAAAATTAATAAATAAGCATCAAATTTTCATGTATAAAATTTTTTAAACAACTCACCTTCCAGGGAAGTAATTTTAAAATAACCTGCCGGGTGTGTTTAATGACTCAGTGATATATTGAGTCAATAGTTAATGTAGTCTTGGATTAAATTTAACCTAACCTAGTAATATCATTTTTCTGAAACAAAAGAAAAGTATTAATGTTTACGGTTTAGCCCAAGACTTTTTAATGTCCTGTGCAGTGGCGTGCCAAGGAATTTGTGCGCCCGGGCAGTCCATTTCTCTTAAGCTGCTTTTCACTTCATTAACGCCCCCAGCCCTAATTAAAAATGGGAATAAATATATTATTTGTAAACCTCTAATAACAGTGAATGTATGGTAAAGTAATATTTTCACATTACATTTTAAATTTTTTTTTAAATTATTTATTCTTTTAAATTTTATAACTTTCTGTATTTATAATCTGTCGTATTTAAGTAATATTTAAGAGTAATATTTAAGTCGTCCATCCATGTACATTTTGTTTGCCAATTTATTTATAAATTGAAATAATCTGCAGCAGAATATAAAAAGTTTCAAAAACGTTTATCTAATTTCGGAATAATCCAACTGCATATTTTTTTTTTCAGTATCAAACAAAGTTAGAAATTGTAATTTCTCTAGACGATTATAATTGTAATTTTAAAATTATGTCTAAAAAAAAAATTTAGGCCAATGGTCCAGAAATAGATAAAGATCGTGATTAGAAAATTGGAAGAGTCGCTTTGCGAGAAAGTTCTGTGCAACCAATCTCTTTCCTCCCACGCCATAGGTCATCCATCTCTAGGTCTAAGAAAGAAAGTTGGCCAACCGGCGTCCAGATGAAGAAGAAAAAAAAAACGCTTAGCAATCGCAATAAGCAAATTAATACATGTTTTTTATATTTTCAGTAAAAATTTTGAAAATTCCAGCAAAATAAGAATTCCGCTCACTCTAGATTATGTGGTGAAAGAAACAAGAATAGAAAATCATTTATGGTTTAATTATTTTGGTGGTCATTTTCTGTTCTTTAGGACTGTTTCCTTTGGCGGAAGATGCTTTTATTAAAAGCGGCTTCATTTCGCAGCCAGATAAATATTGGTCCAGGTCTGGGTCAGATTCTTGGCAAACCGAACTTGCTTTGCTCCGGGGCTTTAATCAAATCGCTCCTCTTTTCTCCTTTATTCCTTCGTAAGTGATGGTGTCATTGTATTGTCATAAATTTAAAACTGTTTCGCAAGCCAAGCTTTATGAAGTTAAAAAAAAATGGTAACTAAAATTGGATATATATAACCAAAATGTACAAGATATAATTCTCATGCCTTATCGATTTCGGTCCTGAAAACGTCTTATCAACTTAATAAGAAAATTACAAAATACTTTATAAACTAAAATTTCTTAAAGAAAACAATATGCCTACAAGAACTGCCTTCCGCAATTAATTGAAATGAGAGAAGAAAAAAACGAAAATACTTTATATTTTTCCTCTATCTTCAGAAATGGCCGAGATATGGAAATATAAAACCTTCAATCGGCCGCCATTTTGAAACGAAATCTCGAAAAAATTGGCCCAGTAGACTGAGAGAAAAGCCACGGACTGATGGATTTTTCTTTATTCGATTTTCGAACCAAATTTTGAGAGGATTTAAATATTTTTTTCTCTTGGTCGATCACAAAGGTTCATTATTGAAAAAAATAAACCAAAAGCAAGATGTTTTCTCACCCTTTCTAACTCAAATTGATAGTTCAGAAAAACTCTGATTGAAAAATATAATTTAAGACCTTGGATATTAAAACAAATAAATACTGGTATATATCGAAATACCAAATACGTACAGCTTATGTTTTTGAATTACAAATTTACTTTTTCTAAATTTTGAATCTATTGACTTAAGGATATCTCGTAAAAAAAAAAAAAAAGGTATAAACTAAACTTGATATCGATTCATAATTCATGTTATAAAAAAATGGATATTTCTAATAATTTATACACTAAAGCTTTAAATTGCCAAATTACTAAAATAATATAATATTACATAATTGTAAATAATTTGATAGATTGTTAATTAATCATAAAATTCTCCTGAGGTTAGAAAAAAATAATATTATGTAATATAATATGCTTATAATTTTTACAATTCGTTAGTGATGATATTTATGGTCCAAGTATTAAAAAAAAAATGATTTGAAAGTACATTAATCATTTTATAATAATGAATAGAATAACTTTTAGAACAAGAGTCAGACCACAAAACCATAATATTCTTCCTAGCTGGACAGTCATCCAGGACACGAACGGAATTCGAAATTAGTGCAACAGCATGATTTAGACTTCCTGTTGACTAGGTAGTAGAGAAGTAAGGTCAGTAACTAGTGTCCTTGTCGAGATTTTTTTCTGCTAACTCGAAGGACAATGAACTGAAATTTTCTTCCTTTCATATCATAAATATAAATATATATATATATATATATATATATATATATATATATATATACATATATATATATATATATATATATATATATATATATATATATATATATGCTGTATATACTCAAAATCTTATCTGACAGTATTATACAATTCGTAAACAAAAAAAAAATTGTACTTTTATAAAATAAAATACAATTTTATTTTATAATCAAAACAACAATTAATTAATATAATTTTCAAGAACTACAGACAAGTAGAATATAAGCTATTATGTCAAATTCAAACTTCCTCGAGTATGAAAACGCAAGTGTTAATTATTTATCTTGGATTATTAAATGTGTTTATTTTGTAAATGATTACCCCTTCCCCACAAGTCGCATACCTAGATAGAACACGGATTCCTCAACAGATGAGTTTGCGTTACCGAAAAGTCGAAACAGCGGAACGAACGACTCGGCAAACGAAAAAAAAATCTCATAGACGAAATATTTTCCCGGACGATAGAGAAGTGCAAGATACCCAAGGCTCCGTCTAATAAAAATATTGGCTCCAATTCAAAAAAAAAAAAAAAAAAAAAAAAAATCCTCTCATTCTGTTCCTTTTTAATTTGGTTGCCAAATGTTGTTGAACCCGCCCACACCCGGGGTTAACGGCAAGAAGGCGGCTGTATTTATATTTTTTTCTCCTCCACACCGCCCGAAAATATTGGCGAGTTCTCTCGCAACCAGATAATTGTGTTGTTTCACATCGTATAAAAAATAAAATAAAACAAATGATAAAAAACTTTTTCTATAACACAAATTTAATTTCTTATTGCAATGACAATGATATTTCATGTTTAATACTAAATGATTAATTTGTGTAAAATTAAAATTTATTTTTAAGGCATCATATGCATTATACATAAAACTACATCCAAGCTGAAAATTTGAATTTTAGTATAAACCGGAAAAATAAACATTAAAAACAATAAAACCGAATAATATCAAAAATCCATACACATACCTACCACTTCATATTTTGTAGTAAAAAAAAGTTGAAGTATTCTAATAACTATAAATCATGTATTTTTCGGTTGGAAAAAAAAAATTATAATAAGGTTCACTGTACATTCAAAAATTGGGAAGGTTATTATAAATTTAAATGCCAAAATTATTTGCAATCGTTTGTAATACTTACCGCTTGAAGACAAACTATGTGGTCGAAAGCACATTTTAATTCTTAATTCAGGAAAAGGAAATGATGATGGTTGATTATTTAAAACAAATGTCGCAGTATACATCTTGATTAGAAATTATAAATATGGAATAAAGACGTCATATCTTAGCAACAGTGCTGAGAATTCATTAAAGATTTTAGAAATAGTGGCTAATTCCAATATTATGTAGTATGCAAGCTTGATAAACAAACTTTAACTGTATTTATTATGCAATTACATATTGCATTAATAAAAAAATTGTAGTAAAACTTCATTTCAATAGTTTTGCATCAATACAAACACAGTCAAATTACTTTAAGCTCATTTTTAAGAATATGATTTAATATTAGTATTTAAAAAAAAAATTATACTTTAGCTTGAGAGAATTTGGAATTTAGAGTTTTGAGTTTTAGTGAGAGTTTTAGGGATTGCCAGACAACTTCCGTTTTCCCCTAGTGTCCATTTTGAAACGCACATTAGCAGAAAACAGAAATATAATCTATTATTATCATAAATAAAATAATCAGTAAAAAATATATATTTTATATTTAAAAACTTTTTTAAAATAACCTGCCTTAAAATATTTAGCAGTCATAAGCACTGTATAATGGCAATGTGCTCTCCCCTCATCATCAATTTCGGAACGTAACGTTCGCACTGTTCCTGCTTGGATCCAACCTTTGTCACAGTCACGGGAGGTACCGTGACGCGGAACCTTGGGCTTCCTTTAGTCTCAGCTGCAACAAATAAAAAAATTTCTAAATAAAATAAAACGCAAATAATTTTTATAAATAATCAAATAAAATATATATATATATATATATATTTATTTAAATGGTTATGCAATTAAAATATCTAGATGACATTAAACAGGAAAAGGTGACGAGAAAGTTTCGATTGGCCAATCAAAAATATGTTAGCTGAACACAGAGAATATATGTTTAAAAGTGAGGTATTTAGAAACAATTTAATTCTGGGCTCAGAGGTTAGGGAGCCATATTGAATATAATTGAAGGGGTTAATTGATGAGGGAGGTATGTAGCAGCAAATGCGTTTTGATATATCTAACCTTAAATAAAGTTATCAATGTGTTAACTTCATTTTTAGTTAATATTTTTTTTTTAAAGTTGTTAAGAAGATATATTATTTCTATATGTGGTAAAAATTTGATTCAGTACGAATTTTTGTTTCAATATGAGTTTCAAAAATTATCTATATTTTGTAAATAACATTAGAAAAATATTTTGTAAGGCTCGTAGAGAGTTGCTGTAAGTACCGAAAAACAGGCAACCATATAGCTCCTTCATTCCTGACAATAACTCAATTTGACCAAAAATTTCACATCCTACTTCATCCACTAATCCGTTAAATTTCATTCCATATAAATCTCACTTTTTTAATTAATATTTAGGCGATCTCCTATATATTGAAAAGTATTTTCTGACATAATCACACGCTATGTTATGTAGTCGAGGCGTTAAAATGACGTATTATATGATAAATTTCAAAAAATTTTATAGTACATGGCAATCAGCAACACTATATGAAGTCACAACTAAAAAAAAAATAAATATATATTTTATATATATATATATATATTTTTGAAAAACACCACCAAAGTTCCATAGATTTTAAAAATCATAACTGATATCGTAGGTATATCATAAAACATATAAGTATATCATAACTGATATACCATAAAAGTTATAAATCTAAAAGTCACTGTGACCAGGTCTTGACTAATAACGGGTGTGTCATTTCGTCAAGGCTGCAGAACACTTTCAACTGTCACCTTTTTGAAATTTTATTTATTTCAATATTATCAAATACAATAACAACATACCCACTGAAGATAAGTTCATATGAATCGTTGAAATGAATTAATTCGTCGACCAAAAATATAGATTAAGAAATAAACGATAGCAAGGATTAAATAGGTCTAATAAAATACGAACCTTTGGTTCGAATTTAAATAGAATTGAATTCCGTTAGTAAACTAGGCTTTCTTATGCAATAATCTGAAAATGAGGTCTTAGAAACAATAAAAGCTTGCATAAGAATTGGGTCATTTAATATTGTAATGATTAGCATAATTACATTAACTATTATTGGATTGTTCGACTTGGATTACTGTGATGTATGACTAATGTAAACTAAAGAAAAATTAAGTAATAAACCAATGGAAAATTATAACTTTGCCAAGAATAAGAAAAATAAATTGAAATGACTCTTGATATGGATTAGGGTTGCATATTGGTGGTCTATTACTTACCAAATAACTACTTACAAACGAAAATTTTAGTTTATTTTTCAAAGCTCAGTTCAACTGAGTGATCAGTTAGAAATTCTAGAGGCCAGGAAATGGTAGTCGATCAAGCTAAGGACACAATTGTTGTCTATGTTGATTAACATTTTCATTGAAGATTTCATTAAAATCTATTTGCAGAGACATTTACTAAATAATATAGAGTCACACTCAACTGTTTACCATTTACCCATTCGGAAGACACAAACATTTTTAAATAGATAAAACGAATCTTAAAAAAAAACGAATACAAAAAATTGTCAGAGCTTTGGTTAAAAAAAAAAAAAAATCAATCTAATAATCGAAAAAAATTAATATTAACAAATGTATTACTCGTTAGAAATGTGCTATTCGGAACCATCCCATTTCGTCAAAATTAGTTCAAAAACTTGTTACGAGGCGATTTCAAGAACAAAACTTCGAATAAAAATTAATATAAAAATATGTTTTCAATAATTTAAAAAAAAATTCGTGCCATCTTTCACGAATATTATTTAAAGGTTCCCCTCATATTGAATGCGATCCTGAGAAATTATTTGTGTTTACAACTTACTAAAAAATCTAGGTACAAGAAAAATACTGAAAACTACTCCTCAACCGACTTAAAACTACCCAAGTTTCGTCGAAAACATTACAGTAACGTTTAACGAAGGTCGTTAAAAACAAAAGAACAACGAAGAATATAGAAAGACATTTTTTAAACACAATTTTGGACTCATGCGGTTGCTTAAATGTATAAATTCAGCAATCTCTCGAGAAAAAAAAAATATTGGAATGACGAGCATACTTAAGGAATTAAATCGGTAAATAAAAATTATTATTTAATTTAAATTTCATTGTGGCGTAATACGCGGCTAATAATGACGATGAGATTAAAATGCCAATAAAAATAAGCAATTTAATAACAATAAATTACAGCTGATACTTAATTTAAATTATCCTTGTAAATTTTTTATTTAATCGTTTTTGAGTAATTATATACCTACAAAAGGACTTTAAGAGCGCTTATAAATAAATTATTATAATTTATTACTACTGGCCGGTAATACTTTGCATTATTAATTAAATGCTAATTAAATACCCGGGCAGGATGTTAATAAAAGTGAGGTGAAGATATCCTGGCAGGACCTTAAGGTTATAGCGTCCTTAAAGCGCCGATCTCGCTTCGAGGTCTGCCCAAGGACCTCCCCACCACGGCGTCTAGCGCCAACAAAGGATCTTTTGTTTTTGTACATCTGCTTACATACCATGAGGGAATTTTATGCTTTTTATGGCATGGCAAAAAAATTATAATTTTCAAGATTTATGAAACGGTGGAACAATAGAAGCTAACGGTTCAGGTAATAATGGGATAAATCATTTGCGTATGGCACAAGAAGCGTTGAAGACGTAGTTACAAGTCCATCATCAGAAAATTTTATTAAAAAGCCTTAAGTCTCCTAAGTTAAAGTTTACAAATAAAAAAATAAAATAACATTTGGCAAATTAAAATCCCGGAAAGGTCTTGGGTTCAGTACTTTTTACGGAAGTAGATACTGTTTGGTTGTTAACAACTAAATAATGAATAAATTATTTTTTTATTACACAAAATAATAAACGCAGTTTGTAAAATAAACTTTCAAGGAACAAGCTTAAGCATATATTATAATTAATACTTCTAAATTGAATCTGTATTTAGAATTTTGGTCCATTTCATAGATACCATAGGAAAAAACGATACCTAAGAATTATTTAACAAAAAAATTGATAAGTTAATAATTTAAAATTCCATTGAATATGAACAATAGTAATATTGTTGTTGATCAAATATATATATATATATATATATATATATATATATATATATATAAAAATGACTTGTTCATTGTCCTTAAATGAGGGAGATTGAAATAAAAATGATACCGTTTGGTTTGTGACAATAACTAAATAAATAGATAACAATTATAAATAAATTACGAATATAATAACCACAAATTAATAAATGTAATGTTTAAAATAAATTTTCAATTATTAGTATTAGTAATGGTAACTATATAATAATACCCTAATAATTATAATCTGTAGTCAATAATTAAAATTTTTTGTCATTTCATATGCTAAAAACAAGGTATTAAATTAATAATTAGTTATGATGACAGCAAAAAAAAAATCTTGAAATTTAGGTGATCAAAAAAATTTATTTAGCTTTTAGTATTATGAACTTTATCATAGATTTCGGTTTAGAAAAGAGACGATAAAAAAAAAAAAAATTAAATCCATACATACATATGTTTAGTTACGAGTATCATTAATAATTCAATAAGCATTATTAATAATAATGTGTTCTGATTGCGGGGTAAAGCAGACTTCTAGCGTTTCTATTAATTGAACTAAGAGAGGACGTAGGCTCCCAGAATTGGGTTAAGCAGGTTCTTAAAAAAGCACTGGATCTATTTCTAAGTTGGCTGTTTTTTTTTGTTTTTTTTTCTGTACAGCGACGGGAGGACGTTCACCGCCTTGCCCATTAGAGCTAAACTCTGTCCAAAAATAACACTTGCAGACATGGATATTTTTCTTTAATCTCAAAAGAATAAATTAAATTAAAAAAATTTTTTTATTCTAATGTATACATTTAGTGACGTATACATATCATACATACCAACTTACATTACATCAGAAATCTGTTTTTTATAAAAAAAAAATTATTTTATTTTTACTATCAAATATTTATTAACAAAAAAAAAAAGAAATTGTATTTATGGTAAAAAAAAAAAAAATAATAACTGCATGTCAGGAAGAGGAAAGAAGAGCATCTCTTTCCGGATATGTTTAATTTACTGTTGTTTGTGGAAGATCTCTTCTTTCAAGAAAACTTTGAATTGCTTATGGAAGATCTCTTCTTCCAAGAGTTATTTATTCTAATTTTCAAAAAGAACTTTTGAAATAATATTTGAAATTATTTGAATATTTACACGAATAAGATCCGTACGGCATATGACCTCTTGAAAATAAATTTGCTAAAAGCACAAATTCTATTATTTTTTTTATAGAAAATATTTTATCTTACGATGTTTCTTGGAAAGAGAGAGGCCAGATTACATCAGGTTAAGGCATTTAATCGTAAAATGCTGACACAAGCTTATGTCCCACCCATCTCATCAGCAGAATGCTTTCAAAGAATTAATGCAGTACGCCTGCAATAAATAAAGTAATATTTTATTCTCAAAGAAGTGTTAATTATCCTTTTTTTTATAGGGGCGCGTAGTAATTACCCATTTTATTAAACAAGATATGAATAATAATGCGCATTAGAGCGTATAATGTCACAGAGTGAATTAAAAAGTAATCAAGATAAATAATAAATCAATAAAGTTGAAATAACATGAGCGAAAAGCTAATAAGAAGATTGATTAGTGTTTCTATTTCCTTAAATCCGTAAATGTTTACAAGCAGGAAACAGAAAAATGCCTATTTTGAAATAAATCTGGCTCTAACATATCTGTGATCGTTTCTTACAGCAGGAATTAAATAATACAAAATAAAAAGAAGGCCTCAATAAAAAAATATATTTATATATAAATATATAAAAATATATATATATATAAATATATAAAAATATATATATACATATATATATATATATATATATATATATATATATATATATATATATATATATATATATATATATATATATATATATATATATATTCACTTTAATTATTAGAAAAACTTTAAATCAGGGCTTGAAACAGTTAAAGGACCTTTTAAAAAAGTTATAGTTCAACTGTTTTACAAGAACTTTTACAATTATAGTATTAACATAAAATTTATACACATAAGTTCTTGCCAAAATTTTTTTTTATAAAAGTTCCGTTAAAAGAAGTTCCTATTAAAACATTTTAAATGTATGTTTTCACATACTCATGGGGCAAAACTTGAGAGGAATCATCGAGAGGTGGGGTAAACCTCGGGAGACAGCAGTATCTTAGAAAAACTAATAAATGTTAACCCCCCCTCCAGAAAAAAATTCTGCGTTCGACCCTGCTCCCGAAGATCCCTCTCAAGCTTTGCTCCATAAGTATGTGAAAACTTATATTTAAAATGCTATAGTAGAAACTTATATTAGCAGAAATTTTATAAAAAAAAGTTTTGGTAAGAACTTTTATCAAAAACTTTTAATGAAGTTTTTTAAGGAACTTTTAATTACAAAAGTTCTTGTAAGACAATTAAACTGAAACTTTTTGAAAAAGTTCCATAACTGTTTCAAGCTTTGCTAAAAATAATAGAAATTGGCGAATTTAAAATTGAGAAAAATAAACAAAAACAGAAAAAAGTTGTTCTTAATCATTTCGTCTGCTGGAGAGACGAGGTTAAATTTAATATCTAAGATGGCGGAGTGGGAATATCCACTGAGACAAGTTTACTTATAGACATCATTTGTTAGGTTTTAAATTGTCATTGTCACATCTAATACGTTTATATTGGATTTATAAATTATATAAAATGAACTGATGAAATATATATATATATATATATATATATATATATATATATATATATATATATATATATATATAAAAATACATAATGATATCATTAACACACTATGAGTGCATTAACTTCATAACATTTCGATCAAAAATTTTATAGTAAGAACTGAGCAATAAATAAAAAGAAATTCGCTATTAATAATAAAAGAAAACGATTAAAGAAAAAAAAATAGATATTTTTTTCTAATAAATTTTTATTGTTATGATCCCCAATTTTGGTAAGGAGTAACATTTTTTTTTTTGTATAACAGTTGTAATTATTTCTAGTTCGAAATATGACACTAATGATATTATTATTATTTGTTTCAGGTGAGCTTCCTTGTGTATTATTCGAAGTAAATATATAAATAAGTTATTTTTATCTTGTGATTTGGCACAAAGTTGATAGGTAAGTAACAACATTTAATTAGAGAAATTTATGGCTTTGAAAAATATTTTAATTATTTCAGGTTTTACCATTATCTTATTTCATACTAATAAATTTCATTGGGTCTAGAATAATAATTTAAAAAAATTAATATTAGACACACTAGTTTCACTATACTGTTAGTTTATTATTGAGAAGTATCGTTCAATACTTCTTACATTTATTATCCCAAATATTACTGAATAATAAGAGAAAAGCCGAAGACATTGAAGACAGGCGACCTTAGCCATGGTGTAGAGGCTGCTTTTCGTGTAGACATGGGCTATCACAAATAGCCCGAAGGTTTACTGGCACCAACATAGGCCTACTAAAATGTGTTGAAATCCACATCCCTAACCTTGTCAAGACCAAGGATAACCATGTTTTAAAAGCTTCTTGGTCTTGGTTTATTTTTTATTTTATTGTAAATATATCACGGCCTTTTTGACTCTTTGATTAATTGCCATAGTTTAATAAACTAACTTTGCCTAGCCTTTTAACATTAAAACTTAAAAAATTCTCGAACAAGGTCAGAAATCATTGAAAACACATACTCCAATGTATCTAATCACAATTACTAAATACGGAACGTACAATTATTTGATTTGTCTTTGGCATCAAAGTTTACCAGTTATTAATAAATTATAAATTAGATTGTTTTCCAGCTAATAACAATTTTAAGTAAGCTGCCACTACACTAAATATACTAACTAAATACCAATAGGAATTTCAAATATACGTAATAAAATATACGTCGCCTTTTGATAATTAGATTTTCGGTCTATTTTTTTAAGAAAATAATTTAGAATAACTTTCAGATGATCAAACTCACTAGCGCTACCAAAATATGAAACTAAATTACAGCAAACTCCGACTCATTTATTGGGTTAATATAAATAGAATCAATGTTACTTTATTTAAAATAGTAATTTAAAAACCGTACGTAAACAGTAACAAAAGATGAACCAAAATATTTGTAAAGATCGAGAATGAGTTACTTCTTGCCATGCCATAATAAATTATGAATAATAAATAGGAAATGTTTTAATTTATAACAGTTCGTACAGCAAGGAAGAATTCGGACATTTTGAGAAGATTTAATTTTTAAATGACTTTATTATAAATATTAATGATATTCAAATTTTAATTTTTCACAAAATCATATACGCCAATCAATACGGTACTATTTTCTAGGATAAACATACTTTTGAAACTAAATTACCAGAAAATAATAATAGGTATTCATTGAAGATTAAGTGGATATACTTTATATTTCTTTATTAGTATTGAGCCCAAGACCCTTCATGGGCTACAATTTTACAATTTTTTTTTTATTAACAAGAAATTTTATTTTATAATATATTATTAATCGGATGTATTATATCCATGTAATAAGAACAAGAAAAACCGATTCGGCTCTTCTCGACGGTATTAGGCTTAGTGGATGTACGCAATTTTTCATAACATTGATTTTTTTTTTTTAAATATATTTTATTTATAGTTAATAATATGTAATGTAATTGTTAGCAATTTTTAAAAGGATTTTATTGTTCCAAATACAGACGAATAAAATTGTATACAGCGTATATATTGTATGCTAAAGAATTCATGTCAACGTACAGTGTCCATGCCGCATTTCTGTTTATTTTTAGCAGGGAATTTTTAGATCAATTCTGCTGCGTAGCCATTCTCTGCACGAGTTCCTAAATGATCCGCTCATATTTCTATTCAACAGGAGATATAGATAAAATTCAGTTGAGTTAAGCGATAAAAAAAAAAAAAGGAAGAAGTTACGATTCGGAATTTAATTTCAATGATCCAAAATTAACAGTGGTAAAGGAGTACTAGCCAATGAAAGTATAATTTAGTGCCTTATGGAAATGAAATATTTTAGGTACTTTTTCTCATGTAATCGTATATATGTGTTTATTAGCTATAAGAGACGTCAAATGCTACGGCGGAATTTGAGTATGCTCTGGCAGTCAACGTCCCTTCTAAGAACCTCCGGATTAATAAAATTCATAAAAAATAAAAATAAATACAAATAACTAGAAATAGAAGATGAAGACAGGTGGAGGAAGACATGAAAGAAGAGGTGATTTGAATGGAGGGGTAGGGAGCCGGAAGGCAGTGTGACCCAGTGACTGTGACCCAGCCAAGGACGACCACTCACTTCCGACTACATCGCCCTAACACACCCCCCTTCCGGAGGGGAACTCTCCCGCTGTGTAAGCTGGGTACCACCTCTTTACGGTCAATCCAAGGGGTAATGGCCGACCTTTAGTGCAATAAAATACTACAAACGCTATTAAATTTATAAATATCAAAATAAAAGAGAAGAAAAATATGGATATCATGTTTTTTGAATGGCCTAAATTTATAGAAATTAGAAAAAAAAAATCCGATACACACAAGGGCTATTCAGATTTTGAGAATCATATTTAGCACTGTAGTCCTGAAAAATAATTGGAGCTATTTTAAATGAGTAGAATTTCGAAGCCGTGCAAAAAAATGACTAATAAATCAATACGCAAAGTTTTAATGTAAATTTATTATATACACTAAAACTTTTTGTAGAAGTTCATACCAACCTGGGGTGTAAGATTAGCCAAATTTGGTGTAAGATTTAAATATCAGCATGATAATTAGATCAAAAACTATTATCAATATTACCAAAAATATAACTCAAAATACAAATATTATGTTGGTGGGTATGAAAATTTTTTTTTCTCGTACATTTCGGGCGCAAATATATCCTTCTGATTGCCCCCTCCTTCTGGGCACGCCACTGATACCAGGTCCTACAAATCTAAAAGAATAGACATATCTGTAAGTCGGAGGGAAACGGTCGTTAAGTAACATTTTCATATGTTTACAGAAGAGGAAAAAAGTTTCAGAATCACACTGTATTGATTGTTGCGGGCAGAGATAAATCTGTATATTTGAAGTGTTGCATATTTTAATATCTTTTTAACTTATTTACGGAACTAATACTCGAAAAAAATGTCAAGAATATTGCAAATTGTACGATCATAAAATCAAAATCAGCAAAATTGGAGTCATGACAGTTAACCTACCTCCGACGTACAGATATATCGTCGGCAAAGCACGTAACTGTCAGATCCCAATTTTTCAAAGACAGACAAAAAACATTTTCAAAAATTCAATTTTCATCATATTGAGATGTTTTTCTTTGTTTTTTTTAATAGTATGTAATACACCTGCTATCGAGTAGGCAAAATTGAAAACTATATTTTGTGCATAAAATTTGTGCAATAATAAAATAAATCTAAATCAAACCGTTTTGGACTTACGTTTTTTACTTTTGCAAACGATATATTTATTTTGGTATTAAAGCTAAAACGTTTAACGACAATCCTCGAATACGTTCTTTCAAGGCCAATATGTTCTCTGAACATGTAGCACTAAGTCTCTCTTGAAGTGTGGGAGAAAAATAACTAAAAAATAATATTATAATTAATATATTTTTCATTTTATTTGTTGATTTTTTTTAACAATGTGATGGATCGAATCCGTTAAATAATTAATTCCAAGATAATTTTAATGGGCCGATGAGTATTAAAGTTCTTTAAAAGGCCATTTATCCGACGGAATAGAAAATTTCTTCTAACAGAAATTTTAACCCTAGAATCGTTTTTTAACTCAGTGCATTATTGCTCATATTTCTGCACCATGGTCTGAGAATATACGGGCTAGTAAAGAAGGCATGATTTTCGATTCTGTTTCAAATATTTTAGAAAGTATTCCAAATATTTTGATAATGAGAAATTAACTTTTTGCACACTGGCACCACGACTAATTCTGCTACTTGTAATTTTATTATAAATTATTACTTTAAATACGCCAACTAATATAAATAAACTTAGTGAAACCCAAGTTTCGAAGCAGATGCCAATGAACATTGCTGGAAACAAGAAGTTACCACTAAGCGAGACATAACCCAGACTTGATTTTGTGTCAAATAAATGTTGCTTTTCGAGTAAATAAATATAATCCTGATCAAAATTAGCGCACAACCTTAATTTTTAAACAATAATCCTAATTAATAAAACTAAGTGAATCTATTCGTGTGTATTCTTCGTTAAAGATTCAGAAGGATTCAAGGATTGTTTATAACAGGTAATTATTGTCTCTAATCCCATTAGAAATGGATTTTATTAAATATTCGAAAGAAATGGAGACAATAAATACTGATGAAACCATGAACTTAATTTTAATTCAAAATTTTAAAATTTAATTTTCTATCTTTTCAGTTTTTTTTTTGTTTTTTTTTTAAATATAGTTTAGTTTTTCCGTTTTTGGTGTTTGATTTCCGCTTGAGATGTTTGATTAAAAATTACACAGTATAACTAAAAATAAAATAACCCTGAGTAATAATAAAATAAATTTGTGATGGAATAAAGAAGTGGCTTTGAACTTTGATCAGGAGTATATGATCAAACAAACCTCTTTTCATATTTTACTGGGATTTTAGGACAGATTTTTCCAGGATATATACGCATTTCTGTATCTTGTGCCCATTATTATTATATACATATATAATTATATATATATATATATATATATATATATATATATATATATATATATATATATACACTTACAATAACAAGCAATGCTACGTTAATAAGAACTGTTACTGCTGTGTCCAAGTAAGCTATCATCAAAGCAGCAATTTTTCTTATAAATAATAAATTCAAAAAATATATTTCTGTAGGATGAGAATAGCCAAGTACATGAAAAAAGTTTTAAGGCCTTAAGACAACCCTTCAATAGCGAGGGGCTCCAGATGGAGGGTGACTGACCCGGGAAGTGGAATGCAGGCCGTGAAAGTGCAGCACTTGCATCATCCCACCCTCCTCCCCGCCGGTGCACTTTCTTCATTCCGGTCATCCCAACTTCCTAGTCTTGTACTTGATCAAAGGTGAGGTCTCGCATCCCGATACAGTCTTATAAATGGTCACATAGAATATCCAATCTTCACGCAATAGAGTATCAAAGCAAGTGAACTTCCCCATATCATGCAGATTTAAGGTATAAACGGCAGCGCGCAAAGGGTAATTTTTTTTTTTTTCTTTTCTCAACGATCTCATTCATTTATCGAAACTAGATCCATTATTATCAATCAGACTTGAGCCTCGTTCGAACAAAACATTATTTAATAAAGAATATAATTTAATTTATAATATTTAAATATAAAATTCAAAATTAAGTAGATCTAATCGAAAACGTTAAAAAATAATCGATAAATTTATTATTCGTAATTTACGATTAACGGATAAGGATGTTTTATTTCTTATTCGAAATTAAATTTACCGATCTGATGCCCACCACTGAATCATAGTCAAACCAAAGTTTTTTCATTTCTTGTAAATGAAAGTGTGCGTATCTCCGCAAAGTAACATTAACAACCCAAGATTCTTGGTTAACCGCATGATTTATCAGTGGATTGGATAGATCATACCATCCTTACCATGTTCAACCACCGAATATGCAAAAATGCGATTTTCATATTGGTCACTTTGAAACGCTCTAGTTGAGGCACGGACTGTGGCATAGTCTTGAATCCCTAATCCTCAAGCGATTACACCTTGTGTTAGTCCAAGAGCTGGCGATGGATTCATACAACGAAAGGACTTACAGCCAGAGCCCACTTTAAATTCTAGATAATTCTCAAATGAACACACAACTCCTGACAGTCGATTGAAAGCCGTTGCATGAAATTTTAATTGAATTAATTTGGTTGAAATTTTGAAACCAGGTATAAGTAGTGTCTCTAAAAGAGAATTAACCTGGAGTGACGACGAACTCGGTTACGATTTTGAAAACAGACGGCGTCAAAATCACAAAATAGGCCAACAAAATAGGGATTTTTGGTGGTAATAAATGTTGAAAAACAGGAAAAAGTTTTGATCGCTTTATTTGATATCAAATAGAAGTATACTAGGCTTGCACGGTCCCTTGACGCAAGCTTATGTTACAGCTTAAAAAAAACATAACCTTTTCGAACGTTTTCAGTAATCGATTTATAACTCCAAAATGGTGCTTCCTTAGAGAAAACTTTATTATTTCAATAATTAAATTCTGTACCTAATGAGCACCTGATATTATAAATTCGGTCCAGGAATATGGTCGAAATCGACGGTCCAAAAACGAGATCTTGTGCAAATTTTGGCAATTTTGTCTGTTTTTTTATTTATAACTACTTCCAAAACGCTTCCTAGCGAAAACTTTTATCATTTCAAGAATTAAAGTGTAATAAGTTTTGCGTCGAATGAGTACCTAATATTACAAATTTTGTCCCCAGGACTATGGACGAAGCATAACAATTTTTTCAATATAATGTCTTCCAAACGTATGAACCATGGAAACTGCTATTTTAAATGGGTCAAATGTACATATAGAAATTTGATTATTTATTTCACTTGATGCGCTCATCAGTACGTGAAAAAGCTTACTTGTCATTTGAATAGGTATATTTGATCCAATTCGAATTATTAAGCACTCGCTGAACGCAAAATTTAGAACAGCTGTTTCCATTCGTTTCAAAGTGACGAATATGAAAACCGCATTTTGCAGATTCTATAGTTGGGCATGGTAGGGCGATATCTTTCAAATATTATATTAAAAAAGCTGACAGTTTCTTAAAAATTTAAATTGTTAACCTTCATCCAATCATGTCTTCAATTATTAAAATCTCACGTTCATCAAATTCAGGACTAAAAATTGACTTTATATCTTCAAATAAAAGATCAACATAGTGGAATGAGCTATAGTATGAAGACTAGCAACTGCCAGCATATGTACTGCTATTAACTACTTAGCATAAACAAATAAGGCAATATAAACAAGCCATTTCAGCTAATAATTACACTACTACAAAAACAAAAGCAATAAAAGTTAAACAAGGCACAGTAGCGAAATTTATACTGTTACTTTTGCCATCAAAGTGATTCTAAAACGATAAATAATGTGTTGAATTATGTATAAGAGAGGTTCGCATGCCTTTTACCACTTTGAATTTAAACTAGTCCTCACAACGTATCAGCGAGGAAGGTATCAGACAGAAGAACAGCTTGATTGTCCAACTGATAAGACAGAAAAGTAATGAAACATAGAAAAAAAAGTAGAAACTGAATCATAACCAAAAATAATACATAATAAAAGGATTTATTACAAGGATCTTTCGACGGAAGAGCGTGAGGGAAATGGCAAGAGGAGCTGCGGGAGTGACTAAGCATTTATTGACCAAGATGAAACAGCTGGCCTCAGGTTCAAACAAGAGATAAGGCACAACTGCCGAGGTATAAATAGAATCTTCCTTTCAATGGCAAAACACTGCAATAATAACATTATACGTCGGGGGGTATGAGTGTGGTGCCACGATACTCCGAGGGTGTCAATGAACTCGCGGCACAACTGTTCAAACCATCTCCGCGGGGTAAAACCACATTCCCGGTATAAAAGTTGGTTTTTAATCGCATTAAGATAATTAGATCAAGTAATTATGATATAATATCGGATCATCATGAATTCGTAGTGAGATCACAAAAATCCTATATATATCTTAAATTCCTATTTATACTCACACAATTTTTATTACTTCAGTATTATTTAATTTTATCTATGTCGGGAATTCCATTTAATAATCCTAATCTTCTTTATTTCTCTACTATTTCATACCAACAACGTTTCCTTGTTTCACCTTCAAGTTGTATCATTTTTGTCTTAATCATATATTAACTCGACAATCTCTTCATTATTAACCACTTCATGTTTAGTCTAAGTTCTATACTTATTTATCATTATTTCTTGTATCCATATTCATTTCAGAACATTTCTAATGGGAAACAAGACAAAATGATAAATCAGAATGGAATTTAGGATAAATATGAAGTGGTTAATATTGAAGATATTATCGAGTTAATATATGATTAACGCAACAAAAAAAATCTGGTGCGGTGCGCGCATCACACAACTTTCCCTTACCGTCCTATAATAATTATCTTTTAAATACAATTTTAAAGAGTTCATATAAACACTGCTTATAATAAATTCAGCAGCAAACACATCTTCTCCCACCTAAGTACAATAAAAAAGTTTTTTAAACAATTTTAGTACAACAATCCTGTACACTACCTATATATTTTAACTTTGTCAAGTTGCAAATATATTTTAAAAGTTTCTGGTTTAGTTTCCATGGAAACATTTTCTTTCCATTAAATAATGTGAAAGTAGAAATTATTAAGTTAATTTCCGTTTTTGTATTCTTAAATTACTTTGTTACAGAGCGTATTGTTTACAACAGATTGGCGGATTGGTGGGAAGAGGTTCGGTCGCATCTGTCTCCTTTCGGATGCGGTTGGTTATCCATCTAGGGTCTTGTGCTCCTCATAAAATACACTGCATCTTTGCTAATACTGGTCCGATTTTGATGATTCGTTTATTGATTTTTAGATAATTTATTTACCTTTCATACAATTCTACACATAATTTACCGTAAAATGCATACTTTTTAAGCTTTGCGCAAATAAAATATTCTTTTCATCATAACTTTTTTCCCTGCAATTTCTCGGTGATTTACTACAAAAATGAAAAGTGAAAGGTCTTTATGAAGAATAATTTAGGCAAGTTTCATCAAAATCGTTAGAGCCGTTTTCGAGAAAATTGTAAAAAAGTGTAAAATCGATTATATAAAGTGGCACTTCCGGTTAGTCGATTTTGACGAAAATGTTGCTGTAGCATCACATGCATGTGCCAATGTTACATACGTAATTTCAGTATCGTAAAACTTTTCATTTTTGAGCTAGACTGTTCACATACACACACACAGACCATTTTGCGTGACTTGGTCATTTGGACTTCAAGGGACCTTAAAACGTGTATTTCCGTCGAAAACTGGAATTCGAAAATTTTCACGATCGCAATACTTCCCCTTACTATATACTTCGTATATAGGTAAGGGAAAGTAAAAACCATCAACAAAAAACTTGAAGTTGGGCAAAGTGCCCGAAAACGTTGTTGGTATGAAATAGAAGAGAAACAAAGAAAATTAATCTAATAGGGTTATTAAATTGAATTCTTGGCATAGATAAAATCATAGAATATAAATACTATGTTTGAAAAATATAAATATAATCTATATAATTTAATTTAATATTCTTGTGTTCTGAAATCCAAACCCACGAATACTAAGTAAGTTGCGTACATTAATTTTGGAATGAAAACGATGTTAGCAACAAAATCATAAAAACGGTAGCATATTATAATTTATAATTCTATATTTATTTGTTAAAGTTATAATTAATTACTAAAAACATTACTAAAAGTGTTCTTTTTCCCTTTTATTTTGGTACCAAATCTGAGAAACATGGGTTCAATAGTCAGGACGGCGGACGGACGTTTGAATTTTTGGTACGGATTTTTGTATTTCACGTATCTTGAAACGTAAAATCTCAAATTTTGAGAGAGGAGTACAACATTTTTTTTTGGTCGGTTTCAAAGGTGCATAATTGAAAATAAGAAATCAAAAAAAATTTTTTTAGCCTTTGGACATAATAATTCCATAACACTTTATGCATGGCCGAGATATGGGCAAATCAGTCATTTATTTCCAAAATGAATTATTTTTTTTTTTGAAAATCGCGACCTACTTAAAATTTAAATATTAATACTTAGCTGTTTAATTAATATTTATATAATCAACGATTTTTGGAAATATGTGCTAGAGTGAAAATTATTCTAATATATATTATATATTTTAAATTGGTTTTGATGTTGCAATTGAAATAAAAAATATAGTTTTTCGCAGTACCTCAAAATTTGTCAATGATGATTAGGATTCAATTTGAAAATAAACGACCCAAATGAAACCTCTTTGAAACAAAATAAAATGGCAGATGGCAATTTCGAGTTCCGAGGATCATCCTGTGAATTTGGTGCCAAGTCTGAAAAAACCTGCACAGTAGTCTCGGAGAAAATCCACGGACAGATGAATTCTTTTTTTTTTAATTCGATACTTACTTCTTTTAATTCTGCCTTACTTCTAACGTAAAACTTCAGATTTTAAGGGAGGGCTAAATTTATTTATTTTTTAAATAGGTTTGACTAATTTTAGCAACTGGACTTAGACTGTTTCTATCTTCACCATTTTCTTTAAACTCTTTGCGTTTTTTCAAGGCTACCATGTTCTAAATACATCTAAAATTTAATGGAAAACGGGTCAGTAGTTTAGTAGAATGTAGAGTCACGTCAAGATTCCATTATTTTAACTAAAAACAAAACCAACAGAAAAATCTGCTAACTAAATATTTAAAACCAAAATCTATATTTAAATAATAAATAATAATAATAAAGCTAACTAAAATTTTGTAATTGTATAAAGTGATTATAAATCGAGCAGGCCATGATACGACAACACATCATGCTAACCTACTTCCATAGGCACTGAATCTGTCTCTATAAAAGGAATGCTAAGACACGACATTATTTATCAATTTTCAAACTGCGCTTAAACTGAAAAAAAATGGTGTAATATACGAAAGTAAAAGTATTAAGCTTGGGCTCCAGTAAAAATAGTAATAGGAAAAAGTTGTGGAGGTGCATTAGAAAAGGAAAGGAGGTCCTCTGGCAGAAACCAGAGTGAAAGGGCGCGGGGAAAGTTGATACTAACCGATGCTAATCCTCTCTTTATAACCCAATTAAACCGGTTATCGCTGTTTCTATCATCATCGGTCTTTATTCTATTTATATCTCAAGAGGCAAGGACGATTTAAGTGCAGAAGAACAAAGAACGAAGGACTTTAATACCGAAGTGCAGCAAGATCAATCCGCAGAAGGTAACACACTGTCCTTTGAAGACACATCTGAATCGAAAATGTTGTTAGAAAAATATAAAAACAAAAAGCTACAATGTACCCTTTATTGTTTATATTTTATCTACGATTTTATTTATAGATTTTTTTTTTTTAACTATATGATACTTATTTATTTCTAAAAATATTTTTTTGTGTTTTCTATGATCAGGTTTTTTTGTTTATTAGAAGAATTTTACTTTTAACTTCTTTGTTCTATTTTTATTATAGAACAAATATTTTTCCATTCTTCATAGTGTTTTTTGTAAAAATATTTTTTTATAACTATGAATATACTTATTGTTTTTTTATTTATTATCTAATAGGTCTCATGGCTAGAAATAACCTTTATTTTTTGTACCTCTTTGTTATTCACAAGAGACATTGTCCCAGAATAAAGTTTTTTTCTATTTTATTTTAAAAACAAGGATGGAACAATAACAAGGCGCTGCTACAGATGGTATTGGTGGGATATTAATAACTAGCTGGGATAATAATCCTTTTTGTCAAATTCCAGGAGATATCACCCTTCCCTTTTCTAATTCAAGCGAGGAATTTAAGATCGGTTTCACAAGGCCGCCTAAAATAAAATAACTGACCAGGTGTGAATCGAATCCATAGCTCTCCGAACCACTTGGGACCTTAGCCCCGAACCGCTTAACTATTCTGCCCTCAGGAACACTATTTAGAAAATCTTATCCCGTACGACCATCTTCTTGATCTAATATGTGAGTTCGTGTGTGAAAGTGAACCAGGAATTCACAATTAAGGCTAGAAATAAGATTTTTTAGGACAGAAACGTTTAAGACGCTTTTGGTGTAATTTTTAAACGCTCTAAGCTCCGCTTGCATAAATGCTACAAATCATGCATTGATATCATTTAACAGAGAAAATGTGCCATTAGAGATTGCAAAAAGAATTTTTGGTTTTCCGACATCAGAGGGAAGTAGAGTAAGCGGATGACGTCACCGCTCACAACAATATAATTTGCAATGTATGACTGGATCTTCATTCACGAGATTTCTACTAGTAATTATATATTCTTCTCGGCAAATCTCATTACTTACACTCTAAGTAATTCAACGCCTTTGAATCCCGCTCTCAGACTCAGCCTCCTCTGGCAATAACTTAAATTATCATCACAACGCTATATCTTTATTACTTCCAGTTCATTTTAGTCCAATTAAGGCCTTGAAATTCTCTTTTTATGGTAACATAAAAAATAAATGTTCTGTCGTGGTTGACAAAGCTTCCAATTGAGTTAGAGAGATACACAATTAATTTAAAGTTTATGCGAGGAAATCTAAACTAATTTTATATGAATTTCGCAGTGCGTTTTGTTTTGGTATTCAGGTAAAGTGCGTATTTTATATTATCTATGACTTTCCAAGATGTTAAAAAACAGCAATTTATTCTATTTTTTTTTTTCGCATGAGTTGTATAACTTCTCTTCCTAAAGTCTCGACCAGTATGCTTTATTAGGATCAGATACAAAAGTAGCAAACCCCAAATCATTGTAAAACATAATGATATTCATACTCGACAAATGTAATATAAAATTACTGAAAATATATTTTTTTTTTTTCGGTTTTCAAGGTTTTGTAACAAGAATCGTTTCACATGTTGTTGTTTTTTGCTTCTCCAAAACATCCGAACTAAATTTCTTAAAAATTCGTACAGTAATTTCAAATAAAAAAAAAACATCAAACCTATAAAAATATAGAGGAACAAGTGATATTTATCAGTGAAATGGAATTAATGACGGATTTGTATATTTATTTCAAAGTAAGGTAGTCTGGTAAATGTGCACTTATAAACGTAAGTTTATTTTTTAGCATAATTAATAATTCAGAATTCGTTTTGGATAACTGAAAAGAAATAAACATGTTTTGATTTCACATTTCGAAACTGATCAAACTAAATAGATCACAATATTTTTTTAATAAAATAAAACAATCTCAGAAATACATAATATTCTAAACATCAACGGAATATTCTTAAATACACCAACTTCCTTTGTTTTGTTTTTTAAATATTTATTTGAAGGATATTTAGAAGGGATAGCATATAGGTCCACTGTTCATTTATAAATGTTTTGTTAAATTATTAAAATAGAATACTTCCAGTCAGCCCGGGAAGTGCGAATGTCAAAAGCTTCAGAACGAAAAATAACATTTCCATTAGGAATATAAAAAGATTTGGCAGGGGAAAGTACCGACCGCTACTCGTTTTCAAAGAATAAACAACTTTCGACGATCCACTAACAGGAGTGAGTATTCTCAAGAACACGCACAATCAGTAGAGATATGAATCACTTTCCTTCATTAAGTAACATGCCTTCTATTTTCTCCTTTCAAGCAATTAATAAAAAAAATATTAATTAATAATTGTCAGATTCCACTTATCATAACATCGCCATCAATATGAGTGAAACGACATCCCGTCACCGAAACTGGGCCTCCTCCAAAAGTCTCCGCCAGTTTTTACGGTCATTACCAGCAGCTCTACAGTTTCGGACCCCCGCGCGTCCGCAGAGACCGAGTCCATCCATCGCAAGTTCGGTCTTTCAACTCGCCGTTTTCCATACAGCTCTGCTATAAGGATCATTTTCGGGATCTCGTTGGTAACCTTACTTTCCACGCGTCCACTTAACTATGTCAACAGAGTCTCGTTAGTTTAGCATTCTTCTTTCTTCTCCAGACGTCATCCTGTCTAACAGGATCGAAAATTCGTCTGAGAATGCTACGAGAAGCCTGCCTGGACTCTTCCGCCCTCGTGGTGGACTAGGGTCTTATACAGCTTGATCTTGGTCCGGTAAGAGAGAAGTCTACTTCTAAAATGTTTGACAAGGCCAAAATAGCAATGGCTAATCGCTGCAATCCTCTTGTTTATCTCTTGAGATTAATCATTTTGAGCGTTGATTTCAGAACCCGAATAGGTGTAGCTGCTTTCCCTCTGAAAGCGATATTCCCCTGCATCAAAATACTCAGCTCCTCCAATCAGCATATACTTCGTCTCTGCCTCAGTAACAACTGGACCAAGATGCTTGGCAGTATCTTCCAGGAATGATTCTCGCAGGACCCGTTCCGATCTAGCAGTAATGTCAAAATCAATAGAATACCCCAGCAACTGGACTATGCTGTTAAATAGGGTTGATCGTAGTTGGATTCTAGACATCCTTACAACTTTTTCCCCTGCAAATTTAAAAGGAGGCAGGCTTAAGCGTCTCCCTGCCTAACACCGCAATTTGTGACAAAGGGGTCAGAAAGATCAACACCCACGCGCACCATACACTTTGAGCTCGCCATTGTCTACACCAGTATCACTAATTTCTTAGGGCCTGGTAAAGCACCGGTCGGGCAACACTGTCATAGGCAGATTTAAAAACGACAAAGACATGATGGGTTACGATTATATACTCCTTACATTTTTCAACATCAATCTCTGTGTAAATAGCTGATCCGTAGTGGATCTTCCACTATGAAATCCTGCTTGATACTTCCCCATATATCTGTCCGCATGGGGAACCAGTCTCTCGAAAAAGATATTTGAGACTACTTTGTAAGAACCTGAAAAAAGAACCGATAGTAAAAACAACAGCGGGCAGATAATAGCTTTCGTCCACCCCTCAGGCATTCTTCTTCCTTCTTGCCAAATAGAAAGGATGAGATTGTGGAGATCCTTGTGTAAGATTACTTATTAAAAACGCGATTAAATTGTTACGATTTACTAGCACTTTAGTAGTTAGTAACTGATAACGCAAGCGGCAATAACAATATATTCATGTTCTGAGGTAATTATCAAGATATGAAATAAACAAAATTAGTTAATTGAATTAATAAGAAAAAATAGGGCGTCGCTAATAATTTGATGATTGAGACAATGTTAAGTTTAATAATTGTTGATGGAAAAAAATTAGGCAATCTACCAATAAAAATGTATTCAATAATGAATAAAGAATTAACCACTCGTTAATCTCATTATTCTGTATTCAAAATATTTATTGTTCATTATCTTAATGATTAATATTTTATTCCATTAATCTTTTTTTTTTACCAAATAAGAAAAGAAATGGGTTAATATCAAATTTTAAATGCCTCAATATTTAAAAATTTGAAGCTTAGAAAAAAAACAGACAGTGTGGTTTAAATTGAGTCTACCATATGCTAATTGTTGATAATTGCAATTGATAGGTGCGCATTTATAAATAAAAGTGCAATAAAAAAAATTAAAAGTCTGGAATAGTCAGTTATGCGGTATAGTATACATATGACGCCTTTAGGAAAATGCGAAATGAAACGTTTCGCCATGTCGTTAATCACAACAGACTTAGACATTATTCGTTAATAATATTATAAATGATTAATTTATTTCAAATAAATAGTCATTTGATGTCAAGAACTATTATTAAGATAATTATTGCTCAGTACAAGAAATAATTAAAAACAAGTAATTTTTAGATAATTAATATTTGAGCTATTAATAAATTAATATTTTAAATAATTTCAATAAAATTAATTACTTTTAAATATATGTAGGCACTTGAATCTTTGTTCTCAAATTAATATATTTGTACGAGAAAAAATATATAAATTATTGATTCGTAATTCGCACCAAAGCATAATGAATGAATATATTCAATCCGTTTTTCACAAAAAAAATAATAAAGATAATTTACTCATTATATTGAGACAAATTCGCCAGTCAGTAATATGATATACGAATAATTTTTGACACTGTTGCTCATGAGGACAAATTTTTTTCAGCTTTTTCACCTTGCCAGAGGCCGCAAGGTGGTCGGAAACGGTTGAATTAACAACTGAAAGTTTTCCAACAGTTTTTCTTGGATTTCCTTCAACCGAAGCCCGCGGATGTTCGTGATGAACTGTAGTTGTTTCATTGTCATAGAAAATAATATCACCCTAACGAAATTTTCAACGAGATTGAACTCGTCAAAGAAGTACAGGCTTGGATATGCAAATAAAAACTAAATTCTTAGATTTAAAACTGCTGTGCCATTATTATAATTTTTTAATATTATGATACACAATGATTATCAGAATTTTTTTTACCAACTAATTAAAAAAAAATCGTTCTCATAATATTGGTGTTAAATGTGTTGTTTGCGGTGAAGCAACACATGGAAATGTTTCTCATGACTAGAGAAGGAGCGTGAGATATACCATTCTGCATAACTTAAAATTAATAAAAGTTGTGATTATTCACTTTAAAGCGAGAAATCAAAATATCATATTTTATTAACGATAGATAATTCCTTCATTTATTTTTGAAGATCAAGATTCATAAATATTCCATAAATATCAGAGAAATAAATAAATTTATACAATATTGTGTTGTATTTAACTACACTACATTTATTATTAATGTATAACAACGTTTCGACCAGCTTTTATTAAGCTATCTTTGGCTGCATACGAATTTGTGGCCAATATATTTAAATGATAATTCATTCTTCACCTTAATATCAGAAAGTTGAATGAAATAAACATAAAACATACTCATAAATAAATTTTCTGGGGCTATGGATTCCTGAGAGCAAATATTGTATTGTTATGTTAAAATATTTTTATAAAAAAATAAAATTCGAATTCTCCTCAGACAGATATTAACATATATATATATATATATATATATATATATATATATATATATATATATATATATATATATATATATATAATCTCTTTATAAATAGTAATACTCAAAAGAAAAATTACCAATTCTCAACAGAACAAATATGGTTGTCCCTTTGACTCTCTTAGTATTTCTATACTATAACTAATAGTTTTATAGTAGTTTTACTCCGATATAAATTATTTCAAATAGCATAAATCACATAAATTTATTTTTTTAAATCAAATCCCATTTATTCAAAAATATTTTATTCAATATGTAAATATAATAATGAGGTTTAATGTGAAAACTGTTAGGCGGAAGCTTCAAAATAAGCCTATTATCAGCTAAACTGATAAGAATCACAGACTGATAACACATCTCACCAAGAGCTGGCGTCTTCTTCTTTATCTTTCGTACCCAGACCTCAGTGACGTCTTCGAGTGCCAGGTTCCACATCTTGTCGAAAGCCGAGAGGTATGCGATAACGTAACCTCTTATACCCCATGCCGAACGGGTCGTGACCTGTAACAGGAGAATATAATATATTAATAAAAAAAAAAAACAATATCTATAACTTATTAAAGTTGAATTTAATAAAATATAAAAAAAGTTCGAAATAACCAGGTGATATGCAACCAAGGTTACTGTCACTCCTAAATTGTCTTGTTTGATAAGGCTTGTAGCTGAAATAATGCGGTGCGTTGAACTACAGATGTTTAAGCAAATTAAAGATGAAAAAAGTAGAACTAAGGAATAAAACACTTCCTGTTTATTATAATTTTTTTTATTATTTTTTTATATCTAATTGTATACTCAAAAAATAAAAACAATTACGTATCTGAAATAAAATATATGACTTCGATTAAGTACAAAATTATTCTAAACAGTGAGTTATGCATATGTTTATCAATTTATTTCCATCCCATAATATAAACAATAATGTAATCAATAAATAATAAATGTTTTAAATAAAATTAATAATAACGCTTTTTTTCATTTTTTTTTCTACTTAAAAATTCATATAGAATCGAAGCAAGTTTATTGATGAGCTCTATTATGCAATAATGGCAATATTAAACATAAATAAACATACTGTTTAAGATCTCATGAAATACTTAAAACAATTTTTGATGGTCATCAAATATATGCAAATGTATCAAATAATTTTGTAATAGATTTATTTATTTTTAATTTAAATTTTAAATGAAATACTTTTAGGAGCATATTTATTATTATCATTTATCATAATTATTTTTTTTTTGTTTTAGGTGGGTAACAATGTATTTTTACTGGAAAGAGATACTAGAAACGATTGTATTAGTAAGTAACATAGAATAAGAAAGTAACTTTTCAAAATCTAATTAAAAACAAAGAAATCAATATTTCAATAATGGATTATGCATATTAAAGATGCATTTTAATAATATATATATATATATATATATATATATATATATATATACACACATACACTACCAACAGAATAAGTGATAGTACATATACAACAGATTAGAGAAAATGAGAATTTTGAAAGATTTACAAGAGGAAAACTGTCATTTTTACTGTGTAACTTAGTACCCACATATTTTATTATTTTAATGAAACCTTTATTAATAAATCATTTGGCAACGGTGAGAATGGTGAAATGATTTTTAAAAATCTATTTTATATTAGAAAAATTATAATGGCAATCATTTGCTCTTACAGTGTACGTATATACGATAATAAAGAACAATAATACAAAAATTTTCTAAAGCACACAATGTAATATGATGAATTTGTAAGGAGGGTGGATATAACCTGGGTTTAAAAACTATGTATTATTAAACCTAACGATCAAAATATTAAAAAAACAATACTTAAAAAAAAACGGACAGAGAGCATATTTTTAATAATAATTAACTTAAATTATGAATTAGCAATGATGAAGTATCAGAAATAAATATACTTACTTTGATCCTGGTCCTGTTCTCAACCATCTCCCGAAGTTTGGCCAGAGGTCCTTCTACGTTCAGCATGAATTTACGAATATTTTTCTTACCTACAATCAAAATTAATTTCTGAAATAATAATAGTTAGAGAAATGATTTATTGAAAATCAGTTGCTATAACATTGGGTTGCTATAATACACAGCGTACTGGTCAATCCATAGTGGATATATATATATATATAAAGAAAATGTTATGTAATCGAATAAAGACGAATATGCTATGAATTATATGTATGAAGGAAAAAAGAAATAAATGTAAAATGTATTTATATATATGTATATTATATATATATATATATATATATATATATATATATATATATATATATATATATATATATATATATGTATAATGTTATATATATATTATATATATATATATATATATATATACATTTTACATTTATTTCTTTTTCCTTCATACATATAATTCATAGCATAATATTTGTATTCTATTACACAACATTTTCTTTTTCTTTTTCTATCTTTTATTTATTTTTATCCATCGAACTACTTTCTCACCTCTCCATAATTCTCTCTTCCAGTTAACAATCAGCTCTTTCTTAATCCAGTATATAAACTCTAGACAATTGGAAAATTTATGAAACTAATCAAACATCAATATTTGAACGCACACATATACGTATATGGTAGATAAACAGTACAGCAAAAAAAATCAATAATAAATATCTGATGTGACTTCATTGTACTCTTATTAAACGATAAATCGGTGGCTCAAAAAGTGATGAAGGGATCTTGAATTTGGTTAATAGTTTCTAAATACAGCACTGTCTCAAAAACGACACTCGGCTATGGACGTCAATTTGCACCCATCTATTGACATTATCAAAATTACATAGTAATTATATATTTATAAAAATGTTAACGAAGGTTAATATGGATCTTGAAGAGTAGTTATCCATGAAGATCTCGATTTTTCATTTTCAGCGTGACTCGTATCCCTCCCTACCTTCTAAGAAGGCGAGAGGTAAAAAAACAAAACAGTTGCAGGTAAAGAACCACTTCCGCCAATTTTAACCAAAATCTATTATATTGATACAAAAGAGGTATAAACCAAATTTGAGATGTTTTGTATTATAGTTATAATATAATTTTATAATGACCTTCAAGTAAAGTATAAGGAAGTAAAAACAATACTAAATGGAAACGGGGTTGCTGTTGTTTTTGATGTCGTTGAATGCCTGTTTCTACTCTAATTAATAAAGAGCGAGTTATCCTGTTAATAAATACCAGCCTATTCATGATATTAGGAAGATATGTAATGATTTATTAAAGAAATTTTTATTAAACTCTTCAAAATAACGAACCATCAGACCCAAGACTATGCATTGTATATGTACGCTTGATTAACTGCAAAACGAACTTATTCATCATGATTTTAAAACCTAAAGAAAACTTTTTAATTAGCTAATAAATTCCTAGAGAGAAGAAAGAGAAATAGCTCTGTGACCACATATTTGTTGTAATACAATAATCTCCGAAATTACTGGAATTATTTAGGTATTTTTTTTTTAAAAGATACAACCGAGAGTGCTGGATTTTTCTTGGTAAATCGTGGTTGGAAAGTAACACACTTTATAGACTCAAGTCAACACTTTTTTAGTGAGTCAGAGTCAGTTTACTGAAATCAGAGGTTGCTGAATCAGTAAATCATAAAAATGAGATAGGCCCAGCAACTCTTGAATGAATCATTCTCACTTGTGTGAGATCTGTGAAAAGAGAAGTATTGCCCATTTCTAGTGTTCAGCAGATAAATATAAATGAAGTATATATAAATATATATACTTACATTGATACATTAAAAACACCGCTGAAATGAAAGTTTATTTAGCTTACAATAACCCGTCAATAGCCAATCAAAAACGATCGAAGGGTTCCTTGGATAATATACAAAGAAAGACGGAGGCAGTGCACCGCCAGAAGAGCAGATGGAAAGGGCAATAAATATCAATAAATAATAAAGGTAATAAAACAATAAGAGAAGAGAATATTGACAAAGAGAGAGAGATAGAGCTATGGGAAGAGGATCACGAATGTTTACCCCGGGAGAGGCAGAGCCGAGCACCTAGCCACGGGCGATGACCCGACCACTCGGTGGACGACCCCGTGTCAACCCTCCTTCCCGCTTAGCGCTAAATAGTCACTCTCTCTCTCTCTCTCTTTTCTCTTTGCTAAAAGTTTTGATGCCGAATCATAACGATATTTAAATTAATTTATATCGTGTGAGAGCATTTTATCCCTCAAAAATCGAATCTAACACTAAAGCGTAATTCCTGCACCACCGGAGGACTATTTCATAATGAAGTACAAAAGTACAAGTGCAAGAGAGAATCGCACGAGTGAAAAGGTTCGCTTTTAGAGATTACAGGTTACTTATCGCCTTTAAATAATAATAATTTTATTTTAAATTTACTGCCTTTAATATAACTATTTTAAATGTTATCGTACTTCAACACATAAGCGTGCAAGTCACCGAAGGCGCGTTTCACAGTATCATAAGCGTAGCAATAGGCCCAACTTGTACTTTATTATGAAACAGGCCGCGCCTATAAAATAAAGTAAAAGTGGACCTCTCCACTTGTACTTTTCCAACTAGTACTTTATTATAAAAAAGGGCTCCAGTGTTCGTGATAATATCTCAAGGGATCTGTCAAGGCTAAAAATTGTTGTTAGATGTTGGTTTAAAAAAAAAAAAAAAAAAAAAAAAAAACCATACCCCCTGATTTTATAAAAAATATGTCGAAATACAGTTAGAATCTTGCCACAGGCAAAATGAATGAAGATAAAAAAAATCGATGAAGTTGTAACTGAAGCATTGAAAATTAACATTTTTTTTTTTTAATTTTAAGACTTTTCTGGATATCTGGTTTCACTGCAAGAACATTGGAACTTTCACTCTACATTTTCATCACAGCAGAATAATATTTTCGAACTTAAAAAATAACTGAATTCGAGCTGGTATCATTACTACGCTTCTGAAAATTTTAAATTTCAAAAATTCTCTTTTGACCTTTGCCACTTAGTAAAATCAACAGCATAAAATTAAGAATGCTATTATAAGATGTGAGTACTTAAAAATGTTTTATTTAAATCCAGTCAAAATTATTAAAATTCTATTATGAAACTTTGCTCGTAATCTGATAATCAGCCATATAAATCACCAGTGCGAGATATAACCTAGTCCAACTACACAAAGTAAACAAATTCAGTTAAAAGTTTAACAAATTAGTAAAACAGTTATTTCTCGACAGATCGCAGATAGAGTCAGTATCATTTGCGAATTAGACAAAGGAGAGTCAGAAACAGCAATAATCTCATATTAGCCAAAAATGTCAGTTGCAACCTTATCAAACCAAGCAAGCGGGTACGGATAAGAGTTGTGGAGCTCCACTAAATAATCAAATTCCTACCGTATTACAATCCATGCAATATAAAATACTTCATAAATTTATGAATAATCTTTACTACGCCAAAAATAATATTATTTCAGATTTAGTCCAATTCATTCCTTCCATTTTAACTCCATACCCACACAAACCCATTAGGTTTTAAACTTGCTTCCCAATAGATTCTCGGTAATCCTCCTGGAATTATCTGAAACGGTCCTAAAAAAGAAAATGGCCTCGGGGCCTTCTAGAACTGTCATTGGAGTTCAACCATTGTGTAGAGCTTCTTCACTAGTCATATTTATCAGACTGCGCATTTCCTTGTTATATTTTAGTAATGAAATTATATTATGGTTGCAAAATTCAATAAGTAACCTTTAAAAAAAATAAAAATTCATCTATGAACCTGCCATTTGGCACCTACCATTAACAAGAGTGCTACGAAAGAATTTTCATGTCGCAAGTGGGTTCTCAAAGTTCAAGGGTTATAAAACATTATGATATGACGTTATGTTTATAAGTGATATGCAAATAAACGTACTATCTAACGAGCTGCAACTGTTTAGGAGTAACAAATATATGAATAATGAATTTAACTTTCGAGATATAGACATCGTTTTTTAAAAAATTCGAAATTTAGTTTCGATTTATAACGGCACGTAAACAACATCTCTGTCGATTTCCGCTCACGATATATCGAGAAACAAAATTGGAAATGGTCTAAAAAATGACGTAGGCACCAAATACTGACGTCTCTCAGTCGTCACTCTGGTCTTGACCAGTACTAGAAGTCTTAAAAAAATATTGTAATTATAAAAGTTTTGCCTTCTTAATAAACTCCAACTTTGCACGATAAAGAATAAATTAAAAAAAAAAAATAGTTTGTTAATTGGGGGAAAAACGTTTCATGTGTTTCTTGTAATGTTTGCTAAATAGCGCTTTTACAAAAAACAACGTCGATGTGTAATTAAACTTTCAAAATTTAATAAATGGATCAAAAAATTTATAGAAATGAAAGTACATTAATAGGATGCATACATTTTTTTTTTTATGAAATTACTTTATTCAAAGATTCAGCCTTAGTATTTACATTTCAAGCCAAGGAGAAAACTTTAATGGGAGTCGAAGATTGATACTTTGTGTATGAATGAAAAGGAAAAAAAAAATACCGACATAAATGAATAATAAATGAATTTGTTGTAGGTCGTATCGATATCGCTCCTCTATGCTGATACTTCAATAGTTGTATAAATGTTTTTATCATTCGGATAAATAAATAAACCTTCATGAAATTATTTGAAATTCTTGAAGGCCTCGGAGAATAATCCTTGTCAAAGATGAAAGGAAAGCAGATCCTTAAGAAAGGTGGCTCATGAATCAGGAATCGGCTCATCCCAATTCATGGTAGCCGAATCACATCCTTCAAGGGCACCAACCTGACGAATGTAAGAGACTTTTGAGGCTTTTATCCTCTGGCGCCATGGCGATCCTCAATAGAAACCTTCCCTCATTATACAGCTAGCCTACAATCAACATCCTAGATAGCCAATAGGAAAGTGTAAAACCGTCCGGCGCAGAGCAGGTTCCTAGAGTAGGATATATCACACGAGTGGTCTGCAGGATGTGGTACCCATTCTTGAGATAGCAAGAGATGATTTCGTTACTGTGGTTCCAAAAACAACCGTAAATAGTGATAACAGATTCTCTATTTGATAGTTACCGGGAATATAATAAATAAAGCCATGACATCATACCAATTTCCGACATGGAACTTCCATTAATACAGACTAAGTTTCCAATAGTTTTCTTCGAAATTCAATTTTTTCGGACTTAACAAATTTCCTTTATTTTTAATTTTATTCTTTAATTCACTTTTAAAATAGAGTTTAAAGCAACTAAAATAATTAAATCTTTGTTTCAACTAAACAATGCATATTATTGTATACGGGTCTCCATTATTTTTAAATTTTATTAAATTGAATAAAACTAATAAATAATACAATTAAATTGAAAGCGGCTCACAACAAAGCGCGTTTCTCCCAATGTTGTCCTTGAGTCGTTATAAGTTGGAAACTTCAGATCTGGAGGATTTTTTTTTTTCTCTTAGCTCCAAAGAGTATGTAGGGGAAAGTGCCCTATTTTGAGATTCTTTTTGTAAAATTGCTCTGGAATTTGTTAAGAGTAAAAACTGCATTTTTCTTTTTGAAATGTTAAGCTAGTTTTAAAAGAATGGAATTGCAAATGTGTTTAAAACTAAGTATTTTCAAAAAAATTTCCAAATCAGTTATACTGTGCAATGAGACACAATGATAAAGAAGTTGAGAAGGAAAAAAAAAAGTTTATTTTACTACAAAAACGATAATAATGCTTCTTTAAAGTTTTAATTATCTATTCGCACTAGTCTAAATAAATCTTGTTTGTATTTTGTATTTTCAGTCTTATTAAAAATAAAATAAAAAAAAGTAGAAGATGACTTATTAAGTAACAATGAAATATCTTAATTTCTCTACAATCATTATGCGACAAACGAAAACTCTTTTCATATTTTGCCCACTTCTCTCCATGATTATCTTTGGAAAATCTACAAGTTCAAAAAATGCATTCAGGATTTGCCTCATATGAATATCTTTTATTGCATGCATTGTGCATTTTAAGGGAATTTTGGAGAGTGATAATTTTCGGGAATTCGGGAATCGCTTACAAGTTCACTAGTTGTTTTGGATATGATGTGACAACATGAGAAACCTGCGATTTTATTTGTGATGTCGTCGGTCCAAAGTTAAACTTTATTAATTGTTTTTATTAATTTTCCATTGTATTTCGGTTGATATAGCCTCCTGTAGTGAGTCTGTTAGGGCATTAGAAAGTGCTGAATTCGCATTTCATTCGCGTTTCATTATTACGATAAACTTCTTAAAGTCTAAACATTCCATGTTAAAGTAACGAATATGCGTATTATTATCAAGGTAAAACAATAATTACATATGAAACTATGAGATCAAAGAAATATAACACCAACAAAAAATGTTTAAATAATCGAAATCGGCATTTATACCCAGAAAAATGTAACAGTTTTTTTGCCCTTCTGAAAAATAATGATTTTCGCAGTCGCATGTTTACCATGGGATCGACGATGTGTATTTAGGAGTGGTATCATATTGTTGATTAATAAAGATAGATTATTATATGTCATATTAAGGTCTAATTCATATGTTTTTGAAAACTGACTGGCAAAACGCGGAGACCATTTTTCGCCTGTGATCGCAGCAAAAAAAAAAGTGGCTAGCAGAAATAGCCAGAGCTAAGGAGGAAAAAAAAACGTGAAAGAGCTCTATAAAAAGACGGAGAGAAGACTATAAAAAGATGAGTACCCGAACTGGAGATGGGAAGATAGCTGCGAGCTTTCACTTTCGGGAAAGGCACCAGCGAACAGCTTTCGTCCAACCTTAGGCTTCCGCACCGCCCCCACTCCTCCAGATAGAGCCGCGGTTCGATGCCCGCTTATCGGTGTCTTGCTATGGTGCCTTCTTCGTATCCTAGCGACTACTATTAGTCTGGATTGTTATTATAAGGAATGATAAGGAATATATTTAGAAAATCTCTACTAAACAAAGTATTTAAATTTCTTAAAAAAACAATTACAGTAGAACATCTGTTTGCTGAACTTTCATATATTTAAAACTCTCTCTATATATAAAAAAAATAAGAATTTTGAATTTTAATTTTGTTTTATATTATATTTTCAACGGCGTTGCAGTGCATATAATAAATTTGATGTCGTTATTTTATGTTCTTGATCTGGCTGATAGTATGTCTTGAATTTCGACTATGAATTTGTATTTGTGTCTTTATTATGCATTATGGGTGAACCATGAGGTCTCTTAGCCATCGCCTTATTAACCTCCGTCCAGGTAGACCGGGTGATTTTGAATTGAAGAGTGAAATGGGGTGCGTTTGTCGAGAAATATAATATTTTATTGTAGGAATGCCCGTGTCATTGCGTATAGTGTGATTCGAAATAAACCATTTATTTGCAATTTTGGAGCATTCACAATTTTTCTAAGAATTTTGGATTGTGTTGTTTGTATCTAGTGTGTACGGACGTGTTTTGCTGAACCCCAAAATTTCTGCTCCGTATGTCCAAATTTAATACTGCAGTGTAGATAAGTCGTTTGTTTTGTAAATCTAGTAAGGATCTGCAGCCCAGAAGATGTGATAATTGTTTGTATGGTCTGTCAGTTCTTGCATTTTTTAATTCTGTATATTTGTTGCATTTGAGTTATTAAAATTAAAAATATCTGATGTGGACAACACATGACTTCCTTGTACTCCTATTAAACTATAAATCGTTGGCTCAAAAAGTGATCCTCAATTTGATTACTAATTTCCGAAAATTGCAATATCTCAAAAACGAAATTCGGCGTCGGGACACCCATCTATTGGCACACACACATACTCTTGTTTCTTGAGGTTTCATTCCGTTATTAAAGGTCGTTTTTTTTTCAGTAGGTAACTAGTTTCCAAGAGATTTCTTCGTGTTCCGTGACAACATTAAAACTGTCAATATCACTAGATAAAGCATTAGAAATCGACAGTTTCTAAATTTTAAGCGGAAGAACCCACTTAACTTATATCTTATTCTCCTTCAGCAGACTTGTTCATCGCACAAATGGGGAGGAAAACCAGTATTATATGCCCAATATTAACACCTAAAATAAGTAATAAAAATGTTTAATTAGAGTATAAACAAAATCGCGTTGGTAACCTTTATTACCGAAACATATGATTTCTCCATTTAATTTTAATATAATTTTTGATGTAAGTTTATTATGACCTTCAAGTAAAGTACCCTTTTCGGCTCACCAATTTTAACCAAAATCTAGAAAATACATTCATATTGATATAAAAGTCCTATTTACTAAATTTTAAATGTTTTACATTATATTTTAATATAATTTTTGATGAAAGTCTAATATGACCTTCAAATAAAGTACCTCTTCCGGTTTTCCAATTTATACCAAAATCTAGTATGGTATTTAAATCAATATATAAGTTCTAATTACCAAATTTGAGAAGTTTTCAAAAGTATTTTAATATATTTTTTTATGAAAATCAATGATGACCTTCAAGTAAAGTACCACTTCCGGTGATCAAGCAGTGACCAAAAAGGGAGGTTCACAACTAGATTTTACAACAATCCTAAATATAAAATTCCAACTTTCTACGGCTAACCGTTTTTGACTTATGCGAAATACGAACGTGCGTACCTACAGACGCCACGACGAAACTAGTCAAAATGGATTCAGGGATGGTCAAAATGGATATTTCCGTTAAAATCTGAAAACCGAAAATTTTCGCGATTACAATACTTCCTTTACTTCGTACAAGGAAGTAAAAAAAAAAAAAAATTTGTAAATCGAATAAAATTTTTATAAATCGAACAAATCACCTTTAAAAAAAATTTAAAATGTAATTGTAAAAAAAAAAAAAAATGTCATTAGTTTACGTTCACAAGAAAGGAATATTTTTAAATAAGAAAAAAATCACGTTTCTTTGTTTCACAAAGAAATGGAAATTCGAAGGGTGTGTTTCAAAGGTAGACATTGTTTAAGAAGAGGTAATTAGATACGGTAACCACGAGAATGAGATTCACTGAATCAGTTTACTAAAGCATTGAAATTTTTGTATTTTTAATTTTTTTTTCAGGGAACCTTAATGTTCGATATATAAAGGAAATGCGTTATTTTTTTTTTTAGAAACTTTTTGTGATTTCGATATTCCTGTATTATCAAAAAATACACAAATGCAATATAGCATTAACATTAAATATTTTCACTTCTCTGTCCAACATCGTCCTAAACCACTTGATAAACTATTTCTTCCCTCTGTTACAGAAAACCTAAGACGACGGATTAAACGTATTTCCCAAATTAACTTTATTCATACATTAATTATTTTTTATTGTTCACAAATGTCCAAATTAGCTAATATAAAGTCATATAAATCTTGACCTTAAATCTTTCAAATACCTATTAACAACTAGCCAATCAACGTTTCGCCAATTCAGTATATATTTGTCATGAAGTGATGTAATATCTCTATTTGGTTGATATTTTTATGAAGACTATAGATGTAAGATATGCTGTCTCTGGTATGCATTTATAAGATACTAGAAGTACTGACAATCTTAAGAGTGGACCAGTGTAAATACTAACTTACCTTGCTAGACACAGTGTCTCTGTCTCTTTGGAAAGACGGTGCAACTTAATTTTACTAACCTCGTTTTTATGAAACATTTGCTTATGTTATTTTTAATTTTGAAAGAAAGTATTTTGTCAACATTGACAGGCGTGAATATAAAAAATAAAATAATAAAATAAAGAAAAATAATTATATTGAAAAAAAAAAGAAAGCAAGTATACACCTAATCACTTGAAACAACAAAACCTCATACAGACACGTGTGATTTGATAAAACGGTATCACGGCAATACAGCATAGTGACACCGCTTTTAGAATACAATCAGCTCTGATAAACTTACACTGTTATTTGAATTGTTTTCTATTATGGTATTTAGCATACTATTGTTGAAACTCGACGAATAGCGCAAAGAGTACGATTTAGCAAGCTAAATGAGATATTGTGAGTATCCTTATCATCTTTTTCTTATCTATTGATGCCTGAATTGGCGAAACGTCGACTGGTTATTTATTTATTATTATTTGATATACTTAAGGCTTTGTTTTGGGATATTCCAAAATCCTAAAATTAATTCGAGTTAGTTTATTGTTTTTTTAGTTTTTAGCTCGCATTTTTTTTTTTTTTTTAGTGTTTTTTTTAATGAAATAAAGTAGAAATAATTCGTCTACACCGCGATTGCGAACGTCAAAACGTCGCCATGGGAGTTGCCCTAATTTGAAAATAATTCAAAAATTTTAAATTTGAGAACCTACTTCAAAGACTTAACACACATAACACTTTGCAAAAACTTAGAAAATTATAAATTGCAAAAACAGAACATTAACATCGCTGAGTGAAGGAGTACTGTTGTGGGCCGATCAATTGTCAATAAACAGTTGAATATTTTCGCTGTTTTTATTTAATATCTGATTGCACGCATTCTTTGAATATTTCGCTTGTGGTCCATGATAGGCTGCGGGCGACTTTTTTTTAAACATGTTGGTTTCGTTGACTTGTTAGTCATGAGCGATCATAATTATTCTAATCAATCCATGTTGGCGGCTAACAATAACACTCACTCTCCTCTCTTAAAAAGATTAAGATTAACCAGATCTTTTATTTGGAAATTCGAATTAAAAGACGTTTACATTACTTGGAAGACGAAAATAAATTCGAATCATCAAGGGGACCGGACTTCATTGTTTTTATATGAATCAAAGGGGAATTTTCAAGGGACCGGAGAATCCATAGAAATTATCGGAATATACGAATACCAAAATAAACTTTATTCTAAGTAAAATCAAGCGAAAGAATAAGCCGCAGGAATAATTCAAGTTACATTCGTTTTCTTCAAGAAACGCGAACTGAATGGCAGGTAACTGACCTGAATTCTGAAGAGAATCTTTTGGATGATCTGTGAATGCGCGTCAAGCGAGGTTAAACCTTCTTGAAACAGTTGGACAGGATAGGAAGAGATAATATTGATAACTTGATACGAAGAAGTGCAGATTAGAAGCAGTGATTATCGCACGAGAAGGTAGCAGGCATATCGGCCTACAGATTAACTTTTAAAAAATTGCTCGGATTCAAAACGAAACGCAAAAACTAATTTTATGGAAAATCTAGTAATTAAAAAATTATTATTGATTTCAGATGACTTTCTGTTCACTTAAATTATTGATATAAATACAAAAGCTCAAATTCGAATCCTCCAAGTAACGGCTGTTAACAATAAATAAGGTATTAGGGGCTTAAAGAAGAGTAAACAAATAATAAACATTGCGTAAATTTATAATATGATTTATTAAAATTAAGAGTTAGAGATTTTTGTTAGTTTTAGTTTTATAAAACGACATAATAAACTAATGTAATTTTTATTCGTTAATAGTTCCTTCTTCAACTACCTATAAATACTGGTATCGACAGGGAAACTAGTCCGGCACATGGGCTTAGGGGTCTAATTCCTGATAGCTATCTACAGGTTACCATCCTAACCACAATTGGAATATCAAGATTCATACCGGGGGACCGCCACGAAATGAATATTAACTGAACCAGGAGAGAATCGAGCCCACACCCGACACTCAAGAAATAATCCCAGTGCGTTTGACCATTATGTCCTTTTAGACTGCCGATTTAATTTAATTTACACGTTCCAACAACAACTCGAGCTACTTAAAAATTAATTGAAATTGGATTTTTTTTTGTTTGTTTTTTATCTATGTAAATAAATAGTATAGTAAAATCTCGTTTATTCGGATCTCCGGATTATACAAACAGATTTATAGACATTTTATTTATTCAATGTCCACATTTGATAATAATTTTTAACTATGATAGCAAGAACGTAACTCCGTATAAATACACCAAATATTAATTTTTTAGTTTGATTCATTGCAGAGTTTCTGATAGACTGTACAATAAATTATGGTAATAAAAGATTTACTAGAGTGCCACAGGACGTTGACGTCCATTGAATCACCAGCTATAAATATTTTTTATCGCAATAAACAGTATGTCGGCCGATTTAAGGATTTTGTTTTGCTAATTAACCATATTACTCAGATTATCCGGATTTTCGGTTAAACGGATTGTCTTAAGTCTCAGTTAGTACGGATAAACTAGGTTTTACTGTTTATTTTTTCGTGTTTTATAGTTGTCTCTTCGTCCGGAGATTGTAAAAATCTTTAAAGTAAAAATGTTTAATTTTATTTTTTGGGTGGTGATTTGTGGCAAAATATCTTTTCTCCAACTCTCAGATCAAATTCGCTTTAAAAAAACAAACAAAAAACATCAATATTTGAAAAAAAAAAATTGAATAAATACACTATTTAAATAAATATGCAGATGAAGAACCGCGGACGTAAATCGTACCTTCCAACATATCTATTAATTTTATTCGTCGTCTCTACCGCTAGTAGGTCCTTGGTAGATAATCAAAACATTATGTTATACTTTTTTTTAAAGGAAGCTTAGTTTTATCGTCGTCAACATAATATAAAGAAATCTTAACCTAAAACTATGCTAAAAGGAGAAGGCTATAAGTTGTTTTAACAAGAGCTCGATGGAAGAGAAACGCAATCTCCGTTCGGACGGATGAGTACGGGCGATGATGACTACGGCAAGAAAGGAGTGATATGGATTAGAGGACAATGCTCTGTTTGTTTTGACGCTGAGGCGGGTGAACGAACGGCTAGGGCAGACGTTGCAGGGAGCGTGGAGCGTGTGGAGCGGGACCGGGACGGTATCGAGCGGGGGTGGTTGCCCCCAACCCAACAGGTCCTGGGGGTGAACACCCCTCACTACTATTAACACAGTTTTCCCTTCACAACCCAGTTCCATTCCCTCTCGCAATTTACTCTACCTACGCCCTCCGCCATTCATGCAAGCCTGTTCCTTATTTTATGATAAGACCAATTTGTAATTCAATAACCTATTTGCGTAGATATACAAAGGAATTTTAATTTAGAATATTATAAATTGACATCGATTACTATTAAACTAATTAATAACTAATTAGTAAATTAAAATTACCTCACCTTCATTTATCCTGAAATAACGCACTCCTCTACAACAAAGCATTGACCAGTTTTATCTGCTTCGTTAAAAGTTAGGTTTTATTAGCTGTATAATACACATTAGCTACATATCTACGTCGTTTTTTTTAAAAGGCGGAAGAGCCATTTAGCGAACTTTACATAAAACACATGAAACATTTTTCTCCAAATAACAATATACAATTTTTTTACTTTGATTTTTTATCGTTTACAGTAGGAGTTTATTAAGATGGCAAAACTTTTATAATTAGAATATATTTTTAAGACTTCTAGCATTGGTCAAGGCCAAAGCGACGACTGAGAGTCGTCACTTTTGGTGCTTACGTCATCACATCAATAGTAGATTTTTAGACCGTTTCCAATTTTTTGTTGTCGATATATCGAGAGCGTGAATCGGCAGAGAATGTATCTAAGTACCATAATAAATTGAAACCAAAATTTCGAATTTTTGGCGCGTAAGTCTTTTTAAAAAACGGTCTGTTTTGCAGGCTGAAATATAATCTATTACAGAGTATAAACACTTTTCAACTACTAAAAAGTTGATTCAAATGAAATAATGCAGTTTACCTCCGAGGCCCTGAACTGTATTTTAATTTCAAAAAGTGTCAACAAAAATATAGAAGATAAATTTTGTTTTGTTTTTCCTAAAAAAAAATTAATTAATTTAATAATCCTCTTTTATTAAAAATTATTCTACGATTATTTTAGAGTTTTCTGGGAAAACAATAGAAGAGATATCTTTCCTTTGTTTTTTCATCTACACTTAATCTAAAAATTTATTAGTAAAAATATGCCTTGTCGGTCTTATTAACGATTAAAAAAAATTACATGCATGAATGGTACATTATTTACAATTAGTCTTGAAGATTTTTCACATTGAAACTTAGCAATGAATGAGAGAAATTTATAAAAAAAAACAATTAAAAAACAAATATTAATTTTTCATTCGAGTTTTTAAAAACGCTTTTATGTAAAACTATGAAATAAATTTTTTATTTATAGTAAGGGATTTAAAAGTAGATTTTCTGTACCTAATATGATTAAATTCCATCATTTAGCAGTGATTAACATTCTTCAAATTGTAAAAAATTAGCAATAATACAATAGCGCTTCAAAAATAAATAATAATAATCAAAACTGCATGGAGTTTTTATCACATCTTTATCCCTAAAATTACTATATATAGATAAACACGCTATGAACATGTCAAGTTTAATTGAGTAATTCATCAACTTAGTATCATATTATTATTAATTTATTTTGGAAATTAAATCAGGTATATTTCTATAAAAAATATATAAAAAGATTTTCTATTTTAAAGTACCTAGAAAATCGTAAAAATCGTCAACAAAATCAGATTTTGCACTCTTTGACACCGTTATAACTTATACAGGGCTCAAAGTTACTTTGATTAAATGAGCGTAAATATTTTTTATTATTTTTTTTTCCAGATTTCGAAAGAGACAGTTGATTTGGGAATGGCCCATTTGTCCAGATAATGAGGGGTTATTTAAAAAAATCACAAGACAATGTAATCACCATTTAATAAAATTATATAGGAAGATCTTTAATTCACATATTACCTATTATAAAAACATTCAAGTTTCACTTAATTATATGCAAATAAAATCGAAAAGGACTTGAGCACAAGCCTACAAGAGACTACGTTCTCGACATGCAAGTTAACCGCATAAGTAATGAATGACGCAGCAAGCTGCCAGTTATTCTAATAGGCTCCAGTCAAAAGTAAAAGCGGATACGAGAAAGTAGAAACCGTGTAATAACGTATTAAAGTCTTAATCCTTTGCCTTATCGGACACTTTTTCTAAAAAGTATACCTATAGTCGTTGAAAACCTGTAATAATTCGTAAATGACCATATTTTATTTTATTTTTTTACTTTCCTTTGACCACATTTTTTAATCAGCATACCAGATTAGCGTATTTAAAACACCAAAATTTGATTTTACATATCTGTGGATGAATGCATATTCGTAAAAAACTTTCTCGGTTTTTAAAGTAAAAACGTTCAGCATACATATAAAAGCGTTGAGTAGAACAATAGTGAAAATGGCGCCCAATGAAGAGTTAAGAATAAGAATATTTATTTATATGAAACACATACACACATACTAAACAAAGTATGGAAATAAGGAAAAGGGCGTAAATGGTTATTTATAATCGAATATCGACTGGGCCCTAAATATTTACCTGAAGGGAGGAGGGGCGGAGGGAGGTGAAATACATGAGCAAGGGTCGGGCGTTGACCTCAACTCGTCCATCATATTTCCTTCGCTCCTTACTCAGTGGCTCGCTTCTGTCTTAGAACATCTACTTCACCAATGCGAAAAGTTCAGTCTGATATAAGTCCGGATCGAAATTAATTCAAATTTATACGCTCTTCGTTAAATACGACATCATACTAAAAAAACAATAATTGTGAATTCGAATGCATTTAAACATACATCTATATACAGCGGCACATTCGCACCTCGAAAAACCTTTACTTTATAGCAGAAACGATTGTTTAAAGGTACAATAACTTTATGAAGTCTAATGGGAACCGAAATGCATTACTGATTCGATTATTGGCAAATTTAAAATTTTACTTTGTATATTACTATTATTAATTTTTTTACGTTTATGCTTAATCTTGCATACAGGCAGATTACATTATCCTAATACCCGAATCAAAATAATTCTACCGGAAGCCATCATCGAAGGCTGTAATACAGAGAAAGGGTATATATGATGCACCAATAATAGCAAAGTGCTTGAGCTACGAAGCAGCCAGAGGTATTACATGCAGTGGAATAGAAATGAAGACGGAAGCACGTTTAATACCTAGGTTTTAGAGAATACAAGGTTCATTAAGAAGGATCACCTTAAAATGAAGAAGCAGCGAATAGGTAAAAATACATTTTCAAGTTTTAATGGAAAATGTCTCATGGCTCTGGCAGGGGCGGAAGATATACCATACCGCATAACGAACTATCTGAGACTCGAGTTATGCTAAACAGACTACACGAAGGGCTCGCAAAGAATAGATATGGCTTTATTAAGATGAGAGGAGACATCCCTGCGCTAAAAAGCAAAAACAGATACATGAGAAGAAAAACGAATACAAAAAGAAGAAAGAAAAATACATCGCAGAGAATATAAGTAATTCAAAACAGCATTATAAGAACAAAAAAAATTTATTATAATTTTTTTTGTGGAATAAAATTGTTGTCTTTAAGAAATGATATGTATGCGGATAAACAAGTAGTAGCTGGAGTATTTTTTATAAGTTTTCCAGAGTTGAATAAATTCATAAGTTTCTGAAAGTATTGTAAAATAACAAAATATATTGAATAACCTAAGAAAATAAAGGTAAAATAGACAAATGCTAGTTTTGGGATATATGAGTTTTAATTAAGAATTTATTTTTTCAAACCAAGTAAAGACAAAGATTTGATTCTCAGAGATCCAAAGGAATCAGCACATAAATGGTTAGGATTAAAAAAAAAAAAAAAAAGAATGCATAAGTCCAACTTCCGTAATACGCTCTTTTAAGCAAACTCAAAATACTGGCTGCATTATCGGGCCATTGATAATCAAAGGTCCGGATTTTATGCATCGAAAAGTACTCGATAATGGCTTGTGAATGCATTCAAATGTTAAAATAAACTAATGGGATCTAAATTTTAAAATTTGGGATCTAAATACTACAAGCCACTGTAAATATTGTAAACATCTTAAGACGTTGGATATCAATACGGAGAGTACTTACTAGTCGGAATACACTAATCATAAATAATCACAATTATATTTTCCGCGGTTTTACAAAAAATTGACAAGCTGCTAACACAGAACGGTTTTTGACAATAAGCCTAGATATTGATTTATTGCACAGACGATGCTCAGAAACTTGCCTAAACTTCCGCCATCACCAGTAAAGTTAGTCGCGGAAGTTTCACAAACTGCTTGTGGTGACTATGGTACGCATGGCTCTTATATATAAAAACAAAAGGTCGGAATAATAATTGTGATTTCTCTCGATTTCGTACAATTATTCCACTCGTTAAAACACTTATACAAGGTGATTGTATGTTTGTAATCATCAAAACATATAAGAGTCAAATGATCTAGTTTTTTTTTTTTCAATTTGTAAGTATAAAGAAGAATCATTTAAATTCACTCATGAGTATAGACTAATACACTAATTACAGTTTAAAGTTTGCTTAATCATTATTACATAGCTACTAAACTAATAATAGGATATTGATATACTGTTTTCTCTATCAGAAATTCAGACATCAATGTAACTATTCCTAAAATAGCGTGAAATTTCTATCGAATTAAATCGATTTTCTCAATTTTAAAACAAAAATAAAATAGCTTAAACCGAAATACATTTTTTTAGTTCTATATAAAAATGAAAACAATGAAATTTTTAGCTAAGTTAAAAATAAATAAAACTAAAACGTAACTATAAAACGTGTATCAACCTTTATCAAGAAAGAAGTACTCTTCGTCATGTGAATGGAGGAACGTAAGTTTTCACAGCGTTTCTCCCTTTATACCATTTTTTATGAATTTATAATAGTAAAAATTTGAAATATATGCCAGATATACATACAAACAATTGAATTAACTGAATTGAAATATTTTAAAGCTAAAACATGTCCTAGAGTTAAAACTAAAAACAGAAAAAGTTCCTCAGAGAAAAACAAAAAAAATTCCAAGGTTCTTGGAACACACAATCTGTGTGACCCTGCCACCCACAGCTCAGACTTTTAGTCCTTCCAGTTTTCAAGAAGGTAAAGGCTGAGATAAAATCATCTTAAATATAAACAGAGGACATTTTTTAAAATGAATTGATATTTCAGATTAGCAAAAATGGTAACACGTTTGTAACAGCCTAAAAAAAAAAAAAAAAGAGCATACTTTTTCATCCTTTTAGAATTTCAAATGCAAGCAAAAATAAATGAAAATAACTTATTTACAGATATTGGATTGAGCTAAAAATTAGAGTGAGAACTATATTGATATTGCTTAGTTTTATTTGTTATTTAGTTTGTTCAAAAAAGAGTTAAATAGCTTAGTAAGTCCAACAATTTTTATCAAAGCACGCTCTTTTTAAAGACTAAGAAAGCGTCGATTTTATTATGATTATTGTAAGAGTTTTCACTACAATGTATATTAGATCATTTCACAGATAATTTTTTTGTCGATACCAATGCTATACATATATACATATATATATATATATATATATATATATATATATATATATATATATATATATATATATATATAGCTTAAAAAGTAAGCCATATTAAGTTCTCAAGATGTATATGAAGCCATGAATTTGAAATAACACCATACTGCATAGATAAATGCAGTTGCAATGCAATCTTTATACAGATCATGAGGCCTTATGGTAAAACTTGCTAACGAATCCATAAACACGACCAAAACAGATGAAAAATACCAACAAAGCAAATAAATCAAAGATTAAGAATTAAAAAAAAAAATCAAGTTAATGTGCTATCTGATTGATATGGTATGACAGTAACTTGTGAAGAAACTGGGTAGTTTCTCATACCAATACAATGTTTCAAGATAACACAGTGACAGTTCTACGCTAGAAGGTCCCGAGAGCATCCTCTTTTCAAAAGTCTTCGCGTGTTATTGGGAAGCAAAGTAATAAATAAGGTTGAGTGGGTATCGAGTTTAAAATAGAAGTGTATTTCGGGTCAAATCACCTGCTTATGAGACATTAAGCTCATTATGAATAATTTTTTTTTAACATAACAAGGATAATTTCGCAAAGGATTTTAGGTTCTATGGATTGGTAAAATCCCAAAGCTCTACACTATATGTCAACATAGGAATGATTAGAGCCATAAAATGGCAGGCTTGTCTAGTGAATGTTAATTAAGTCGATGAAATCCCTCCGACAGAGACGAGAATCATTAATCGAATCAAAATTATAGCAACGGGGTTTGAAACAATTTACGTTGCGTTACCCGCATGAGCTAAGAATGGACGAAGAAACTAGGGCAAACAATAAAATAGAAGATAACATGAAACAGCGTTGTACAATGCTCTTGGAGCTGTGGGGTATAAAATAAGAAATTTACACAGGGCCGGGAATATCGTTCCGAGGATATTCAGGATGAGCGGTAAATATTTATATTCCAGGGTTAGAAAAGTATAAAGGTCTCGAAATTTATAATAAATAAGGAGTTGCATGATGCAAATTAGCTTGCAGCCTTACAAACAAATAAATACCAGACATTAATGCACTTTCAAAGGATGTTTCCACTTCACAAGAACATGCAGCTCCGTTCATTTATAAATCTTGTACTATTAATAGTCTTAGCTGATTTTTTTTTTTTTTTTCATCACTGGAATATGTCTTAAGTACCATATCCAAAATTCAGCTAATTTTTATTTATTTTTTTCCAAATATTATGAACATCATAATTTTTTTCATTTCAAAATTGGATAACAATTTGTTTTCATATATCCCTAGATACGAAAGTGTTAAAGTATAAAGTGTTTTATCAAATATTGCAAAAAAAAAAAGGTATCAAATGTGTGTTTTTGAATTATGTTTTAACAGTTACCTACATACATAAAATAAAATTCATTTCAATTAACTATGAACAGTTCTTTTCATATTTTGCATTTTATTTCCGATTGGAAAGGTTGAAGAATAAAAAAGTAATTTTCCAGACAATATTATTTTAATTGAAACATTAATTCTTAAATATCATATAATTTTAATGTAAACTGAAATAAAATAAACCACCCCACATTAGAGAAACTGATAGAGTGGCGTGAATAGAGATCGCAAGGTATTTTCGGTGGATGGAGTACTCAGCACTATACTCCAACCACCTGATTTATCCCGTGACTAATAGTCAGTTAATCTTTTTAGGGTTGAATAGATGCTAGTAATGCTCGTAAAGCCAAGAGTCCTTCCACGATAAAGCTAACTAATTTTATCAATCGAAAAATTTAGCGTGCTCGGCTTAGATCTTAACAGGATTCGTCCAACATGTTAATAAATTAATTCAAATTAGAACCAATCCTACAATGGTTCAATAAAAATCATTGTAGGATTGTTTCAGTAATAATGGCATATTTGAAATAAGTAACTAATAATCTGCTTTAATTTAAACCACTCATACAAACCCACTAGTTCCTTAACATACTTCACACTCCATTCCCGAAAATATTTTGAAAAGAAGATCGCCTAGGGATCTCTCACTATATAATAGCAATTGCAGTGCTAGAAATGGGTAGGTTCTTCACAAGTCATTGTCGTGTAATAATAGTTTGTATTGCAATTTACTGGTTGTATTGTAAATATTCAATATGCCATTACAAAAATAAAATAAAAAACTTAATGTAGCAAACCGTTGTAAATATCGCATTTTAATTAAGTATAAAGTCAAGCAATAAAAAAATGTAAAAAATATTCCAAATATTTTCAGATTGCATCACAGGTTATTGATACCGTTTTGAAGTGTACCATTGGAGGTTTATATTTATTATTTTTCTTAACAATATGGAAAAAAAGATTGATTGTTTTATTTTGATTCTTCCCTTAATAACGTATGTCAATAAAGATTTTATTGATAGCTGGTCACTTTGAACGATTGGTTTTAAACTGCACTTGCATTCATCTGAGCTTCAAAAAAATGGTGTAAGAAAGATCGCCCAGTTGACCTAAAATATAAAGTTCCAACTGAATTAATTTATACAAAATTCTTTTCAAAATTATTATTAAGTATTTCGACTTGTATTTAATGCGAAATTTGACTGTCTCTTAAAGCCTTATATCTGAAGTATTCCCTTCCTTTCGGACATAACACCGCACTACCCATGGTTGCACTTCTCAATAGGCTGACAATACAGAAGCCCAGTATTGATCCCGGGTGAGAAGAAAGGGCGGAGCTGAACCAAACAATATCTGGAGACGGTTTGGAAAGCAGAAACCCCACATGGTATTTACCCCGCGGGCTCAAAACTGGACTCGTTCCGGGGCTGAGGAAAGTGTTAACTGCAGCTTGCATCAAGAGGAAGTGCAAGCGAAAGTGCACTTTCACTCAGTGAGGCCATCGAACCCTCCCCACTATCTTCAGGATCATCTTCCTGCTTGTCTTCCTCATTTTGCGAACTTCAACGAATAAGATAAAATAAATCCTTGGATATCTGTTGACATTTTTTGATAAATCTAATCCAGTATCAACTCTTAACAATCTTTGGAAGAAGAAACGTAGAATCTGCGAAGGGATGCGCAACACTTTTAGTTATGCTTCAAAAACTTCTCCGAACTAAAAGGTAATGAAAAAGTGGGTACTTTGTTTAATGGGTATTAACACCTCCATTAAAGCACTAACACATTTCATCCACAAACGAATAACAAGACTACCCGAAAATAACTAAGCAAGAACGGGGAAAAGATTCATTGTAAAGTCTATTTAATTATGTAAATAAATAGCATGGCATTTTTCTAAGCGAAATTCTCAAAGCTCACCTTCAAAGATTTATTTTCCCATTTCTGAGACCAACAACGAAGCATGAATTCGATAGTTTCCATCGGTAAGGGTGAAAATTTGGGACAGGCTAAGCACAGGGTTAATATATAAATGAGTAACCAATGCTTATAGAAGTAGTTGAACTATCAATAACAGGCATTCAAATAAAACACTATTTAATGCAACTGTTATGGTTCAAGCGGGTCACATCACAAAAACAAATTTCCTTAAAATCATACTTTGAAATGATGTTTCAGATAGGATGATTAAAAAACATAGAGTAATTACTTTGTTTTTCACAATAAATCTTATTTCCGTCAAAACCGTCTTATTTTCAATTTATTCAAGAGCATTCTGGACCACAAAATTTACGCTGGGGCTGCATGTATTCCACTGGCCGCCAGTTTTACACCCCCATATCTAGAATATAGAAATTATGATTCTGAAGCTGGCCATTATATATTTATATAAGACAGTTGCTAACCTGGTAGGATTTTTATATTTTAAGAGAAGTTTACTGTTCGGATTTACTGTAATTTTAAATCATTTCACTACAAACATTTATATTTTCCTCTCAGGCAATAAAAATATATACCTATCGGTCTGCGATAAAAAATGATAAAAGAAAACTATTTAATTGTTATACACATTAATTATTTATAATATGTTAATTATAATGTACAAATAATAATATTATTAATAATAAAAATTAGGTGTTACATAACGTTTACGACCTTGTATTTGACCTTGCGTTATCTGTTCCATTGGCTCTCAGTCAGATTTAGGCCATGCAAAACTCTTGTCCTTTGATCTTCAGAACTCGGATTTCGAAATTTCAATAATTATTAATTAAAATATTAATTAATCATTAACGATTATAGAAATTAGTAAATAAAATATGAAATGTGGAAAAAGTAAAAAATGTTTAATTATCAAAAATACTGATTCCATCAGGTATTTGTAGATGAATTAATTCCTTAAACAAACATAGTCTTATATATTTTGTCAATTTCGATCTTTGAACTAAAATATAATTCTATTTAGATAATTGCATATGCAGAAACATATTTATTTCCATTAAATTGGTAATGTTTAATATTATATAAAAAAAACTTGATATTATTAACGATAAAAAACAATCTTAACCAACTCGACGATTTTTTTAAAACTTTTGTTTATTTACATGAAATCATAATTTTAACACTTCAAATGACCAAACGCTTTAATTCTCCCTCCATGAAAAAAATCATGTCCCAAAGGAAAAAAATCAGAAAGACGTTTAGCATTATTGTTTTTTTTTTTTTTTTTTAAATAATGCGTCTTGAAAAAAAGGAATCGGTAGTTGAAAGGTCTGGTGGTTATTCAAAAGAAATTCAAATTTCAATCCTGGAGATTTTAGGTGGCCAGTCTTAATTTTGATGTAGATATTAGTATTTTTGATCACTTTTCTCTAAATACTAATTTGTTAATAAATAAATGAAAAAACTGTTATGGTATACAATAATACATTAATGCTATAACCATTTATTAAAATATAACATTAATGCTATATACATGTATTACATCTTATTATTTTTTTATACTTCTTAATTCTGTTTCAGGCAATTTAGTATAAATAGTTCTTCGCTCAATTTTTCTATCCTGTAAATATTTCTAGTTGCTGCTAACAAAAAAAATCTTTTAAACGTGAATATTTTGTTTTACTAATATCAACAAGAAAATAAATAATGTAGAATTACGTATAGAAGTTTCAAATTCCAACTTTTTTTCCGATGGCCCTCGGATGGTTGAAGTCCAATATTTGAATAAAACCCAGAACGCGGTAGATAAAAGGTTAGTAGCGATATCTTTTATCACTTTTCAGAATGAAGGAAAAACAAACTGTTCCACTGATGAGCCATTTTGAAACGAAATGGCTGATGGTAATTTCGAGTTCCAAGGATCATGGGAGGGTGGTACAATAAATCAATAATTATGAGATAATCAATGAAAATTTACAGATTGTCTTTTGTGTCTGGTCGCGACGCTAAATAAAAATCATGTAAACATATTTATATATATGTATGAAAAATAAATTAAAACAATTGGATAAATATTTCTAAAAACAATAATTCCAATATTATGAAAATATATTATTATTATTCCGTGGCTCTACAGCCCTTGTAGGGCCTTGGCCCTTATAATATTAATAATCACACAGTTTAATTGCGCGGTTAAAACCAAAGCAACTTAAATTAGGTGGGCAATTACTTTCGCTAATTACTTAATTAGTGCCACTTTCACTTAACTATTTTCCCACCAAGTCTTCCATACAATCAAAATGAAATAGAAAGTTAGATCTTGCTTATTAAAAGCCAGCTTATAACTGTAATTATCAAGCAAATGAATGAAATTACATTTTTATACGTTCAATAAAAGAAAAAACTTTCCACTAAATTATTTTCCCGACGTTAGATGTGTATCACACACGCCTTATATATATATATATATATATATATATATATATAAATTAATTCTTAAATACTTATAACTTTATATTATCCATGCAAATATAAATTAGGTTCTTTAATTATTCAGACGAAGTTAAAAAACCTGAATTATACTCTGTTATTCATATCCTTGTTTAATACTAAATAATTTATTTTGTTTTCTGTGTAATTTAATTAATAATATTAAAAAAAATATGTATGAGAGGAGATCCATTTCAAGAGTCATTTCTCCTAATAATGGGGGGGGATTAAAATCAGTCAGCCTTTATATTAATATACATGAGAGAATTATTTATGCTTAAAATACGCTTTAAGAAAAAACACTTCGTTATCGGCGAATTCTGACAGAAACGCCTGCTTATCCGCTTTCACTTCACTTCACATTTCACGAGAAAAGGCATAAAAATAAACAAAACACCAAAACAGGTATTCAGTTCCAAAAAGAAAGCTTCCAAAACGGAATTGATTTCACATATACCTTACAAAAAAAAAAAAAAATTGAAGTATACACTATTATCATGACAAATATTCTATTTAATGTCCAAAATTGAATAAAATAAATAATTGTATTAAGCGAATCTAATGATCTATTAATTATTGATTGCCCATTCATTTCTCACACTACAAACAGCGCAATTTGGAACAGTCATCAATTCAACACAAAACACGCTGTGATGCTAAAAATAGTAACATTTTTTTTCCAAACCATAAAAGTAATTTATATTCACCTACGTCCACTAATAAAATATTATTAGCCTACTACTAAAAGTAGTATTTGTTAGTAAATTTAAATTGTGCTGAACTTTCACATATTCTATTTTGGTACATTTATCAATTTATTTTTCTCGGTGACATAGCATATCTAAAAACATATTTAAAACAAATATTTTATAAAAAAAAATAAACAATTTTAATAATTTAAAAAACCATAAATTAAATTTAAATTTAAAATTATACTTTGTGCAAAATTTATTATAATCACACTAACTAAATCAAGTAAACATACTTTTATTTTACATTTATGTTTCATTTCTTGATAAATTCTTAAAAACACAAAACTATTGCCTATAGAGGGCCATACTTCACTAATTACTATATTCATTGAAAATGAGAGAAATAATGTATAGCGGACTCTATTCGAATTAATTTAGGAACTTTTTTTTTTTTTGCAAAATATATAAATTGTATAATATATATTATTACTACAATTTATTCAGCAATTCTGCATATGTAATATTGATATTTCCAGAATCTGTCTTAAAATTTGCAGCATTATCCAAATTTTTTGTTATTGTAAAGGCTTCCAATAGTTTACTTCTGAAAACATTTGTTTCTTTGTGAAGAATTGTAATGTCTTCAAAATGAAACTTGGATTTTGGGGAGTAAGAATTTCATGGATCAAAAATTAACCGATACTGGGCTACAGAAGAATTGGTGGAGTCAACTTTTAAAAAACAGATTTTTCTAAACCTCAAAATACAGAGAAACAACTTGTTTTATGAAACAGTTAAAGTTTTTAAATTAAAAAAAAAAAAAGAATTAGGGAGCATTGATTAATTTAAAAAATAAAATAAATAATCCATAAGGTTAATTACATACGCAATACAAAATCGAGATTAATGATAACTCATATGAGTTGACGTACGGATGATGGTATAGAAGGATCAATAAATTACTTGCCAATTTTATAAATTTGTTATTGAAAACTAGTTTCAATTCAAGCAAGTTAAAATCCAGTTTGGTGTTATTATGCATATTAAATTATATGTCGTCAAAATAGGTGCACTTTTACATATTAAATTAAATGTAATATAAATTAGTATTATAAAACACTTATGAATTGTGAATTTAATTAAGACAAGAGATCAAATACACTTGATGTATATGATACATCAAATGTATTTGATCTGTTATCTGAATTAAATTGTAATATGTATAAGTATATGTAATTTGACGACATATAATTTAATATGCATTATAACACCAAACTCGATTTTAAATTTCTGATTATTGAATAATTGTGTGTTTTTAGAACTGAAGATGAATGTGTAACATTTGAAAGTAGTTTTCAATAAAAACAAATTTATACAAGTGGCAAATAATTTATCAATCTCTAACTCATATGGGACCTAAAATTTTGATGAATTGAATTTTTTTAAAACGAATGTTTTCTAAATACCGACGCACTAATCATAAAACTTCCTAACACCATTTAAATAGAACTGGAGTTACGAGGTTTTATAATTAACGTGAAGATATATTTAATTGAAAGGGCTGAAAGCGATACTAACCAACTTCATTATTTAGCACAGTAATGAAAATAATAAAGTTCCTTTAAATAAAAATTAAAATTAAAGAAAATATTCATTAAATAAAAGGATGGAAAAAATTGAGACGAACACAAATTAAATCTATATCCCGCCAATAAATTCTCACAAGAATCTATCAGACATAAATCTTTTCCCCAATAATTCTTGATAATCCTCTCTAAGGCGCCTGAAATGGAAATTGACACGCGTTATTTGAACAAGATTCTCCCCAACATATTTTATTTCACACGAAACGTATTAATTCCCTACATTTAATATTACTACAAACAAAAATAAAGACACAGAAGGCCAATAAATAAATAATATAAAAATTACATATTGAATTTTGCAAAAGGTAGCACATACAATTTTATTTAATAATATGACGTTTTTTTAAAACCATCGAAAATTACACTAAAATACACTATAAAATTACACTTATAATGCTTTAACTCATTTCACATTCTCCGAATTTAAAAATAAAGATTTAAGAAATAATCTTAGATTCTGGAATAATTATGAAAGGAAAATAATATTTACAATTAAACGTGAGTAAAGTTTAAAATTTTCAGTTTATTAGTATAAAACCGCTGTTATAAATATTAAATCAATTAGCTAAAGCTGGGTATTTTAAAATAATATTTATGACAAGGATAAATCACTGAATCATTGATGAAACATGATGATGCGATTGCTGTGCTACGTACGAGTAGTACCAAACATGTTTACAAATGCAGGTATCATTGTGTGTTATATAATTGTTGAGCATCAGAACGTCATGATTCAGAATTTTGCGATGTTGGGAGGTGATAGCATTGTTGTAACATTAAATAATAAAAATAAATATATATATATTTTTTAAATACATATTAGCAATAATAATAAAAAAAAAAAGGTAAAAGAATATATATATAGAAATATATATATATATATATATATATATATATATATATATATATATATATATATATATACATTATTTTACCTTTTTTTTTAATTATTATTGCTTTGTTTTTTATTATTATTATTTTTTTTAATTTCTTTTCTTGATGTTTTTTTTCTATTATTTTATTTAATATGTTCAAGAGGAAAATTCCACTTTTCGAACTTTCGCGATCTATGGCTTATTTTATTTTACCTGATTTTCTTTATTATTGTATTATTTATTAATCATTATTATTTATTATTAATATTATTTATTATTATTTATTAATTTATTTATTAATGTAAACATTTATAGACATGTATTGATACATGTATAATGCTATATGGATGGAGCATGTACACATAAAAAAATACACAGCCCTCATACAGAGTTACTGTATGACGGAAAGAGAGAAGAAAAAAAAAAAATATATATATATATATATATATATATATATATATATATATATACACACACATATATTTATTTTACTAATTTAATGTTATCACAATGTTCTCACTTCCCAACATCTCACATCGCTGAATCATGGCATTCAAATGTTCAGCAAAAAAATACAACTCGAGCCAAATTTTATTAAAAACCCATAAACACCAACTTTAGGCCTTTTCAGAAATACGATTGTTATTGTTTAATAATATTCCCAGATATAAGCCTTGATGGGATAATTTGTGAGTCCCTGCACCCATTGTAAATGTATTTATTTATATTACAAATTAAATGGGATACAATTACTGGCAAATTATTTCTATAAGGATAGTACGAGTAATTATCAACATTCATATACTAAACTAACGAATATTAATATCACAACTTTTCAAGATAACAAAAAAAATCCGTTGCATTCTTCTGAGTATGAGGGGCACCTTTGATAATTTTAATTTTTTTTCTGCTAGGGTTATATTTACCAACAGAAAAAAATTAAAATAATCCAAGATGCTCCTAATCCAAAGAACAACGCAACGGTTTTTTCGCTCTCCTGAAAAGTAGGGATTTTCATATTCGTTAGTTTAGCATGGGAATGACGATATATCCTTACATAATTTAAAAGTAAACATTTTAATTCTAAAGACGCTATTATTTGGCAAAACGTAGACAGACTAGTAATAACTTTTGACTTGAGAGACAAAAGACTTTAGTTTTGAAATCTGTCAAAAATAACCCAATTATAATGATTGTCTCTTATTTGTCTTTTTCATTTTCATTCGCACTATTCAACTCTTGCTAACCACATTCCTGATCAAAAAAACTTCTGATGGAACGATACTGAAATTACGTATTTAAGGTTGGCACATGCATGTTATGTTACAGCAACATTTTCGTCAAAATCGACTAACCGGAAGTGCCACTTTATATAATCGATTTTATACTTTTCTACAATTTTCTCGAAAACAGCTCTAACGATTTTGATGAAACTTGCCTAAATTATTTTTCATAAAGACCTTTACCTTTTTATTTATTTAGTAAATCAGCGAGGAATTGCAGGGAAAAAAGTTATGAGGAAAAGAATATTTAATTTACGCATAACTTCAAAAGCGTGCAATTTATGGTAAATTATCTATAGACTTCTATGAAAGGTAATTAAATCATATAAAAAAAAAAAAGAATCATCAAAATCAAACCAATAATAGGAAAGATACAGCGCATCGGATTAACCGGAAATGGTAATTATATCAAGGATATTACAATTGTTTACAATTTTCTCGAAAACAGCTCTTGATGAACGATTTTGATGAAACCTGCCTAAATTATTCTTCATAAAGGTCTTTAACTTTTCATTTATGCAGTAAATCACCGAGGAATCGCAGGAAAAAAAGTTATGATGAAAAGAATATTTTATTTGCTCATAGCTTAAAAAGTATGCATTTTACCTAAATTATGTATAGTATTGTATGAAAGGTAATTAAATTATCTAAAAAACAATAAAAGAATCATCAAAATCGGACCAGTATTAGCAAAGATACAGCGCATCGGACTAACCGGAATTAGCTATTATATCATGGATTTTACAATTGTTTACAATTTTCTCGTAAACGGCTCCAACGATTTTGGTGAAACTTGCCTAATGTCTTCATCTTAAAGATGTTTAACTTTTCATTTATGTAGTATGTCAACGAAAAAGTGTAGAAAAAAGTTATGGCGAAAAAAATATTTTATTTACGCTTAACTAAAGAAGCAGGCAATTTATAGTAAATTATTTACAGAATTATATGAAAGGTTAGTAAATTATCTAAAAAGAAAAAAAAAATCATCAAAATAGGACCAGTATTAGCAAAGATACTTTGTATTTTATGAGGAGAATAAAATAGATGGATAACCGAGCGCATCCGAAAAGAGAGAGATGCGACCGAACCTCCTCCCGCCAATCCGCCAATCTGTTATAAACAATACGCTCTGTAACAAAGTAATTTAAGAATACAAAAGCGGAAATTAACTTAATAATTTCTACTTTCGCATTATTTAATGGAAAGAAAATGTTTCCATGGAAACTAAACCAGAAACTTTTAAAATATATTTGGAACTTGACGAAGTTAAAATATAAAAGTAGTGTACAGAATTGTTGTACTAAAATTGTTTAAAAAACTGTTTTATTGTACTTAAGTGGGAGAAGAAGTGAATGCTGCTGAGTTTATTAGAAGCAGTGTTTATGTGAACTCTTTAAAATTATATTAAAAAGATAATAATTATAGGACAGCAAGGGAAAGTTGTGTGATGCGCGCACCGCACCAGATTTTTTTAACATCCCCATTTACAGAGATAATATTATTATTCTGAGCTCATGAGAATTTGCCACAAAAAAAAAGAACCTTTGATTTAGTTCGGTTAGAATATTAAATTCTAAATATTATTATTATTAAATATTTTGAATAATTTTGGTTTATACTGAATTCAACCAGTTTTAGGGGTAAAGAGTTCCTTTAATTTGAAAAGGAAATACTTCAAAAGAAATATTTGTTGAGCTATTACCCATTTTTATATTTATAATTAATTCGTGTGACCTATGAAATCGAGTCACCTGGGTTCGAGAGTTGTTTTTATGGATAAATTCTATGATTATAAATTGTGTATATAAATAAAAATGTATAACTCAAAATATTAATCTATTTTAGACTCGCGAAAATATTAATAGCCAAAATATTTGCTATAATTTTCCCCTTTAAAATATTGTGTTAAGATAATCGATTTCAACGACATAGCACAGTTGTAATTATTAATCACATTTGCAAAACAGATAGGCCCCTGGCGTTGAAAGGGAAAAAAAAGTAAAACTAAGACTGTGCGAGGGAAGGAGAAAGTGGAGTCGATTGCGCGGCTTTCTCCGACGCGGGCGCGGGAAGACCCCACGTGGGGTCCGCGAGTCCTGGCCAGGTCGTTCACCCCGCTCACTGTTTTCCACACACACACAAACACACAACACAAGGTGCCTCTCCTATACCTGTCCACTGGTCTACGAGCCATCTGCTTCTAGTATAAAATACAGACAGACTGTTTTGTCTAAAAAAATAAATAATTAAAATAAATCAAGTTAAAGGAACCTGAAAACTAAAAACTACTTCGGAATTAATATATGTAAGGCATGCACACGTAAATTGTATTATAAACTACTGTTCAACGGTTACAGCTACAAATAAACATTGTACCATAATATTACCATCATACCTTACTAAAATAATTTTATTCAGGCCAACAAGATCATTTATAAATAAAACGAAATAAATGAGATAAGATTTTATATCATGGTTATATGTCTTAATTTTATTTTGTAAATAAAATCAATAAAAAAATAGTTTAATCGGATAAAACTTCGAATAAAACAGGAAAAATAGAACATCCCGAAAAGAATAGTAATTTGCTTTTGAGTGAGTATGAATTTCGTATAGAAAGGAAACAAATTAAAGGAAAAAAATATATCAATAGAAAATTTTTCATAAATAAAGAATGCTTTACTAATTTCAAAACTAATAAGAAAAAATAAAACCGAAATATATAAATAAAAACCGTATTTTGGTAAATTATCAATGCCCAGTAAACAAAAGATCAAATAACATAGTTATTTTATCGTTTCCTAACAGCAGAGAGTACAGAAACTTAGAATTTGAGGAAATAGTTATTAGTTTATTCAAATTTCATTTTTCCATTAATTAAGAGTTCAATTGAATTAAAAATCAAAAAAGTTACAATAAAATAACTTTAATTTAGGCCTTGGATTGCTATCCAGGAAAATTAAATAATGTCGTGAAAAATAGAAATTTTATGACATGATAATTTAAATGAATTGTGTTCTTATAATGGCTATTATATTATATCAAGAAAAAATTATAGTGTCAAATTTAATAAATTAATGTTTTAATAACATTGTTGAGACTTATTTAAAAGGATCTGGAGGGAGCACCCAATAACAGAAATAAAAATTTAAATAAAAACATTTTAAAAATACAATTAATAAATTAAACAGTAAACAAATGGTTAGAGTTTAAATTTGATTTAATAAATCAGCCTTCAGTAAGAATAATGGAAGGATAAGATTTTTTTTGAAGCATCATGTACACATATGGTGATTCATTATAACAAATTATAAATCATTTTTTTCTAAAAGAAGTGGTGAAAAAGTGATGCCACATCAAAAGCCTTTAAACACATCAAAAAATGTTACAATATAGTTAATCAGAACTCATTAAAAAAAAAAAATTAGAAAGCAGTAATAGTAGGTGCAATTATATTAATTTTACCTAATAGACAAAGTTAAATTTCTTCCTGTATAGCTACATAAAGGTTTTACTTTGATAATATGTTTATATTACTTAAATAATTTTGGTTTATGTTCTGAAAATAGGTTTTATTTTATTCAAGCCCATAAACTATTTGTTTTATGATCAATATTTTGATTCAAATTAGAGATATCGTCGTTGCAACACCAAAGTGATGTAACTAAAAATCTGCGGAACTAAGAATATTGGGTTTGAAATATGGTTGTAGATGTAAGATGACTAATTTCTTAATTAAATTGGTCATATTTTGTATGTATAATTAGTGACATCACCTCTTCAGTTAGGTAATTTTGGATTTGCGAAGGGAATAGAAAACTACAAGTTAAAATGCAACAAAATCCAAAAATAGCAAAGTTCATAGATATACCACTTTGGCATTGCACCAATGAAATGTCATATAAAAATGAACAATTTAAAAATATAACACTCCATTACAAACTATAAGAAGAAACAAATTGTTCACCTAGATCAACACTAAACAAGCCCCATATTGAAGAAGAAGTTTTACAGAGGTGAAAAGAATTTCTCAAATATCTATGCCAACTTCAGCAATAGCATTAAGATAGTTAATGATTTAATTAAAATAATATCTTAAAATGGATAATTTCAGAAACAAGTAAGTTTCCATTAAAAAGTGATGCTACTAAGATTACTACTAAAATTATATAAGGTGCTATAAGGAAATTAAAAAAAATTTGCTTTGGTTCATTTTCTATAATTTATTAAAATCTACTATTGGTACATGATTTCATTCATCAAAAAATGCAGTGGACAAGTGGATCTCTGGGACTCAGGCACCAGTCATATGTCACGCCATTACTTCTCAGAATCCAGCAGGTCCTTATCCCGCTCAGTACCATCTTGCCAACACCGATTCAGTTCACTTGCGGAGTTTCAAGCGTCTAAATCTATTTTTCTTCCCATTATAAGATTTTTTGGTCTCTAGGATTCTACATTTTTATTTCTTTTCAATATGATATATTCATTGCTCTAATTAATTAATTAGAGAATAGTTTGACAAATTAAGCAATAATTATCAGAAAAATTATTCCTACAGGAGAATATATGACTCTTGATGAAATGCTTTTAGCATCCGTGGAAAGTGCGGGTTACGAATGCATATCCCGTTGAAGTCTGCCAAATATGAAATAAAAGTATTTTCTTCAATGGATGCTTGTATATTTTTTAAGTAAAACTTCGAAATTTACTGTGGGAAGCAGCCAGTTGGACCATATGAAAGATAATTCAAGCCTTCTAACATTGCTGAATGTCAGAGCTTGCTGGTCTCAGGCTCCATAGATACATCATGATGATGAAATTGACACATCAACTGAAAATACTAGCCCACTAGAGGGTTAATTGATGGCCTGCAATTTATTTAAGAGCAGATCAAAGGAGAAAATCCTAATAAATACAAAAAGTTGGGACAAAAAGTATTGAAAAAACTTTTTAAAAAATTATTGGTTCATGCTAATTTATCAAAATTTTCGGTTCAAAAAGGAAAAAATTTAAACTAGCATTTCATTGAACTTTATTTTCAATAAACTCAACATTAATTCAAATTAAGTTTAGTATAAAATTCAATTTAAAGAGAAATATAACAAAATTAACTCAATTCAAAATCAACCATAAACATAAATGAAAAGGTTTTTTAACATGATAAGAAAATGTTTTTTCTTATCAATATTTTTTTAGGCCCCTATTTTCCTTTAATAATTGTTGCTGAATGCTTTAACATGCAATTCATCAAACTTTGCTTAAGCAAATTTAACAGCATTATACATATTTTTCCTTTCTACTAAAATTTATTTAAGGATTGATAAATTATTTGCCACTTCTAATATTAATTAGAATTAATTTGTTTTATTGAAAACTAGTTTCGAATGTTATACATTCATCCTCAGTTCAAGGTTTAAATGAATTATATCAAACAGAAAAGTTTGTACTGGTTTCTTCTCCCATTGAACTAACAATGCAACTTGTTAGTGCAAAAATCCTTCTATATCATGTGGATGTCAACTAAAAATTTATTTATTACTCTTCTTTATTTTTGTTTCTATTCGTTTTAAACAATCCCATAAATGCGCTTTACAAAAAAATCCTTCAAAAAGGTTTTTACATCCATCTTGATGTGCAATACCAAATCTATGTTCTTGATTTCTAGAATGTCTTGTCACAGAGTCGTTGTTCTTGATACCCCTTTTCTCTCAATTTGATCATAAACATCAGTAAAATACTCACATATTAAAAGTGATTCCTTATTTTATAAATAATTCTAAATTAACTATCCTCATCAGCATGCGAGAAATAAGTGCAACAGTTGGCTTTATCTTTGTTGTTACCATTTCAAAATTGTTTTTGTCCCCAAATTTTCATAGCAGATCTTTTTCTGAAATTTATTCCATCTGTGGAAATGGCTATTCTCAGTTTTTGTTTTTTAAAAATTTATAGATATTATTTAATTACTTTTTTTAAATGATATTATACATAATATTATCGGTCACCGACTATAATTTTTAGAATGAAAAGGCAGATTCAATCCGCATCTGTTTATATCACATCCAGTGATACTTTCCGGATTTCCTGGAGAAATGTACAGTTTTATGCAAACTGATAATAATTCGCACTGAAAAATATAAAACTTCCATTCCATTTCCGGCCTCCATTCCTGGATTAATACATAATTTCTTCAGGCAAACAAGTTCTTAAGCAATTACTGCACACAGTAACAATCAATAACATCACATACAAAATTACTTGCAAGTATTCAGTAAAAAAGTGACCCATGGTACAAAGTTTCTACACTATCCATAATAGGGTCAAAAACTATACATGTTCCATCAAAAACTATTCAATTTTTTTATAATAAATTACTCAAACATTGCCAATATTTAAGTATGTAATACAAATTTGTTATAATTACAAATAAGATATAAATATATTTTAAGATTTTTCATTCACTGATAATGATAAAACTGATATTCACAATTGAACTCAATTAAACAAGCAAAGTTTGCAGTACAATTTCCCGAAGGGAAAACTACTGTTGTTCCTTCGATTTTGTTCTGTACTACATGATTTCAAGAGAAAACTTTTTTGCTCCTTAGTGATTTTATTTTTGAGAAACTTTTAATCATGTCGCAAATCCATAGCTCTCTTTACTAGATAAATCTTGAATGGCACTAGAATAGTATAATTGGATACTTATAAATGGAGAAGCTGAATCAGAAGAAATATAATCCAATCTCTTGGGAGATTACTGTCACAATTGATAATATATAATGACCATAATGGATTACCAAATATAAAGAATAATAGTAGAAGGCAGCACTTTAAGAATATCCACCACTGAAGCTGTTTCTTTTCCAAATACTTACAACTATGAATTCTGAGAACATTCAAAATACAAAGTTATCATAAAGGTATATTGTTAAATATACCTCAAGTTTTGGACAAACGTTCAATTCACAACTTGGAAATAACAAGAAGTATACTTTTATAAATACCAAGCCTAAGAAGAAATCTTATTTGACTTTAGAAGATACCTAGTACATAGTTGACATAAATGGGAAAACAAAACAGCATAATTCTTACACTAATCTATGCATACAAGAAACATTTTATCTATTTATGTTAAAAATATTTACCATCATCTGGCTTTGTTGGAACAGATGGTGACGGTAAATCTCGTTCAAAAGACTCAGCTTTTTCAACTACAGGCTTTTCCTATAAATCAAAATTTTCAATGAATACTTCTGCTAAACAACCAAAAGTCTATCTTAAAAAGTGAACCACTATATACTTACTTTCTTTTTGGTTTCTTTAATAGCAACACCAGCAGAAGTAATTTCAAATTTTGTAATATTGTCAAATACTGGTGCATCTTGATTTGGAATTGGAATATTTTGAGCATAAAGAGCGCTAAGCGGATCAAAATTACTTGAGAGTGGATTTAATTTTTCATCTTTTTCTTCTTTATCACCCATTGCATTGCTATTAAACTAAACCACTACTATAAAGAATAACAATAATGAATTGATATTACAATAACAAAATTTATTGATGTTACAGCAATCTAAATGAATGATTCTTTCACTGAACGCGATCAGATATAAATCATTTTTTAAATTATGATCATAAATAAATAAACGCCTACATGACTGTTTTCAGAGATGTTATTAACTGTAAACATATCAAAAACAGTGAAATTAGAAAACCTTACTATAACCATCCATCAGCTGAAGAGAAGCCTAGACAAAGTTCTCTTTTTATTCGCTAGGATCGCCAGCCATTGGAGCCAAAATGACTTCCTGCTTTTAGTCTATTAGTGCCTTTACCACTCTTAAAAATTAAACCTTGATTTAAAAACAAATATTGATTATAAGTTAAATTTACATATTGAAAAAGTATAGCTGTAATAAATTTAATTACTTTTTTAATTTCTCACTATGGATTTACTTGGGTACAACTATACTTGAAGTTAAATAACAAGAAATAGGCAAAGCATTTATAAGAATATTAGTAATATATCTGCAAACTATCTTATTATAAAGTTTAAAAAAATTATATCTAAATATTAAAAGTATTTTTAATATTTAAAGCATAATTATAAAACCACAATTTTCATTGGTGAATAAAATTACAGAATCTGAAGAATTTGCAATTGGTATCCTTTCTTCCTCTATTAGACAGCCATTGCATATAACAATTTATCAACTAAATTTTTTAGATACTTTCAAACAATTTTAGAATAAAATCTTGATTTTTTTTTCTTCTTTTTTTAAATTTCTTTTATTCATATTAATAAATTATTCATTTGACCATATTTAACTTTTATGAGATCATAGCAATTAAGTAACTGAACATTTATATATTGAATTAAATTAACAATATGGATCAATTTTTAGCTCTTAAAATTTCCATCTGATAAAATAAAAATGAATGTACTACCATCAGCCAGGATATCTCGACTTCAGCCAAGTAATTGTTAATTAATTTAGCTATAATCACTATAATGATTGAAATTATCTTTGATAACATTATAATGTTATTAATTTTATCTTAATGATTGCCAAATGAAAAGATTTGCTTATAGATGCTCATTCACAATATTTATCTGAATGAGATTCTGATTCTATCAACTATTATTTAAAAATAAACAGTTTGAGCTTGTACAATGTTGCATTAAGTACAATGCTCATAATTGTTAATAAATTGGATTATAATAAAAATATTAATAGCTTAATTTTATTGAAAATTACATTATAAAGTAGATAATAATAATGAAATTACCAGAATATTCATATGCAATTTTCTATATTTTAATAGAAAACAATACAGTCATAGTATTCAGGCATTAGTCACATTACTTGTAATATATCTAATTTATGTTTCTATTTTCTTCCAGACAGTGCTTCAACAACGAGGTTCATGTTTTGGTGCAAGTTGATTAAACAACGTTATAAATCAAGGTATAACTTTACTTAAATCATTCCATACCAAACAAACCAAAAAATTTGGATATTAAATTTGTTGATTTAAGATTGAGAATATTTTCAAACTGGAAACAATTTAGACATATTGAAGATATTCTTCATTTTCTAAATTTCCTAAAACTTCTGTTTATTGGAATGGAAACCTTTAACAAAGATATTCATTTTGATATAATTTGTATAATTTCTGTTATAACTATAAGCCATGACTCTCACTTAATTACAGAATCCTAATTATCTCATAATTTTCCAAAAAAGTTTCAAACCAATGTCTGTTTTCTTTTTTAAATGAAAAATAATGCAACTAAAGCAGGCATTACAAGACTGCTTAATAATCTCACAACAAATGATTGGTGTGATTATGCTAAAATGATGTATTAAATTAATTTTAGTTATTCCCCTTGCTGAATTTTATTTTGCTAGTTCAGTTTTATGTAATTTTAATATAAAAATAAGATTTTGTATAGTGTAATTTATTAATATATAAACTTAATATTCAAATATTTATAGTTGGTAATGATTAATTTATATAATTTCAGGTGGTTATATAAAGAAGAGCTAGGGTGGCGTTGGTGAGAGGGTCTGCGACGGCTGTCATGCCGTTCATTGAAGACGATCTTCTCTGGTCTCCACCTGAAACTGAAAATAAAATGGTTGATTTATCACAGTGCCTTGTAAGAAATTATTTTTTTCATTCTTATTTAATCAGTAATAAAAATTCAAATTGTTGAGTGAATCAATTATTTATATAATAAAATATTATGTTAAATTTGTCTTTATTGAAAAATTTATATTAGTTTTAAAAGTTAAATGAGGTTAATTTAATCTTTGCTAATGATTTCTATTCCAGTTGAATTACCAGACATAAGAAAGCTAGATGAATATAGTTTTATTTTGCAAAACTATATTTATTGTGGCTATGCTAAATATATTTATATCCTCAGTTTGATTCTATGTACAAAATATTAACAATAAGGTACTAATTATTAATGTTTCATTACTTTATTATTTAAACAGAACAATTGATACTGCTTAAGTTTGTTTTATTTAAAAATCAATCTTTCTATTATTTACAGAGTCAGTGGCAAAGGAAGCTTTCAAAATATTGTAAAACTTTAAATAAAGTCTAATTATGACTGTTGTATTCACTAGAAAATTGTCTGAAGAATATTTGGTAAAACTTTATAATGCGATCAAATTATCAGTGTCTACCCTCGAGCTTACCAGAAGTTCAGCACGGTCGCCACACTAATACTCACTAGCACCATTTGTGCTAACTTCTTTGTATTCAATTCTAAAATGCTTATTCATTAGAATTATTAAAATTATTACTGCTTTAATTAGTTATTATATAAAATTATTACTGCTGTCGATTTCCGATGGTCTGGAGAAGTTTTACCCAAAGACAGTAATAAATTAAATTATGGTAAGGGCCGAGAATTTCTACTTTGTAGGTCCTCATTTCCTCCACCAACTCGACCTCCTTCCCTGTTAAAGTTTTTATGTTCCACGTTCCCATTCGTATATCCTGGAGGTTATAGAGGAAGAAGAAATAGAAAATGCAATCCGTATGCTAAAAAGAGGTAAAACATCAGGAAGGGATGGAATTGCACCAGAGTATTTGAAATATGGTGGTCAAGAACTTCTTAAAGCACTTCAATCGCTGTTCCAAGAAGTGTATGACAGAAAGAAAATTCCCAGGGACTGGAAATATTGTATTATCCTTCCTATTTATAAAAAAGGATGCACAACAGACTGCAAAAATTATAGACCCATTAGTTTGCTTTCCGTAGTCTGTAAACTTTACACTTCTATTCTAGAAAAGAGACTCCGGTGGATTGTAGAAGGGCAGCTAGAAGCGGAACAGGCTGGTTTTCGTCCGGGCCGACAGACGCAGGATCATATCTTTGTTCTCAGAAATATTGCTGAAAAAGCTTGGGACAGAGATAGGAATCTATATCTTGCATTTCTTGATCTGAAGGCAGCGTTTGATGTGGTCCCAAGAAAAGAAATTTGGAATCCAGTAATAGCCAAGGGTGTACCTGGAGACTTGCTGGCAGCCATACAATCAGCCTACCAAGGTGCCATGGCAGTGGTAAGAATAAATGGTATGGAATCGGAACCTTTTCCAATTGCGAGAGGAGTTAGACAGGGAGATAGCTTAAGTCCCCTTCTATTTATAAACGTAATGGACGAAATCCACAAAGTCTGCAAGCGCCGAACTGCATGGACAACAATCGGGAAATAAAATATGAGAACTGTCCTCGTTCAAAGCCTTTTATACACGGATGACATAGTCCTAATAGCCGACACCAAGACCAAGCTATAACAAGCTCTGGTAGAATGGGAAGAAGAGTTGCTCAGGAAAGGGATGCAAATTAACACCTTCAAGAGTAAAGTGCTGGTTATGGCGAGGGAAGAACAGGAAGATGTCCAACTCATCTGCAATGGCGAGACACTTGAGGTAGTGAAGGAATATACCTACTTAGGGACCGTAATTAGTAGCTCGGGTAAGATAGACGCCGAAATATCAAACAGAATAAGTAAGGCGAATCAAGTGTATTACCAGATTACTAATAGCATTATCGGCCACCGAGAAGTAGATAAGAAGACCAAAATGCATGTATATAAGTCTGTTTACCTACCTACACTCACCTATGGCGGAGAAAGCTGGACAACACTGGACAGGCACTCTAGTCGCATAACGGCAGCGGAAATGTGGTTCCTTCGCAGATCTGTTGAGAGAACTGGAAGGGATCGCATTAGAAACGAAAGCATTAGAGAGCAACTAGACGTTACAGAGCTTAAAACCACTCTAGAAAGACGGCAACTCCAGTGGTTTGGTCATGTCTGCCGGATGAACGAGGACACGAATCCTATAAAGGTATTAGAGGCTCGACCCACAGGAAAGAGACCACGCGGACGCCCCAGAATTACGTACCAAGAATATATCCAAAGAATTGGAAGTAAAAGAGACAAATCGCTCAATGAGATGAAGCGGCTAAGCAGGGACCGGGAAGAGTGGTTACGCTGGATTGAGGCTCCTCGACGCTAGCTAATGGCATAAGAGGAAGATAAAGAAGAGAAGAAGATGGTAAGGGCCCAACCTCAATTGAAAAGGATCTTTTGGAGATTTGTATATCTCTTAAGTGAGTGTAGCCAGCGGAAGTCGACAACTATGATCTAATTATAGAAGTGATAATTAAAATTATGGTAAGAACCCGATCTCAACTGAAAAGGATCCGTTTTTCCTCTTCTATTGGCACAACAGGCTCATGAAGCTGCCCTTGGCCTGCACAACAGTTGCCAACCATTTCCCTATGTCTCTTGCAATGGTAACAGAAATTCTCAATTTTCAAAGATCCTTCCCTACCCCATCCCTCCATTGGCCCCTTAGTCTACCATGTATGGTGCCTATGTCAAGGCACTTTAGTCTCTGTATTTTGATAAAAGAGGAGATGCTGATTTCCTTGTAGAGCCTAAGCAGTTCACTGTTTTTTCTACTTCGCCAATGACCTTTCTCGTATGCAGGCCCTAGAAAAGGACCTGTTAGGGTTTTGTTTATCTCTTGAGCAAGCCAAGTGAGCGGAAGTCGACAGCACTAATAATTTTAAATAATATCTAATGAATACGAATCTTGCATTTGAATACAAAGTAGTTAGTAAGCACATATGGCACAAGAGAGTGCTACTGCAATGACCATGGTGACCTTCAGATGAAGTTCGGGGTCAGACACTGCTAATGCGACTGCATTACGAAGTTGCACTGAATGTTTTAATGAAAATGAGAAACATAATTGATGAGAACTAATTATCAGTTGTCATTTGATAGGTTTAATTAATGCTGGTTGGGCAGGCAACTCTACAGGTTACTAGTATATTCTATCTTGGGCAGGAAGGTTGAGACTGAGTCCATTAGTCTTTCATGAAACAAAAGTTAGCCCTCACAGATTAGATCTGAATGGTTGCCTTTTCTGACATGAGAGTTTTGAGGTGCTACCCCAGCACGTTAGGCCATCCTGGCCTTTCTTTTATAGATGAAATGTCAAATTTAAAAAATATTGTTTATGTCAGAACAGTTGAATTGGCATTTTTTGGAAAGAAATAATTTTTAATATTAGTGTGCTGAAGATTAAAATCATTTTTCAAGGAACTGACTATCCCTAATATAGCAAAAAATTCCTGTAATGTCAATTATTTTATTTTTAGTAAAGTTTTATTATTGTTTAGAAACTTCATTTGCCACCTATTGTGAAATTTTATTAAGCCCTAAAGAAATTCCCTGGATAAGAATAACAGAAGTGTTCAGTCAGTTATTTAATAATGTATTATTTATGAAAGAATTTTTTTTTTTTTAAATTAATTCTATTGCTTTACATCTATCTATCTATCCATCCAATATATATATATATATATATATATATATATATATATATATATATATATATATATATATATATATATATATATTTATATATATATAATATAATAATATAAATATATTTGTGTATATAAATTTATGATTATATTTATATAAATTTTTTTTTAAGGATGGGGGAGGAGGTCTAGGAGAACTCTCCCAGACAGATTTGACAGGACTTGTTAGTGGTATAGATGAAGAAGAAGATATTTTCAAACAACTAGACAGCTCATTTGAATTGGAACAGTTTTTTGATTTTTATGAAGAGGGAAAGGTGATATATAAAGTTAATTAAATTTAGATCTCTATCCGCCATCACAATATTTTATGTTTTGTTATATTTAATTTTAAATTATTCATTAAATATTTAATTTAATATAGATTAGTTCAAGTGAAGAGTTAATATAGATTTCAAACAGCAAAGAGAAAAACTGGCAAACCTCAAATTTGTTTATTACTTTTTCCAAAATATCTATAAATATTCATTTCTGTATTTTTTATTCAAAAATCTTTACTTTTCAAAAACTATTTTATCTAGATTCAAATAATAATTTATATACAAATAATTTACATGAATCTTGGATATTATTCATCGTTTATAATATATTATGATAAATTTAAATTTTAAATTCTATTCAGGATGTTTTCACTCTTCAGCTTGTAGCTGTCAAGTTGATTCTGATATTTTTTAATTTTTCAGGACTTCATAATTTTAAAGGTTTCCATCGTTAAAACATAAAAAGTTACTTCATCGATGAATAAATAATGCTTTGATAACTTTTGATTTTAGATTCTTTAGGTGCTGTAATATAACTTAGATCTAACGAAGTCAAATATAATAAGAAATAAATAAGAAATAATACTTTGTTTAGCAATTAAATTTTTATTGGATAAATTGGATGTTTCAAAGATTTTTCAGAGATCAATAATCAAAAAGGCTTGGTGATCTCTAGTCAACATTATTTAAATAAAGAACTATATATCATCAAGATGTGCTTATTGAATTATCACAAAACTTATTCAATTATTTAAAAACTGGTTTTTTACTATAATATTCTAAATTTATCTTTTTAATTTTTATTAGTAATACCGTGGTGTTTGAGTAAAGTAGACACTGGATTTAAAACAGAATATGATTCAAATCTGTGCAAAAAAAAAAAGAAAAAAAAAAGGCTTACCCATTATCCAAATACCACAAAATTAATTGAGATAAATTATCTTTTTCTTATTTGAAGATTTAAAATACAAAAAGAAATCATCAAATATTTAACACATTAAGACTAATTTCTTAAGTTCTGGTGGTTTTATTTAGAATGTAGAAGATGCATATAGAAATATCGATCCAGAACAATTCTATTATGTTGTTATTATAATGACTTATCTGAGACAAATGGTAATTTTTTTTTTGTATTAACCTTATGCTAAATCCTTGCAAGTATTCTTATATTTTTATTTTTCATTATGCTTTTATTCATTATTTTTTGTGTTTTCAGGAAGAGAACAATAATAGTTTAATAGGTGGTAGCAATAAAAATTCGGCAACTGTAGCGCTGTTACAAGAATTACAGCGGAGTCAAGCGAATGCGAGAAAGTTCAATATAGCTGCAGCCAATCCTCTTTTAGCTGGTTTGTATCGTTCTATTGATAGAGGCGTATATTAAGCTATTATGGCTTATTTTTAAATTTTGCTTAATTCATCAACACTTGAAAATAAGTAAAAAAATAACTAAATATTAACCCCTTCAGTTTGAAAATATATAAAAGAAAAAAAAGTTTTTCATATTTAAATAAAGTTTATGTCACTGTATCAAGATTTCCAGATATTTACATATCAGTGTGCCTGCATCTAAAATCTAATTTGTTTTTCTTTAGGGCATCTTAGTAGAATATTTAATGCATATTAAAATGCTATCTAGACAAATATTACTTGCTTCAGCAACTAGTGTACTTGTTTCAAACAGAAAATTGCCTTTAATTTTTTGGTTTTCCCCAAAATATTAAATCAAATATATTTAAAAAATCATAGTATATGTATTGTTCCTTCTTGAATTTTCAATTTGTTCATTGCAGCTTAAAGTTTACAATTTTCACTGGATAGGATACTAGGAAACATTTTCTCTCAATCACAAGCAAGAATCTTTATTGCTTGCATACTCTTTCCTCGATCCTGTATGAACCTGTGGTCATAAAGCTGGCCTAGTCCAGCCTGATTGTTTCCTTTGACTTCTTCACTTCCTGTCTTAATTTTTTTAAGTTTTTTCACGACTTAATCACAAAGATACTTGAATTATGATTTCAAAGGGTTCTCTTTTATTTCTGATCCCATTTTGAATTCTATTCTGCCTTATACTTCCAACTATTCTAAAGAGATATTTCATCTCTTATAAAAGTTACTCTACTTCAGTTCTACGGACTGAATTATCAGTCCCATGAAGAATGGATATATATTATACTTCAAAGATGAGAAGTTTAACACTATTCCCTACCTCTTCCTCAGCAATCCTATTGGAAAGCTCCTTGCCCATTTTACCATCCATGCGAAACTTGGATTCAAGGTAAGTGAAATTATTTGAGGCTTCTAATTCCTCTCTATAGCATGTAATATGGTGGATTTATTCAGGTCTTCTGATTACATTTCACATTTATATAAATTTCCTTTATAACTATTTCTGCCTCCAATCATTGTTATCTGCATGCGCCATCATTTTAGCTGAGATAGTTTGCATGTTTGTGTGAGCAATTATCGGCTTAGCTATTCTTTATACTTAAATTATTTTGTCCTCATATTACTAACAGAAGGGGGCTTAAACATCTTACTTTTCTCCTCTTTCCACTGAAAAGTTTTTTAATCGATTACTTTACAATGGATAGGATAAATATTGTAAAATACAACTTTCTTTCAGTTCCTGGTAGGCTGACTTGACGTTTATGATTGGAAGATAAACATTTTGTTTCTAATCAGTTGACCTGCGCATAATAGTATAAAAGGATCATTCTAATTAGGGATTGATAAATTATTTGCCACTTCTATAATTTTTTTTTTTTTTTTATTGAAAACTAATTTCAAATGTTATACATTAATCTTCAGTTCTAAAAACACAAAAAAAATTCAAAAATATGCAATTTAAAATACAGTTTGGTATTATTACACATATTAAATTAAATGTAATGTAAATTAGTATTAAATTCATAATTGTTTTATAGTACTAATTTATATTACATTTATTTTAATATGTATAATAATACCATCCTGTATTTTAAATTGCTTATTTTTGAATTTTTGTGTGCTTTTAGAACTGAAGATGAATGTATAACATTTGAAACTAGTTTTCAATAAAAACAAAATTATAGAAGTGGCAAATAATTTATCAATCCCTAATTTTGTTTCTTTCCCACTCTTATACTGAAACCATTTATTGAAAAGATGCGATCCTGGGTGGAAAACCAGCTGGTTCTCCTTCCAGGTTCTTTTTAATCAAGTGTTTCTTTTCTCCCTTATTAATGTAAGTATGTATATTATGTACATTACACAAGATAAACATAAAAACCTGTTATTGTTAGTGGTCATCGTCATTTTATTTCTTGCTTAAGAACAAAGAGGCCCTTTCTTTAAGGAAAACTTTGTTCTGAAAGCTTAGATAAAAAATATATTGAAATAATATATATAAAAAAACAGAAAAATCAATGACTTAATTAACAATCAAATTTTAAAATAAGAATTTAGTAGGTTTGAAAGAAGCTTATAAATATATTAAAACTGAAAATTCTTCAAAATTTCTTTAGCATACCTATTGGCTTCATGGATTTTTAACCATTCGCGTACAACATTCTTAGTTGCAGTTATTTTGATACTTGTCAAAAATAAAATATTAAATATTTTATATGTTTTGAAATACTGTTAGCTGGGTATAGATGATGCTGAAGTGATTATTCCTTATGAAAATAACATATAGCTGCATAATTTTATAATTGAAATATAACGTAATACTACTTCTTGCTAATCCAAAATAAGTTTTGTGTAAGAATCTTTGACTACAGATTAATTACAGAATCTTTGAATAGTATTAGTATTTTTACAGTTTATAGACTATTAATTGGATCAGCAATGACGCTAAAGCTATACACCTACTTTATTCAAAACTGCTTAGAAATATCACTTAAAGTTTTCTTTAGTTTTATTGCTTTGGCTTCATTAGTAGCATAACTTTATTATTAAGTTGTTAATTTTCAAATTTCCACTAAAAATAATTTACTTTTATTTATTTATCAACAGTTCAATGTATTATACTGGTTTAGTTGCTAGGGTTTTTATATTTTTCAATAATCACATTCATCTGATTTTAGTATATTTTGAAATAAAATGTGGATTTTTATAGGTTTTATTAGCATGCAGGACTACGACCAACTTCTTCAATTTTTCGCATATCAGTATCAATATTCTTTGAGAGTAAATAATCAATTTAATTATAATTTGTATGTAACATATCAAAAAAAAAAAAAAGTAGGGGGTGAAATGAAATAAACAATTGGAAAATTAATAATTTGAAAATTTAACCAAAAACGTGCCATTAATGGTACAATTAGTTAAATATTTATGCCAAAAGATTCTTGGAACCAACCATTACTTCATAAATTAAAATTGTTGATAATCTTTCTGTGATCTTTATGGATTATTTATACAATTTCTCTCTTTAGAAAAAAAAAATTAAAATTAATGATTATTATTATTGTTGAAATAACAAATAAATAAATTTACAAAATTTAAATTAAAAAAAAATCTCCTTTAATAGCCAAAACCATTAAGATTTATATTAATTTAAATGCTATTGACCATAAAACATTTCATCCTCCTAAAATTAATAAATTATTGTATTTATAGAAAATAGTTTAAAATTAAGATAATTAATTTATTTATTTAGTTTATTAATGGAAATCAATTGACAATCATGCCTAATAAGTAAATAAAATTAATATTAGAAAAAAAAATCATATTTACAAAATATAAATATAATGTATGTTTTCATTAAAAGATCAAGTGTTACGTTGTTATTTTATTCAGTTCACCAGGCTTGGGCTTATATTATTTTGAATAATGAATAATAAATTTATTTGATTTTCCTAAATTTGAAAATTATGTATAATTACATAATGTATATTTACATAAGCGGGACGTTTTTTTTCCACAAATAATTAAATCATAATTTATATATATCTATATACTTTTAAGTAAATAATACTATGATTTTTACTCTATTCTTTTGTTCTTTTGTAAATATTGAATCTATCACTATCAATTTATCAAATTTTATAATTATTCTATAAACTCCTGTAGTTTCCAAGTGGAACAAAGGGCCTCATCAAACAACTTTCATCCATCTGTATTCCTTGCCTTCACCTCACACCATGTCCTTTCTGCCTGCTCGGCCTCATTTAGTATGAATCTTCTCCAGATGATGCGAAGTCTTCCTTTTCGGCGTACTCCTTAGGGGTTCCAATTAAGTGCCGACCTTTCCACTGCTCCAAGCTGTTTTTGGAGTGTATGGTCAATCCAGTTCCACTTCCTTCTTCTTATGTCTTGCTCAAACGCCCGGCTCTGCACCAAAGCTCTTGATTTGAGACTTTTTCTGACCATCTGAAGTTTAGGATATCGCGAACACAGCGATTGGTTAATACCTGCAGTTTCTTGTTGATACTCTTTGTGACCTTCCAAGTTTCCGAGCCATACAGAAGTACAGACTTTACATTGGTTGTGTAAATCATCAGTTTCATATGCATGGACACACTCCGGTTTCTCCAAAGGGTGTAGAGCTAGATGAACACATTATTGGCTTTCCGAATATGTTTTCTGACATCTTCGTCAGTCCCTCCTTTCTCTGAGATGAGGCTACCAAGGTAAGGGAAGACTTGAAATATTTCAATAGTTTCCTCACCTATCTGGAGACTATCCTCAACACCCAGGTTTACCCGCATCTCCTTTGTCTTCTTGATGTTTATTGAGAGGCCAGCCTATCCTGCTTCCTCCTGGAGTTTTTGGAATTTAGCTTTGATGCCCGAGAACCTCGTGTGCAAAATCCAAGTCCTCCAGCCTTTGGCTTAGTGTCCACTGGATTTCCCACTCCCGTCAACCCAGTACTCTTTTCATTATGGCATCGAGCATGATGATCAATAGAGTTGGGGGACAGTATGCACCCCTGCTGTACACCTGAATCTGTCTTGATTGGGTCTGACAGTTTCAGAATGCAGAATCTTGCAGTCGAAGCACTATATCTTAATAATCCTAATGATCTTCATGGGAACCCCATACTTCTCCAGGGTAAGCCACATACAGTCTTTGTTCACCGAATTGAAGGCCGTCTCGAAGTCTATGAAGGCTAAGTTATAAGGATGATTGCCACTCACCACTCTGCTCCTCTATGATCCTCAGAGTGTTGATGAGATCAACTGTGCTTAATATACAATACAGCTTTTAAAAAAAAAATTCTCATTTTTAATTCGATATATCAAGCATTAAATATGTTTATATATTCATATACATGCTCTAAGGATAATGATTTGCTTACATTTCACTTGAAAATTGCTGTGAAAATATTGAGAAATTATGATCTGATAATTATTTCGGAATTATTTTTAATCTAATTAAATGTAGAAAACAATTATTATATATCTGATGAATAATAAATATTTGGAATAAAAATTAGAAATAGTTTTTCGTTTTATATGAAATAAATTTTGATGCAAATAATGCCCAAGTCTGCTGTTGTGTAATATATTCAATATGCTAGCAATAATAGTAAAGATTTCTAGTTCATCAAATTATAATTTAATTCAGTTGATTATATACCATAATTAGTTTATTGACATAATTCTGCACCTAAAAAGAAAATATATAATTGAAAAGTCATGATTTAATGGACTAGGAAATGAATTAGAGCATGGTTATAAAACAAATATCTAGTAGGCTTTTTCTTATCTTTATGTTCATAAATTGTTTAACAAACAATTCATAAAATTTTGCAACATGTTTAAATATTGTCATGACTATTATCACATTTTTTTTTATTTGGCAGGTCTAGTTAGTGAAGAGTATGCGTATATAGTATTGTTTTTTTAGATTCTCATATAATTAATTAATTCATTTTTTGTTTAACTATTGATGTAAAAACTATATATTGTTGGCTTGGAAGAACAGTGCCACAATACGAACATTTTTTTTTCTTGGAAAGCTGCTATTCATATTTCTTAGTACATTTCTTTAAGAAAAAATACCAGATTTTTAATCTCAATATTTAATGCATTAACAATTTATACTAGTTTGTTATGAAAAACTGCACAATTTATTATATGATTCATATTTAAATGATCAAAAAATGAAGATTTTTTTTTTTCGTTAGAAAAATAAATGTAATTAATATTGATTAAGAAAATGTTCGACTTTATGTTTGAAAGTTGGTTAGGGACAGCGATAAACCTAAATAGACTAACTTCAAATGCTTCTCATGTAAAATTCCACTTTTTCATATTGCAGCACTCTTCTTCCAAGCCAACAATATGTGTAGTAATATTCATAGATATTAGTCAGAAACAAGTATGTCCGTTAACACATACTACTCACCTCTAAAAAACAAATAGCAACATAGCCACAATCAATTTGGCATAGCCTCATCTATTTTATAGTGTTGTTAAACGCTGCTTTTATTTTTTAATATCAAAGTATAGTCATTATGATTTTGTTTAGCTCAAGCTGAACTCATTCCTCTGCGATTTAGTTGTATTCTCATTACAAAACTTCTCATGATTCGATAAGAAAAAGCCACTAGAATGTTATTTTTTTAGAATGCCAAGTTAAAATTAAGCTCTTAAAAATTGAAATGTTCTTGGCTTCTAGGATTTTAGAATCCAAGCTACATTTAAGTACTACTATTTTTAAACATATTAAATATTTTTGAACTGAGTAGTTTTTTTATTTAAGAGCTCAATTTTTCTTGGACTCCTCCTCAGATTGTCTGCAATTTCGTTGAAAGACAGCAGCAAGTTTGTTAAAGCTAAAGAGGATGGAGAATGATATTAGACAGCCTGCTCCCTGTATTGTCTGTGGCTATTGTTACAGAGAAATTGGCGGCACCTGGACCGACGGTGGCAGATCAGCAGTTTCCGAGGATCAAAACCGAACCAGACTCTAGACAAGGTAGGTCAAGTTTGAATTTTATTTTTCCTATTAACGCTTGTTGGTTGACCAATGAAACTATCTTTATGCCTGTGTTCATTTATGTAATTAGACATAATTCATGTAATGTTTAGTTTGAAAGATAAATTTGAACTCTCCTGTAGCTAAAATTTATTAAAATTAAACTTCTTAAGAATATTTAATTTTAAGTCCTTACCATAAAATACAAAAATATACTTTTTCACATTTTTCGGTAAATTAAATTAATAAATTAGTGGTAAGAAATTTGATTAATTTTGAAATGCAAGCATCTACCAGTTATAGAGAATCAATAATCATCCATTTTGAGATTGTCCATGCGAAAACTCTTTAAAATTAAAAATTAAATAGCCAATTACCTCTTTTAGCCAATGGATTGAGCTATTTTCTAAAAAGCTGAGTGCTTAAAATGCACTCATGGGGATGCATCTTTCAGAATGCCTTTTAGAAATATATTTTCTTTTAATGTTAAGTTTTTATAAAGAGGGAATTAAAACACATGTAAATAGGAAAAATGTGAATAGAAACCAAAGATTTATTAATGTTATCTCAAAAAATTAAAAATCTGAGACAATTAGATACATCATTAAATAATTTATCATTTTAAGAAAATATGACAAGAGCATTAAGAAAAACCGTGTCCTACATTCTGATACATAGATCATTTTGTTTGAAAATACCTGTTATGTTTTTTGTTTTTACTGCCTTGTACGCAATAAAGGAAGTATTGTAATGTTCATGCATGCGTATCTCGCATAACTCAAAAAAAGTTAGCTGTAGATAGTTAAAATTTTGTATTTAGGATTATTGTAAAATCTAGTTGTGAATGTCCCTTGTTGGTCACTACATGATAGCGGGAAGTTGTACTTTACCTCAAGGTCATTATTGATTTTCATCAATAATTATATTAAAATATAATGCAAAACTTCTTAAATTTGATATATAAAACTTACATATTAATATAAATAACATAATAAATTTTCGTTAAAATTGGCAAACCAGAAGTGGTACTTTATTCGAAGGTCGTATTAGATTTTCATCAATAATTATATTAAAATATAATGCAAAACTTCTCAAATTTGGTAAATTAGACTTTCATATCAATATAAATAATATAATAGATTTTGGTGGAAATTTAAGAACCGAAAGGGGCACTTTGCTTGAAGGTTATAATAAACTTACTTCAAAAGGTATATTGACATTTAATAGAGAGATCATACTGTCCAGTGATAAAGGTTATAAACGCGATTTTTTTTCACTATAATTAAACAATTTTATTATTTGTTTTAAGTGTTAAAATTGAGTGTAAAATACTTTTTTTAACTCCACATTTGTGAGCTGAACAAGTCTGCAGCAGAAGAATAAGAGATAACTTAAGTGGGTTCTTCCGCTTAAAATGTTGAAACCGTCGATTTCCAATGTCAAGTGACATAGAAAGTTCTAATGCTGTCGAGGATCATGAAGAAATCTCTTGGGAATTTGTTACCAACCGAAATAAAATGACATATAAAAACGGAATGAGACCTCCAGAAACAAGAACTTATTGGTGTATGTCTGTGTGTGTGTACAGACATTGACACATACAGATGTGTCAATAGATGGATGTCACGACGCCGAGTTTCGTTTTTGAGATACTCCTATCTTCAGAAACTAGTAACCAAATACAGTCACTTTTTGAGCCACCGATTTATAGTTTAATAGGCGTACAAGGAAGTCATGGAGTATCCTGTCCACATCAGATTTTTTTATATGAGCTTGGATTTTATTATAAAGTAAACAAAAAAAAAGAACCCGATTAGGGGTTATTCCATGTCAAATCAACCAATGGTCTCGAACTTGATGTCTCAGAATTCAGTAATGTACGAAAACATATGTAGTACTGTCACCTAGCTTAAGAAATGTTGAATTTCAGATTTTTTTCATTTTTAGTTTTTGAGTTATAAATTAAAAAAAAAAGAAAAGAAAATCGACTGTTTTTTGATGCGTTTTGGCTCATTTAAAAGCTTATGGCTCCAAAACTATCAACCCTAGAAAAATCAAAATACTGTCATTCTTTTCAGGATTAAATGAGCTTTATTTTGGTATATATTCTGAATTTACCAAACTAAGCTTTAAAAGAATAATAATTTCCAAAATCTTATTTTATTAAAAACACAAAATCAAAATTTTGTGGAAAAAAATATTTTATGTATACATGTTATAAGAATGATTTTTGGGTTCTATTAGAAAAAATAAAACCTTGTATTTTATGCCAAGTTTTTTTTAAACTGAAATGGAGATATACTGTATATGTCATATTTTAAACAATCAAATTTACTTTGCTAAAACAAATGCATTTTGAAAAATCTTGATTCTAAAATTATTTTTTATTGGTTGATTTGGTGTGGAATGACTCTTGTTCTTAATTATTTCATTTAAGTTTATAATATCATTATTTAAAAACTCAAATATTTAAAAATTGAATTGAATATTTCCAGTATTGATCAATCACAAGGTTTAATTTTTTTAAATCTTTTTCAGAGCAATTTTCTTCTCTAAAAATTCGGCAGACATTTACAAAATTATTAAACACATCAATTTTTTTTTTTAGATTGTCTTGATATATAACTGTGAGAAATAAATATTTTTGAATTTGAAGATGAAATTTTTAATGGTATCATTAAAAATAAATAAACATTTGCGACTAGTTTTGTATTTTTTTAAAAATAATTTAATTCTTAATTAATTAAAGGAGGAGAGGGTTAGAAAGGATTTCTTAAGAGATGGCATTTTAGGGTAAAAATATTTATTCAGTAGCAGTAACGGTTGCATCAATATTATATAAAAGTGTTTTATTTCTACTTAGAGTACATTTATAAGTTTTATTATTGTCTATTTGATGTTGAAATGAATCAACTATCTTACACATTCGGGATTGGTGCCTCTGGCTTTATCTCCAACATTCCCAAATGCTCTTTAAGAATCTAAAATGATCGAGGTTGCTTTAATAATCATTGAGCTGAGTTATTTTAGTGGTAAACATATATTCTATCCATGATGTTTTGTGAGTGAGGTACTTGAAGTAAAAAGAATTTGGAAGAAGAAAAAAAAAAATGAACTACTTTTCACTGCACATATTTTTGCTACTGAAAAGGTACTTTTGAAAATAAGCTGTTATAACTGTGGGTAAAGTGGAAACTCCAGTGTTCAATGGATAATGAACTCTTGATGAGAATGAATAGCTTTAGTTTCAGATTGCCAGAGTCTCTCAAGGAAGGCTTTGTCCCTAAGATTTCCTGTTTCATTCATACTGCTTCATCACTTACAATTGTTTCTTCAAGGGTACTTGTTACCTCTATTAATTCCGCAGATGCTATTTTGACTACCTACTCAAATAGGCCAGTCTCTATTACCATTTATTTATCATAAATATAATTAAATTAATTTTCAATGGCTTAAAATCAAAGGTTATAATTTTAAATTGGAAAAATTTGAGATATTATGTAGAGAGATTTTTTTAGAACAATAATATAATAAACGACTTTATTATTATTATTTTATATATTTAGGAAAATTATATAAACATTTAAAAAAATAAATAACTTAAATATAAATTATAAATACAAAATTAATAATAATATAATAGATTAATTTGTAAAACATTATAGTAATAAATTAGGCCAATTCTAATAAGAAATTAACAAAAACTGTAATGCTAAAATAAAACAATAACCCTAAATTAAGCAAAAACCCCATCCCTAAACATCTATAAATCTTATTCATAAGAATTATATACATTTCTCAATTGGAATTTTTTTTTTATGGATAAATGGTCCACGCTTGATGTCTATTTCAATAATATAATTATAACTTTAAAAATTTGTAATAATTATTTTCTCAAAAAACTTTTTCTATCTAATTTAAAGTAATGCGAAATAATTTAAATATCTGCGAACATTTTAATATATAAAATTAACATTTAAGCATTAAAAAAAAGATAATTGTTTATCCATTTATAAGCTCCTTTCACTACTTGTTAATTCTAATGATTTTCGTTTAATTTTTTTTTTATGTAGTTTATGTTTAAAAACTTTTAAAAAATTTCATTAATTTTGTTTTTATTTATTAAAGTTATCTTTGTATTTTGGATTGTACACCTGTAAATTACATTCCTCTTTTAGATCAAATAGTTAAGGCAAATGGCCCTTAGATATAGTTGAGGACATCAGAACCCTTCTTATTTATCCAATTTTTTTTCACACAGGGGTCGTTTAACAAACGATTTTTTTAGAGGACTTTTTTGCAAAAATGTAAAGCAAATGAAATCTTGAAAACATTTTTAAAATTACCATTCCCCCTTTACCTTAGGTAGTTAAAATAAAAAAGTAGTGTAAAAGTATTATATTTTAAGTTGATTTAATAAATATTAGCCACAAATGAACAACCATTCGCATTTAATGAATTTAACAATTTCTTTTAAAAGTTAAATAAAGTAGTATTGCTATTAATCATTTAATAAAAACAATATTACTTATTATGAATATTGTTGGTGATGGACGCTGTCTGAGAGCAGTTGATCATTGCTGCTCTCTTGTGGTGAAACTCTGAACTAGGTTCCCTGTTCTTTTTAATTCCTCACATTTTAAATGTATTACAATATTGTTTTTCATTTCGATTATTTCAATTATTTGTTTTTCTGAGAAGAACACAAAAATTCAGCGTCATATTTTGGTAAAAATATGAAATATTTAACATCTTTTGGAAAATGTTAACAATTAATAAAGTTTGAAGTTTTTAATAATTTTGATGACGAATCAGAACTTCTAAACAATTTGTAATAAATATTAAGAATGTGTTATATAATAATTAGATCATCTCTTGCCAGGTTTAGATATTTTGTCTCTAATAGGTACATCAAGATATAAAGAATAAAATATTTGATATTTATATTTATTTATTTTTAAGGTAGGGGAAATATGATATTTATTAAAAAAAAAAGAAGAAAAAAATTGTATTTTGATTAAAAACATTTTTACTAAGGAAATGGACCAAATTAGTTTTCTAAAATGGGAGCTGATAAGGTTGTTCTTAAATTTTCTTAAAAGGTTAGGATTTATTAATTTATTAAGTACAGTATAAGTCTACATTTATTAAAAAGTAACAAATTTCAGAAAATATGCCCAAAAATATACTTGGAGTAGAGCCGGAACTAGAAATTTTTCCGTGGGGACAAACTTAATTTTGCCACCCCTTATTATTCCCTAATCCATCCAATAAATTTTAACAGTATATTAGTATTTTAACTACTATATTTCGAAATAAATATCATCATCTAATAATATCAACTCATTTTATTGGCCTAAAAATAAACTTTCTATTGAAATTTACCGCCCTCCAAATTCTTCCGCCTGGGGCTTGTGCCCCCAATGCCTCCCCTCCATTTTCGGCTTATTTTTTTTTTTTTATTACTCCAAGTTTTGGAATACTGAAACAAGGAATATGGTCTCAGACAGAACTGCTCTTTACTAAACCAAAAACAAACTTATTACGAGATAAATTCATACAAACTTCCAAAACTAAGAATGAATGATACACGTAATGTAAAAGTTGGTGTGGTTTTACATTATTTTTTTGCAGTTGTTAAATTATCTTAGACATAAAAATATCTTATAGCCAATTGTTTTTGTTACAATATAAACCGTTCGTTAAACCCACACTAAACTGCTTGGACTATTAACGTTAACGGTAGTTAACCTAATGTTAGCTATTAGAGCACGTACGAACGAACGAATTTCTATTCACTAACGTTGCGGAAAATAATCGCAGGTTGTCTCCTTTGGCATGTTTATTCTTAAAGTCATTCACAGAAGAGCGACATTATAACTATTCCCCATTTCTTATATATTATAAATTACTTCCTCAATTACCAAAGATATAATGGACCATAAATCCAAAAAGAAATATTTAAATAATATATCGTTCATCCATATTACAGATCAGCAAGCGTGGTGCTTAGAAAAGGGACTAAGCACCACGCTTGCTGGACTGTTTTCAAAGAAACTTCAAGGAGTGCCTAGTAGTTTTTCAAAGTCTATAAGAACAAAAAGAATGTCCAGAAAAAATATAATGGAGATAATCAACACACAATCTATGACTACTACAAACACACAATCTATGGCAACACTCAAAATAATATAGCTATTATTTTTAAAACCGGCTCATCCAATTTTTTCAAAAAAATGTTTTTTTTTCTACTTCACAAGTAGGGTAAGTCCGCATTAAATTATACAAAGTTAGACTTTACAGGACTGTAATTTTTTTATTTTTTAAGCTAGATTTTCCTCTTGATAAAAATATACCTTAGACAATGTTAGAATTTCACATTCAAGTTTATGTTTCAATCACGTCCATTTTGATGATATTAATAATTTAATTCAATAGAACTTAGTTCGCACTTGTCCCTGGAATAAGTATTTTGCAAAATATTTTGAAGAATAGCTTCTAGAGGATCCGTCAGCAAAAAAATAAGTCTATTTGTAGATAAACATCAATACAGTTATACTCCAAAAGTTAAAAGACACAACTGTATCAACAGGTTGGAACTATTAATTTTACAACCCGTTATACTTCACCTTTCAAGATTTTTCGTGCATGATTTCTGATACATCAGTATCATGAGGCTTTATGCTCCGTAAAGGACAGCTCTTACCAGTGGAGGGTTTGGATTTAACGAGACAATTACGCACTTACCCCAAATCGCCTTACTCAATACACATCGCCTAGGCAAAGGAGTATTAACCAAAAGCTTCTTAAACCGGTACAACACTTGATTCAAACTCATGGGTTTGCCTGTGTTAGATGCGACATAATCATATGTTTCTGGTGACTCCTGTAAAATTTTTGAGCCGGTTTTGAAACTAATCGTCTCAATTGAATTAATCATGACTCAAAATCGGATTCAATAATTTTTATCTCAATCGAAACATTATATCAATTTTCATTACAAATTATTGAACTTTAAATAAGTTTCCTTTTTCAATTAAGAAATTACAAACCTTATTAAATTTAATATTATAATCAATCTACAATGTGTCTTCTCTTTAATTTGGATTTAATTTCATTATAATTTAGTCATCATCAGTAGGAGAATGGAGTTACAGCATTTTTTATAAATATTCATTGGTCGGTGAATAATTAGACAAAAATACAACAACATAAATATTTTATTATTATTAATATTATAACATTTTGGGCGAACATTATGGGTTATTTAGAGCGCCATCGTTGTTGCTCTATCTACTTATTGACAGTAGTATACTTCTTGCTCTTCTATCCCCTCAAGAAGACCCACATTGTTAGGCCGAAACGTTGGTTGTTATAATAAAGAAATATGTTAATTATATAGTTTTAATAATGTATTTTCATCTGACTGATGCTCGACCTATTGAATTACCATTACCTTAAGCATCCATTAATATTAAAACATCCTAAGGCCTTTCCTGAATCTACCGAACCACTTAGTTACTACCTTCTGATGCGTCACCCCCATATTAAAAATTTTCTTAAACACCTGTTGATCTTTCATCTCTTTTCGGGCTACAAAATGAACATCAAACCTGGAAAAATCTTTGCTATGATGTATTATTTCTTTGGTTTCCAATCAACTAATAATTGATGAAAGGAGTATTTAAAAAATAAAGAACACAAGAAAAAACGACATATAATACATATTAGGAATATATTAAAACTAGAAATAAATATATGACAAAACAAAAATTTGAACAAATTTTCTATTTAATTAAAAAAAAAATGAATGATTAATATGAGCAAATTCTTCCTCTTGCGTTCATCATGTATTGCATTGATTTGTATTGACCTAATATCTTGTGACATATTTTCAAATTATTCCATCAGAACTCATTAATTTTTTATAAGATTATTTTTATGTTGGACTTATCTTTATTCGTCGTGTCTGCTCAAGCTTCAGATCAGGTACGCTGTTACAGCAATTTATTAGAAATAAAAAATCTAAAATTTCCCAAAAATAATTACCGCGATTTTCGCAGTTTATAGCAGATTCTGATATCGTCCAACTTTTAGGTTTTCAAATTATTGGAGGAAGGGATGATACCTCCTCTACTCCACCCCATGATGACGCCTCTGCTTCAAATGTACAATGGAATTATAAAATTGGACTGTATGATGGCCATACTACAGGATGACATAGGATTGAAGCTTTTCCAAAGAACGTAAAAGGATAGCAACTTCGTGGCCAACGACTCAAGAGATATATTGAAATTGAGGAACAAAAAAAACCCAATGGCCAGATTGGACCAAGAATGCATTAAATAGAATAAAATATCATTGGTTTGATAATGATACGTAATGGCGTTAGATTATGATACCTGGTGGCGTTAGATAATGATACGTAGTGGCGTTAGAATTCTAGGTATTTTAAAAGTGAACCAAAGGCTCATTGAAAATTCCATCTTTGCTTATTACGATTAATATTGGAATGATTTCTCGCCTACTGATTCCATATTGGAATAAACTCTTTGTCAAATTTTCAACTTATTATAACAGTGATAATTTATCATCATAATGATCCTTCTAGTACCGTTCCTGCAGTGCGAGATGCTTTTCTAAGCATCCTCAACCAGTGGTGTAGTCAGAGGTTGAGTCCAGGGTCCAGTGTCCCAATCCCCTCCCTCCCACGAAATTACAAAATACTGTTACTTATTCTTATCTGTAAACAATAATTATATAAACCTATTTGAATTTTATTTTATAAATAATATACCTGGCATATAAAATATTACATAGAGAGAGGGCCGCCTTACATTCACGGTTGGGGTGGGTTTCTTTAAAGTAGATTCTTGGATGTACTTCATTCTTATAATTTTGGGAAAACCCGTAAATCAACTTAAACCTTAGGCCTCTCAAATTAAACCATGCATTAAAAATGGAGAAGACCTAGTGTTTAAAAATAAATAAAACATGATTAATGAAATTTATTTAGATTGATATTGAATAAAGTATCGGCGTATTGTAAAAAGGTCATACGACATGAGGGTCAGTAGAATGAGTTAATCTTGTTTTCATTTATAAAAACGTTTCTTCAATAACATTAGATACCCATCCGCTAATAATCTGTGTTCCTATGGTTCAATAACATCTATTCCGAAGGAGCCATCCGATCCTTTGATATTGATGTCAGTGACTCAGGGCCTGCTCTAGACCATGTTTCGGTTTACACGCAGTTCGCGTTAAATGAGACTCTTATCTATTTTAATAAAACTGAAAAACATTTAGTATATCTCTATTGTACTGTGTAGAAGCGATAGATTGATCATAATTGAGGCTTGCAAAAGTAGGCAATGGATCATAGAGAAAATGCGGTAATGAGGCAAGAATTTTGCCTCAGTATCCGCCATTTTAAAATATATGATAAAAAAGTTAATTTAAATCTTGCAATTTGTGTAAAACTGAGATGAATCGTGCACCCAACGAGTATATTGACAGATTCATAAATTTGAATTACTCAAAATCAATATCGGCTCGCTTATAGAAACTGTGAAATTACTTCACATCCATTTCCATTTAATACTATCAATAACATTCAATGTAATGAGTCTTATTTTACTTAATTCTTCATTTATACTAGTACAATATTATAATCCTTTAGCTAAATGTCAGTAGCCATACCACAGTTTATGAAAAAGATATATAAATCTTTATTTGGAACTGTGCGCTTCACAGTTCCTATGGCGTGGGGTTAGGCTGTTGTGCGCATGAGAGGAAGATTCACACGAGGCTGCGGGAAGAAAGAGTACTGTTGATCTAACAATGCCGACCTTTGCATGTTGGTGAAAGATAATTTTTTTTCATCCCGCCGACCGTGTACATGTTACGAAACTGATAAAAATCCTCTTGACAGTTTCCATGACTACATCAGAGGCAGAATGCTGCTTATAAATGAAAGCAAAGAATAAAATATTTTCTAAGAAGCACAAAGACATCGGAAAGACTAAATGCGCTAGCAGTGCTTTCTTTCAATGGGGAAACTTTTCTTCTGTTGTCATCCGGAGATCAAGGAGAAAATTATTGATCTTTTCGCGCAAATTAAATAAAAAAAAGTAGATTTCCTGTTTAAATAAATTAATCAAGTTTTAACTGTAACAATTTATTATAGTTAGGAAAAAATGATTGATTTTGCTTTTTAGGATTTTAAAATGTTTCAGAATTAATTTTCTTCTTATGCACATGAGTTTCCTTTTACAAAATTCTAAAACAAACCCTCACTAATTTTATCTTGGAGCCGCCACTGCTCAAAATTCTCAAGAGTATGTCAGTTGGCATTCGCATGATGGTATAGAAGGATCAATCTAATTAGGGATTGATAAATTATTTACCACTTCTATAATTTTGTTTTATGGATAACTAGTTTCGAATGTTATACATTCATCTTCAATTCAAGGTTTAAATGGATTATGTCGACCAGAAAAGATTGTACTGGTTTCTTCTGACAATGAATTGTGTTTCCTCCTCACTTCGACTGTGTTTTTTTTTTTTTTTTGTAAACGGGGGATTGTCTGTTATGAACGAGATGAGGCTGAAGAGACTAATTGTTTCATTAGATGAATCTTCGGAGGTCTCTAGTTGGTATATCGAGTTGAGGCTTTACTCGTTTTTTTCCCGGAGTTTTCCGACTCCGGTACTTTCAAGGCGACTGTCTGTTCCGATCCCATAGAACTAACAAGCCTCCGTATATCTTCAGTTTGCTCACCCCTTGTCTATTCTCCAGATACCAGCCATTACATCTGTATATATCCTTTCTCACAGAACTGCTTCCTTTAAAAAATCCTTTATCATTCGTACTACTTCGTTTTGGAATTCGTTGCCCATTTCCATCCGTATAAGCTCATCTCTCACTTCATTTAAAAACCGATTATTTCTCCACCTCCTTATCATCAATCTTCCTCGAACATGTAAGAATAATAACAAATCAGTATAAATGTGTATATATGTATATATTTTCAAATTCAATACTCTCATTTATTTTTCACATTATTGTATATATTATTTTATAATTTAAATATTTGATAGCAATGTAATTAGCCCGGCAAACGCAACTGTAATTGTACATCTTTCTTATTCTTAGGGTGCTCCAGAATAAAATTACTTTCCTTTCTTTCTTTCTTAACTAAAACTTAATCATAGTTTCATTTTTCTACTCTCCTATACGGACGATTAAAAATCTGCATATTCCATTGGCAATACAATACATGTTTTCTCTAAAAATCTCTTGACGACAATTACTTGTAAAGCAGATGTTAGAGAAACAATCATTACCCCAGTATTGTATCGATTTTGTGATTCTCAAACACTAAATACGCCACAAAATTATTTTAAATGTAATTACGCTTTCTATTTCAATAAACGGGGTTTTCTCAATTCCAATGCTATGATGTAATAAGGATATTACATTTGTATCTATATTTGATGTTATATATCAGAAATTCACTAATTAATTTACATGAAACGACCATCCTATAAATCTGAATAAATTAATAACTTACTCCGTATGCAAATTACTTTTATTAAGCTCTTTGATCATAAACATTAATTGCAAATACCATATTGATTGCACGATACATTATATACAAATATTGTGAATATCTTTAATTAAATTTTTCTGTATTGGTATTTAAGTCACAAGATATATTGAATTCAACATGTGTTTTTAATTATATTTTATATAATTATATGTGTTTATAATTATATTCAACAACGTGTTTTTAATTATATTTATAGCCTCATCAAAATATAATTCGTTTCGAAATTTATTTCGACTTTAATGAATCATTGTGTGCGTATGTGTATGTGTGTTTGTATATATATAGCTTTAATTGGCGTATATTTGTTTGAGAAACAATATTAGATTTTCATTTTCAATGTTAACCGCAATAAAAAATTATTGTTAGTTTAGCTATTATAAGTTTACTACTAATCGAACATAATGACATCCTTCAAAATTTTATTATAGTGTAACTTTCTGATGATTGCCTTGATAAAGTTAATAATAAATTATTTTTAATGTAATATTGAAAATATTATATTGTACTTTGACACATTCAATAAATTATGTTGAGTTGAATTTTATTTCCAAATTCAATTTGCCAAAATTTGATACATGATTCGTGATTAAATCTTAGCAAACTTTTTTTTTAAACAAATAGGTAAATAATATTGACTGAGAAAATGTTCGACTTGGTGTTTTATCAGTGAGGCGAGGGAAAGCAATAAAACTAAATAGTCATGCTTATTATTCCTTTAAAATTCCACTTTTTCGTATCGTGGAACTCTTCTTTCAAATGAACGAAATATATGTGTGGAGACTTTTGGCAAAAAAAAAAAAATATATTATTATTTGTGAAAAATATCCAAAGCTCTTATACGACTTAACCGAATCAAAAGATAAACCCACAATATAACATGGGTTATTATTATAAGCTCTTTGTCTAATTCACAAGTTTGAATCCTACTAAAGATGTCAATGATTTGCTAATCTTGCTATAAATTCGTAACTGGATATTTCTTGTTTCTAATCGGTAGATAGATTATTTAGGGATTTCGGAAATTAAATCAAATCACAAATATGTGAATCCATGTGCCATTTTGAATTAGCCGAGATGCCATTACCACTTCTAAACACTTTTAGAAAATAATCCTAGATCTTGAAAAAATATTGAGTTGCTGATTTCGTTGATGGTCGGTTTGTTACGAATAATACGCCTTGAAGGTTTTTCAAAGTTAATTCGAATTGGATAATCATTGTTAATTGTCCCAAAATTTAAATCTTAAATTTCTAATTAATACAATTATATCGTATTAATGACTTTATTAAAACCACCCATCAAACTAACATTTCATCTGATACAGCCAGTTAAATACTTATTTTTTAGAACCACCTTTTAAAATTTATTCTCCAAAGTTCATATAATCTATCTATTTTCACTTTATAGAAATACTGTCTGATTGAAAATTGGTGTAAAAAATACGTTATTGTTAAAAAATCCATTCTGTTCATTTTCATTTGTATTTATTTAAATTTACAACTGTTTTTAGCCAAAACATAAAAGAAATAAACGTGAACTACGAAATAATGACATGAAACACTATTTTAGAGAAACTACCCATTGGTAGAACTCTAATCCGTTCATTTAAACTTTTATACTCCGATTTTACGTAAATGTCTCACAAAACCCGGAGCTCACCACAGTGGTTCCCCTTTTTCATTTGTAAACGTGTCGTTTCATTTAAAAACCGAATTTTTGTGTCAGCGAAACGTCTGATGATCTCATCTTAGTTTAGGTTATGTTTTCAAAATGTAAATTTGGAACGAGAAAAAAACGTCTCGAAAATATCGGTCAATGTAGAGGTTACATCTCGAAAATAATATTTGAATTAAAATTAACATCTAGAAAATGGAATCAAAATCTTAGTCCCTATGAAAAAAAAAAAAAAAATATCTGATGTGGACAACACATGACTTCCTTGTACACCTATTTAACTATAAATCGGTGCCTCAAAAAATGATTTTGAATTTGGTTACTAGTTTCCGAAGATTACAGTATCTCAAAAACGACACTCGGCGTCCCGAGATACATCTATTGGCACACACACACACACACACAAATGTAGAGAAAAACCAGTATTTTACACTCAATTTTGACATTTAAAACAAATAGTAAAAATGTTTAATTGGATTGGAAACCAAATTGCGTTTGTAACCTTTATTACCGAAACATATCTTTTATGTATTTAATTTAAATATAATTTTTGATGTAAGCTTATTATGACCTTCAAATAAAGTACCCTTTTCGGCTAACCAATTTTAACCAAAATATATTAAATACATTCATATCGATATAAAAGTCCTATTTACCAAATTTGAGATGTTTTACATAATAATTAATATAATTTTTGATGAATGTCTAATATGGCCTTCAAGTAAAATACCGCCACTGTTTCCAATTTAGACGAAAATCTAGTATATTATTTAAATCAATATATAAGTTATAAATGCTAAATTTGAGAAGTTTTGCATAGTATTTTAATATAATTTTTTATGGAAATCAATTATGACCTTCAAGTAAAGTACCACTTCCTGTGATTAAGCAGTGACCAAAAAGGGAGATTCACATCTAGATTTTAAAACAATCCTAAATACAAAATTTCAACTTTCTACGGCTAACAGTTTTTGAGTTATGCGAGATACGAACGAACGTACGTACGTACAGACGCCACGACAAAACTAGTCAAAATGAATTCAGGGATGGTCAAAATGGATATTTCCGTTGAGATCTGAAAACCGAAAATTTTCGCGATTACAATACTTCCTTTACTTCGTACAAGGAAGTAAAAACAGAGCCTCGTAGGAGAAATAGAATTTAAACGATCAAAATCTTTACTGCCTAATTGAAGAGCTAAGGAGAAAAACAGAAAAACAAGTTATGTGACATTTTAGGAAAAATAGGGATTTTCGCTTGGAAGAATATTTTAAATGCTTCTTTCTGCATATCCTCCTCTTTAATTTTTTTGAACCTTAAATTGTGGTACGATAGTTTTCAGAAGTTGTAAAATGAGCGATCTAGTCTAAAATAGGAATACAAAATCATATTATTCATATTCAAAATTTTATAACATAACATGTTCTTCTATTCGGCTCTTCAATGCTGATATTTATTACAAGGACTCTTAAGCGTAGAGACGGAATAATTAAATAAATAAATTCTACGAAATTCCAGGATCAGTGAATTTTTTATAGTCTTTTAATTAACCCCTCCCTTCCTGGAAAATCTAACGAGCTGTCGTGAGCAATTATTATTGAAGAAAACAGTATTATATAAAATCAGTAAAACTTCAGTTCTAAAAGATGTAGTATCCAAAATGGTGCTAGCTGTAGAAAGTTGTAATTTTGTATTTAGGATTGTTGTAAAATCTAGTTGTGAACCTCCCTTTTTGGTCACTGCTTGATTACCGCAAGTGGTACTTTACTTGAAGGTCATAATTGATTCTCATCAAAAATTATATTAAAATACTATACAAAACTTCTCAAATTTAGTATTTATAATTTATATATTGATTCAAATAACATACTAGATTTTTGTCTAAATTGGAAAACCGAAAGCGGTACTTCACTTGAAGGTCATATTAGACTTTCATCAAAAATTATATTAAAATATAATGTAAAACATCTCAAATTTGGTAAATAGACTTTTATATCGATATAAATGTATTTATTTGATTTTGGTTAAAATTCGTGAGCCGAAAAGGGTACTTTACTTGAAGATCATAATAAGGTTACATCAAAAATTATATTTAAATTAAAAGAGAAATCATATGTTTCGGTAATAAAGGTTACAAACGCAATTTTGTTTCCAATCCAATTAAGCATCTTTATTACTTGTTTTAAGTGTTAAAATTGAGTGTGAAATACTGGTTTTCCTCCCCATTTGTGAGATCAATAAGTCTGCAGCATGAGAATTAAGATATTAGTTAAGTGGGGTTTTCCCCTTAAAATGTCGAAACTGTCGATTTCCAATGCTTTATCCAGTGATATTGACAGTTTTATTGTTGTCACGGAACATGGAGAAATATCATGGAAACTAGTTACCTACTGAAGGAAAACGACATATAATAACGGAATGAGACCTCCAGTAACAAGAGTGTGTGTTTTTGTGTGTCTGTGTGTGTGTGTGTGTCAATAGATGGATGTCGGGACGCCGAGTGTCGTTTTTACTGCAATCTTCGGAAACTAGTAACCAAATTCAGTGTCACTTTTTGAGCCACGGATTTATAATTTAATAGGCGTACAAGGAAGTCATGTGTTGCCCACATCAGATATTTTTTTTAAAATAATTAGTTTGGAACAACTTGAAATACCGAAAAAATAACTTTAAATAGTTTTTTGAATAAATCATTTTTACAAAAAACTTTGCATTCTTATTAAAGACTGAACTTATTGATTATTAGGCTATAAATATTTTTCCAAATTTTATTTTAATAAATCTACTTCTGACCGCATTTGGTATCTTCAGTACTCAAATCAACTAATATAACTCAAAATATCATACCTTTCATATTGTTCTTAACTAAAAAAAATAAATAAAAATACTGATAATTAAATAATGCCCTGATAAAATTATAATCAGTTTCTTTTTTTTTTTTTTAGATCTATATTTACTTAAGATAAAAATTAGGGTATTCTGTGAGGATGGTAACCATTGTTTCTGTGGAGCTTCTAATCAGTTCTAAATTGAGCACCTGACACGTGTCAAGGGAAAACACCTGGTGGGAACTCAATGCTGACCATACTTTCTCCAGACAATACAATATCCAGAATGAGACACATCTGAGCTGTTACCCGACTGATTTATTTTTTAATCATAAATCTGACTTTTATTTAATTATTTAAAAGAAGCTCACAGTTTTAATAACACGACATTTTAACTTGTTGAAAACTATGGAATTATATGCTGCGTGTAACATGACTTACTGTGTTATAATGACATATTATATTTCTACATTTATTTATAAAAATTACTCATATTTTATTCCGCTTGTACAGAAACGAAATATTCTTAAATGTATAAAAAAGAGATATTCACATTACTTAAAAAATTAACGAGAATCGTTATCATAATCATAATCTTAATCATAAATCATAATCATAATTAAGGGCAGATTATAAATAAATAATTATATTATCTAATACGGAGCCTGAGTTGGCATATCAATTAATAAAGCCTTATGCTATTTTAACGTTTTATAACTAAATGCTCAACGTGGTCAAAATATAATTTGGAAAATGGATTACAGAATGAATACATAAGTTATGAAGTTTTTCTTGAGATTTTATTTTTAAATTTCCATGAACTTATGATGGGACTCATTATTATATACTAATTGAATATATTATGATTGAAATTGAAATTCATTAATTGATTTCAAAAAATTATGTTTATTTAATTATATAAAGTAAAAAAAAAATTAAATTAAAAAATCTAATAATATAAACCAAGATTAATGAATAATTATTTATTTTTTGGTATTTTAAAAAATCTAAGATCTGGAATGCACTATTAATAAGTTAATTAGATTGGCAGAAATTTAATTACGAATGTTATAATAAAAAAATTCTCATTTACACCGGCCATTTAAATTTATTTGGTTGGTATAAGGGATAAAATTATACTGAGTTCGAACATATTAAATACCAGTTCCCAGTATCAGAGACAAATGAAAGATAAACAAACGATATCATTTTTATTCACAATAACCTTCTTTAGCATCAATACTTTTCTCTCAACGCTTAACAGAATTTTTATCCTTTCTACGAAGAAACTTTTAATAAATAAATTCGAGAAATGAAAATTTTATCTCGTTTTCATTTTAGTTTTTTAAATGCGTCAATTGGAGACAAGTCAATTTTTTTTTGGATAGGTGACAAAAGTTTAAAAAATTACTTGACTTGTCTCCTATCGACTACAGTTTTTCTCAAAACTCTTGACACATTAAAAAAAAATCCAAAATGAAAAGCAGGTCAAATTTTTATTTCTCGAGTTTATTGATTCAAAGCCAAAAAGTTTTCTTCAAATAAGGGATTAAAAGCTTGATGGACGTTGAGAGAGATGGGTTGTAACTAAAGGTTAAAATAACGTTTTTAATAAAAAAAATATCGTTGGTTTTCGTTAATTCGCCTCATACCATAGGAACTGACATTTCATATGTTCCAGCCCAATATTTTCGGGCTGCAGTTGTTGCTCTCGAAGATTCTCAGACTGAATAACTATGTCAAAAGTTCGATTAATGGCAGAAAAATGAATATCAATAAAAGAAAAACGTTATTTTTTTTTTTAAGATGTTAGCAAATTTTAGTATCTGGTTCGTGAAAGTAAAGGTTATTAATACAATTTTACATCACAGTGGCGTATGGTCTAATTACTAGCTTTCTGTATTAATCATGCACTATCAGTTTCAAATTTGTTCTCCTCCAACCACCAAATGAGCAAAATTCAATTTAATCAAAAAAGTCAAATTAGTGCCTCTGGCTTGAGGTGCGAGTATTATGGAACCCCTTAGTTTTTTTTTTTTTTTTTTTTGCAAGGAAAATCAAGTTAGAACAATGGTTTTATGACAGACATTAATTGTATTATATTACGGCAGTGATAATCCTAGATGTCGGTGGAGCAGCTTACTCCACATTATCATTTGCTGTTTCTCTTCCAACTTTTTCATTTTTGATTCTCTAGAGTGATTCTTGAAGCTGTTTTGGAGGGGGAGGCAGTGGAACCCAGTTCCGTATTACCAGCACCCAAGAGGTTCCGTATATCAAGCAATGCCATCTTGGATACGATAAGTCCCCTCCTCCCCCCTCAAAAAAATGGGGAGTCGTAAGAACAGATTTACGTATGAAAATCACAAAAATTAACCCCTTTAAAACCGAGTTATAGTGCGGACACCTACCATTTTTTTGACAATGGAACAAAAATAATAGTTTGAACTTATTTTCTCGAGGTTTTGAAGAATCGACAAAAAAAATAAATAATAACTTTTCAATGTGAACACCCCATGACAACTGAAGCAACAAACTTCCCTCCACATTAGTAATAACAAAAGGCTTAGTGAACCTGAAGGTTCGATGCCGATACCACCAATAACTTTCTACAACCTACGTCCAGCGACTACCGTCCAAATCCAAATTCGTAAGATCACTCTTAACTCAATCCTCCCACCTACGTTTCGACTTCTCCTCGGACTTTTACCAGTCGGCTCCAGCGTTAATTAACTTTTTAGTGATTCATTCCTTACTGAGATCAATAACTTTACAAGCCTATTTCAGCCGTCGCGATGACATCACTTCGATTATATTAGCTGGGTGTATGTTCCACAATTCCGCGTTGTGCAACCTCCTAAATTTCCTGTGGACTCATTCTTTTTCGGACCAAATATTTTAGGCAATACCTTATTCTCGAAGACCTTGAGGCGTTGTTCTTCCTTCAAGGTTAGTGGCCACGTTACAAGCCAGTACTAAACAGTAGGAAGGATAATAGTTTCGTAAATTATTGCATTTAAGTTTCTGGACAAAATGCGCGACCTAAGTAATGTTGATACCGAAAAAATAAAATAAATCATTTTCCACCTTTATCCGCTGCCGTTTCTGTTGATCACTATATATTTCGTCATATCCGTATTTATTTCGTGACCGGTATTTATTTTTTACCGGCTCTCAGCAACGTTATTGTATTGTAGTTAGTTATAGTTTCCGCATCCTCACTTAACAATACCAAATCATCCTCAAACCTTAGCATGGATATTTTACCACCTAGATCTAAACCCCTTTCGGCACGCATCACCTTTTTAATGACATACTCTAGTGTTAAATTAAACAGTTGAAATGGAATCAGCTTGTTTTAAACCCGAGCGAACCTCAAATTTCTCCGAAAAATAATTACCGATTCTAACTTTATTGAATGTTTCGGTCATGCACATCCCTACTAGATTTACTAACTTCTTCGGTATTCCCTGATCAATCAAAATATCTTATAGCCTCTGGCGATCAATGGAATCATAAGCCTTTTTGAAATCGACAGTGCTAATGAAATTTACCGTTCTATTCTAATTTTTTTTTCTAGCATTTGCCTCCACATTAAGGGGTTCCATATTACTCGCAGGATTCCATATCACCATTTCGTGCCAAACATAATTAGAAGAAAAAAAATTGTAAAATTGAACAATACAAAATGTTATATTTGTTATAAGCATATAAATACTAAAGGTGGGTTTACAACGGAGATAACGAGCTATTAACGTGTTACTGACATTTTTCAATGATTTGTTCTAAAAAAATGTCAACTTTTGCTAATATCAATTGATTTCGTTCACACCAATTCGTTTTAAATGTTAATAACATAATCAATAGTACGCGATGTTATTTAATTTTTTTATGTTAGTTTCGAAGTTTCTAACATGGTAATAAGTTTGCTAATAACATTTCATTATTTTCTATTCAGACAGCCCGATGGGATGTTATTAGCATTTTTGTTAGAAAAATGGTTTATGGAAATGTTAATAAAATTTCTTTATTGGCTGTTGTAAGAAAGTAGGCATCAAAATGTTAATAACAAAAATGTTCTTATAATTTAGCTAATGGCAACAATTCGATGTAAACCCACCTTAACGCATTTTTTTCAGCTCATTGGTGATTAGTCGCATTCTTTTTGAGCATGGCCAACATTAAGAAAAAAAAATATATTGATTTATTTTTACTGCACGTATTAATTCTCCAAATCACAACTTAAAGGATATTCGATAATATAACGATGCGGATCAGTTGAAGGGCAATATTGGGATTAGAATCCGTTACAGTAGTCACATCGGCCTTGTGTTAAAACAAACATCTTTATGCACGCGCACTCTAAGAATCGCAGCAGAAAAAAAAACAACAGGGAAACGTCAATTACGTCTTAAGAACTGATAAACCTGTCTAACTGAATTAAAATAACTGAGATCAATAAACAATTATAAGAAAAAAACAAACAAACAAAACAAATCTACAAACTTTTAAATTATTATTACCTGCTATTATCAGACTACAGCTACTGAAATGGATCCGTACTCCTCCTGATCCTATCCTATCCGATCTTCGAGCGACACCTGAAGAAAAACAAACACATGAGATCTTAAACTTGTTTAACCTGTCCCTTTGTAGGTATGTAGAGAGTTTTTGGGCGAACAGTGCAATTTTCATGTTAGATGGCTCAAATTAATCAGTGAGATCCCGTGAATGTTTTAAAAACGATTTGAGCTCAGAATACTGGAAAAATATGTTGTTATATTTTAATTATTCTCGACTTTTTGATGTTTCATTTCATATTATTTGCAAGTTCATAATTATATATAATAAAATATAAATTGCCAATAGTAAAACCAAAAAGGTTGAAATAAAAATAATTTAATTTAAAAAAAAAAATCCTTATTACTGAAATAATCGCATTTCATAACCCTGTCCGTTCTAAAGGACGGAATGCCCTTGCAGATCTACTTAAACACATTAGTGGGTTGTTAGTGAAGTTAAAGAACATATTATCAGAAGTAACGTGAGTCCCGTCTGGTTGTGGAAGGCACCCGACTTCTGCACCAAATTTCAATATTCATAAACGTCAACTTCACTAAGAACTCACCAGTGTGTTTAAGTGCATGTAATTCACTTACATAATATTACAAATAATTATATAACAAATAATTTCGTCCTTTAAAATAGGCAGGATGCTTTCCGTAATCGTTTTTTTTTTTTTAAGTTAATTATTTTTACTCTACTTTCACTTATCATTTAATCTTGCTACGGTATTTCGTGTGTGTAATCAGTTTATAAATAAAATAGGCAAATATATTTTAAAAATAATTGTAATCTGTCTTTTAAGATGGGATACATTTGTCTTAATGTTTTCTTGATTGCCATAAGATATGACCTGCTTGTATATTGATTTTATTTATTTTTAATTTCTCTTCTTAAAATAGAATTAATCATCAGTAAATAATAATTCGAAATCAATTAAAAATAATATTTCATCTATTCCTAATGATTTGTTTTTTTTTTCCTTAACTTCATAACCATTTACGATGACGCGTGCCAAGTATTTAACAGTCGTGAGCAAAGCAGTTCAGAAAATATTTTTCGGAACAGAGATAGATTGAAATAAATAACCTTAGTAAATCAGAACTGATTTTAAGAGCATTTTGAAGTTTTTGTCTGCAAGTGAACTCTATCATTTTCTGTTTAATTATCGTCCGCATATTGTAAACATATATTATTTGTTTTTTTCCAAAATCATTATATCCTGAACCTAAACCATTCCTCAGGATTAGGTAAAATGTGGAAAACCTTCGATGTTATGGATATTACTATTAACACTTTTGGTTTTAGAGTACCTATTAAGAAAAAAAAATTTACATATATATATATATATATATATATATATATATATATATATATATATATATATATATATATATATACACATATTTGTAATGTTCTGTCACGAAAATCACCGAAAACTAAGTTTTGCTTGCTGATTACCCACATAATTGGTTTCTTTACCATCCCTCTACTTACTTCAAGCTATTATTTAGAAAACCTAACGAGTGGACTATAACCGACTCACAGTTCGATATTTCAAGTGATATACGAGTATTATTTCGATAGATTATTTGATGTAAAATCGACTCTTACTAACTCATTCATTGACGAAATTCGAAAGTATTTGGATTGCCTCTGTCCTACAACTGTGAAAGAGAATTCTCATCCGGCTGTCGAAGAATTTTCCCTGAAACCGCAGAGTTCAAGGGAGACGTTTATTGTGTATTGTTATTTGCTAGCTGTGGCGAACCACCGCGCACCCGACCCAGAAATCTACTAGCTCGTGGATACGGATTCTGCAATATTACCTTTATCGCAATTACATTTTCCCAACAGATATTCGCACTCGTCCCTTAGAACTTACTCTTGCAACATCGTGCAGTTAATGACATATTTGATGCGATAAAAATTATTTATTTATTTATACACACAAAATATGTACAACACAGTAACTTGCCATCTGAAATTTATTTTCGCAACGAGCAAATTTGAGCTCATCCAGATAGCGGTTGACTTAGTAAATCTCTTGGCCATTGCCTCGAAAATCGTTGGGGTGGTATGTAGGGTTCTTGGTGGGCATAAGTGTTTGTGCTTAGGGGTTCATTTTGCAAGTCAGTCCGTTGTGGAAATTTCTGTTGTATTCTGCGGCAGTATCTGAAGCTGTTAGGATTTCAAAGTCATTTGTAACATAGAATGGCGCTCCCACTATTTTTCGCAATGCTTTTGAATGGAATGACTGAATTCTTTGGATTTTTGAGGTTTTGGCAGAGCTCCACAGCTCTATTCCGTTTACCCATAAGGTTATATTAGTACTCTGCAGATTGTAAGCCTGTTTATAAAGGATAATTTGGAGCCTCTGTCGAATAACTTGTATAATTTTATGTTTTCTTTTCAGTCTCATGTGGGTCCTTCGTGTTATTATCTTGTGCAGTTCTTGTCCAAAATATTATAATTCCTGCGATAAAAATAAACTAATATTAAAAATAAAACTCAACATCTCTGGAAAAATTCTTAGCCTTAGCAGACGTGTTGGTTGTTTGAGATTGGCGATTTTTAGTTTATACAATTTGTTTTTCAGATGCCTTCGTGAGGCTGGTCGAACCCCATTTAATATCCAATATTTTCCTTCATAACTCCTTTATTAATCTGAAAGCCTACGTTGTAAAACATTTCATTAAAATAATATAACGTTGCACTTACCAGTTAAATTTTTTCATGCTTCCTTCCCATCAGATTAATCTTTCCATCTCTCTCACTTAGTGTGTAAATTGTGAATAACATAGTTTCTATGAGTTATATTTATATTTTTAGGTCAAATTGCAAATTTGTAACAAATTATTTTTTTTTTAATCATTCCCAACACACGATCTTTTGAGAAATGATTGAGAGAGTGCCTATAATTTTTCCCTGATTGACTCCTTGGTATTTTCATGGCTTGTGTCCTATTTCCCTTTTCATGATCTAGGGCCCTGTTGGCTTAAATCCAGTTACTCTATTTTAAAATGATGTTTATCAAAACTGTTGGGGAACATTTCATCGCGAGGCCAAACGTATTTTTTATTTTTCAGGATCTGGTGTCGAAAAATACACAAATTTATTTCTACTTAGTTATCAGTATCAGTTTTTAAAAAGGCTTTGATGAAATGTAGTTACAATCATGAAATTAGGTTAACATTTGAGGATATTTATAATTTTGTTAATAGCCTTTTTGAGCGTTAAATAAATATTTAACTCATTAATTTTAATAAACAGTTCAAACTTAAAAAATAATTTGAGCCGTGGAGATGCAATAGGGGATAAACCAATGTTTTGCCATTTTTTATATTATTGTTTTCTACACTGTATAGCGTCTTCTTTAACGTAGGCACATGTACAGCATGTGATTAAGCCCTCAAAAGTTACTAAACCAAATTTAATTTTACGTTTAAATTTAAATTTAAAGTTTGGCTAAATACTCGAATCATGCATTGTTTTGGATATTCAGAAAAATTTAAAAATTTGGATTCATCAACTATTGCATCTCCAAGCCCCATTTTTACCGATAAGTTATAGATTAAAATAGTTTGCTCTTTTGTTGTTACAATTAGTTCGCATTGTTCTGGTTACACTAAAATTTAAAATATTTTCATAATTTGACTTCTATGTTATTTATGAGATAGTTTAGAAATAATCATGTGCAGCCTAGTTAACAGCCATTCTACTGTCGACATTTAGTCCGGGAGTCGCTGTGCAAAGTTTTGAATCATTGTTATAGAGATAAACTTCATAATTCCAAATCATTTAGTCATATTGCCCATTCCATATTAATTAGTCATTTTACTTGTTTACAATCGCGATAAAAATAAAAAAGTCTATATTCGATTCCCGGACTAATAAATTCTTATAAGACAAATTTTCATATCGATATATTTTACATGATTCATTTTCAGTAATTTTAAATCTAAAATGAGTGTCATTTTTTTACTTTGATAAGAATAAAAAATAACTTGTAAAACAATTTTCCTTTAGGCAATAAATAGCATGGTTGTATTAGAATATCACTTTTGGTTTACTATTTTCAGTACCGTAAAATGATGTGAACATGGGATAGCCGGGGTACTACGGTATATTGGAGATTTTCAAATTTCTAGCGGGCTTAAAAATAGTGGGAACATGCTTGAAATAACGCTTTAAGAGAAACCCTGTTTCCGCGATTTTTAAACCTACTTAGAAACTTTTAAATTAGAAAATCGTCAATGCACAAACGTAGTCCCATACTGTACCATAGCCACCTCATTTTGCGGTAATGAGCATAAAAAACCTAGAACATGAAATTTTAAACCCCCACTCTTCAAAATTTGAGGTTAAACGTTGTAAGATATGTATAATTAAAAAAAATTGTTCCGTTTACTGTCCATTATACGCGGCTTTTCTCCGAATCTACTGAGCCGATGTTTTGGAGATGTGGTATTAAAGTCACGAACTAACCCAGGATGATCCTCGGAACTTCACATTACCATCCGCAGTTTCGATTCGAAATAGCGGACGATTAAAAGTTTAATAATCTCGATCATTTATGAAAATATGGGACAAATATAAATCATTTTGGGATCATTATACCAAAACCTTTAAATGAAAAAAAAGTTTTTTCTTTTTGCATAATAAATTTTCAATAAATTGAAAAGCGTTTTTTGCTTTAAGTTTGTTCGAGAAACAAAAAGGTAAAATTTAATTCCAAACGATCTAAAATGAGCGTGATTTTTTTATTCTGACGATAATGAAAAATAATTTGTTTAAACATCTTCTTTTTGCAAATAAATAACATGGTAACATAAATCCTATATATATAGGATTTTTATTTCGTCTATGGACAAGATAACGTTTTAATTAAACTGTCTAATTAGCTTATGAATGGACACTTCGGATTTTTATTTAAAAGTCAAACCAATTTTAATTGTTATTTTTGAATAGTATGCGTTTTAAAAAAAATCTGGTGCGGTGCGCGCATCACACAACTTTCCCTTACCGCCCTACAATAATTATCTTTTTAATATAATTCTAAAGAGTTCACATAAACAATACTTGAAATAAACTCAGCAGCATTCAATTCTTCTCCCACTTAAGTACAATAAAATAGTTTTTAAAACAATTTTAGTACAACAATTCTGTACACTACCTCTATATTTTAACTTTGTCAAGTTGCAAATATATTTTAAAAGTTGCTGGTTTAGTTTCTTTGGAAACATTTTCTTTCCATTAAATAATGTGATAGTAGAAATTATTAAGTTAATTTCCATTTTTATATTCTTAAATTACTTTGTTACAGAGCGAATTGTTTACAACAGATTGGCGGATTGGTGGGATGAGGTTCGGTCGCATCTATCTCCTTTCGGATGCGCTCGGTTATCCATCTATTTTATGCTCCTCATAAAATGCACTGTATCTTTGCTAATACTGGTCCGATTTTGATGATTTTTTTTTTTTAGATAATTTAATAATCTTTCATATCATTCTGTACATAATTTACTATAAATTGCATACTTTTTAAGCCATGTGAAAATAAAATATTCTTTTCTTCATAACTTTTTTTCCTGCATTTTCTCGGTGATTTACTACATAAATGAAAAGTTAAAGGCTTTTATGAAGAATAATTTTGGCAAGTTTCATCAAAATCGTTAGAGCCGTTTTTGAGAAAAATGTAAAAAAGTGTAAAATCCATTATATAATAGCTATTTCCGGTTAGTCCGATGCGCTGCATCTTTGCTATTATTGGTCCGATTTTGATGATTCTTTTATTGTTTTTTAGATAATTTAATTACCTTTCATACAATACCATACCTATATTATTCTTAACTATAATATTCTTTTCATCATAACTTTTTTTCCTGCGATTCCTCGGTGATTTACTACATAAATGAAAAGTTAAAGACCTTTATGAAGAACAATTTAGGCAAGTTTCATCAAAATCGTTAGAGCCATTTTCGAGAAAATTGTAAACAATTGTAATATCCATGATATAATTACCATTTCAGGTTAGTCCGATGCGCTTTATCTTTGCTATTATTGGTCCGATTTTGATGATTCTTTTATTCTTTTTTAGATGATTTAATTACCTTTCATAAAAGTCTATAGATAAATTACCGTAAAATGCATACTTTTTAAGCTATGCGCAAATAAAATATTCTTTTCATCATAACTTTTTTCCCAGCAATTCCTCGGTGATTTACTTCATAAATGAAAAGTTAAAGACCTTTATGAAGAATAATTTTGGCAAGTTTAATCAAAATCGTTGGAGCCGTTTTCGAGAAAATTGTAAAAATGTGTAAAATCGATTATATAAAGTGGCACTTCCGGTTAGTCGATTTTGACGAAAATGTTGCTGTAACATCACATGCATGTGCTAACCTTAAATATGTAATTTCAGTATCGTACAGCTTTCCGTTTTGAGCTAGATTGATCACATACACACAGACCATTTTGCGAGACTTGGTCATTTGGACTCAGGGGACCTTAAAATATGTATTTCCGTTGAAAACTCGAATTCGAAAATTTTCACGATCGCAATACTTCCCCTTACTATGTACTTCGTATATAGGTAAGGGAAAGTAAAAATTATTAATAAAATAATGGGAATATGGAACATTGACAACAGAATAGAAAAAACAAATGTTTGGGACTGAACGATTTGAGTTAACTGCTAATTATTTATATAAATTTTTTTTTTTTAGTTTCTAATCGATTAAACTAATTAAATAAACAAAAATATATAGATGATTATTTTCGAAGAATTTACTGAATAATTATGTAATAACTTACCGCTTATCTATATTTTACCTATATTTAAATTATATTTATATTTTTATTATATAATTATATTATATTTTATGTATTTATCTATATTTTAAATTAGGATATCATTATTTTTTAAATCAAATATTCTTAGGAATGCAACAAGTCAATGTTTCAATTAAGTAATACATTAAAGACAGGAACCTGAGATATTACGACTTATAGAACCTGTCAGCAGAAAGCTATTTATATCTCAAGTATTTAATTGACGTCAATCTCTAATAACAATAATCTTTAGTTGCTTACTGAGTAAATTTTTAAGCTGTATGGATTATTTCAGCATTCGTAGTAAAATTTCTGTAAAAGTAAAAAAATCTATTATTTTCTACTTTCATTATTTAGTTTATTAATATTCATAATCTGGTAAATTGTATCTTCTCTTTATTATGTAAATGACTAGGTACAATTGCAAGGTTTGAAGTTACGTTGTAGTTATTTTATTTATTTGTTATTTGCACAAATCTAAAACGGACGTAGTTTCGAAAGACCTGCTACCTGCCTTTGGAGCTTTGATTTGAAAATTTATCACATGACCTCAAAGTATCTATGTAATTTGAATGAGCATTTTTCTTAACCTTACTTTTGACCCTATAAATGCGTTATTAATTTTTTTTTTATTTATTATTTTCTATAATAAAACTTTGTAATTTACCGAGAAAAAAAAAAAAAGAAATCCACCATTCCTCCACTATCAAAGTTTGGGCTTTTATAGATACATACAATCCAAAAATCGATTAAAAAACAAAAAACATCTGATGTGGGCAACACATGACTTCCTTGTACGCCTACTAAGTTATAAATCCGTGGCTCAAAAAGTGATACTGAATTTGGTTACTAGTTGCCGAAGATTGCAGTAAAAACGACATCCATCCTTCCTGACATCCATCTATTGACACACACAAAACACACACTCTTGTTACTGGAGATCTCATTTCGTTATTCTACGTCGTTTTCCTTCAGTAGTAGTTCAATAGTAGTAACTAGTTTCCAAGATATTTCTCCATGTTCCGTGACAACAATAAAACTGTCTATATCACTGGATAAAGCACTAGAAATCGACAGTTTCGACATTTTAAGCGGAAAAACCCACTAACTAATATCTTATTCTCATGCTGCAGACTTGTTGATCTCACAAATGGGGAGGAAAACCAGTATTTTATATTCAATTTTAACATTTAAAACATGTTTAATTGGATAAAAATGTTTAATTGGATTGGAAACCAAATTGCGTTTGTAATCTTTATTACCGAAACATATGATTATTATGACCTTCAAGTAACGTACCCTTTTCAGCTCACGAAGTTTAACCAAAATCTAGTAAATACGTTTATATCTATATAAAAGTCCTATTTACCAAATTTGAGAAGTTTTGTATAGTATTTTAATATAATTTTTGATGGAAATCAATTATGACCTTCAAGTAAAATACCATTTCCGGGTACCACTCCTACCAAAAGGGGAGGTTCACAACTAGATTTTACAGCAATCCTAAATACAAAATTACAACCTTCTACAGCTAACCTTTTTTGAGTTATGCGAGATACGAACGTACAGACGCCACGACGAAACTAGTCAAAATGGATTCAGGGATGGTCAAAATGGATATTTCCGTCGAAATCTGAAAACCGAAAATTTTCGCGATTACAATACTTCCTTTACTTCGTACAAGGAAGTAACAAAAAAACACACGTCCACTTTCAACGGCTTTTATCCCAGACTGCTCGCCCGATCCCAGGATGATCCCCCGAACTCAGCATTACCATCAACTGTTTTGCCCCAGAATGGCGGCCGATTAGATGTATCATAGGTCCATATCTCAGCCATTTATGAAGATTGAGGAGAAATATAAGGATCATTCTTCTGGAAAGGGCCAATTGCAGTTCTGAAATTTCGCAAACATTACCTTATTAATTTTCAATTTTTTTTAATTTTCAAAACGTGGTTTAGGACAGAGTGAGGGTGAAAAATTTTATATTGATTTTTTTTTTCTCAAATCATTATAATGGTGCCATTCTTTGTAGTTAACTATTACTCCATTAATCATACTTTTATTCATAAAAAAAGTTCTGACATATTCCATTATCAGAGAAGTTATAGCGATGGGAGAGTATTCGCCCTTTTTAGGAGAATGAGCCATAAATTGTTTTGGAATTATTATACTATAAATCCAAATACATTTTCAATATATATATATATATATATATATATATATATATATATATAATTATTAAATATGGTGTAATAATTTGTTGTGTTTTTTGTTGCGACCAAATAAGTTATATTTTTTATAGTCCGGGTTTACAATATAAACTACTTATATACAACCCGCCAAAGACTGAAAATGTGCAAAATTAGGGCTAATACTACCAAATGAACCGTTCACAAGAAATTATTCCAACTTCTTACTCATTCACATATTACTGCTTATCAGATGATTATCTAATTTGTACTTCTGAAGCAACAAATCTTATTACCAAGTCGACAATCGCATACATATCTAGCGCATGAGAGAAATCTGAAACCAATTGCGTTCGGAAATGATTGGTGATACAGATATGCTTTTCGCTCCTTGGTTGATATTTAATTATTCTCTTTTTGATTATCAAGTTAATTAAAAT